>CM075448.1:20252704-21452704 GCA_037832335.1 Carallia pectinifolia | reverse complement strand
TGGAGAAATCCAGGTTTGGTATTGGCCCGGTAAACTGATTATTTTGGACTAAGAAGAAGAGAATGCCTGAAATCCGGGACAGATTCGGTGGCTGACCAGAAAAATTGTTGTTAGATAAATCAAGCTTCTTCAAGTTACCCAACTGCGACAGGGAGGTGGGAATGCTACCTGAGAGTTGGTTCCCACTTATATACAGGTGAGTTAGACCATTGCAGTTTATTATCTCTTCTGACAATGAGCCAGAAATATTGTTCCCTTTCAGGCTCAGGAAAACAAGAGACTTGACTTTGCACACAGAATTGACATCAATAGTTCCATTGAAATTAAGCTCTTCAAGAACTATCTTGGAAACTCTTTGTGACCTGCAGGTCACACCCTTCCATGTGCTATTGCAGGGAAATGAAATATTGTTCCAACCCCAGGCAGGATTTTTTGGTGGATTTCCATCTGAAAGTATATGCATAAACTGCAGCAGTGACTGCCTCACAGTTTCATCTTGGGACTTGGACATTGGAAGCACAACAATGATCAGAAGGAGAAGCATCCGGATGGATGCACGATCCATTCTTTGATGAATAAGCAGCTTCATGGAAACAGAATTTTAGAAATTTGTTCAAAACAAGAGTTTTATACAAAATGGGATTTTCGTTTATTTATGTGCAGTCCTGAGCTTGCCAAAGCAAGGAGAAGGTTTCAAAGCTGATGTTAATTTTATTACTCGATCGTTTCTCTGTGCCAGTCGGCCAAAATCTAGGGAGCCAGAGATTTAGTAAACTAAAATAAAACTGAATGTCATTGCTAATAAGGACTCCTAGAGCAAGCCAAAAGAGTACAACAGAAGAATAAAACAAAGTGTCAAGGGCCGGCAACTTGAACGAGTCATTGTATTGACTGCCATGCCATGTCCTTATTACTTGGCCTGCCACTTACCAAATCTGCTAACTCTGAAGGTTTCCAATTATAATTAAGAGTAAGATTATGTAGACATGTTTGGTATGGTACATGAGAAACACGTAGTTAATTTAACAGATATCTAACGGATTTATTTATTTTTTTTTTTTTATCTTTTAAATTCAATACATCTTTTACAATCTAACCGTTTAGATTATTGCGTGCTTATTGCGCTTTGTGTGCCAATACGCTTCACGGTTGGGATCTGAATAATAAAATCAATCATAAGAGTCAAACAACAGCATGAAAAACAGATGTCAATCCAATATTGTATGGATCGATTAGATATGTCATCCATGTACATTCCACTTAGACGGGGCTGGTCGATGATGATTACAAATGGCAAAACCTGCCATCGTTAAATTTGATAATGCGTGTTCACGCAATGATCATCCTGGACAGGCTGAACTCATGTATTAACCAAAGCAGTGCAATGTTGATCTGAGGCAAGGTCGTCCAATTGATAAAACAACAGACAAACTTCAACAATTTTTCAGAAAATAGATTAGTGACGGATCAATCCAATTCTGGGGTGGAGATCGGACGGGCCGTGAGAAAGAGACCCTACGGGGAATGCGTTCTGCGACCTATGGGTGAGCTTAGCCTAGGGAAGAGAGCGGCTTGTGGATCTACAATACTAAAAGACCTAGGAGTGCAGGTTGGATAGCTTAGAATTAGCACTTCGATGTTTAAATCAGTACAAGAACTAAAGACAGTATATGATGTAATAAATGGGTGATTAATGTATACCTTGAAACTACAGTTTAAGTGAATATTTGTAATAAATATATATGTTGATATCATCGTACCTTACTGGTATATTTAAGGTGGTTTTCTAAATAAATGAGAGGGAGTATTTCCTGCTGGACGTGGTCTTTGGGTCTAATAAGCACAGTGCTTAGATTTTCCCTAACAGTGACAGTAACATGTGAGTTAGCTACATTACATGGAAACTGCTAAATGCTTTCGCTGCAAATTGATGAATATGCCAATATCACTGCGATCCGGTAATCAAAAATTTTTCTTCGGAGAATGAATGTTCAGGGATATGCTAGAGAAAATCCTCCATGGTAATGCCATAGCCTCCTGATAAGGTATCTTTATGCTGCTTGTCCATTAGCTACTTTCAGCAGCCTACTGATGATCTTTTAAAGTTTTCATCAGCTTTTTGCTATATTACAGCGGTTGTTGCATGATTGCCGAACTAAAGAAATAGACACTGTCACTTCAAGAAAAAATGACTAATATGCGATTAAATTATCCATGCTTTCTGTTCATTTCTTCAGGGAGACTTTTCTTTCAAATCAACATTTGTCTATTGTTCTACTTCACTGGGGCAAACACCCCACGTAATTCAGTACAGGAAAATGAACCGAATACCGCGTGCATTCATCAAAGAGGTGCACTTGTAATAAATAGTTCATTTCTACGATGTCAGATAAGAAGTTCAACTTGGAACTGGTGTCGCCGGTGGCAGCTCGTCATGGATCTACCCGCCCGGCAGTCTCATCATCGCTCGATCCACTTTCTTCATCACTGAACTCTTCCTCATCGCTTCCCTCTTCAGTTGTGGATTTCATAATATTCTCCTTTTTAGCATATCGTTCACAGTACTCTGTTCACAAGAACAAAAGCAGTGTCATATATGTAAATGGATCTTCAGATATTAAGTTTGAAAACAAATTGCTTACCACTCTGTTTGTCTTAAATTATGAAGGAAATTTAACCCAAAGAGTCAGCATATTTTGTTTCATATCAGGCAGAGATTAACTAGCCTAATGATTCAAAATTGAATACTAGGGGCATTCCAGGCATCATAACTATAGGGATGTTGAATGTTAGTCCACTGATGAACCCTTTCAGGAAACATCCACTTTAAAAACATCATGAATCGAGACATTTTTGCTTTGCATGCTTATTCTGTTTACTGTCTTATATCACTTTATGAAATCGTTTCCAGGATTTATCCTTTGGTCATGAACAGTTATGCACACATACACATATCAGCAATGCAAGTATGCAACTCTTGTACACCATTATGCGGTGCCATGGCTAAAGAACATAAAAACTTGCGCCTCCCAGTTCCAAAATTTCCAAAAGTGCAGATAAGATAGCAGTGGAATGATCCCACGTCTTCCCACCTTTCACTCTTTGATCATAACTTTGACGATCCTTCATCATCAAAGAGGCAGCATCGCCGTTCAATGGGTCTGAAGGATTTGGGTAAAGTAAGAGCTGTGGCAGGAAAACTTCAAAAACATTTAGAAGATCTGCAGTAATCGTGACAACAACTGCACCTGAGAAATCCTCATGAAAATTGAAAGGGAAAACGACAAACAAACAAAAATGCCCGAATGCAGGGCTTATTAAGCTTGGGGTGATTTGTTATTACCAAACATCGGACTCCACGATTGATTGATAACATCCAAGCATACAGAACCAGAGCTGTGGACAAAAAATAACACAAAGAGGAAAGTCAGATGCATCACAACAAAGCTCAAGAAAGCAATATTTCAAACAAAAAACTGCTTTGTCAATGCTTTAGAGGGAATTAGAATACTGAGCCAACTAGAATCTTCAATTCAAAATTTCAAATTCTACATGACTAATTGAAGCAGCTACATTCGTCTGAACTAATGGTATTATTGCGAAAGTTCATGCAGAAAAAGAGCCAGTATGCTATTAACAAACAATTAATTTCTCACAGTTCATCAACATTTGGGTGGAATATCTTGTTCAAAAATCCAATAGAAGGAGACTTGTATGGATAAGCATCGGGAAGTTCAACACGGATTTTCCAAACTCCACCTTCATAAAGGCCTAAAAGCAATACAAGATAAATTGTCTCAAAATATTGTTTAAAAGAAAACAATAAATGGTACACATATCACAAAGTTCTCATAATACTTATGGTCAACAAATGGAAAGCAGTTGATATTCTCAATTACGTTTCTGGAATCATGAGATTCACAAGCTGTCCAGGCCATCAAGACCTAACATGTATTCTCTTGGAGGAAATGACAGGCAATATTCACGGTTTATTCCTATATATATTCAACGAACCTTACCCATACAATTACGAAATTGAACACAACACAGAGAGAGAGGAGAGGGGGGTGGGAAAGAGAGAGAGAGAGAGAGCATGAAACCAAAGAAAGGAGGATTGAAATTCCATAAAGGAGGAAAAAAGCACCGAAAGAGAAGAGATTGTACTTTCTTTTGGACCGTGAAACTCCACATTGAATTCATTCAGTCCATCATTTATTGTCTCCACATTGTAATCACTCATCATCCTGGATGACATAAAGACAGGTAAGAATTGCCACTACCAATGTAGACACATGCTGTTATCAGCAAAATTTCTACACTAACAGTCTAGAAAGGCCATATGATGAGAATTTCACAATCATAAGGACAAAGACATCAATCAGGGCAATAACTCGAATCCCTTACTTGGGCCTAGTCATTGAAACGATTGCAAATGACGAGTGGAAGACGTGCACTAACAAAAAGGTGCAGTTATAGACTATCAAACCAATATCCAGAAATTCTTTGACTTGAAAACACGGTTATCAGGCAAAAAAGTTGCCAATGTCCAATTATGAACTATAAGCAGTCAACCATGAAAAATTTTTACAGTGTTTTGAATGGCTTTAACCAGAATTCCCCTATCTTCCGATATTTAAACGTCTATGGTTCTTTCCGAAACACTTGATAGTTTTGCCTTAATACTGAATCTGTCAATAAGTTTTTTTCTTTTAATTTTTTTATAACTCTGTCACAAGATCAAACCTGCACACGTCTCAGACTAAGTACAAAGGTTCCTTCACAATTATTGCAGTGCCTGTAACTTCAACTCCATTGACAATTATGTCAATTGTACAAAGTAAACAGAGGTTGTACAACAAATGTGGCACATCCAACAAGCATATGTTGCACATCAATAAGAATCTTACAACTTCATAACATCCATCTCTCTCCTCTTGCTTGGCGAAGACATTTTATCGGGCACAAGATTCCAGAACCTGCTAAAAGAGCATAATAGAAACCTGATTCCACTGTCTGTATAAGTACAAAGAAATCAACTTTATCTATGTTCAATGCTTTCTTGCAATGTCCGTAAAAAGAACTAAAGGATTAGATAAACATACGCAAGGGGAAAGCACAAACCCTGTTGCAGAACTCTGAAGTATAGTTGTAATGTGAGATAGCAACTCAGACACTATTTAATGCTCAAATCAGAAATAGAGGACCGCCACCAAATCTGTTGAAGAAGTGAACCAACCGGTGAGTCCTTTCGCCAATTATAGAGCAAATTTCAATTTTTAAAACAAAAGACATTGCTGCTAAGATAAAAGCTCTCTATAAACACCACCAACACCAGTATCACAGAATGGTGCATGCCACATTGGTCTCATGATCATGCATGAGAATCATTTTTACTTTATATTTAGAAAGTTCACTTCATCTTCTAGTATTGGTGGGAAGTCATGTGATATACCGTGTGATATGCAGGTGAGCATCGTTTGAAAAAGAGCGAAATACCCACAATACACATTCTCCTTAAAATTGTGAAAATCAAACTGCCCGATGTGACTTTTTTTACATTAAACACATCACGTGAAAGACACATTAAAAGAAAAGTTTTTGAACCAAATTGCTGCCACAAAATGCTTTAAATACCCAGTACTACAACAAACAATAAAGAACGCAGTCCATGCATATTTTGCTGCAATTACGGCCATAATTAAAGTAACAGATAGTAAAAGTTTTCTGAAACAAATGATTAGTCTGTTTACAATCCATAAATGGAGCAGAAACAACCAACAAATACAAGATAAATAAAGAAAAAAAAAAAAAAAAGAACAATTGTAAATAATGAACAATTAAAAGTAAATTCCTGTCTGACTTTTGTAAACAGTAAAGATAAAAACTTTGCGTCTTACATTCTTGGGATGATCCCAATTAATCCTCAAATGGGTCGGTGCTCTGATTTGTGATCTTGGTGTTGTGAGAACCAAACAGGAATGCCAATTAAAAAGATTAAAAAAAAAAGGGGGAGAAATGAAGGCAAGACAAAGTAACCCAAGAACCAGGAGACATACATACGGTCTCACAGAGCCAGAAAGGACAGGCCCAGCGAATGTCAGATCAATGCACCTGTTGTAAATGATAATGATGATTGCAACGTGGCATCCATTGCCTGCAATTGTTTCTTTTCCCCGTATGCATAATGAATAATGATAAGTACAAGAAAATTTTTTCACCAAAATTTCACGAATTTTTTTTTTTATGAAAGTTTAAAGTAATATTCAATTTATATACAATTTAATTTTAAAAAAAAATACAAAAATATTAAAAATTTTTATCATATTAATGAAAAAATTAATTTATAAAAAATCTTTAAAAAATTTCGTTCTATATTTTACTATTTATACATAATTTACAATATAAAATTTATAATACCATTTTTGTCTTGGAAAATCTATAATCTTTAATCAACCAAAAAAAAATCTATAATCTTTATTTATTCCCATATCTATATTATAGACACGTGCAAAGGTGTACTTTTTGTATTTGGAAATGATGTTTTCAATGAGAAAGGGGTTTTTTCAGATTCTTGAACCTCTTAGAGGGTTGTTTTACACTCTAATCCCATTTTGTGTGAAAATTAGACAAAAAAAAAGTGATGAGTTGGATCTTATGATTTCTTCAAATTTAATAAAAGATTGGTAGTAGCAATGACAAAAAAAAAAAAAAAAATGGTAGTAGTCTCATACTTTAAATTTATTATCATTAAAATATTTTAAAGTTTAAAGTTTCTATTCTCTCCTCAACCATCTTGAAAAAAAAAAAAAAATTAGTGGGCACTAGTTCAACGAGTTACTATTTTTCTCACTGTGATGCTCTTATCTTGAACTTGACTAAAACAATTTCAAATTTTTTAGTGTCACGTTATCATTTGACAACACTTAATATTAACTTAAACCAAGTTTGCTTATTAATTAATTAATTAATTTTATTTTACAATTGCATCCAAAAATATTACTGCGAATTGTTCTTTTGATATGAATAGCAACAGATTTGGTGACTGCTCGCTGTACTTGCTGTAGTATTTGGGTAATGAGTTTTTTTATTTTAAATCTTAATTCTTAAAGATTCAAGATTCCTCCTAAAAAAAAAAGAAAAAAAACTAAAATAAGAAAAAAAAATCAAGATTCAAGACCCATCCTTTTTTGAGAGACTGTTTAGATTACTTGTTAGATATTATTATTACTAATTATTGTTATTAATTATTATTACTGATTGTTGATTGTTAATTTTTGTTTCTTATTACTAATTGTTGATAAAACTAATAAAATATTTAGTTAATTTTGTACTATATTATTATTGTTAAATAATGAAATATCTAATTTAAATATTTAATTTATGTAATTATATCATATTAAAAAATTTATCTTTGTATTTTATAATTTTATATTTTTAGAATAATATTTTATAAATAATATAGAGAATTATTTCACATAATATTTAACTTTTTAAAAAAAATATTAATTATTATTTGATGGTAAAAAATATATTGTTTGAGATTTTTTTTATAAGTGTTAATATTAAAGAAAATTGAAGTAAAAAAATATTATTTAAGAATAATTGAAAAAAAAATTGTATTTATACAAATATCAATGCAATATATTAATATATTTAATTTATGTGACAAATGAAAAAGTTAATGATAAAATTATATATATTTTTTATAAAATTAATTTAGTCTGTATAAATTATTATTATTATTAAAAAATAAAAAATAATTCAAAAACAACAAAAAGAAATCTTAACTTACTTTTAATTAGCTATTAGTATTGAGTTGTTCAAAAAAATAAATAAAATTAAATAATGCTTAAACTATTTATTTTTTAAAAATGAAATTGTAGTACACTATTTAAAAAAAATTAACCTAAACTTTCCTAAGGCACAAGAGGAAAAAAAAAAGTAAAAATAAAAACAAAAAAAAGGGGTTGCCGAGGGCCGCACCGCTTCATTTCCTTCCATTAGTCCTCTGGTCTGCACCGGTCTGATCCATTTTCCGTTGCCAGAGTTATAAACAAAGAGGTCAAGAAGAGAGAAAAAAAAAAAGAAGAAAGAAAGAAGGAAAACTAATGGAGAAGATGGGGGCGGCAGAACCCAATTTGGAACAATTATTTGAGGAGAAGAAGCGCGTGAGGAACCCTCTGGTTCCTGTTGGTAATACCCAATTACCCTTGCTTTCTTTTTTTTTTTTTTCTTTTCAAGAAAAGTTTTGTTCTTTTTCTTTTTCATTCCTTGAAAGCTGAACTTTTGTCTGTATGTAATGGAATTTGTTTGAATTAATATGTACTTCTGAATTATATAAACATATGTTGATGTCCATGGTGGTGAGGGCTCGAGAGGATTTCTCCGAAAGCTAGCTATTAAGGCGAGAGAGGCCACAGTCCATATAAATCTCGCAGATAATCCCCATATTGGAATTTCGTACTTTTCGATGTGGGACTCAAGTCTTATACTTTGAAATCAGATCCTAACAGTCGTATGCTAATGGGGGCCTTTGATTAATTTTGGGATTTTTTTTTTTTCCAATATATTGGGCCGTGTTCAGATATAATTATTATCTTTTGGTGGTGAATTAGAGAAATTTTGAGGAACTTAGGGGGAGGAGGGGGTTAATTTTATGGCTATGGTGCAATGAATTGCAGCAGGTGTGGAGGAGATTTCTGAGGAAGTCAAGCTGATATATAAGGAGTTTATTAGGGTTTTGAAAGTCTGCTTTCGGGGCCTGCAATATCAAAAAATTGACAAATTACCGTAAGCTTCATGCCTACAATTAACGAGTTATGACACCCTAGGCCCCATAGGCATCAACCCTCAAGTTAGGAATGCATAACAATCACCCTCGATTTAGCTTCTGAATATCTGCATAATCAATTTCGTTTCAGAATTCTGCAATACAAGAAATATCCTTTGTCGTTGTAGAAGTGAAGAATAATTATGCATAAAAAAAGCCATCTTTTCCCTGCCTTTGTTATGCTCAAAGATAAAAGAAACTATGCTATTGATTTAACAAGATTCAAAGGTGTTTTGTCTTAGTCAATATCATATGTGGATATACATGGGAAGGTTTCTTATTAGCTTTTTTTCTTTTTTCTTTTCCAATACTCATGTAATGGTTAGCTTTTATGATGGGAGAAAAATAAGTTTCAACCTTTTATTGGTATTGATTTGAACCCTGTGGGATTTGCTTATAGAAAGAGAGTCAAGTTTGAGGATGGTGAAACAGTTTGTTGGCTTTGACGAGCATTTGACCTTAAGTTTGTTTCTGCATATAAAATTCATCTGTCACAGCACCATTTCACAGCCATCCAGACTTATAGCCTCTGCAATGAGGTTGTGATACTGTTTTCCAGTAATTTATCTTGCTGCTAGCTTTGGGTTTGTTCCCCCACCGGGGTGTGGGGGTGGTTCTTTCCATGCAATTTCAAAGACCTACACACCGGTTAATGAAATATTCCTTTTGTTACCCTCAAGTCTTAAGAAACTAGAAGTCACACAGAACTATACTCCATTACGTAATCCAGTCCTGGATCAATTCCTCATTGCTTTTAGACTTTTAGTCACACAAAACAGTATTAAAATGGATCGAGATTTCAGCGTCTGGGTTCTTTACTTATTCTTTTTGTATTTAGGGGATAGTTACATATTGCCGCTTGTCTGTTGGCTGAAAACATTTATATATTACGGTTTGTCTCTTAGCCAAAAACATTTGAGACTTCGAGCTGCATGGAACAACTGAAGTTTTGGATTGCATATTGTGCTACTCCCTTTGTTAAAGCTGCAGTTGAGTTCCTTGCTTTGTTGAAGCTGCATATCGGAATGCTTTAATAATTGTTTAACTGGCTGTTAAAATCTCCTTTTTTTTCAAGCAACTGTCAAAAACTCCAAGCTTAAAGCTTCTCAATATGACTATCGCAGGTGCACTTATGACTGCT
Source organism: Carallia pectinifolia (assembly GCA_037832335.1). Taxonomy (NCBI): domain Eukaryota; kingdom Viridiplantae; phylum Streptophyta; class Magnoliopsida; order Malpighiales; family Rhizophoraceae; genus Carallia; species Carallia pectinifolia. The sequence goes on along the minus strand of CM075448.1, from coordinate 21,442,733 downwards.
GGAGTGCTCACAGCTGGCTTGATCAGTTTCAGGCAGGGCAATTCTCAGTTGGGTCAAGTATTAATGAGGGCTCGTGTGGTTGTCCAAGGTGCTACAGTGGCACTTATGGTTGGCACTGCCTTTTACTATGGGGATAATCCTTGGAAAAGGTCAAGTTAGAGACACTGACTGACTATTACAGCATCTTGAGGTTTTTTTCACCGTAATTCCGATTCCAGTTGTTGGAGTTAAATACGTCCGAGCATCAATTTTACCTTTCTTCGAGTTTGCACAATTTCAAGGCGTATTCTTTAATGTTAATTGTATGATTAATCTGAATAAAATCACAGTTGATATGTTACAAATACTGCATAATGGGCACTGGCATTGCTCTTGACCATAAAGGATTTATATGGTCCTAAACATTAGTCTTTAATTATTTCTACTTTTGAATAGCTGTCTTCTTCTCATCTGAAGATTACAATAAGGATTTCAAATTGCTATTGAAGTATCAGCCCATCATGAATTTCAAAGTGCATCTTTAAAATCTGTTTCTCTAGTGTTTTTTTTTTTTCTCTTTTTTTGAGAAACTGTACACCCTGTTTGGTTTCAATAGAAAAAATGGAATGAGAAGAAAAACATATTTCTTACTATATCATTTTTTTTCGCACATATTTTTTATTTGTTCACTTGTTTCTTGTTTATTGAAATGCCATTTTTTTTCTGCACAATTTTTTTTCACAATTTTCTTTTTCTATCAATTTTTGACAAGCACACACTAGTAGTGTCTCTTTCTAGACTCTTACGGTGGTAATGGAGCATGGTTATACTGATAAAAACATGAGTGTCTATCATGTGTTTCCTTTCGTGGGACCTAACGAAATAAAATGAAGTAATTTAAAGGAAAAAGATTGGCGGCCAGAGAGAGGAGGATAGAAGAAGTGTCAATAATGCAACAATAAAGACTATTTTTGCAACAACGTTGATTTTTTCTACAACAAAAAATAACGTTATGATTTTTGTTCCATATTTTATCAATATTGTTAGAGAAATCAGTAATACCGTTGCATTATTGACATTACTTCTGGTCAATTTCTTCTGCTTCGTACACTCTGTGTTCTAATTTAAAAGATAAAAATGTGTAAGGATAGGGAAAAAAAAAAGAACAAAAAAAACAGATGAATGCGGATTGTTTTGTGTTAATTAAGCATATATATATATATATATATATCTATATATATATATCTGTGTGTGTGTGTGTGTGTGTGTGTGTGTGTGTGTGTGTGTGTGTGTGTGTGTGTGTGTGTGTGTGTGTGTGTGTGTAAGATTCATCGACGGCTACGCCACCATCAGCTACAATTTTAGAAGAAGGGGGTCCATGCAAGGAAAGGGAAAACAAGGCCACAACTCAGTTCAAAGCAGTGTAATCAAAATTGGACCGGATCGGTCGGTTCAATTGGTTGGACTGGTGATCGGTCTTAGATTCGGTCTAGTTTAGGCATAAAAAGGGAGGGTTGACCGGACCGGTCAAAATTGGTCGAAAAATCGGACTGGTCGGACCGGTTTAGAATTGAACCAAAAATTTATAAATTATAATTTGACTCCCATTGTTTACTTAAATTATAATTTGACTTTTAACTATACTTAAAATTTCAATTTAGTCCAAAACTTAATCAAAATTTTCAATTTAATTCTTAAAACTAAAAAAATGATTATTTAATTATTATTTATAAATATTATTCTTTTAATTACATTTATAAATATATATATTATTAAATACCGGTTCAACCACCGATTTGACCGGTTGAACCTTGATCCACTAATGTTTTCGGTTCAATAACCAATCCGATTCTGACAACCTTGGTTCAAAGTGGGTCCAATGCCGAAATTGTTTGTGGTCCCTGCAGGCTGCTGTTGAGATTGTCATCCACCCCACATGCACTACGGAAGCATGATTTAATTATTTAGGCACACACATAATTAATAAAAATAAAAATAATATACACGTCCACAAAAAAATACGTGATACGGTAAATTATTTAAATCTATGGAGAAAATGTCATCTATTATTATATGAGAAATACATCATATATTAACTAAGAATTATGTTTGTGATACCCAAACTAAATCTCATGTTACACCCAATAAATAACCAGAGAGCTATATCTATAACAAACATCCTATTATACAAGAGATATTACACTGAAAATATACTAAGAAAACTCACCTCAGATTCAATCCGGTCTAACTCTCTTTGTCCGTCTCACCTCTCCCTCCCGCCATCTCTCTCTTTCTCTCACTGCCTGGTGCCTCGCGCCAGTGCTTCTCTCATTCTCCCTCAATTTGGCAAAATGCCAAACATGGCCGTTGGCCAATTCAATGGGCCATTATCGCCTTGTCGGGAACCAAGCCCAAAAGTTGGACTTTTGCTTCTTTTTTATTTTTTTTTTCATTTTCCTTTTTCCACCGACAGTCCATGTGCCGGCTGAATCCAATAGCCTCAGGCTGGCGGAGGTTGGGCAATAATAAGATGGGGTATCATCCCTATGAAAATGAAATGACAGCAACTCCTGACGTTCTCTCCCTTTGTTTTCTTTTCCAAGCACAAATTTTTCCCCCTCTCCAACCGTACTAAATTCAGTAACATCCACCATTACCCATTTTTTATATGAGAAAAGTTTGAGACTGGAGGCTTGCGCTCCAGGTCCCAAATGCAGACGTTCTCTCTCTCTTTTTTTAGCGTATAATATTTAATCTTACATTTTAAATTTTAAAATAATATCTATTTAGATTCAAATTTTAGTTTTGTAAAAAAAAAATTAAAAAAAAAAGAAATTGTTGCCACGTCAGTGGGTTTCTTCTCTCGGTGCCCTTCTCATATTTACATCAATTTTTATGCAATGGTTTTGATACCGTGTCACCCTTTTCTTATTCTCAATCCATTGATTGAGGTTAGGGTGGGCTTGAATTTGTTCTTTTTTACCTGCCAATGTATATAACATGGAGTCATAGACAAAGCTCCAATCACAAACAAAAGTCAACATCCTATTCTACAAGTTCCCTAAGAAAATGGGGAGCATACTTAATTAGCTGCTTCCCCCACAAAATTGCCAAAAATCATTTCCCTTTAAATTTACATTTTAAGTATTGACAAATTGGTCCCTGCACCTAGCCATCAGTAGCTTTAACTAACTCGGTATAGCATAATCGTCACAATATTAATTTCAGCAATTGCGGATCCATTGATACCAATTTTGTAGTTTGGAGAGGAGCTTCCATCTCAAATTTACTGAAAATTTGCCATTGCCAAAATTTTTTCAACTAAAACTACCAATTAAAGCTCTAAAGCTTTGCACAAGCCCGCAAGGATGTTTAGGCTTTAGTTGTTATTAATAAAAACAACACAATAACTGTTGGTAATTATATTATTCTCCGAAGAAATGGATGTAATAAAATCTTCAAAGTTAAAATTGTTTGTTCTTTAAACAAAAACTAGCAGTGCAATTCATCTCGACAGAAAACAAAAATGTCATGTTCGAGAAATAATTAAGAACGCTAAACATTCATTCGATTATCAACGACAAGTGGACAGCTGTCTCCATTCGATGATGTCGATTTTATGAGGTCAAAATCTTGGTCATGACAACGTTAAATTCAAGCTTGAGTTAGTCTTACAGCATATTGAAAGCACCACTTATTAAGAGTTGAAAAATTTTATTAAAGGTTAAAGCAGAAGATAAGAATTTCAAAGCTGTCATGCTAACCATAAGGAAGAAAATAAGGAGACCATGACAGAAAATAACAAATGTTCTTTTTTAAAAGTCCATGTGAATCATTCAGGTGTGTTTGGTTTTCTTCGCCCGGATAATTAATGGAACAGCAGCTGATTCCGCCATGTAAGAAAATCGGGCAGCGACCCATTGCAGTCGAATGAAAGGTTACTCTTACTCAATGAACATTAACCCATTTTCTGGTGGCGCCCATCGACACCCTAATCATTTTTTTTATAAAAAAAACAAAGGACTCGGGTTGTAGGAGCGACACTCACCAAAGAAAATGTGTCTAAACTCCCAATGCAGTGATTTTTTTTTTATTAGGGGATTTATTAGATAGTAAATTTCATAATGAAAATAATTATCTCTTTTTATAAATTTCACCCTACACTTTCTAAGTTTTGAATTTAAGACTTTTAAAATAAAAATTTTGACTTTTATCTTTTAATTACTGCAATGTCGCCTAAATAACACAATGCAGTGAATTTCTACCATTTTTTCACGTTCTCCATTTTCATGGGACGCTAACTCTTCTTCTAAAAACCTAAAAAAAAAAGCCCTTTGGCTTACATTTTATCTGATGTAGCTTAGATATTTAGTGCATCTCCTGGATGAATGAATGATATCCGATGAACTCAATTCCAAAATCCAAACTCCAAAAATCATATAATTCCTGAGAAAATTGGCATTGGTTCTATTGGACACTGCTTCAAAACAAGCATGCTACATTGTCCACTTTGTTAATGCGATTTCCGTATGGTCCATTACTTGCAGTTGCACCCTATAAAAGCAGACTTTAAACGCGAATCATAGAGACTCGACTCCTTGATTAACCATAAAACCGGTTTCCTTGTCAGGGGTTTTGGCCCTAAAGGCAGCAACTATTGAAGTTCATCCAAAACCAATGGTTGGCCAAAAAAAAAAAAAAAACTTGATCATTCAAGAGTTTGACGCATGTAGGTAGTAAATTTACAGCGAGTTCTTATGACTATCACATTAATATGTTTAATTTTTATTGTTAGGTATGGTTATACATTTAAAAATTAAAATATATAACTAATTATTATATATAATAATAATATAATATATAAAGCCACTTTCCTTGATTTTTCCATGTAACTTTTCTGTATGTTGAAAGGGAGTGAGAGAGGAGAGAATGTGCCAGCTGTCCTTTTTGAAGGACCCCAATTGGCCTCCAGGTTTTGGGGCACTCCCACCTCACCCACCTCCAAACCCAAACAAGAATTCATCTGCTAATTGCAGTCACGCCACGGAGCCGCAAACCCAACACGCTTGACGCTATATCCAATTGGTTCAAAATGCCCAATATACCCTTGCCTTCGATCATTCGGGGTTCGATGGGCTAGAATTGTCTCCTACCCCAATTTAGTGAGATATTCTACTAAAATTTTTAAGTTATATATTTACGTTTTGACAACCCTATTTATATTTATTATTAAAATAACAATTTAATAGTAATTTAATATGTCGTTTTTAATATTAACTTGAATTTGAGTTTCTACAGTTACACTTTTCTTACAATTTAGAGATTTACTGTGATGCGTAGTGTTGAGTTCACAACTCATTAACACTATAGTTGAACTTGGAGGAGACTCAGTTCAAAACCAGTAGCATTTCAGTGACCAGTAATATTTCAGTGATGAGTTCTCATTATGAAAGAAGTTGAATGAGGATATGAGCGACTTAAAAGTCAGTTTCGACTTAAAAGTCAATTTTAACTTAAAAATTCGATAATTGTCATACTTGTAAAGTCATTTTTTATTATTAAAAAAATTCAATTTGTATCTTCTGTCCAAATAATTAAAAAAAAAAACTCATAAAACTGGAAATGGGCTGATGGGCACATGGGGGTCCAACTTTTGAAGGGCCAGCTCCGTCTTTTCATGCAGTAAACGTGTCGGTTCGTCAAAAACCAGGGGCAGTTATCCCGGGAAGTTGATTATCAACTGGGAAAGTATTTATGTTGCTAATAATACTCCCTAATCAGCCAGTAACGGTGCCGTTTAAGACACTAAAACCCTCGTCAGCATCAAAGTGTCACAAAAAAGTAAAGAATGGCAGCTTTTGTGCTGTTTTGCTTGCAAATTGAAGAAACCTTACAAGTCAAAGTGATTATTACTGGTGGGGGTTAAATTAAGTTCAACATTAAATGATGTTTGCCACTGTTCTTGCAATGTAAATCTCTTCATTATCTGAACAATCAAAATAATAATAACTATAATGAATACATTAAAAAAAATAAAGACAATAAGTGGGGGTTATTTTTTAATCAATAAATGAAAGTTTAAATCTTATTAAACCTCATCTTCTTTCCTTAAATATCCAATAAGCCTCCTTATAGAAAAAAAAAAAAAAAAAAAGACAAGAAATAGCACCTTCTAATAATTCTATGGTTCTACTTGATAAAACAGCTCCTCCTACTTTTGTTTTCTGGGCAGTGTTTTTTTTCTGCTTTGCAGAGCATCTGGGTTTTGCTTTTCCTCTACTCCTTTCCACCTTTTAGTGGAAACTACCCTTTTTCTTTCTTCTTTTTTGTGTTTTTTTTTTTTTTTTCTCTCATCATCTTTCTAGCAAGGTGTGGTGGGGTACATTGCTTTGTATTTGACTTTAAATTGTTGGCACCACTTGGGGTTTTTTTTGCTTCCTTTCAACTTCAGTTTCAAGATTGCTGCTGTAGTTAAAATAGTTAAAAGGTACCTTTCTGTTTGCAATTATTTAGCCCATTAGTTTCACTTCTACTGTTACACTTTCATTTTCCATTGCCCTACAACTACAGTCTTTCATTTTTCATTTTGCTTTTTTCTTTTTTTTTTTAATGTTTTTAAATCTATGGGTCCATTTTTAGCATACATGTGGGTTTCTCACTCTTATGGGTCCTCACACTCACATTATTGAGAATTATTGAGTTGTTTCCTCACCGTTACTTGTCACTTCAGTGAGTTTCAGTGAATTTTGGAATCTGGGTTGTGCTTGGAATTCGGTATTTCTGCTGCTTCTTTTGTACTTTTGCTGATTCCTGACACCTCTGCTGTTGTGTTTTCTTACTTCCTTTTTTTTTTGTACATGTTTTGTTAGAGGGAGGAAATTTCTAGGAAGGGAGAAAGAGAGAGACTTTCATGGCAGTAGGCGGAGGGAAGGCGGAAGAGCCGCAGCCACACCCACCAAAGGAGCAGTTACCTAACATTGCTTTCTGCATCACCAGTCCACCCCCATGGCGTCAGTATCATATTATTTATGTTTACACTGAATTACAGTTTGATTTCTTAGGGCAAGTGTTGAGTGTGAATCTACCTGGGTATATTTTTTTTCGGGTTAGTCTGTTATTATTCTTTTGATTGTCTTTTTGGATATGCTTTCTCTCCAAGAACTTTGATTCAGTTGAAAGTAGCTTTTGAGCTTTCTCTCTTTCTGGTAGATACCCCTTTCCAAAAGGCTAAATGCTGTTTTTTTGAAGAATAAACTTCACTGTTTTGGCTACTGAAGATTCCTGTTTTTTTTTAAAAAAATCCAACTAAAGAGAAAAGAAAAGCAACCAGCAACTTTTTTAGTAGTGTTTGGGGGGTTCTACAAGTTTGTTCTGTTTATTTTCTTTTTAGGCAATTTCTGTATTGTCATACTGTATTAGAAAATTAGGATCTGGGTATCATGTTGTCTTTGATGATTGAATTATACCCTGCTTTTTTTTTTTTTTGGCAGTAGTCTTTACTGTTTGCTCATCCTATGGGTATTATTTTACATTTTGATGTGCTCAGAAACCATAATCCTGAGATATATGTGTTGCTATTTTGTTCCATTATTTTACACTTGTGCATTACCAGAAAGTCTATGCTGGCGTTTTGTTGACCATTAGAGAATATGATGCAGCGGAGGCTATCCTACTTGGCTTCCAACATTATCTTGTGATGCTTGGGACGACTGTCCTTATTCCTACTGCACTTGTTCCCCAGATGGGAGGTGGAAATGTAAGGAGGAAAATTTGCATAAAATGGACAAGTCATTTCAGAATTATCTCTGGTCATTTGACTCCATCAATTTTTGCCTTTTTGCAGAAGGAGAAAGCCCAGGTGATCCAGACGCTACTCTTTGTTGCTGGTTTGAACACATTGCTCCAGACTGTGTTTGGGACTCGATTACCAGCTGTTATTGGAGGCTCTTATACCTTTGTGCCAACTACAATTTCAATTATCCTTGCTGGTCGTTTCAGCGATATTCAGGATCCTATTCAGGTTTCATAGTCAAGAGCTCGCCCATTGCCTAGGGTTGTCTTTAGTTTGAAACGTGTAATTAGTACTTTGCGCTAATCCCTTGAGGGGTTTATGGTGCCCAAAATCTATTCATTGCATGTTACATTGGCGCATTAAGTTGCTAAAATGTTTAGGAAAAAAAATTCAAGGAAAAACAAGGAAGAGATTTATCAGACTGCACATTTCGAAGCTACACAAATATTCTTATCATTTTTGTCAAGTTCTATCAGTAACTATACGGTAATATTTGATGCCTATGCAGAAATTTAAGAAGATAATGCGTGCAATTCAAGGTGCCCTAATTGTCGCTTCAACTCTTCAGATTGTTCTAGGGTTTAGCGGTCTTTGGCGCAATGTCACCAGGTTAGTTCAGAATAAAATGAACAAATTTTCTTCACTTGTATTATTGGATTTTACCCAGAAAAGAGACTTGTTCTGTATTCGATCCTCAATAGTTGTGGATCGTATACCAAGTGGACTTGTTTTATATAATCACTTGTATGACATTCATTACGCTGTTGTTGTGTCATACTTTTCTAAATTTTTAGAGTACCTGACAGTTGACATATGAAGTAGCTTTTTCACATCTTTCCTAGATATCTAGTGCTTGCTTGACCAGAGTCTGCATTACAGTTACAGTGAAAGCTAAATAATGGGAAGCATCTGTTGAAATTAAAAGTCTCATCCTTTCCACCTTTTCAGGTTCTTAAGTCCACTTTCAGCTGTTCCTTTGGTTGCTCTTGTTGGTTTTGGGCTGTTTGAGTTTGGTTTTCCCGGGGTAAGCATTACTTTGCTGTATATGCCTGAAAAGAGACATGTATGACGCATAATTAATTCATTTAAGATTTTTATAATGCTCTTGCATTTGATGTTTTAATTTTACATTTAGGTTGCCAGATGTGTGGAGATTGGATTGCCAGCACTAGTCATATTGGTATTTATTTCACAGGTATTTTCCGCTGACTTGTTGCTTGTGCAGTTTCTTGTCACTTTTTCAATCCCATTGCATTATGCTGTTTTCTTCCTCCTTTTTTTTTTTTTTTTTTTCTCTCTGCCACCTATGTTTTATAATCTTATGACATTAGTATTGTGGTGTTAATATAAATGTTTGCTTGCAGTATATGCCCCATGTCATTAAGGCAGGAAGGAATGTCTTTGATCGTTTTGCAGTCATATTCACTGTGGCCATTGTATGGATTTATGCTCACCTGCTTACAGTAGGTGGGGCTTATAATGGTACATCACCAAAGACACAAGTAACTTGTCGTACGGATCGTGCTGGACTCATAGATGCTGCTCCTTGGTAAGTTAGCGAAGTATGCTTCAAGTAGCTGTGAACCTTAGTGCTAATTCATTGGCATTGGTCGGAACATATTTGTAGGGGCTTGACCTTTTTTAGGTACGATTTTTCTTTATCTAATATGGTGATGCTAATCGGCTAAGCTGTAATCAAAATAGTTTCAGTTGATACAAGTTATGGAAAAGCCTCTAAAGTTCGGTAAATTATGTAGAACAACAGCAACGATGCCCTAATTACAAATTCTGTTCGGATTGGCTAAGTTTGGTATGTTGTCTGCTTCAAAAATGAAGCTGCCTCATTGTTTATTCAAAACATTCGTGTGGCATGTCGGTGTATGAGATAGCATGCTCGGAGCATAAAAGTTACACGGTTCATATTTGAAGATGCTGCTTACGTCAGCTATATGAGTTGGTGGGTCCATGCTATTTAAGAGAGCTTTAGCTGGGAGATAAACTCGTTCTGCTTCGTAAAACCAAAAGTTTTATTCATTAATCCATGTTATGTATGTTTTGGTAAATCAAACAAATCATATGGGTTCTAGTTGGTACCGTAGATCAATAGTGTGGCTACACCCTGACAATGGGTTATGGTGCAGCATACTTAGATCGCTTTCTAAAGTAATAGCCAACACATGCATTTACTTTTCCTAATTGTAATAATGGGTCTTTGCAGGATAAGAGTTCCATATCCCTTCCAGTGGGGAGCACCTTCATTTGATGCTGGTGAGGCCTTTGCCATGATGATGGCTTCCTTTGTGGCGCTTGTGGAGGTTTGTCATCATTCTTTCTCCTATCCGTTCTGTTCTTTGAGTTACCACAGTTATCAAATTTGAACCAAGAAATCACATTTTATAACGTGATGCCATCCTATGTGTCACTTGCTGATTTAAAAAGCTACCAATATGCCGTGGGGCATTATAAACTACTTCTATTCATACAAATCATTAGTTGTTTGGAACTAAAACTTTATAGATTCACTTATAAAGGTATTCCATATTTTGAATTTTTTGTATGGAGCAGCACACATGCATATGGTGCTTTTTGAACATTCATTATTTGATATGAGTAACATTGTTATGATATTTAGACCTAGAAGTTTACACATTTTCATTCAATGGATAAGCAGTCAACTGGTGCATTTATTGCGGTGTCGAGGTATGCAAGTGCGACTCCAATGCCCCCTTCTGTTCTTAGCCGCGGTGTTGGCTGGCAGGTAACTCAAAAGGGACTTAGTTATATGTAGCTGTTTTGCGTGCCCATATTAGGGGGAGAATTTCTATTTTCTGTTGTTCCATTCTTGAAGTTGAAAATTTGATTTCCCGCGTGGAATGATCGACAATTTTCAAGAGTCATGGGAGAGTTAATTTTCTTTCTGCACATGATACCAACACACAATCCTGCTAAACAGTTCTGTGGAAATCCAATTACTCTTTTCTTCTGACATTAATTTATTCTTGCTTAGGGAGTTGCTATTTTACTGTCTGGGCTGTTTGGAACGGTGAATGGATCCTCTGTGTCTGTGTAAGTCTCTCACTAAGACAACCTCAGCTATGCATGAGCATGCTTTTGTCAGTTTAGGATTAGATATTGACGTTATTCGCTGCAGGGAGAATGCCGGTCTTCTGGCCTTGACACGTGTTGGCAGCCGCAGGGTTGTCCAGATATCTGCTGGATTCATGCTTTTTTTTTCCATTCTTGGTGAGTTGTCGACCCCATGAGAATTTATTGAAACCTTTGAGGTCGCTTTAGGATAAATCTTTTTTGAGATTGCAGTGTTCTTGCACCATTAAACTTAGCATTTTTATACAGGGAAATTTGGAGCAGTCTTTGCTTCAATTCCATCGCCCATTGTTGCGGCTCTGTATTGCCTCTTCTTTGCTTACGTGGGTATGTGAAGCTATTTGATTGTTAATAGACATTGATCCTTTTTTTTTTTTCCCCTTTTCTTTATCTTGCTTGGTTATGTTAACTATTTCATTTCCTCATTATGGATGTTTAGGCTCTGGAGGCCTTAGCTTCCTTCAATTCTGCAACCTCAACAGCTTCCGGACCAAGTTCATATTAGGCTTCTCAATTTTCATCGGTTTGTCCGTGCCACAATACTTTAACGAGTATACTGCAATTAGGGGCTTTGGTCCAGTCCACACATCCGGAAGATGGGTATGCTTTACGATTTTTGGCCCTTGAATATATCTGTCACTTTCCAAGTGCTCATGCCAGGAACTGATGGAAATGTCTCATGCTCTTTTCCTTGGCAGTTCAACGACATGGTGAATGTTCCTTTCTCATCAGAAGCATTTGTCGCTGGCTGCGTTGCATATTTCCTGGACAACACGCTGCACAAAAAAGACCGCGATATCAGGAAAGACAGGGGTAAGCATTGGTGGGACAAATTCCGGTCGTTCAAGGGTGATACAAGAAGTGAAGAATTCTACTCCCTGCCTTTCAATCTAAACAAGTACTTCCCATCCGTGTGATTCAAATGGCATTACATCCTGATCTGGGCTGGTTTTTTTTTGTTTAGCACACGTTATATAACAGTATCAGATAGGCCTTTTCTTATATAGATGTCATTACAACATTTTGTTGAATTTGTTGTTGGTTGTAAATCCAATGGAAGTCAAGGACTCGAAGCAGCAAGCAATGTAGCGGCTTTTATTGCCCTTTGGATGTTTTACGTTGTTTCTTTTTTCCTTATAAAGCCTCGGTGTGATCTTTCTTTTATTAGACAGGAGATTGGGTCCAACTGGTTGTCTCAATGCCCCTGTACGATTATTGGCCTTCGGTCAATCAGTGGAGCTTGACCCGAGGGGGCCATTCCTCGGTGCTGTTGCAATGCAAGTATTGGTGTGGGTGTTGGGACCTTTCCTATTTATTTTGCGATGGGTTATACCCAAAATTGGATTCCAATCACTAGATTGAGAATGGTGCCAGGATAGACCAGCACTGCTTGGCAATGAAGTATGGACTGACCCCATGAAAAGACATATAATAATGAATGCTGATCGGTCAAGAATTGACCAAGCCTTGGAAGAAAGTTCCGTGGAAAAAGAAGCAAAATTAGCCCAGATTGCTCCTTGGCAGGTATACAAGCCAAGATAAAAGCCAAGAAGCTGAGAGGATGTCAGCGAAGCAAAATTTTCTAACCAGCGCAATTTCTGTTCCCACATTCGACTTCTAAAACAAAAAGGCGAAAACGGGTGTGGTCTTACCAGCGCTAATGCATAGGATCTCATCAAAACTTAATGCATAGGATCTCATCAAAACTCCAAAGTAAACAAGGAACAAAATGGCAAAAACTTGCTTGTGCTGGGAACACGTTGAACCTAGGTTAAAAATATTGCAAAAGATTAGAAGTAACAATGGTTTGAGTTTTGTCTTTGCCTAATTAGAAAGTTGACTGATGTGGGTTTTAGAAGAGAATCCAGCCATGGAAGTGACCAAAATCGGATGGCCATGTATGTGAAGGTAACAGGCCGCATCAATGACAGTAACAACTGGATAACTAACTTTTTAGTGTTAAACCTTTGTGATTTTTTTTATTTGAAGTCTAAACCTTTTATGTTTTCTATTTAAGGTCTAAACCTTTATTTTTTTTTCTATTCAAGTCCTTTTATATGATTTACCGTTAACTTTTCCGTTAGATCTAACGAAAATAGGATTAAAGTTAACGGAAAAGTTAACGATTTTATTGTAAAAGGATTTGAATAGAACAAAAAATAAAGGTTTAAACTTTAAATAGAAAATTTAAAAGGTTTATGCCTCAAATAAAAAAAATCACAAAAGTTTAGGACCTAAAAAATTGGTTATCCTCAGTAACAACAAGGCCTTCTTTTACTGATACAAATATGAATTTCTTGGGGAAGAAAGAAAGTGGCATGGGGCTTCTGGCTTATTTTAGGAAGATATTAATCTGCAAGATGCTGCAAAAAGTTGTAAAGAAAAGGTTCATGGCAGAGTGGAAAGAAAGCTGGTGCTAATTCTGCAAAAAAGCAGACGTGAAAAAAGTGGATGCTTTATTTGCAATAAACGCTCGTTCAAACTTCCAAGCACCCCGCAGACGCTGATAACACGATGTTGCTCACTTTCACATCATAAACAAACTCAGAAATTTCTTGAAAAAAAATCATTGGCCGATCTTAATGGACTAAATAAATAGATAGTTTTGGGTTGATTAACCCCACTTGATTGATGGACCTTTTTTATTCTTAGCATCCAACACTTCGGTCTCAAATAAACTACTTTCTCCATTTTTTTTTCTTAGTAAAGCAGACACAAAACTACAAGAAACACCTAATCTCCAATTCTTGGTTTCTATCATGTATTATTGGCGCAGATCGTGAAAGAAAACAAAACCCATCCCTTCACAAGAGCCGTAAAAATACGCTGAGTGTGACATTAGCTGAGAGTCGAGCTAAGGCTTTCTTAGATGTGTTGATTAAACTAATAAAATAAAGGGTAAGATTAAGGTAGGCATGTAATCTTCGGTATGCAGAAGATGTTTAGTTAATTTAACAGCTCATCTTTTTTTTTTTTTTTTTGCAAATTTAATATATTTTTTACAATCCAATTGTTTAGATCTCACATGTCAATTCCGTGCTTACTATTATGTACCTATGTAGTTTTTGGCTAATATAAATGCCAAGGCGGGGGGACCAATGGGGACCAAAAATTTTTGTCACAAATTCTTCCCCACTTCAATCTTGAAAAGGAGAAGCAGCTGAATGCTGCCCACAAATCCTACTCTCGAATCAACGATAAACAAGCAAAAAAGCTAAGATTTTCCGACTTATATTTATTTATTTATTTTTTTTTTTTGGTTTATGAAATGAGAAGATAGGGGTGGTGTCCTACAATACTACTAGGGAGTATTGCTCCTGCTCCCAGGGTAATCTCTAAACTGCCTGGATGGTTACAATATAACCCAGTGTTACAAAGGGGAGGAGTATGTTAAGTCCCACCAAACGCTCTGGTAGCCTTCGAACCCAAGACCTTTGACTTGGCAACATTCGACCGACTTATATTTATGGCTGTACAGATTGTGTACAAGAGAAGTTTAAGATCTTTAAGCAACATTTAATGCAGATATGTATCTCCCCTCCCGACCTTTAGCGCACATATTGGTAGGGAAAGAAGTTCCATGTTTCCTAACTCATTCACATGTATTCTTCTTGTACATTAAGAAAAGATGTCCAATCACGGACAGCAGAGTTAAGATTACAAAGGAATTGTTTTAAGGTATGATTAACCTGAAACAAAGTTTTTTATTTGTCATAAGAAAATACAATTTAGTATTGCACATGTTAGCATCTTTTCCTTGAGGGCATGAGACCCAATAACAACCTAAATTTTGATTGGCAATAATTGAAGGTTAACCGAACCGTGTGGTTTTATAAAAGAGTAATTATTAGGTAGACCGGATCTATCAGCGGAACAAATAAGTTTATGCTGCCATATAGGGCATATTCTAATCAGGGCAACATTTAACAACCCTCAACATAAACCAAATTTAGTTTGTTATATAACTTTACATATAAAATACTCTACAAATTAACACCATGAACCTTGTCAAATTAGATAGGAGAAACATGAAAATTAATAAGCATATCCAAGGCTTTTTATAATCCTATGAAGAATTCGGTAAAAAGTTGCAATTCGGTATAAACTCTAGCTGTGCGAAGGTTAATTATTATACTCTTTTAGACCAACCATATAATTGAGGAAATTTTTCCATGTATTATATATGATTCTTGCTCATCTATGAAGTACAGACATAGATACGGCAATATGGACACGATACAACACGAATACGACGATACGACACGAACACAGCGATATACCAACTTTAAAAATGTTAGGACTCGGACACGACTATATATATATATATATAATTGAATTTATAAATTTTTGTACACACATATATATTATTTTTAAGTAATTTTTTAAATTTTATTCATTTGAAAACATTCAAAAATATATTTAGATAATTATTATAGGTTTTAGAGATTTTTTATTTAAAGAAGATATCATAAGTTTGTTGTGAAAAATTAATATAGAGATATAAAATTTTGTAATTAATTTAATTTTTTTATTAAAATTAAAAATAATTTAGAGTTCAGAAATTTCGAAAGTTATCGATAAGTAATAATATAAAATTATAACTTTTAAAGTTTTTTTCTTTTTTATTTGTTAAAAATAATTATAAAAATATTCAGGCGTATTTGTGGTGTGTCGGACATGAGGTCAGACACTTGTACTTCCCGTGTCTTATACGAGTGTTTGAATTTTTCTTAAAAAAATTTATTTTGTAGACACTTCTAACTGTGTTGAACACTTATCCGCCGCGTGTCCCTAACTTGTCTATTTCTACCACATATCCAACACGCAGTACTCCTTATTTTTAGAGTGTCTGTGCTTCGGTGTTGCTCAAGAACCTATTAATATGTTATGTATATGAGATATTTCTCAATATTTGGAAAGGATCTTACACAATAAATTAAGTTTCTCTTATTTAATTGGTTTTGTTTTTGACAGTGTATGTGAATAAATAATGGACAAAAAAAACTTATCAATATATATATATATATTGGTTGTTAAAGGGTGAGCAAGATGATCTAGTGCCAGGGACAAAAAGGGTTATAACGTTGTCAGGTGCGATAAGATTTGAGGACAGAAAATCTCAGGGACCAGTGGGACAGCCCACTTGATCTGTATATAATGCACTGTTACTGCTCCCAACTGGAGCAACCAAAGCATGGAACCCTATAATGCTGCCCCCAAAAATCAGTAGAACACAATGATACTACGGCTGAAGCATGGAACAAGGCAGGAATCTTTCTGCACGATAAAGGTAGAAAAGATCTGTTTGTCAATGTCAAATCATGAACTTGTGCTGTTGTTTTGCAAATCTTATCTCTAGGGTGAAATTTTTTCATAAATTTATATATGATTGTTTTGATGTAATTATTTAAATTATTTATGTATTTTTTAAGTGTAGGTGTAATATTTTATAGCAGAATTATTTAAACATTAGTCTTATTTTTTAATTTTTGTAAAAAAAAAACCTAGCATAGAAAAATGGATTTTGAGATTTTTTTCTCATTAATAAATTTATTAAGACTTATAGAATAAAAATATTTTTTATATATATTCATAAATTTAATAAATCTTTTAAGGATTATAATTAAAACTTAAGACTTTAAGTATAGAAATCACTAAAGTGTACTAAAAACAAACTTGGGTATTGAAACTAAGTCATTATAAACATTGGTCAAATTAAGTCAACTTTTATAGCAGAGTTGATTCTTTGGAATAATTGTAGAATATCAATTTCGTTGCCATAAGCACATTGCAGATTGAGTGAAATAGAATGAGAGATACGCAGCGACATTCTTAATCCGAGGATCCCTGACCTAGGCTTTCCTCATAGGATGCCACAGAAAATAGAAAAGAAAAAAGGGAAATAAAATTTAAAAAAAAAAAAAAAGAAGGGAGGGAAATGCTTGGGCTTTTGCCACTTTAGAAGTTGAAATAGAGTCAGCTTTGTCATTAATGGAATGGGATCGTTCATGCTTTTACAGGAAGAATATAATGAACCTTTTTATCGAAGTCCTTTAGGAATATAGCACGCGATAATGAAAAAAAACAAAAAAAAGCATCTAGCCTTCTCGTTTCTATGATAAAAATTAAAGTTTTCGAGTTCGAATTCATGTAAAAAAAATGATTAATAAAAAAAAAAGTGACAATTTTGCTTCTTTAAAAAGAGTGTCGGTTCCATTGTGGAAGATTTTCACATGTTGAGAAAAAAAAAAAAGGCCTCAGTCCTAAATAAACATGTTAACACAAGGAACATTAATTTGTAGAAAATATTATAACAATTTGCAAAAAAAAAAAAAAAAAGTGGCCGAAATATCCAAAGTTTTGTCGCCAGTTGTGTGCCATGATGATAAGTATTCAAACCATAATAATTTCGGCGAATAATAAACTAATTGGCTTTCATTATTTTCTTTTTTTGGAAAAAAAATTTTAAAAGGAGGATTTATTATTCATGAGTTAGCCCACTGATAATCACGTGTTGAGACTTGAGAGGGAATGGCAAGGACTGTTCGTGCGTGTGCAGGTGACAGTGAGTAAGGCCGCTTCACGTTTCTCCTTTTTCACAAACTTTCACGCCTCTTCTCTCGGATTCTTTCTCACTTTCGTTTTTCTTTTCTAATTTTTTTAATACTAATACACGATTGTTTTTATAATTTTTATAATGATTGTTTTGTAATTTTTATATATAATATAATAGATAAAATATACGATATAATAAGAATAAATTATATGATATATTAAAAAAATTATGTGATACATATAATTAACTCTTAAATTTTTTTTTTAATAATTAATTATACGTGTTGTATAATTTTTTTTATATATCATATAATTTTTTTTAATATATCTTATGTATTATATATTTTACTTATTATACCGATACACCGACAACTATAAAACAGCCATTTAAAACACAAATAAAAAGTGTTTTCCTTTTTATTTCTTCAATAAAGTAAGTAAATAGTAGCGGCACCGCAGAAAGCAAGCCAGGCTATTTATACTAGGAGGAGCAAACTTCGCGGATTTAATCAGTACACCTAGACCGTGTACAGTCTCACAGAAGTAACATACGTTTAGGTGTAGATGAGATTCGAATTCCTAATCTTTTTATATGAAAGGGAATCCTTTTAAGATCTCAATCACACATGATAATTTTTAATAATATCTTTTTTTTCTGTTTGTCCTTTTTTTTGGAAAAACGAGTTGGGTTCCATTAATTTCAACTTCTGAAGTTGAGAATTATAATACGATAAATAAATTTGATCACTAAGTTCAATCACCTATATATTATCACCACAATCTTAATTAGAAGTGCATTTCTTAAATTCTGACGTGAAGTAAAATTTTTTCTCTTAGACACATGCTTAAGATTTTATCCAGTTGAGTTGAAATTTAAAATTTTAAAGATTTAAGTTTGTTAACCACTATTTTTTTTTTTTTTTGATAAACAAGAGTAACAAAAGAAAAATAGTAGAGTTTGGGTTGCCTTGCTTGTAACTTCAAATTACAAGAAATGAGGATAAAATATGTTGCTTAAAAAGCACTATTACAATTAGAGTTATGTCCTTTAAGAACTCATCCAGTACTCACTTTCTACTGATTGTTATTATTTTTTATTTATTGAGAAATTTATTAGTCTGTAAGTTATATCTTAAAAATAAAAATTTAAATTCTTAATTAATGAATTATTCTTAGAAGGATCAACCAGTAAACTATTACTTGTCAACCAAACTACACGGTACCTAATTAACGTTATCAAAGAAACTTTCAACGGATCGGTTTATGGCCAGCATAACAGATTTTTTTTTTTCACTAAAAAAAAAAATTTATTTGCCGATGCAATATACATCAGGCCAGGCAATGAATTGTTGGTAAAATTGATGATTTCAAATATTCATGAATCACTCAAGTGGTCATCATCGATCTTATCGGTTAAAAATATAGTTAAAAGTTTTACTCTTACTACTCACTCACTTGTTCTTTTATTTTTGTATGAATTTGACATTCTTTTAACATTAAAAAAAATTCATGTAATTTAACCGTTTATTTTTTTGAACCACAAGCAAAGAAACAATGCATTACTAGCGACCGTTCAAGAATAATTAATTTAGGGCATTATATATTTATTTATATTATGTAACGGTTAATTAATGTAACCATTCAAGAGCCACAGACGAGGTACTGTGTGCGCATTTCTCCTGATAAATATTAGGTGTTTGTATTTTGTAGAGAAAATATTAAAATGTAATGTGACAATTTGATTTGATAATTATTATAATTTTTAATAATGAAATTATATTTAATTTTATTGATACTCTTTTAAAAGTTGTTGAAGAAGGCAAAAAAATATAAAGATTATTTTAACCTTCACTTATAAATTTTATAATTGATAAATTTGTAATAAATTTTTTTATAGTAAAAAAAAGAATAAGTAATGTAGGGTATTATATGTTTATATTTATATTACGTACTCGTGAGTAGATTAAAGTAGCTTTGGGTAATGTCGTGACGTTCTCTGTCACGTCTTCATCCATAATTGCCACTTTGTATGCTGTGACCGGACAAACACAGCTTCTTATGTCGTCGTTCTTCTTTTTAGGAACCGTTAGGACTACAAGTGAGTTGAATTGAGTTGAATTTAGTCAAGTTTGGGTATCGACTTATTTATTAAACGAGTTTAAAAATAAGGTTCTGTATCAGTATTATTTACGAATTAGCTGAGTCTCGAACCGAGTCTGCTGTTATCAAACCGAATTTTCAAATTTTTAATAAACTGTATCATTTAATTTTATAATACCAATAAAATAATTAAAATTAAAAAATTTTATTATTACACATAAAATAAAAGGATAAAAACTATTTATTTAAATAAAATTAAATCATTAAAAATAAATGTTCAATTTTAATGTATAAATGTAAATATATGTAATATATAATTTTGAAAATGGCTTTAATGAAATTATTTTTATAACATATTAAATGAGTTTTTTTATTATGTAGATAAATTTTTAAACGAACTATTTATAAGTTTAACTAAATTTATCTTTACTTATACTCAGGTTTATTTATTAAATGAGTTTTGAATTTAAACTGATGTATCACTTATTTAGTTAAACGAATGAGTTTTAGTCGATTTTTTACCAGATTAAGTCACCAAACTTTTAGCGAAAGTATTGACTTACTTATAATCCTAATCACGTATAAATCTTATTCAAATAACTATATATGAAATAAAAGATATAAATTAAATTGGTAACTATTTATACTAAAAGTTAAATGATACAATTAAGTGTTATTAATACATTAAATAAGCTTATAACGATATATATTAAACGAATTACTAATGATATATTTATCGAGGTCTAACGAGTTTTAAACGAGCTGTTCACGAGTCTGTACCAAACCGAACCTACCCCTGTTCAGGATTGACTCGTTTATTAAACGAGCTTTACTTTTAGACTTGTGTATCGCTTGTTTAGTAAATAAACGAGCCCGAACCGAATTCTTACCGAGCCGAGCCACTGAGTTTTTAACAAACGTATCGGCTCGTTTGTAACCCTAAGAACAGCTTTAAAAAATCAATAGCCTTTTTGCCTCTTTTTCTTCCCTAAACCTTGTTTGTTTTGCAAGAGAAAAGAAAAGAAGAAAAGAAAAATATAATTATGACTATGTATTTTTTTTTATATATTTTTTTTAATTTTCTACACCACTTCAAATAATTTTATTTTTTTTATTATTTTTTCTATTACAAATTACTATTCACTTTTTCTTTTACTATATTTCCTTTCTCCTAACTTTTTTACACAATTTCAAATAATTTTATTTTTTTCACCACTTTTTCTCTTACAAATTACTAGTCATTTTTTTTACTATATTTTTTTTTCTTAATTTTTTCTACAACTCCAAATAATTTTATTTTTTTTTACTTTCTTTCTTTTTTCCTTCTTTTTCTCACCTTTCTTCTCACTCCAAACACACGAAGGCTTGCAAAAAAAATAAATAAAAAACGTTTCACTGTTTAGACGCACGGGGGATGATCACTGGATTTTTTTCTTCTTGTTTTTGAAATTATAATTAAATAATTTAACATATTAGTTTGGCGCAATGGAGAATTTTATTTTTTTTTACACTGAAATAGTTAGTAATTAATTCAGCAGATGAAGAGGAGATTTTATGCTTATGAAGATGTCACCAAAAACTATTTTACACTCTACTTAAATCATAATATGGCAATGGAGATTAAGAGAGTTATAGGAAATTCTTCTAATAATTCCTCCAAAGTTGATAGATAATCTGTTTTTATCTAGACCCGAAAAATTCAATTTTATTTAAATGTGGTAGTGACCCAATAAATTTTATTTATTGTATACCTTGCTTGTAACTTCAAATTACACAATATGAGGATAAATTTGTTGCTTAAAAAGTACTATTATAATTGGAGTTGTATCTTGCAAGAACTCATCTAGTACTCACTTTCCACCGGTTATTATTTTTTGTTTATTGAGAGATTTATTAGCCAATAAGCTGTATTTAAAAATAAAAATTTAAATTCTTAACTAATAAATTATTCTTAGAAGGGTCAACCAATAAACTATTACTTGTCAACCAAACTGCACCGTCCCTAATTAAACTTATCAAAGAAACTTTGAACGGATCGGTTTACGGCCAGTATAACAGATTTTTTTTTTTCACTCAAAAAAATATTCATTTGCCGATGCAATACATCAGGCCAGGCGATGAATTGTTGGTAAAATTGATGATTTCAAATATTCATGAGTCACTCAAGTGGTCATCGTTGATTTTGTCGGTCAAA
Source organism: Carallia pectinifolia (assembly GCA_037832335.1). Lineage (NCBI taxonomy): Eukaryota > Viridiplantae > Streptophyta > Magnoliopsida > Malpighiales > Rhizophoraceae > Carallia > Carallia pectinifolia. Next base: position 21,421,008 of record CM075448.1, on the reverse strand, counting down.
AATATAGTTGAAAGTTTTATTTTTATTACTTACATTTTTTTTTATTTTCGTATGAATTTAATTTTTTTTAATTAAAAAAATTCATATAATTTAACGGTTCAATCTTTTTAATCACAAGTACGGAAACAATCCATTACTCGCGACCGCTCAAAATTATTAATTTAAGGCATTATATATTTATTTATATCATGTAACCGTTAATAAATGTAACCGTTCAAGAGCCACGCACGAGGTCCTGTGTGCGCGTTCATCCCTGACAAATGTTAGGTTTGCGCATTCTGTTAAGAAAATATTGAAGTATGGTGTGATATTTTGATTTAATAATTGTTATAATTTTTAATAATAAAATTATGTTTAATTTTATTAGTATTTTTTTAAGAGTTGTTAAGAGAGACATAAAAAAATATGAGCTATCTTAATTTTTGTTTATAAATTTAATAATTGATATATTCATAATAAATTTTTTAAATTTTTTTAATAAAAAAAAGAATAATTAACGTAGGGCATTATATATTTATATTTATATTATGTACTCGCGAGTAAATTAAAGTAGCTTTGGGTAATGTCGTGACGTTCTCTGTCACGTCTTCGTCCATAAATGCCACTTTGTATGTTGTAACCGTCCAAACACAGCTTCTTATGTCATCGTTCTTGTTTTTAGGAACAGCTTTAGATAATCAGTGACGTTTTTGCCTCTTTTTCTTCCCTAAAGGCTTGCCAAAAAAAAAAAGGATAACGTTTCACTGTTTAGACGCACGGGGGATGATCACTGGATGTTTTTTCTTTTTTTTTGAAATTATAATTAAATAATTTAACATATTAGTTTGGCACGATGGAAATTTTTATTTTTTTTACATTGAAATAGTTACTAATTAACTCAGCTGATGAAGCAGAGATTTTATGCTTACGAAGATGTCACCAAAAACTATTTTACACTCTACTTAAATCTTACTTTGGCAATGGAGATTAAGAGATTTATAGAATTTCGTCTAATAATTCCACCAAAGTTGATAGATAATCTGTTTTTATCTAGACCCAAAAAATTCAATTTTATTTAAATGTGGCAGTGACCCAAGATATCAACCACAACGCCCAGTCAAAAAAAAAAAAAAAACCACAACGCAGAAAAATAAAAGGGGAGAAAAATCAAAGCCAACCAATTTTTTTAGGGCTAACAAGCCTTATTTTATGATTGATCCAGAGGATTATGTATCTGAACCACTGTGTTTAAACTTTAAACTCTAATCAGACACAGACCAAAGGTAGAGACAGTGTGACGCATGTGTCCCTTAATGAGGTTAAAAACTACCAGCGGCCCTCTTTGGCCAACCAATTACAGCTCACCACATCATTGCCAGTTTGCCACGCCAGAACTATCGCCGCTGGTTTTATTTTTCAACCGCTCCTACCCTTTAATTATCATGGGGTATAAAACGTTCAGCTGTCACTTTTATGGAGAGCCACAATCCACCAGTGTTATTAGGTAGATTGGATCTGTTACGTCATAAATCATTTGTGATACACTAATTCAATAATCTTTGTATTTTGTTTGATTTAATTTTTTTTATTAAAAATTATTCATTTTGGATACGATTCGAAGTGAGAGTTTTATAATAAATCGGTGTGTTTGTATGCACATTACTTAAATCTAAATCTCCGTATCCGCATTCTAATTGTTGTAGATTTATTAATTAATATGGTTACTTGTTTCGAAGTCTTATTCAGTTTCATCAATGTTTAGATGCATATAATAAGTCTTTTTAATGAGAGATGTTGAATAAATATATTGATAAATAATTTTCAATCTCAATTCTAAAGTATGATGATTAATATTACTTGGGTAGTTTTTTTCTAGTTAAAAATTAAAAAAAAAAGAAGGGAAAAACCCGTTTTGGACGATAGATTTAAAAGGCCAAGGTCTGAATGGAACGGGAAAAAGTCTCAATACTCTGAAAACTGGTGGGCTGGTGGCTATTAAGAGGCTGCTAGCTGCAAACTTCATTCCTCTCCTCACTTCCTCACTTTTCTTCTCCTCCTTTCCTTCTTCAATTCAAGTACTCATAGAGAGAGAGAAAGATGGGAAATTGTCAAGCCGTAGATGCAGCAACACTAGTGATACAACACCCAAGTGGCAAAGTTGACACTTTTTATTTGCCTGTAAGTGCTAGTGAGATTATGAGAATGAACCCAGGTCACTATGTTGCTCTTCTTCTCTCCACCACCTTGTATACATCTACTAACAATGGTGAATGCCCCAACAACTCCGCCGCCACGGCCGCCGCAGCCACAACCATCACCAAGGGTTCTGTTAGGCTGACCAGAATTAAGCTTCTTCGGCCAACTGATACTCTTGCTCTTGGCCATGTTTATAGACTCATCACCACTCAAGGTTTGTTATTTCTTGTTGCACTTTTGTTCTGCTCCTTTATTTGTTCTGTATATTGACAAGAGAGACTTTGGCTCAATTTGTGCAGTTTTAATTGGCTTTATGCCTTTTTTTTTTTTTAATCTTTTTTGTTGGGATGATTAGAGGTTATGAAAGGGCTGTGGGAAAGGAAACAAGCAAAGCTGAAGAAAAACCAGGCAGGGTCAGCTGAGAGGCTGGATGCAGAAGCAAGAAGATCTGAAGTAGAGAAGGAAAATCAGGTGAATTTCAAGTGAAATCATTTTTCTGATGTCATAAATTCAAAAATTTTTCCTGGATTTTCTATTGTGGAAATTAAAGGCCTATCACTATGAAGAGGTTTCCCACATGCTAAATAAATCATGGGGGTAATACTTTTGCTTTTGCTTTTTAATGTTATATTTAATTCAAGACTAAGTTTTTTTTTTTTTTTTTTAAATTCAGGTGATTAAAAATGAAAGGAACAGACCAAAGACAGCAGCAGCCTCAACCAACTCTGCTGCCACAGCCAGATCAAGAACATGGCAACCTTCACTGCAAAGCATCTCAGAGGCTGTCAGCCAAAATCCTGTTTTTCACCAGTCTTTCCTGCCATCTTGCACATGATACATGAGAGACTTATGGGCTCAGCAGTGGGCAAGATTTACAGGCTTGTCTAAACCTCCAAATCCAATACAGATCCCCCATGAAGACAGTTTTGTTTCAGAGCTGAGCAAATAATGAGTGAGTAATCTCCTTCAAAATGGAAACTTGTATAGGAAAATGGTGGTGTCTCAAACATAGTTGTAAGTCAGTGCTCTTCTTCAAAAATGAGAATGAGACTTTTCTTTAGAATATGTAACATTTTGTGTCAATTTAATTTAATTATCCAAAAATCCAACCTGGTGAAAGCAGGAGATTTCCTTGAAGAGTAGAGAATCAATCATGAGAAAAAAAAGATTTTTTTTTTTTTTTTGGCTTTAATATTTAGAGCATTGATCCTGTGACAGCGATGATTATCGTTCAGTTCACATGGTGAATCTAAACCAACCATTTTTTGGCCATTCTTATCTTACAGCATTCATGTGATCCATACATGCCATTTTCAGCACTGACCCGGCCCCGGGCATTCTTCTTCAAGGGAAAATAACATTTCAGAAAGAAGTGTGAATAAGACAATTTTTTATGCCCAGGTGGTCCGATATCATATCACATCTGGTGAATTAAAACCATTTTTTTCCTTTGAATTAAAACTTTTGATTTATAACTTAGAAAAAAGTATATTTTCGGAGAAAAATTTTTTAGAGAATTTTCATGATGTAACGAATTGAAAATTTTTTGGTAACTTATGACTTTATTGTGTAATTAAAAAGAGTAATTTTTTTTATACTTGTAATTAATACAGTTATATAATAAATTTATGAGCTGTGTTGTAAAATTTTTTTCTAATAAATTCGTTTGGATATATAATGAAACCCTTTAAATTTTTTTATTTTTGCCGAATGAGTTTTGTTTTGGGTGAAATTTTTGTCAAATGAGTTAAAACTTTAACTCAACTTTAAAGGGGAAAGTTAAGACGTTCGGTGATTTTGAGTTTGGATAGGATGCGGAGAAAATAATAAGTGTTGAATATTAAGTAATAATAGTTATATTTTTAATAATAAAATTTTATAATTTATTTTTTTATTATTTTAAATTTATATATTATTACTAAAATTTATAATAATATTATTATTAAAATAATTTCTTAGACTAATTTTTCAGATAGTCATATCAAACTCAAACTTTCTGATTTCTGATTATCAAACTCAAACTTTTAAAGGTCGTAAAGTCAATTAATGGGTTACGGTAATGCATGGACTGAAATCTCAAATGCCCTTTACTCTCAAATGGAAATTGGGCCCACTATTACTGCCGAGTGATTTACATGACAAAAAAATTAGGCAAAAGCTATTTAAACTAACTTTATTAAGCGAGTAAACAAAATTTAATAGTCAAAAGTACACAACCAGTTTTTTATTTATTTTTCTTTCTTCAACGTGTGCAACGTTTCTTTTTTGGAGTTCTAGCAAAAACCTTCCTCTTTTTTTTTTTTTTTTTTGGAGAAAAACGTGTGATATTGTTAATATTTTTTTTTCTCAAGTTTGTTGTGTGTTTTAAGTAAATTCAAAATTTTTTGTTATATTAATATTTTTGTTACATAATGTAAACATGCATGTGGGATTTTGTTTAGTTATAAAATAAAAAATTTAAATTATATGATAATATATAGATTCTTAAAAAATAAAAATTATTAGTATTCTTACTCAAATTTCTAGCATTATTATTTAAATTTTTAATTTTGAGTACCTAACAATTCAAAATTTTTAAATTATATATAAATACTCAAAATTTAAGTATAAGTAGATTCAAATTTTTAGTATTTCTATTTAAATTTTTAGTTTTCAACATCAACTGTAAAATTATATACGAATACTCAAAATTTGAGTAGTAATAGTAGACTCAAATGTTTAGTTTGGAGCACTTAATTACTCAATTTTTTAGTATTTCTACTCAATAAATACTCAAAATTTGAGTAAAAATATACTGAAATTTTTAATATTTCTATTCAACTTTTTAATTTTTAGCAACAATTACTCAAATTTTTAAAATTATGTACAAATATTTAAAATTTGAGTAAAAGTACTTCTACACAAATTTTTAGTTTTCAGCACTAACAACTCAATTTTTTTAAAATTATATACAAATACTTAAAATATGAGTAGAAGTAAACTTAAATATTTAGTACTTCTACTTAAATTTTTAATTTTCATCACTAACTACTCAACTTTTTTAAAATTATGTACAAACACTTAAAATATGAATAGAAGTAGACTTAAATTTTTAATACTTCTACTCAAATTTTTAATTTTCAGCACTAACTACTCAAAATTTTTAAAATTATGTACAAATATTTAAAATTTGAGTAAAAGTACTCAAATTTTTAATTTTGAACATCTAACTTTTATAATAGATTTCCCACCTATTTAAAATGAGTCTATTATCCTCAAATTTTAGGTGGGTATAAATAACATGCACCACAAAATTAATGAGATGTGACCACCAGACTAATAGTAAAACATTGGTAAGATTTACCACTCGAGATTGTAACCTGGTGGGAATTTGGCATATCTCCCCTACATCCGATTTGGATTCGAGTTCTATCGGTTGCACTTGGAGGTAATATTCCTCTTTTAACTGTCAATGCACCTGCGCGCGCGTAATGTTGACTCTAAACTCGGCAATTGTTGTGGTCGGTTTGGAAGAAATTTATTTGGACCCAAGAATACTTGGTGGAGGATCATTTCCTGTGGGTTGGGTTGAATGAGGCACATGAAACGAGGGTAAGTCTAATTTCAGTCTGTAAATTTGATAACCGATATGCCTGTAATAATTTTTTTTTTACTATTAAAAAAAAAACGCTGGCACTACTTTGATTGTTGTCATTTGAAGAATGCGAATTCACGTGTCAATCGGAATAATTGGTGTGATGACTAAATCTAGGTCGAATCTAATGTGTATTGCAACGTAATCATCCGAATTGCATATACTTCCCCTGAAATTGCAGTACAATGCTCTGTAACGAGAGCGTTGAGATGCCACTTCACTTCCCTGTTATATTCAATTAATTCACATAACCGCCCATTGCAACTTTATTACAGACAAAAGTCCTGCAGTCCGAGCCGTTTATGCGTATTATGCGATCAGCCGAAATTCTGTCAATAGATACTCTTAAAAAGGTTCAGTCAAAAACAAGATACTCTTAAAATGGTGATCGGAGGTCATAGCGCAATATTCTCTAAAGCATGCAAGGAAGGTGAATTATCCATCTGTGTCCATAAAACGCTATGGGTCAGCAACTCTTTTGCCAACTTTATCACATTAATTGCCCTATATCAAATTTTTGTCTCCTGTAACAACCATGATTGAACATACAATCGGTACAATGGGTTGTGGCCAAATTTACACGGATTAGTAGGCCATGGCAATTGGCATGTTTGACTAAGCTTGGTATCTCACATAGTATCATCCCACAAGTTGAGCCTGTCAATTAATAATTTAAGAGGGCGGGCCATGCCTTGAGTGGTGGGAAAGTATTCCCTCACCACATTAAATGGTAGTTCAAACTCTGGTCTAGTTCTCAAACGTCCTTCTCTTACACTGTGTTTGGAAGGAGGGAAAGTGGGGAGAGGGAGAGAAAAGTGAGAGGATTAAAGTAAATTATTGTATTTGGAAATATTTGAAAAGTGGGGGAAAAGAAAGTTTCTAATTCCTCTAATTCTCTCTACCCCACCAAAACTAATCCTCTAAAAAAAGAGAGGAAAGTTGTTAGTTCTCCTATTAAATTTATTAAATGACTCAATTATCCTTACATAATTAAAAAATTACAATTTTACCTAAACAAAATATCTTAATAGAATTTATTATGAAGGATAAAATTGTTATTTCAACACATTTTATATTCCTCTCCCCTATTTTCCACCATTTCTCAAACAAAAGAATTTATAATTTTTCTCCCTCCCATCATCTCTTTCCAAACACAAAAGAGGATAGAAAATATTTTCTTCCTCTAATGATCCTCTCCTCCATTTTTCTCTCCCTCACTTTCCTTTCCCTCAACAATTTTATCCAAACACAGTGTTAATATCTAACCATGGAATCCCTAGACGCTAGTCTGCAGACTGAAAAAAAAAAAAAAAGAGATAGCAGCTCCAAAAATAATAAGGTGGACCACAAAAGGCTCTCATTGGCATTAAGGAACAGCTCAAATTTCGAAATCCAGACGGTTGTTGTGCTTCATCCCTTGATCACAAAATACTTGATCCCTACTTATCTTCATCCTTTCCAATTAGTGAAGCTCAGCTTTGCAGCTATCCTTTGCCGGCTGCAACTTGTAAAACGATTCATGGAGCCGATACGCAGTCATGAGACCCAGCACTCATCAGCCCATAAGCAACTGCTAACATCTAAGCATGCGAGCAGCCGTATTATTGCAACAGCAACAAAGCCTTCCAGGGCCTCTGAAGCATTTCACTTGTCTTGAATCTCCAGAAACTAGTTTGAGCAACGCTACCGGTCAAACCAGCTGTTAACAGTAACAATATCCAAGTGCATCCGTGGCCGGCTTACTTCACCTAATAAGTTTATGAATGAATCGAAGCGATCAATGCACCTCACCATTGTTGTTTATTCTTACATTCTGCTTCATTTCATCCATTAATATGCAGTAACAATGCACTAGACAACTGTGGTAAAGCCCACAACTCCAAAATAAAAGAAAAGGTATATCATATATCATCAGTAGTACATTCGACAAGCATTGCCATGAATACGGCGAATTTTCAAAAATTTCTTGGAACATAAAATGTAGCCATTTACCAGGACGAAGAAATATATTTGGCGAAAAGCCATGGAGGACAGAACACATCTTTCTATGATCTAAATATGAATTGCGCATAGTCAAGAAAAGCAACAAACAATTGAAAATGAGAAAATGAAATCACAACAAAACTGCTTTGTCAATGCTTTAAAGGGAATCAGAATACTGAGCCAACTAGAATCTTCAATTCAAAATTTCCAAATTCTGCATGACTAATTGAAGCAGCTACATTCTTCTGAACTAATAGTTTTATTGTGAAAGTTAATGCAGAAAAAGAGCCAGCATGCTATTAACAAACAATAAATTTCTCACAGTTCATCAACATTTGGGTGGAATATCTTGTTCACAAATCCAATAGAAGGAGACTTGTATGGATAAGCATCAGGAAGTTCAACGCGGATTTTCCAAACTCCACCTTCATGAAGGCCTACAAGCAATACAAGATAAATTGTCTCAAAATATTATTTAAAAGAAATACACACATCACAAAGTTCTCATAATACTTATGGTCAACAAATGGAAAGCAGTTAATATTCTCAATTATGTTCCTGGAATCACAAGCTGTCCAGGCCATCAAGACATAACACGTATTCTGTTCAAGGTAATGACAGGCAATATTCATGGTTGATAGGTGGAAAAAAGCACCACAAGAGAAGAGATTGTGCTTTCTTTTGGACCATGAAACTCCACATTAAATTCATTCAGTCCATCATTTATTGTCTCCACACTGTAATCACTCATCATCCTGGATGACACAAACAACGACAGGTAAGAATCGCCACTACCAATGTAGATACATGCTGTTATCAGCAAAAGTGGAAGACATGCACTAAAATAGCTGCAGTTATAGACTATCAAACTAATATCCAGCTATTCTGACTTAAAAACATGGTTTTCGAGCAAAAAGGTTGCCAATGTCCGATCATGAACTATAAGCAGTCAATCATGAAATATGTTCTACAGTTTTTTCGTGGGGCTGTAACCAGAATTCCCCTACCTTCCAACATTTGAACGTTTGTGGTTCTTTCCTAAACAATTGATAATTTTGCCTTAATACTGAATCTGTCAATAGGTTTTTTTCTTTTCATTTTTGTACGAACTCTGTCAACAAGATCAAACCTGCACAGGTCTCAGACCAAGTACAAAGGTTCCTTCACAATTATTGCAGTGCCTGTAACTTCAAATCCATTGAGAATTATGTCAATTATAAAAAGTAAACAGTAGTTGTATAACAAATGCAGTTATAGATGTCAAAATGAGTTATCGTATTGAGTTCGGGCAGGGTTGCTTTGGGTTCAGGTCATTTCGGGTTGGGTTACTTATGAGTCAAATTATCTTCGAGTTATTTTGGATTACTTCGGATTCAGTTCGGATTCGAGTCAACCCACGGGTTGACCATGTTATAAAAAATGATGATGTGACATTTTTTATCAAAAATTTTGAAAATTTCAAAAATTTTGTTAAAAATTCTTAAAAATTAAAGAAAAATATATGATTAAAAAATAATTGAAAAAACTTCTTTTAAAATATTTTAAAAAATTAAAATAAAATTTAAAACTGTATAAAAAATTTTAAAATATTCTAAAAAAATTATAATTAAAATTTGTATTGAAAATACTAGGGTTCTATATCTTTTATAATATAAAATATGTTAAATTTTTTTATTTTATTTTTTTGTTTCCACAAGAAAATAAAAGTTCAGGTCAGACGGATCAGGTTAGGGTTGAGTTCAGATTTGACTTAAGATTTTCGAATCATTTCGGATTAGGTCATTTTTCATGTCGGGTTTGGATCATATTTTTTCGGGTGGATTCAGGTCAATCCATCGAATCGGGTCAGATTTTGACACTTTTAAATGCAGCACATCCAACATGCATACGTCACGCATCAACAAGAATCTTACAACTTCATAACAGCCATCTCTCTCCCCTTCCTTGGCGAAGACATTTTATCGGGCACAAGATTCCAGAACCTGCTAAGAGAGCCCAACAGAAACCTCATTCCACTGTCCGTACAAGTCCAAAGAAATCAACTTTATCTATGTTCAATGCTTTCTTGCAATGTCCGTTAAGAAAACTAAAGGATTAGATAAACATACGCCAGGGGAAAGCACAAACCCAGTTGCAGAACTCTGAAAGTATAGTTGTAATGTGAGATAGCAACTCGGATACTATTTAATGCTCAAATCAGAAATATAGGACCGCTACCAAATCTGTTGAAGAAGTGAACCAACCAGTGAATCCTTTCGCCAATTATACAGCAAATTTTACCTTGTAAATCAAAAGACATTGCAGCTAAGATAAAAGCTCTTTATAAACACCACCAACACCAGTACCACAGAATGGTGCATGCCACATCTCCCATATCCACAATTCACATTCTCCTTTGAATTGTGAAACTCAAACTGCCAATGTGACTTTTTTATATCAAACATATCAAATGAAAGACACATCAAAAGAAAAGTTTCTGAACCAAATTGCTGCCCCAAAATGCTTTAAATACCCAATACTATAACAAACAATAAAGAACGCAGCCAATGCATGTAAAACATTTTGCTGCAATTACGGCCATAATTAAAGTAACAGAGAGTAAAAATTTTCGGAAACAAATGATTGGTCTGTTTGCAATCCAAACACAGCAGAAACAACCGACAAATACAAGATCAATAAAGAAAAGGAAAAAAAAAACAGAACAATTGTAAATAATGAACAACTAGAAATAAATGGTGCATTTATTTCATAAGATAAAATAAAATAGTATACAATAGAGACTAATTATTTTACCTTAATTTATATTTGATTGTTTAATAAGATATGTATATAATAGATTAATATGCACTTACTATAAATTGTATATTTACTAAAATATTCTTTTAATTAAAATAAAATTTAAACATTTTTTTAAAAAATAATATAAAATTTAAAAAATTTATTTCTCACTCCTCTCTACTCTGTCTCTCACTCCTCTTCTCTCTCTTTCCTTTCTCTCTCCTCCCTCCTCCCTTCCTCTCTCTCTCTCTCTCTCTCTCTCTCTCTCGTTTCTTCATTTACTTTTATATAAATTTACAAATTTATATCTTAGAATTTATTTAACTTTTTTAAAAAAAATTTAAAAAATGTTAATCTCTTTTATTTGATATTTTAAAATTTATTTGTATAAAAAAATTAGTACTTAATTTTGAAAAATAGTTTTTATATAAAATTAAAAATTTATAAAACAATATAATGTATAATAATATATAAAATAAATATTAATTTTATTACTTAATTTTAATTATTTTAAATAAAAATATTAAAATTAATAGTAAATTTAAATTAATTATTTTTAAGGACAAAAAATTTATTTTAATATATTACACTATTCTATCTCATATTATCTAAATATTGAATAGAATAATTATTCTATACTGTTTGATACTATCTAAACATAATTTAAGTAAATAATTTAACATATCCTAAATTATATTAACTTATATTATTTTAAATTATATTATTTGGTATATATATTAAATATATTTAAAAATGTCTGAATTTTGTAAACGGCGAAGATGAAAACTTTGCGCCTTACATCGTGGCACGCCAAGCTTGGGATGATCCCAATTAATCCTCAAAGGAGTCGGTGCTCTGATTTGTGACCTTGGTGTTGTGAGAACCAAACAGGAATGCCAAATAAAAAGATTAATAAAAAAGAAAAGGGAAATGCAGCCAAGAGAAAGTAACCCAAGAACCAGGAGACATACATACGGTCTCACAGAGACGGAGAGGACAGGGCGAGTGAATGTCAGATCAACGCACGCGTCATAAATGATGATTGCAAGGTGAAATCCATTGCCTGCAATTATAAAGGTATTTTTGTCCTAGAGTGTGTTTGGAGTGCAAGAAAAAGAGGAAAAAAAAAGGAAAAAGAGGAAAAAAAAAGAAAAATGAGGAGAAAAAGAAAGAAAGTGAAGAGAAAATGAAGTTGTTTGTAATGATAGAAAAAGTTGAGAGAAAGAAAATAGATGAAAGAAAAGGTAAATAGTAATTTGTGAGAGAAAAAGTGGAGAGAAAATAAAATTGTTTGAAGTGGTAGAAAAAAGACGAGAGAAAAAAAGTATGGTAAAAGAAAAAGTAAATAGTAATTTGTGAGAGAAAAAGTAGAGAAAAAATAAAATTGTTTGAAGTAGTATAGAAAATGAAGAAAAAGAAAAAAAATAAATAATAATGATTATACTTTTTTTTCTCCCTCAATTTTTCTTCGCACACCAAACACAGCATTAGTTAATACCATTTGTAGATATATATGGGAAGGTTTCTCATCAGCCTTTTTTTGTTTGATTCTCCTGTAATGGTTAGCTTTTATGATGGGAGAAAATAAGTTTCAACCTTTTTTTTAGGGTGTATTTGGCCATTTTTCAAGAAAAAGAAAAAAAAAATATTTTTTTATTTTTTTATTTATTTTCTATTAATATAAATAACTATCTTTTATTTTTTCTCTCACAAATTACTATTTATTTACTTTTTCTCAACTTTCTAATTATTACTTTTCATCAATTATAATATCGTCATTACAGTATTATTTTTTATTTTTGTTTCATTCACTTTCAAACTAAACAAACAGGCCTTAGTATTTACTCGAACTCTGTGGGATTTGCTTGTAAATAGAGAATCAAGTTTGAGGATGGTGAAACAGGTTGTGGGCTTTGACTAGGATTTGACCTATCTTTGTTTTTGCATATAAAATTGATCCGTCACAGCACCATTTCACAGCCATCCAGACTTATAGCCTCTGCAATGAGGAAGTGAATCCTGTTTTCCAGTAATTTCTCTCGCTGCTAGCTCTGGGTTTGTTCTGCCACCGGGGTGTGGGGGTGGTTCTTTCCCTGCAATTTCAAAGACCTGCGCACTAGTTATGAAATATTCTTTTTGTTACTCTCAAGTCCTAAGAAATATTCCAATACTTAATCCAGTCCTGGATCAATTCCTTATTGCTCTTAGACTTTTAGTCACCCAAAACAGTTTGTATTAAAATGGATTGAGATTTCAGCATCTAGGATCTTTACTTTTTTCATTTTGTATTTTAAGGGATAGTTACAGATTGCCGCTTGTCTCTTGGCTAGAAACATTTATATATTACTGCCTGTCACTTTGCTAAAAACATCCGAGATTTCGAGGTGCATAGAACAACCAAAGCTTTGGATTGCATATTGTGCTACTTTCTTTGTTAAACCTTCAGTTGGGTTCCTTGCTTTATGGAAGCTGCATATCGGAATGCTTCATAAGTTGTTTTAAGTGGCTGTTAAAATCCCCCTTTTTTTGCAAGCAACTGTCAAATGTTCCAAGCTTAAAACTTCTCAATATGGCTATTGCAGGTGCACTTATGACTGCTGGAGTGCTGACTCAGTTTCAGACGGGGCAATTCTCAGTTGGGTCAAGTATTAATGTGGGCTCGTGTGGTTGTTCAAGGTAGTACAGTGGCACTTATGGTTGGCACTGCCTTTTACTATGGGGATAATCCTTGGAAAAGGTCAAATTAGAGACACTGACTGACAATTACAACATCTCGAGGTTTTTTTTTTCCCTTCCAGTTGTTTGACTTACATACGCCGAGCGTCAATTTTACCTTTTCTTCGAGTTTGCACAATTGCAAGGAATATTCTTTTAATGTTAATTATGTGATTAATCTGAATAAAATTACTGTTGATATGTTACAAATACTGCATAATGTGCTCTGGCATTGCTTTTGACCATAAAGGATATATATGGTCCTAAGTCATTAATTATTCCAGTTGTTGTAATCTTCTTCTCATCTAAAGATTACAATAGGGAGTTCAAGTTGTCATTGAAGTATCAGCCCATCATGAGTTTCAACGTGCTTCTTTAAAAATCTTTTTCTCTAGTGTTGTTTTTTTTTTTCCCTTTTTTTTTTTTTGGAAACTGTTGTGTTTCTTTCTAGACTCTTACAGCGGTGAGGGAGCACGGATTTGCCTTGCGTTTGCTTTCGTAAGAACTAATAAAACAAACACGAAGTAATTTAAAGGCAAATACATGAATTTCACCTTCTATTTTTAGTCTTCTTAAAAATTTCGTTCACAATATTTTTATATTTTAAATTTTACCTTCTACGTTTTTGCCATCAGTCTTTTTCGCTCTCCTCCATTAGCTTGCCATTGAATTTAACATTAATTAGTATAATTACTATTACGTCGTCTAATTTAAATGACATGTTAGTATAAAATGATGACCTGATATTTAATAATTTTTTTAAAAATAATTTTTCAAATATTGTGACTTCCAAAAAATCAAAAGAAAATATTTTTTATGATTTTATAAAGTTAAAAGTAAAAATAAAAATAAAGAGTCTGTTATCTGTATAGATTATAACAAGCAAATGCCTGAACAGGACCAAGCAAAAAAGAACGAGATATGATAAGTTATCATTTTATTAAATGTCAGGTCATCACTTTATACTGTTATGTCATTTAAATTAGACGACGTGATGATGACTAAACTGTTAAATATTAAATTTAACGACAAACTAATGGAGGAGGGTGAAAACTATTGACGACAGAAACGTAAAGAGCAGAATTTAAAACATAAAAACGTTGTAGATGAAATTTTTTTTAAAAAAAAAGATGGCGGGTGAAATTGATATATTTGCCTAATTTAAAAGATAAAAAGGTTTAAGGACTGAAAAATTGAAAACAGATTAATGCGGATTGTTTTGTATCAACAAGCCATATATATGTGTTGTGTAAGATTCACCAATAGCTACAATTGAATAAGGGGGTCCATGCAAGTTAAGGGAAAAAGGCCACAACTCAGTCCAAAGTGGGTCTATGACAAAGAACTGAAAAATAAACCACTCAGAGAATTTTGCTGAAATTATTTGTGGTCCCTGCAGGTTGGCGGAGGTTGGACAATAATAATACGAGATATCAATATTTTTAATTTTAAATTTTTAAATTTTTTTATGTTTGAGTTTTAAATCTTTTTAACATTTCATTTGAGTTCTAAACCTTTTAATTTCATACTATATCAATCCTTTAAATTACAAAAAGTAGTCGATCGATTAATAAATGAGTTTAACTTAATAAAAATAATTTAAAAAAGGTTAAATATATGGATTAAATATTTTTTTCATCAACAAAATATGCACATTAAATATTTTTTTAATCAACAAATATACGAATTAAATAGGTAATATGCATATTTTTGATAAAAAAGACATTCAATTCATATATTTAATTTTTTTAAATAATTTTTTGTAAAGTTAAAATTATTTTTTAATAGATTGATCACTTTTGGTAAATAGAGGAATTGATTTGATAGAAAATTAAAATATTTAGAATTCAAATGAAATGTCAAAAAAATTTAAAAGTCAAATGTAAAAAAACCTTTAAAGTTTAGAATTAAAAATATTAATATCTCTAAAATATGAGTATCATCCCTATAAAATGAAAGCAACACCTCACGTTCTCTCCTTTTGTTTTCTTCTCCATGCACCTTTTTTCCTCTCTCTAACCCTACTAAATTCAGTAACATCTAATAGATAGCATCTGATCAAGTTGGTTAGATTTAAGTTTTGAATTGTCCGTGTTTGTGGTGGTGGAAGGTGAATTGGAAGTGTCGGTGGCCATTTGATAAACAAGCTGTTAAGCTAAGTGCTTGATACCATGAAGAAAATGTGATAGAAAATTAAAGGGTTTAGAATCCAAATGAAATGTCAAAAAAATTTAGAAGTCAAACGTAAAAAAACCTTTAAAGTTTAGAATTAAAAATATTGATATCTCTAAAATATGGATATCATCCCTATGAAATGAAAGCAACACCTCACGTTCTCTCTTTTTGTTTTCTTCTCCATGCACCTTTTTTCCTCTCTCTAACCCTACTAAATTCAGTAACATCTAATAGATAGCATCTGATCAAGTTGGTTAGATTTAAGTTTTGAATTGTCCGTGTTTGTGGTGGTGGAAGGTGAATTGGAAGTGTCGGTGGCCATTTGATAAACAAGCTGTTAAGCTAAGTGCTTGATACCATGAAGAAAATGTGATAGAAAATTAAAAGATTTAGAATTCAAATGAAATGTCAAAAAAATTTAAAAGTCAAACGTAAAAAAACCTTTAAAGTTTAGAATTAAAAATATTGATATCTCTAAAATATGGGTATCATCCCTATGAAATGAAAGCAACACCTCACGTTCTCTCATTTTGTTTTCTTCTCCATGCACCTTTTTTCCTCTCTCTAACCCTACTAAATTCAGTAACATCTAATAGATAGCATCTGATCAAGTTGGTTAGATTTAAGTTTTGAATTGTCCGTGTTTGTGGTGGTGGAAGGTGAATTGGAAGTGTCGGTGGCCATTTGATAAACAAGCTGTTAAGCTAAGTGCTTGATACCATGAAGAAAATGTGATAGAATTTTTCCACAGTTGCTTTCATTGATTGGAAAAACATATACAGTACAAAAGATGAGAGTTTACAGTACGAGGTTTGAATTTAAAAATATAACAGAACTTCAAAGATGAAGTTTGTTGCAATTCAAAACTTAAATCTAACCAACGTCATCAGATGCTGTCTATTAACATCCACCATTACCCATTTCTGATATGGGAAAAGTTTGAGACTCGAGGCATGCACTACAAGTCCCAAACGCAGACTTTTTTTTTATTTTTATTTATAACACATAATATTTAATTCTTTATTTTAAATTTTAGAGTAATAATCTATTTAGATTCAAATTTTAGTTTGTCAAAAAAAAAAAAAACATGATAGAAAACAAAGAAATTGTTGCCACGTCAATGGGTTTCTTCTCTCGGTGCCCTTTCGACATTTACATCAATTTTTATATAATGGTTTTGATACCCTGTCACCCTTTTCTTATTCTCAATCCATTGATTGAGGTTAGGTGGATTTTTTTTTTTTAACATTTGAAATAGTTAACAATTAATTTGTTAAAATTTAATTAGGGAGGAGAAAATATCTCTAAAAATACTACATAAAATACACAGTACCTCTGAGACAAAGAGTTAACCCACACAAATATGGGTTTTGGTTTTCGGAGAAGGTCTTGACCTCTGTCCCTACCATTTGATGGTAGTGGCCACCCAAGCTAACTAACTGGTTAGGATAGATGGATTTGAATTTGTTCTTTTTTCCCCTCTCTAAGCTACCGACCAATACATATGACATGGACAAATTGGTCCCTGCACCTGTCCATCAGTAGCTTTAACTAACCCAGTATGGCATAATCGTCACAATATTAATTTCAGCTTAATTACAGATCCATTGATGCCAATTTTGTAGTTTGGAGAGGAGCTTCCATCTCAAATTTACTGAAAATTTGCCATTGTCGAAAATTTTTCAACTAAAACTACCAATTAAAGCTCTAAAGCTTCGCATAAGCCCGCGAGGATGTTTAGGCTTCAGTTGATATGAATAAAAATAACACAATAACTGTTGGTAATTATATTATTCTCCGAAGAAATGGATGTAATAAAATCTTCAAAGTTTAAATTGTTTGTTCTGTAAACAAAACCTAGAAGTGCAATTCATCTCGACAGAAAACAAAAATATAATGTTAGAGAAACGATTAAGAACATCATACATTCATTTGATTATCAACAAGAAGTGGACAACCGTCTCCATTTGATAATGTCAACTTTATGAGATCAAAATCTTGGTCATGACAACATTAAATTCCATATTAAAAGTTCACTTATTAAGAGTCAAAAACTTTTATTAAAAGTAAAAGCAGAAGATCAGAAATTCAAAGCTGTTATGCTAATTATAAGGAAGAAAATGGTTTGATTAGATAGACACTCAAAAAATAGATGTGCGGGTCAACGCATTGCATCTGAGTATTAAATTTGTGCAACAAACTCCTCAATTCTTATAACGAAAAGACAGTTGAAAAATGCTTTTAAAGTTTGTGACAATAATTAAACGTTTTGTTACACAAATATAATGCCCTGATTGTAATATGTCGACCTACAAGTTTCTTTTTTACGCGTCCACATAGTTTTTTTGGGAAGAAAATAAGGAGAGCATGACAAAAAAGAATCATTCAAGTGTGTTTGGTTTTCTTCCTTTGGGTAATCAATGGAACAGCAGCTGATACAGCCCATGTAAGAAAATCTGGCTGCGACCCATTTCAGTCAAATGCAAGGTTACTCAAGGAACCTTTACCCATTATGTGCCCAACAAAAAGAAAACAAAAAACCTTTACCCATTTAATCGAAAAAAAAAAAAAACGTTTACCCATTCATTTTGTTAAGAAAATAAAGGACTCGAGTTGTCCCAGTTACACTTATTGGAGAAGCGTGTCCCAATTTAGTGAATTCCAGCCACTTCCTCACTTTTCCTATTTTCATCGGACGCTAACTCTTCTTTCCATAAACCTAAAAAAACAAAGCCCTTTGGCTTATACCCCAAGTTGTTTAGATATTTAGTGCATCTCCTAGATGAATGAATGATATCCAATGAACTCAATTCCAAAATCCAAACTCCAAAAATCATATAATTCCTGCGAAAATTGGCATTGGTTCTCTTGGATATTGCTTCAAATCAAAGCTTGCTACAGTGTCCACATCGTTAATGCGATTTCCATACGGTCCATTGCTTGCAACCTAAAAGCAGGCCTTTTAACGCAAATTAAAGAGACTTCACTCTTTGATTAACCATAAATGATAAAACCAGTTTCCTTGTCACGGTTTTGGCCAGAAAAGCAGCAACTGTTGAAGTTCATCCAAAATCAACAGTTGGCCAAAAAACTTGATAACTGAAGAGCTTCATTAAATGAACGCTGTCAATTTGACGCAGGTATATAATAAGTTTTCAGCGAGTTCTTATGGCCATCACATTAATATGTTTAATTTTTATTGTTAGGAACGACTATACATTTAAAAATCAAAGTATATTTTTGACGAAAAAAAATGTAACTAATTATTATAATAATATAATATGTAAATCTACTTTTCCTCCATCCACCCGTTTAACTTCTCTGTGTACTAAAAAAGGGTGAGAGGGGAAAGGGGATATATAATTTTTTAATCTTAAATATTTGTATTTTTTTTATATAAGTTTTAAATTTTTTTTGATATTTTATTTGAATTTTAAATTTTTTGATTTTTTATCAAATCAATCCTTTCATTTATTAAAAGTGATCAATCAATTAATAAAAGAGTTTAATTTAATAAAAATTATTAAAAAAGGTCAAATAAATGAATTAAATATTTTTTTTATCAACAAATGTATACATAAAATATTTTTTTAATTAACAAATACACGAATTAAATATGCAAAGTGCATACTTCTTGATAGAAAAAATTTTTAATTAATATATTTAACTTTTTTTTAAATAATTTTTGTAAAGTCAAAATTATTTTTTTAATAAATTGATTACTTTTCATTAACTAATGAATTAATTGAATAAAAAATTAACAGATTTAATGTTTAAATAAAATATCAAAAATTATTTAAAATTTATGTATAAAAAAAATATAAAAATTTAAGACTTATAAATTACATATTCTATCGTAAAAGAATGTGGCGGCTGTCCTTTTTGAAGGACCCCAATTGGCCTGAGGTTTTGCGGCAACCCCCGGCCCCACCCCACCTCCTAACCCAAACAAACATTCATCTGCTAATTGCACCGACACCGCTAGCGCTAAGTCGCCAACACAACAGCCTTAACGCTATCTCCAATTGGTCCAAATGCCCAATATACCCTCGCTTTCAATTATTCGGAGTTCGGTGGAATAGAACTGTACCGTACATTTAATGTAATTTATTGAGATATTTTATAAAATTTTTAAATTATATATTTGAGTTATAGAGGGTGTTTAGATTGTTAAAAAGTTATCAGAAAAAAAATTGTGAAAAAATTGTGAGAAAATAAAATTATTTGGATTAATGTGAAAGTTATGAAAAAAAATGATGATAAAGAAAAATAAATAATAATTTGTAAAAGAAAAAGTTGTGAAAAAGTTAAGTTTTTTAGATTGATGAGAAAGTTGTGAGTAAGAAAATAATAAGAAAAAAATAAATAATAATTTATAAAAAAAATATAAAAAAATTAAATTATTTTGATTGATAAAAAAATTATAACAAATAAAGTATAATAATTATATTTAGTTGTTAAATTATTTTTTTCTCATAAAAATCACACAAATCAAACAAAGAATTAATAATTTTTTCTTTTCTGTCCTAATAATAATAATAATAATAAATCATAAAACTGCACATGGGCTGCTGGGCACATGGGGGTCCAACTTTTGAAGGGTCAGTTCCGTAAGTGAACGTGTCGGTTCGTCAAAAACCAGATGCAGTCCCCCAAGGAAGTTGATTATTTACTGGAAAAGTATTTATGTTGCTAATAATAACTCCCTAATTTTTTCTCAAAAAAAATAAAATAATAATAACTCCCTAATCAGACAATAACGGTGCCGTTTACGATACTTAAGTAAAAAAATGGCATCTTTTCTGCTGTTTTGTTTGCAAATTGAAGAAATCTTACAAGTCAAAGTGATTAGTACCGGTGGTGGTTAAATAAGATCAACATTAAATGACGTTAGCCAAGATTATTTAGAGAGAAAAGCCACTGTATTTGCAATGTAAAAATCTCTTCACTATCTGAACAATCAAAATAATAATAATAATAATAATAATGAATAAAAAAAAAAAAAAGATAAGATAAGAAACAGCACCATCTGATAATTCTATAGTTCTACTTGATAGAACAGCTCCTCCTACTTCTGTTTTCTGGGCAGTCTTTTCTGCTTTGCAGAGCATCTGGACTTTAGTTGTTCCTCTAGTCCTTTTCACTTTTAGTGGAAACCACCTTTTTCCTTTCTTTTTTTGTTTGTTCTTTCTTCTCTCATTCTCATCATGTTTCTTGCAAGTTGTGGTGGGGTACATTGATTCGTGTTTGACATTTAATTCTTGTCACCGTGTGGTTTTTGCTTCCTTTCAACTTCAGATTCAAGATTGCTCTATGGTTAAAAGGTACCTTTCTGTTTGCAATAATTTAGCCCATTATTTTCACTTCTACTGTTACACTTTTTTTTTTCCTTTCAAAAGGAAAGGTATTAAACCTTAAAAATAGAGTGTTCTACAAAGGAATCAAACGGGAATATGATACCTCACCTAATCATCTCTCAAAAGTTGGCTAACACAGGTAGGAAGTTCATAGAAGACATGCACCCGCTGTAGCGAGAACCCAAAATTGGCCATACCATCTGCTACTTCGTTGCTTTTTACCCTAACACGCCAGTTTTCCCCAAGCAACTTCTTGCATCCTTGGACCAAATTAAACATAGGATGAGTAGCTGGAACTCCCTTTCATTTGCCATTGCCCTACAACTACAGTCTTTCCTTTTTCTTTTTTTTTTTTTTAATCTATGGGTCCATTTTTAGCGGGTTGCTCACTCCTCATGGGTCTTCCCATTATTAAGCATTATTTACACTCTGTTTGGAATGCAAAAAATGTGGGGAGAGAAAGTAGAGAGAAAGAAAGTGATGAGAAAGAAAGTAAAGGAATAGAATGTAATTTTTTATTATATTGTTTGGAGTGATAAAAGAAATATAAAGAAAGAAAGTAGAAAAAAATAATAATCTGTTTGGATATAAGAAGAAAGTAAAGAGAAAAAAAGTTTTTTAATTATAAATGACAAATATGCCCTCCAATTTAGTTACAATTGGCTCACAGTTTTATAATCAATGGTATTTTTTTTTTTCTGGAAATCTTAAATCTACAATTGGCTCACATTTTTATAACCAATGGTAAGCTCTAAGTTTTTAATAAAGTTTTAAAGTTTCATCAACATCTGGCAATATTTAGAAATTAGTGAGCAATTAGTAGTCACATTCTTGCACACATCACCGTTAGTATTAGCATTTTCATGAAAAATATTCATATTATTGACAATATTCATATTATTTATGAAATCATAGAAATGAATTCATTTGCATATATAATATCATTATCTTGTTTTAAATCTCATCCGTATAAGGCAGACGTAATGGTGTCAGAGCCTAGAATTTTCCCTCTGGATAGGATGATATTACGAAGAATTAGAGAATATAATTTGCAAACACAAGAATTAGTTAATAATTGGTCAGTTCATCCAGCCCCTCATTGTGTTTTCCCTTACAAACAAAGAGTTAGAGGAATTGTAAAAGCAAAAAATAATTTAACTAATTTGATAAGGTATAGAGAAAAAAAAAACTTATCTAAAAATGATGGATCTAGCTAAGGTTGGGCAAATAAAAATAGTTCTAACTTTCTAGAAAAGAAAAAAAAAATAGATGTTTTGAATGAACATCTAGAATAAATAAATGAATATTTAGCAGCAAACTTTATCTGATAAATTCATTATATTAAGTTGCTTTATAAATTTAAACCTAAAATTGAAAGTAAAATTTGGAAGTAATAAACAAGAGTTATCTAAGAAGGATTGGTAGTGTTGGTCAGCGAGGAGCTCGTTGGTCAGCCTAAATTGTGAAAGTGGTGGTCCCGGCAGGTGGTCCTGATGCCAATCTAAGAATGGTAAATTCTTAATTTTATGTCCAATTTTACTCGAAGTTTTAGTTTTAAATTTCCAAGTAGCTCATAATTAATGAATGAATTAGGTATAGTAGATTATAATAGGTAAAGTATACAAATAGGTAAAAGAGAATAAGAATTACAAAATTGGAATATTCTTAAAGAGGCTAAGAAAAACATCTATAAGATAGGAACTTTTGATAGTTTGAGGCATGAATATATAATAGACACCTTTGAAAAGACATACCATGTAGATCCTAATGTTCAAGAAATAAGTTTAATAAATGAGTCTTTGATAGAAACATACAAGTCCACATACCAATTCTTACATATAGGACTAGTACAAATAGTTATAAAACCTCTATATAGACTAGGTATAAACACTCTTATTTTAATGTGTTTAAAAGATGCTAGATTATTAGATTTTTAGCATTCCTTACATGCAATATTTGAGTCAAATCTAGCAAAAGGTCCTGTATATTTTAATTGTTACCCAAATTATTCAGTATCTCTATTTGACCATAATATAAATAAGTCATTAATATTAAACTTGCTAGTACCAGAAAATATGTTATCTAGCTAAAAAATATAGCTCTAATATATAGGATATATTATACGTTATTACCTTTAACTCTTTCTCCAAAAGTTCTAATAAAATCCCTAAAAGGTCAAACTCTTTTGGTAGAAGTAAACTCAAAAAGATCATTTTTAGAAACCCCTAGAATGATAGATTGGTCACAAACTACTTTCCCTGATAAATGGGTATTAACAAATATTCAAATTCCAAAATCCATAACTCCACAAACAAAACCTACTCAAATAATCCAGGATGATAAATGAAACGTTGAAATAACATTTCCTTCTAGAAAGCTGGAACATATTAAAATTTCAAGTATGGATTATAGAAAATCAACAAGTGATATATCCTCTACTTTAAAGATCATTAATAATCCTTTGGCAGGAGTAGATTTCCATAAAAAAATACCTTATGCATATTATCAAACGCCAAGTATGAGTCAAAACATTCCCATAAAAGAAAACTCTCTTTCTTCATTACCTACCCTGAGTGATATGCATTTTACAAACTAATTAAATTAAAATGAGTTTTGAAAATAAATAAAGAAATCTTAAAAGAAGAATTTTATTCACATAATAATGAAGAAAATAAAATTTTTTTTTTTATTAAATACATACTAGAACAAAGGATAGAAATTCAAAATCAATTATATACTAATCTAGTTGAGTATCAAAAGAATATACATTTTTTTGAATAGTTTAAAATTTATCAACATAATTTAAATAATAAAATACAAACAATCAAGACATCAGAATCATCTTGGGAGACAACTAGCCATGGTACCATAAAGGCTGTACATTTGCCTATGAAATAATTTAAATTTAATTAAGGGAGCCAAGTAGTAGCAGCTTCGTTTTTTAAGATATCTAATATAGATTCAAACTCAACTATAATAACTCAAAAAGATATTAAAAACATACAGCATAAAAACAATTGTACAAATAAAATATTGCAAACAATAGCTCAACAATTAAATGTTATAGAAAAAAAAATATTACTGAAGAAAATAGTCAAAAGGAAGAACAAAAACACCAATTAAAGTTAGAATTAACCCAGCCCTTATTTTCTATACCAGAAATACCGAAAGCTAATAAACTTGTACAAGATCCTTCTCAAGAAGAAATATTTAATATAATTACTCAAAAGTTAGAAAAACTTAAGGTTAAAGATGAAAATATAAATGTCCTTTCAAAAGAGGAATCAAATACTGAAGAAGAGGAAGTAGAAACTTTAGCATCACAATTTCGGGACGAATTTAGTATAAATAAGATATATGAAAATAAAAAAGATAATTATTCAAGACATAAAATAAAAAATTATTGTCCACAACCCTCATTTCCTGATGTCATGCTCGAAGAAATACTATATTCAGCAAATGTAAATTTTGGAGGAATTGGCATATATGAATGGAATCTAGATGGATACAGTGAACATAACATTTTGCAAATGTTTGAAGAAATGACTATATGTGCAACTGCATATAAAAATAGAGGTAATAATAATAAAACATGTGCATGAAATCTAATATCAGGATTACAGGATCATTAAAAGGCTGGTGAGATAATTAGTTAATAGAATCAGAAAGACAACAAATACTAAATGCTACTAAGATAGTCAAAATCCCTATGCATAATGAATCAACACCAATTGTAGAAATAAAAGAAGAGTATCAAGAAAATGCTGTGTCAATCCTTATATTTGCCTTAACAAATCATTTTTTAGGAGACCCAAAATAGTTACAAGACAAGTTATCTAAAATATTGTCAAATTTAAGATGTCCAACTCTGCAAGATTTTAGATGGTATAAAGATATGTTTCTTACGAAAGTCTTTATAAAACAGATTGTAATCATTCATTTTGGAAAGAAAGGTTTTTAACAGGATTACCAAAATTATTTAGCGTAAAAGTCAAACAAAGAATAAAAAATGGTAATGATGATTACATACTTTATGATTTATTATCCTATGGTGATTTAATAACTTATATCAATAATAAGGGATTAAGTTTAAGTACAGATATGAAATTGAAAACTAAAATGAAAAATGAATTAAAAGAAAGTAGAAAAGAGTTAGGATTTTTTGTGCTCAACACGGTTATGAAACAATTTTACCACCACCTAAGAAATGAAAACAGAAAATTAAAAAATATAAAAAAAATGAATACTACAATAGAACAAATAAGAAAAATAGAAATTTTAAGAAATTTACTTATAAACCCATTCAGAATAAAGTACAAAATAAACAAAAGTCATTTGCAATATATGTATATATCTTCAAATGTGGAAAGACAGGACATTATAAAAATCAGTGTAAACTAAAAGAAAAAAAATCAAATGTTAGAACTAGATAATACAATCAAAGAAAAGATATTGGCATTAATAGAAGAAAATTCAGAGTAAGATAATTTTATAAAAGATGAATTAGATGATGGAATTTTTCAGATCCAGGAAGACTCTTCATATTATAATTCATCAAATAGTGAAACACATTTTGGCATATGCTGAAATATTAACTGTGGTCATAAAAATGTCATTACAAATTATATTAATTTATTACTTGAAGTCATAGATAAATTAGATGATCTTAATATAAAGCGTGAATATTTATTAAAATTAAAAGAAATTATTACAGAAGAATCTAGTCAAGCAAATACAGAACCCTATTCATTAAATAAAATATGGGAAGAAGGAAATTCATTAAAAAAGACAGTGACTACAGAAAATTTACAAGAAGAAATTAGAATAAAAAATTAGAAATTGAAATATTAAAAAAAGATATTCAAGAATTAAAAGAAAAAATAAATAATTGCCAAGGTAAAGATATAATAATAAAAGAAATTAACGAAGATAAAAATAAATTTTTAAACATGATTACACAAATGGAATTTCAAAAGTGGTATATAGAAATTGATCTAATTATAGGAAAAGATTATACAAGACACCTCCTAGTTTTAGTAGATTCAGGAGCTAATTTAAATTGTATTTAATGAGGTATAATTCTTACTAAATATTATGAAAAAACTACTACCACTTTAAGAAGTGCCAATGAAATGAAATTAAGAGTAAACTATAAACTATCAAATGCACATATTTGTAAATAGGGAATATTCTTTAAAAATACCTTCACATTAGTCAAAGATTTGTCACAAAATATAATATTAGGAACACCTTTTCGAACCCATATATATCCATTTGAAGTTAATTCAGAAGGAATCAATACTATCATATCAAGTGAAAAAATATGCTTTAGATTTATAACTAGACCAAAAATATCTGAACTAAATACTTTAAAGATAAACACAATATTTAAAGAAAAGAAAATACTATTAATACAAAAACAAAAACATTCACACTCCTCAAACCAGGAAGTTCATTATAAAAGATTGAAGAGGAAATAAAGACATAAAAAATCCAAGCAACTATAATAGATTTTTAAAATATGTTTGAAACAAAGGTTTGTTCAATACTTCCTAATGCATTTTGGCATAGAAAAAAACATGTAATAAAGTTACCATATGTTAAGGAATTTGATAAGAAAAATATACCAATGAAAGTTGGACCTATTCAAATGAATAAAAAACTCCTAGAATATTGTAAAACAGAAACAAATGATTTATTAGAAAAAGGTATCATACGACTTAGTAAATTACCCTGGTCATGTTCAACATTTTATGTTAATAATCAAGCAAAAATATAAAGAGGGGCACCAAGACTAGTCATAAACTATAAACCACTAAATAAAGTTTTAGAATAGATTAGGTATTTCCTTTCTAATAAAAGAGATTTAATAAAAAGGTTATTTGGAGCTGTCATATTTTTGAAATTTAATATGAAATCATGGTTTTGGAAAATACAAATAGATGAGCAAGATACATATAAAATTGTATTTATAGTTCCTTCCAGTCATTATGAATGGAACGTCATGTCATTTGGATTGAAAAATGCTCCCTCAGAATTTGAAAACATTATATTGATGATGTCCTAATATTTTCTAAATCCATAACTGACATTTTCAACATTTAAAAAAGCTTTTAAATATTATAAAAAATAATGGATTAGTAGTTTCTACTAGTAAAATGAAAATACGACGTAAAAATTAGATTTTTAGGATATAATATCTATCAAGGGATTATAACTCCTATTAATAGATTAATAAAATTTATTGACAAATTTTCTAATGAAATAAAACATAAACAACAACTGCAACGATTTTTAGGATGTTTAAATTATGTCTCAAAATTTATACCAAATCTTAGAACAATATGTCTTCCATTATACAAACGACTTAGAAAAAAACCCACCTGAATGGAATAAAATCATAACTGAAGCTATCATAAAAATAAAATCCTTCGTAAAAAATTTGCCCTATTTAAGAATTCCTAACCCATAAGCTTTTCTAATTGTAAAAACAGATGCATTAGATTTAGGATATGGTGGAATATTAAAATAATAACTAAAATCCAAAGAATCAATAGTAAGATATCATTCTGGAATATAGCAAGGAGCTCAGAAAAATTCCTCAATAGTTAAAAAGAAGGTTTTATCAATACTTTTATGTATTATGGCAATTCAAAATAATGTTTTTAATAAAAAATTCTTATTAAGAATAGATTGTTAACCTGCAAAATTTATTTTAAAAAAGGTTGTCAAAAATTTAGTTTCAAAACAAATCTTTGCTAGATGACAAGCTTTACTCTCAAACTTTGATTCTGACATCGAATTTATAAAAGAAGAATCTAATTTTCTACTTGACTTTGTATCCAGAGAATTTTTGAATAAAAATTAGGAAAGAGAAGGTCACACGAGACTCATTTGGCAAAAGTCTTAGTCATACTTCAATTCCTAAGCCTACTAGTCCTTCATCACGGATTCCCTCATCCAATGCATTCATTGTCCTAGGCAAATTACCTACAAATATCACCAGTTTCATAAATTATAAAGATATCCTTCAACTCATACCCCCAACTTCTCCCAGTACAGCATCCACTTTACCTTCAAAATCTTCATCCTCAATATTACTAGAGAATCCCTCTTCCTCCATAGAAATGATTGAAGATCCTAAATATACTGTTAAGGAAGACTCATTTGAGATATACTACCTAGAATCAAAATTCATGGATCTTCCATTTAAAACTCTAATTTCTAAAATATTTCCTGAAGGATTCCTATTTTGTCTTACTCATTTTTAAAAAAATCGCTCTTTTTATGAGTACATTCTAGTGGATACTGATTTAGCAGAAATAAAGCATACTATGGATGCTCAAGGGAAAGTCATATATTTATCAATCAAAATTCAGAAAATCATAAGTTTATCAAAATGGAGAAAACTGGTTCAACTACAGGGGATCCAGTAGCCACCACAAAAATCTCAATTCTATCATTTCCTACAATTTTCAATAGATTATGATTCTCCTATATTCAACTATAATGAATATGTGGAAGCCTGGACAAATGTGATATTTTTGCAAAGATATCAACACTCCTGGTTTATAAAATTTACAACATCATGTCTTAGAAGGTTTCTAAGTTGGTATTTGGTCTATCAGAACAGACCTTTCCCAATAAAACAATGGAAAGATTTAAACTATTCAAGGATGTCGTACACGAACCTCCAGTAGATTATGTATGGTATTTCTCTGTCATATTTGATATTCCATGGATTCTTACCTGGAATTTCATATCCCACAAGTTCATCCCAATCCATATCCTCCCATGTTGGTAAGAGTCATTAATGTCAAATATTGGAAAAGACTTCCTAATAATAAAGCATGCCCAGCCAAGGTCTCTCAATAGTTGATTCACCAAAATATCATGGGCAATGTTGATGCTTCTATCACACCATTCTAGAATCCCAAAAAGAAGCTGCAGTATACATTGTTCCAAGCCTCATCAAAAGAAGAATACAAGAAAATATTATGAAAAGCTTTCTCAGAAATATCAAAAGAAGGCGAACAGTCACAATTTGACCCAGCATATCAAAATGAAGATCCTGATTATGGGGATTTGATTCCTTACCTTTACAACTAAGAAATGCTTGGAAGGCATGTGAACTTATTTTAAAGGAATAAAGTGTCATTTCTGTTGAAGTTTAATTTGATATATATATTTTCTATTCATTTTTACTCTTAATTATGCATTTTTATTCTTACTTGGAATCGATTTTGTTAAAATTTCATTAATTTTTACATTCTTTTGTAGGAAAGGGTTGCAATGATTAAATTGAGTTAATTTGGTGGAATAAAAGTGAAGAATTATTGATTGAGGAGTAAATAGAAGTTTAAAAAGAGTTTTGGGTCTAATTTGGAGAATTATTGGAGTGGAATTCTACTCAAATAAGGAAACCAATCCTAATTAGGACTCTTTACCGTCACAGATTGAGCTTTAATTAGTAATTTGGGCATAACTTGAGCTACAAATGTTAGAATTGAGTGATTCTTGCGCGAAAAGAAATCTAAGAGACAGTCCTACAACTTTTATGTTTTGGTCGAAGTTTGATTCTATTTCTAAAAAAGAGAACATTTAGCTAGAAATTACAAGTCAGAATCTGTCCAGAATATGCTTTGAGGAGGAAACCCTCATTTAAGGAGGGAACCCTCATTTAAGGAGGGGGACCACTCTACTATTAAAAGGAACAAGAAAATACGTCTAAAGAGAGAGAATGAGCTGAGAAAAGGATGTAGAGTTGTGCATTGAATAGAGAAGAACGTGAGGAGGAAAGAGATGAGAGGAGGCAACATCTTCAAGGGAGCAAAACCCAACAGCTGCTTTATCTTTCTTTAATCTTAAACTCTTCAATGTTGTCTTCAATATTGAGTTTGATTTTTATTGTTGTTATTATGAACTAATTTTCTTAGTTAGGGCTATAGTGTAGTCTAACCTTAGTTATGTAGTTTTTTTTCTTTTATGCTATTCAAGGATTTTCTTTTCATGGTGAGTGTGTGTTATTATGCTTAAAGCTTTTAAAAGCCTAATCACCTTTTAAATTGATATGATATGATTTGCATGGTTGAGACCGAGAGGAGATTCCTTGCATTAAATTAAATAATACATACCATGAATTGAATGAAATACAGAGATGTACAAACATGATTCATGCAATAGTGATGGGTGGGTTGCATAAGGATCTACTTAAACTAGAGTTTTTCACAGATCATAATGCCCTTTTGTCTATTTAAATCTACATAGAGATATGTTAGGTTAATAGGTAAAGGTAGATTCAATATAACTCGAGAGAGAGTATTGAATAATATAGAAAATTCCGCTGTCCCATGAAAAGAACCCTTTCTTGATAGCATATTAGTTGAGAATTCTGTTTAACTTTATTGTAGTCGATCGAAACACCTAGCATATTTTTACCTGATTATATCTCTTTGTGTTTAGCATTCTATTTATTCCATTATAGTGTTACTTGTTTATTTTAGTTAGTTTTGCAATATTACAATCAATTTTTCTAAATAAAATTTGGATTAATACGTGTTTCAGTACTTGTTTGTTGTCAATCCTCGTGTGGGATGATAATCTATTTACTATCTATATTATTTGAGCGACTAGTGCACTTGCTAGTAGTTATTTGCACACATCAATTTCAACCATATGAATGTTGGTCCCAAAAACTACCCAAGAGGGGGGTGAATTGGATAGTCGAAAAAAATTAATATTAAAAATAGCAAGCGCGAGAAATAAATACGATATTAGAGTATGATGGAATAGGTAAATAAAATATAAATCGAGTATACTTAAGAAAATAAAGGACTGTAGACAATTAATATAAAAGCACGGATAAAAAGCGAAATATAACTGATAGTACGAACAAGAAAGAATATTAATAAAATTGTGTGGTGTTGCGCAATAATAGAAATAAAAGAAAATTAGCGAGACGCAGCAATTTATAAAGGTTCAGAACACTTGTTCCTACGTCCTCTTCCCAAGACTTTCCGCCTTGAGAATTTTCAATTTAGTATTGAACTCCCCAACCGGGAGGAGAACGATTACACCACAAGGTCCATGACCTTTTCACAACGCACACAAGCTAGACTTCTCTTACTCTTATTTTTCTTTTCTATTATAACTTCACACACTCACAAAAAAAAAAAATAAATCACTCATTTAATCGCTTTTTCTCTCTCTAAACAACTATTTAAACACAAATTTCAAAAACATCACACTATTATATCTCAATAAAGCTTTTTCTCTCTCGGTGAATGGTCTTCCATGAACAATTGACACCTATTTATAGGTGCCAATTTGAAGAGCCGTTGGTGTAGTCATTTATGGAGTGAATCAATTTATGGAGGTTAAGCATTTACTCAAGTGGTTGAGGGGAGTGTACCTTAACTATAAGGTGGGAGGTTCAACCCCCACCAACCTCATTTCCCCCTCCCCTTATATGCCCAATAGGACTCCTTGTCAATTAAAAAAAAAAAAAATCCTACGGTTGACATGCTGCTGGTTATTCACAATTGAGGAAAGTCTTCAATATGCTTTAAAGATATTGATCTTCTGCTAGTTGGACCAATTAAATTCCATAAGGAAATTTTCAAGGGTGGCACATGCACACAAGGAAAATTCCACGTTGGTTCATGAGGAAAAGAAGGTTCTTATGGTAAGCATAGGATGACACTTTCAAATCCATGGTTAGCACGCTCTATGGATAGTTAGCCTTCCAAATTTGCATACCCAGCACATGTTCTTCAATAGATGGCACAAGAATTCTTCATGAATTCCTTAAGGGCACACCGGTTGGCATATCACCGTGGGATCCATAGTTGGTAAACATAATTATTATCTAGAATTGTACAGCTCAATTATTGGATCACCGAAGAAGGACATAAGAAAAATCTCATTGCACACAAAAGAAACAACGAAGTCAATGATAAATTAAAAAAGATAATTTTGTTAACTTTATCAAAATAAAAAGAGCACATGATCAACAGTGAAGATTTTCTTAAGCATGTGAGTCGATCCTAAAGGAATAAAGTATCCTTTCAAAAAAGTATCCTATCAAAAAAAATATATATCCTTTCAACCATGTGAAGCTATCCTAGAAAAGTCAATATTATGTTGCAAGCAATGCCATCATAAGATTCTCTTTTCATGTGTAAATATCGAAACTTATAAAAGGAAGAAGCAGAGTGGAAGAAAACATCATTCAGCCTTCTTCACAAATCTTTGTAAGCTCTAAGTTTTTAATAAAGTTTTAAGAGTTCATCAACATCTGGCAATATTTAGAAATTAATGAGCAGTTAGTAGTCACATTCTTGCACACATCACCACTAGTATTAGCATTTTTATGAAAAATATTCATATTATTGACAATATTTATATTATTGATGAAATAGCAGAAATGAATTAATTTGAATCTTCAATATCATTATCTTGTTTTGAATCTCATCCGTATAAGGCAGACGTAATGGAGAATCAACAACCTCAAGAGCATGATTTGGGCTGTGGGTTGTGCTTTTTGGGTATTTCTGTTGCTTCTTTAGTACTTTTGCTGATTCCTGTTACCTCTAGTGTTGTGTTTTCTTAGTTTCTTTTTTTTTAAATCAAAAATTAATTTTGAACATGTTTTGCAGAGGAGCCGCAGCCAGACACTTGCCCTCACATTGCTATCGGCATCATCAATCACCCCCAATGTTGTCAGTATCATGTCATTTATGTTTACACTGAATTAAAGTTTGATTTCCCAGGGCAAGTGTTGAGTGTGAGTCTGCCTGGGTATATTTTTTTGGGTTGATCTTTTATTGTCCTTTTGATAGTCTCTTTGGATATGCTTTCTCCCCAAAAACTTTGATTCGGTTGAAAGTAACTTTTGATCTTTCTCTCTTTCCGGTAGATACCCCTTGCCAAAAGGATAAAGTGCTGTAGAAAGGTAGAAAAAAATAGAAAAAGAAAAAAAATAATGACAAAGAAAATAAGTTATTTAAAAAAGTAAAGAAAATTGTGAAAAAAAAATAGTGAAAAAAATAGTAATTTATAAGAGAATAAATAAGAGGAAAAATAAATTATTTAAATAACTGAAAAAAATAGAGAAAAAAAAAATAAAAAATAATAATTAAATTTCTTTTTCCTTTCCCACATCAAGAAAGCACTCAAACACGCCAATTCAAACACAAATGCTGTTTTTTTGAAGAATAAACTTCACTGTTTTGACTACTGAAGATTGTGGTGCTTTTAAAAATCCAATTAAAGAGAAAAGAAAAGCAACCAGCTAATTTTTTTAGTAGTGCTTCGGGGATTCTACAATTTTCTTCTGTTGATTTTTTTTTTTTGGGGGGAGAGGGGAATTTCTGTATTGACTTACTGTATTAGAAAATTACGATCCGGGTATTTTGTTGTCTTCGATGATTCAATTATACCCCCTTTTTTTTGTAGTAGTAGTAGTAGTAGTAGTCGTCGTCGTCGTCTTTACTGTTTGCTCATTTTATGGGTATTATTTTACATTTTAATATGCTCAGAAACCATAATTCTGAGATACAAGTGTTGCTATTTTGTTCCATTATTTTACATTTGTGCGTTACCAGAAAGTCTATGCTGGACTGCACCAAAAAAAAACAGAAAGTCTATGCTGGCGTTTTGTTGACCGTTAGAAAATACGATGCAGGTGGCTGCCACCATTCTCCCACCCCACCACCGGAGCCAACGAAGCTGGTTACCGTACCAACGACTACCCCACCAACGGAGCCGGTTATCCCTAGCGGCATCACACCCCCATGGCGTCAGTATCTTTTTTTTTTGACGTAGAAATTTCAGCTTTCATTAATATAAAGGATAATCTTTACATAATTAATTATGTCAAGGCAGGGGTGGGTTGCGATCTTAGTTTAGAGGACAGGAACCTATCTTGAACTGACTTGTTACTCAATCCACTGCCAAATTAGCACTTCTAGGGAAAACAGAACAATAACAATTAGGCAAAAGTTCTAATAGTTTAGTAATATCAAGTTGAATGGGAGCAATTTCCCAAGGCCAGGAGTCCGTAGTCATGTTCAAGGCTCTGTGAATCGCTTCCGAGTCTGTATCAATAGACAAACCTATAATATTAACGAATTTCCCAAGTTGGGAAGCCAGTAGGACTGCATTTGCCTCTGCTATAAGGGGTGACCTGGCTTTGCCCTTTTTGTGAATTCCCATGATCAAACGTCCATTCGAGTCACGGCATACTGCGGCGTGTCCAGCTTCCCGGGATAAGGCGTTAAAGGAGGCATCACAGTTGACTTTTGTACCGTCCAGATGGTGGAGGCTTCCAAATGGCTGATACGACATGTTCTGTGGGTGGGCTGCATAAATCGCTCCAAATATCAAGCAATTCCTGTGTGAGTTTGGCGGCTAGGGATGTGTCGCTAGCTGGGTTTAGCTTCTTACCTTCAAAAACCTACTGGTTCCTGGCTTTCCAAATTACCCAGCATAAAGTGACCATTTCAATCAAAGAGCTCGTGTCTCTTCTAGTATATAGTGCACCTGAAATGTTTTCCAACCAGGTGGCAAAAGAAGGAAATCCAACACTGTCTGGCTTATACCCAAAACGTGGTTCCTCTTTTGGCATGGCGTCAGTATCATATCATTTATATTTACACTGAATTACAATTTGATTTCTTAGGGCTAGTGTTAAGTGTGAATCTGCCTGGGTATATTTTTTTGGTTTAATCTTTTATTGTTCTTTTGATTGTCTTTTTGGATATGCTTTCTCTCCAAAAACTTTGATTCGGTTGAAAGTAGCTTTTGACCTCTCTCTCTTTCTGGTAGATACCCCTTGCCAAAAGGCTAAATGCTGTTTTTTTGAAGAATAAACTTCACTGTTTTGGTTACTGAAGATTCTGGTGCTTTTAAAAATCCAATTAAAGAGAAAAGAAAAGCAACCAGCTAATTTTGTTGTAGTATTTTGGGGATTCTACAATTTTGTTCTGTTGATTTTTTTTTTTTTGGGGGGTCAATTTCTGTATTGACTTACTGTATCAGAAAATTAGGATCTGGATATGTTACTGTACTCGATGATTCAATTATACCCTGTTTTTTTTTTGGTAGTAGTCTTTACCGTTTGCTCATCTTCTGGGTATTATTTTACATTTTAATATGCTCGGAAACCATAATTCTGAGATACATGTGTTGCTATTTTGTTCCATTATTTTACATTTGTGCGTTACCCGAGAGTCTATGCTGGCGTTTTGTTGACCATTAGAAAATACGTTGCAGGTGTGGCTATCCCAATTGGCTTCCAACATTCTCTTGTGACGATTGGGCCGACTGTCCTTATTCCTACTGCACTTGTTCCCCGGATGGGAGGTGGAAATGTAGGGAGGAAAATTTGCATAAGATGGACAAGTCATCTCAGAATTATCTCTGTTCATTTGACTCCAGCAATTTTTGCCTTTTTGCAGAAGGAGAAAGCCCAAGTGATCCAGACGCTACTCTTTGTTACTGGTTTGAACACATTGCTCCAGAGTTTGTTTGGGACTCGATTACCAGCTGTTATTGGAGCCTCTTATACCTTTGTGCCAACTACAATGTCAATTATCCTTGCTGGTCGTTTCAGCGATTGTCAGGATCCTATTCAGGTTTCATACTCAAGAGCTCTCCCATTTTCTAGGGTTGTCTTTAGTTTGAAATGTATAATTAGTACTTTGAGCTAATTCCTTGAGGGGTTTATAGTGCCCAAAATCTATTCATTGCATATTACATTGGCGCATCAAGTTGCTAAAATGTTTAGGAAAAAAGGAAAAATCAAGGGAAAACAAGGAAGAGATTTATCAGACACTGCACATTTTGAAGCTACACAAATGTTCTTATCATTTTTGTCAAGTTCTATCAGTAACTATAAGGTAATATTTGATGCCTATGCAGAAATTTAAGAAGATAATGCGTGCAATTCAAGGTGCCTTAATTGTCGCTTCAACTCTTCAGATTGTTCTAGGATTTAGCCGTCTTTGGCGCAAGGTCACCAGGTGCAGAATGAAATGAACAAATTTTCTTAACTTGTATTATTGGATTTTACCCAGAAAATAAACTTGTTCTGTATTCGATCCTCAATAGGTGTGGATCGTATACCAAGTGAACTTGTTTTATTTAATCACTTGTATAACTTTCATTATGCTGTTGTTGTGTCATACTTTTCTAAATTTTTAGACTACTTGATAGTTGACATATGAAGTAGCTTTTTCACATCTTTCCTAGATATCTAGTGCTTGCTTGACCAGAGTCTGCATTACAGTTACAGAGAAAGCTAAATAATGGGAAGCATCCGTTGAAATTAAAAGTCTCATCCTTTCCACCTTTTCAGGTTCTTAAGTTCACTTTCAGCTACTCCTTTGGTTGCTCTTGTTGGTTTTGGGCTGTATGAGCGTGGTTTTCCCAGGGTAAGCATTACTTTGCTGTATATGCCTGAAAAGGGACATGTATGATGCATAATTAGTTCATCGAAGATTTTTTAATGCTCTTGCATTTGATGTTTTAATTGTGCATTTAGGTTTCCGGA
The DNA here is from genome assembly GCA_037832335.1 of Carallia pectinifolia. NCBI lineage: Eukaryota > Viridiplantae > Streptophyta > Magnoliopsida > Malpighiales > Rhizophoraceae > Carallia > Carallia pectinifolia. The sequence continues at coordinate 21,384,638 of CM075448.1, read as the reverse complement.
TGTGTGGAGATTGGATTGCCAGCACTAGTCATATTGGTATTTATTTCACAGGTATTTTCCATTGATTTGTTACTTGTGCAGTTTCTTGTCACTTTTCCAATCCCATTGCATTATGCTGTTTTCTTCCCTTTTTTTTCCTTTCTCTGCCGGCTATGTTTTATAATCTTATGACGTAAGTATTGCGGTGTTAATATAAATGTTTGCTTGCAGTATATGCCCCATGTCATTAAGGCAGGAAGGCATGTCTTTGATCGTTATGCATTCATATTCACTGTGGCCATTGTATGGATTTATGCTCACCTGCTCACGGTAGGTGGGGCTTATAATGGTGCATCACCAAAGACACAAGTAACTTGTCGTACGGATCGTGCTGGACTCATAGATGCTGCTCCTTGGTAAGTTAGCGAAGTATGCTTCAAGTAGCTGTGAACCTTAGTGCTAATTCATTGGCATAGGTTGGAACATATATGTAGGGTCTTGTCCTTTTTTAGGTACGATTTTTCTTTATCTAATATGGTGATGCTAATCGGCTCAGCTGTAATCAAAATGGTTTCAGTTGATACAAGTTATGGCCAAGCGTTTTAAGTTCGGTAAACTATGTAGAACAACAGCAACGATGCCCTGATTACAAATTTGATTAGGATTGGCTAAATTTGGTATGTTGTCTGCCACAAAAATCTAGCTGCCTCATCATTTATTCAAAACATTTGTGTGGCATGTTGGTGTATGAGATAGCATGGTCGGAGCACAAAAGTTACATGGTTCGTATTCGAAGATGCTGCTTAGGTGAGATATATGAGTTGGTGGATCCATCCTATTTAGGAGAGCATTAGCTGGGAGATAAACTCGTTCTGCTTGGTAAGACGGAAGTTTTATTTAGTAATCCATGTTGAGTACGTTTTGGTAAATCAAACAAACCATATGGGTTATAGTTGGTACTGTAGATCAAAGGTGTGGCTACATCCTGACAATGGCATATGGTGCAGTATACTTATATTGCTTTCTAAAGTAATAGCCAATTTATGCATCTACTTTTCCTAAAGGTCATAATGATCCAAAATATTTTTAGGTTTGTTACTTATTATCCAAAATGTTTTTTGTTTTAAATCGTACCAAGAACCCAACAAACTAATTGTAACCAATCTTTACTTTTTCCATTTACTCAGCATATGTGGCGGATTTTAGAGTGTCATGTCAGATGCATCTTGCCACCTTTGCATGACATGTTAGCATTCTTGATCATGTGACACCTGATTTAAATTTGTTTCATTAAGATTTTTAAAAAAAAATTTTTTGAAAGAGGTATTAAGAAATCAAAATAGTATTTCTAAATATCTTTATAATTTTTTAACAATTAAACCAAAAAAAAGTGAAAGAAACATACATTTCTCTCCTCCCTCCTCCCTTTTTCTCTTCTAAAAACTCATCTTTTTTAAATATTTTTATAATTTTTTAAGAATTTTCTAAAATTGAATTAAATTTAAAAAATAAAAAAGTTGTCTCTCTCTCTCCTTGCTTCTCCCTCTCTCCTTCCTCAGCCCTCTCTCTCAACGCCTCTCTCCTCCCTTTGCCCTCTCTCTCCTCGCTACTCTCTCTCCCCCCTCCTCCCTTTCTCTCTCCTCACCCCTCTATCTCTTCACCTCTTTCCTCTATTTCTCTCACTTCTCAAATTTGCAGCTTCATCCATGCCATTCAGATCCTACATTTGTCGAGATGAATATTTTTTTTTACTTTTTATTTTTTTAATTGTTAAAAAATTATAAAGATATTTAGAAAAACTATTTTAATTTCTTAATATCTCTTTCAAAAAAAATTTAAAAGAAATTAAGAAAACAAAGTTAAATTAGGTGCCACGTCATCAAGAATGATGACGTGTCAAGCATAAGTGGCGAGATGCATATGATGTGACACTCTAAAATTCGTCACATATGCTTACTTAACGGAAAAAGTAAAGATTAGTTACAATTAGTCTGACGGCAATAGCGTCTTGGGTACGATTTAAAAAAAAAACGTTTTGGATAATAAGTAGATAAACGCAAAAATATTTTAGGTAAAATTAATCATTATGCCTTTCCTAAAGAAAGAATGGGTCTTTGCAGGATAAGAATTCCATATCCCTTCCAGTGGGGACCACCTTCATTTGATGCTGGTGAAGCCTTTGCCATGATGATGGCTTCCTTTGTGGCTCTTGTGGAGGTTTGCCATAATTCTTTCTCTTTTTTTGTTATGTTCTTTGAGTTACCACAGTTATCAAATTTGAACCAAGAAATCACATTTTGACACGCGATGCCATCCGATGATCACTTGCTGATTTAAAGCTACCAATATGCTGTGGGGCATTATAAACTACTTCTATTCGTAAGCAGCATTTTTTGTTTGGAACTAAAATTTTATTGATACACTTTTAGACCCGTTTGAAAACGTTGTCAAATTTTTATTACTATTTCTTATTTTTTGTTTTTCTGTTTTTGCTATTTGCTGAATTTTTGTGTTTATTGCTATCATTTTTTTTTTATAAGAATAAAAAAGTAGATAGAGAAAGCATAGTGAGAGAAATGGTAAAAAGAGTATGAATAGAGAGAGAAAAACAATACAGAGAATGGTTGATAGAAAGATGAAAAGTCAAAAGAATGGTTAAAGAGAGATAATAGAAAATGGATAGAGAGAGAAAAGGGTGAGACAAAGCAAGAAAAAGGGTAGAGACAGAATGAGTAGAGAGAATGATAGAGAGAGAAAATAGAGAGAAAGATGGTAGAGAGAATGGTAGAGAGAGAAAAAGGGAGAGAGAGAGGATAAAGAGAGAACGAGTAGAGAGAATGGTAGAGAGAGAAAAAGGGAGAGAGAGAGGATAAAGAGAGAATGAGTAGAGAGAATGGTAGAGAGAGAAAACGAGAGAGAATGAGTAGAGACAATGAGTAGAGAGAAAAAGGAGAGAGAGAGGATAGAGAGAGAATGAGTAGAGAGAATGGTAGAGAGAGAAAAATGAGAGAGAGAGGGTAGAGAGTGAATGAGTAGAGAGATTGGTAGAGCGAGAAAAATGAGAGAGAGTGTGGGTAGAAAGAATGAGTAGAGAGAAAATGGAGAGGGTAGAGAGAGAATGAATAGAGAGGCAGAGGGTAGAGCGAGAATTAGTAGAGAGAATTGTAGAGAGAGGGTAGAGAGAGAATGAGGAGAGGGAATGGCAGAGCGAGAAAAAGAAAAGAGTGTGGGTAGAGAGAGAAAAAGGAGAGAGAGAGAGGATAGAGAGAGAATGAGTAGAGACTTGTAGAGAGAAAAAAAAGAGAGAGAGACTAGAGAGAGAAAGCGTAACGAGAGAAAAAAATAGAGGATAGAGAGAGGATGAGGAGAGAGACAGATATGGTGAAGAGGGTGGATAGAGAGAGAAAATTGTGAGAAAAAGTATAAAAAAGAAAGTGAAAAACAAATTAAGAAAGTATCTTTTATTGTTTTTTCATTTTTTTTTTTAAATACTTTTAACTTTTCAACAAAAAAACAGAAAACAAAAATAATACCAAACATATTTTCTATTTATTTTTCACAAAAAACAGAAAAAGAAAACAGAAAATATGAACCATACCAAACGGACCCAAAGGTGTTCCATATTTTGATTTTTTTGTATGGGGCAGCACACATGCATACGATGCTTTTTAAACATTCAGCGTTTGACGAGTTGCTTGATGACATTGTGATGATATTTAGATCTAGAAGTTTACACATTTTCTTTCAATGGATAAGCAGTCTACTGGTGCATTTATTGTGGTTTCGAAGTACACAAGTGCGACTCCAATGCCCTCTTCTGTTCTTAGCCGCGGTATTGGCTGGCAGGTAACTCAAAAAGGACCTAGTTATATGTAGCCGTTTTCCATGCCAATATTAGGAGGAGAATTTCTATTTTCTGGCGCTCCATTCTGGAAGTTGAAAATTTGACTTCCTGCAAGGAATGATTGACAATTTTTCAAGAATCATGCGAGGCTTATCTTTCTTTCTGCACATGATACCAACTCACAATCCTGCTAAAAAGTTTTGTGGAAATCCAATTTCACTTTTCTTCTGACATTAATTTGCTCAGGGAGTTGCTATTTTACTGTCTGGGCTGTTTGGAACTGTGAATGGATCCTCTGTGTCTGTGTAAGTCTCTCATTAGGACAACCTCAAGTATGCATGAGCATGCTTTTGTCAGTTTAGGATTACTTATTGATGTTATTTGCTACAGGGAGAATGCTGGTCTTCTGGGCTTGACACGAGTTGGCAGCCGCAGGGTTGCCCAGACATCTGCTGGATTCATGCTTTTTTTTTCCATTCTCGGTGAGTTGTCGAGCCATGGGAATTTATTGAAGCCTTTGACGTTGCTTTATGATAAATCTTTTCTGAGATTGCAGCGTTCTTGCCATTAAACTTAGCATTTTTATGCAGGAAAATTTGTAGCAGTCTTTGCTTCAATTCCAGCGCCCATATTTGCTGCTCTGTATTGCCTCTCCTTTGCTTACGTGGGTATGTGAAGCTATGTAATTGTTAGTAGACATTGATGTTTTTTTTTTTGCCTTTTTCTTTTGTCTTGCTTGGTTATGTTAACAATTATATTTCCTCATTATGGATGTTTAGGTGCTGGCGGCCTTAGCTTCCTTCAATTCTGTAACCTCAAAAGCCACCGGACCAAGTTCATAGTAGGCTTCTCAATTTTCATCGGTTTGTCCGTGCCACAATACTTCAACGAGTATACTGCAATTAAGGGCTTTGGTCCAGTCCACACATCGGGAAGATGGGTATGCTTTACAATTTTAGGCTCCTGAACATATCTGTCACTTCCGAGTGCTCATGCCAGGAACTGATGGAAATGTCTCATGCTTTTCTCCATGGCAGTTCAACGACATGGTGAATGTTCCTTTCTCATCAAAAGCATTTGTTGCTGGCTGCGTTGCATATTTCCTGGACAACACACTGAACAAAAAAGATTGTGCAATCTGGAGAGACAGCGGTAAGCATTGGTGGGACAAATTCCTGCCATTCGATGGTTGTGATACAAGCAGTGAAGAATTCTCCCTGCCTTTCAATCTAGACGAATGCTGCCCACCCGTGTGATTCAAATGGCATTACAACCTGATCTGGGCTGGTTTTTTTTGTTTGTCACACGCTAGATGTTGAAGTTAATCCAGATTTAATTTTTAATTATTGTTTAAGTAGAACTTGGTTGTTGGTTTGTTTCCATATTCGGGTAGAATTAGGATTCTATTTTACTAGTATATAACGACATGTGATTTATAATTTTTATGTGTGTGCTTCTCATTGTTGTTGTGTGACATTATTCAATTAATAAAGTCGTAGTGTTAAGTTAATTAAAGCTAACAGTAGTATCAGAGCTGGTTGATCGAGAAGTCACAGCCATTGAGTTTCAAATTCGATTGATCGAAAATAAGGATCGATCACAGAATTTTTGTTGATTTGTTCGAGTTAAGTGCTAGCAAAATTGTCACTGTCAGATATCGTGAGAAATATCTGATCTAAAACGAAGAAAAAGGAGTTGCCGGAGCATCGCCGGATCCTCGCCGGAGCTACCGCTGACCACCACGCGCCGCCGTTGGAGTTGCCGTTCGTCACCGAAAACTGTCCTCTTCATCGCCGGACGCCGATCTCCCTGTTTCTAGCACCCACGCGCTGAAAATCTCGCCGGAAACCCGCGGATCGAAAGAAGACCGTAGATCCCAGCTGCCGTTAAATCGCCGATTCTGCCGCCTCCACTCACCGACGAACGTCGAAACCACTAGAAATCGTGTCCCCGGCCACCGATCTTCTTTCCCTAGCCTCCGACGCTTCGGTTTTTCGCCGGAAAATCGCAAGGTCCCAGATCCGTTTCTGTCACAATCGATTCCGCCGCCCAGTCGCCGTTTCCACCGTTTCTATCGCCGTTCGTCCCTCTTCCAGCTGCCGTCCACCTGAGGAGGAGCTCCAGAGTCATCGCCGGCACTGAATCCGTCGCCGGTGGTTGATTGGTTAAGGGCAGCTTGTTTGTCCCCGAGGAAGAAGGAAGAAAAAGAACAAAAAAAAAAAAGTGAGGGGGGCAGATTGGAGAAAAAGGAAAATAAGGGGTCAGATTGAAAATTACAAAATTAAGGGGTCAGATTACAAATTTTACAAAATTGTGGGTCAGATTCGTAAAATAAAAGTTTGAAGAGATGAATTTTAATATGAACGGCTCAATTCCAGTTTCAGTTCCCGTTTTGGATGGGAAAAATTACAATAGATGGAGTGTGCAGATGAAAGTATTATTTGACTACAACGAGTTGCTTAGTGTCGTAGAGAACGGAGTTGAAGAGATTGCTGCAGATGCTACAGAAGCACAACGGACTGCTCATCGAGATATGCAGAAGAAGGATAAAAAGGCGCTTTATTTTATTCATCAGGCAGTCAATGATGATAGTTTTGAGAAAATTGCAGGTGCAACTACGTCTAAGCAAACATGGGATATTTTGACGACGTCTTTTCAAGGTGCAGATAAAGTGAAGAAAGTGAAACTTCAAACCTTACGACGTCAGTTTGAGTTATTGCAGATGGAAACCTCCGAAACAGTTTCAGTTTATATTAGTAGAGTTCTCGCCCTCACGAATCAGATGAAAGTTTATGGAGAACAGCTTAATGATCAAATTAAAGTTGAGAAGATTTTGCGGACACTCACACCGCGATATGAGCATATCGTGGTTGCCATTGAAGAAGCACATGATTTGTCGCAGATGTCAGTTGATGTATTGACTGGCACGTTGCAAGCTCACGAGCAGCGCATGAATGAGAAGCGCATTGAGAAGCCAATCGAGCAAGCCCTTCAAAGTCAAGCTCCCATCAGAGGCGAACAGAATGATCAATCACAACAGAGGCAAAATTCCTCTCGTGGAAGAGGAAGAGAACGAGGACGAGGATGTGGTGGATTTTACAACAATCGAGGAAGAGGAGGTCACTGCAATAATTATGGAGGTGGAGACAATTATCAGAGGAATACAGACCAGACTAACAGAGGTCATGGTCGAGGCCGAGGCCAAGGAAGAGGTCAAGGTAGAGAAAGGCAAGATAAATCTAATATTGAGTGTTATTCATGCCACAAGCATGGCCACTATGCCCATGAGTGTTGGTCGAAGGAAAATAATCAGACAGCACACTGTGCACAAGAGCATGCACAAGAAGGAGATGGTGATGGAAATCAAGCCCTCATGATGGTTACTGCAGCTACTGAAACACCAAATTACAACACATGGTTCCTGGACACCGGATGCACCAATCATATGTGCGGAAAGAAGGAGCTTTTTGTGGATCTTGATGAGTCAATCCGCTCCACAGTTAAATTTGCTGATGGTAGCAGCGTTCCAGTGATGGGAAAGGGGCGAATTCTCATTAAGTTGAAGAATGGAGACCATAATTACATCTCAGATGTGTTCTATGTACCAGATATGAAGAGCAACATTCTCAGTTTGGGCCAATTGCTTGAAAATGGGTATAACATTATGCTGCGTGATAACTGTCTCTCAATCACTGATGGTAAAGGTACACTTATTCTCAAATCCCCTTTGACGAAGAACCGGATGTTTCGAGTTGATATTGCCACAGATGTTTATACTTGTCTGAGTGCTGTTGTGAAAGATGAATCTTGGTTGTGGCATCTTCGGTTTGGTCATTTGAATTTTCGCAGTTTGAAGGTGCTTGCACAGGATAATATGGTAAAAGGTTTGCCTAGGATTGATCATCCGAATCAGATATGTGAGGCTTGTATCCTTGCAAAACAGAACAGATTACCTTTTGTGGAAAGGAGAACTTGGCGTGCAAGGCATCCACTCCAGCTTATTCACTCCGATGTTTGTGGTCCAATAAGTGTTCCATCAGTTGGGAACAATAGGTACTTTCTCACCTTCATTGATGATTTTTCGAGGAAGACATGGGTTTACATCATGCAGAGGAAGTCTGAAGTGTTTGATTGCTTTAAGAAGTTTAAGGCATTTGTTGAGAGGCAAAGTGGCTGTTATATAAAGGTTTTGCGAACTGATGGAGGTGGTGAATATGTTTCTAATGAATTCAAGGAGTATTGTGAAGAACGTGGTATAAAGCATGAAGTTACTTTTCCCTACACACCACAGCATAATGGAGTTGCTGAAAGGAAGAACAGATCGATTATGAATATGGTGAGAAGCTTATTGAAAGCCAAAGGAGTGCCCAATTCCTTTTGGGCAGAAGCTGTGTTGTGTTCTGTTTACTTATTGAATAAGTGTCCAACAGCAAGTATTCAGAATATCACTCCTGAAGAAGCATGGACCAGTTTTAAGCCTAGTGTGAGACATCTGAAGGTGTTTGGTTCGATTGCTTATGCACATATTCCTGCTGAGACGAGGACAAAGTTAGATGATCGAGGAGTGAAGACAATTTTAGTTGGTTATTCAAAAGGAGGATATAAGTTGTTTAATCCCGTGACAAAGAAGGTAATTTTGAGCAGAGATGTGACTTTTGCAGAAGATGAAGTTTGGAAATTTGATGCTGAGGAGCACAATGATTCTCAGAGACGTTCTATTGCTATTTTGGGAGAATAGGAGTCTCAAGTTGCTGTCCCTAATGCAAATAGGGAAGTTGTCCCAGTTCCTGCTCAGAATCCAATACCACAAGCTCCCCAAGAGAATGAAAGACCAAGGAGAAATCGTCAACAGTCAGTTAGATTACAAGATTATGAGGTAATCCCTGATGATGCTATTAATGATGATGGAGATTTGGTGCATTTTGCGATGTTTGCAGATTGTGAACCTGTATCGTTTGATGAGGCGATTCGAGACCCTAAGTGGGTGAATGCAATGAATGAAGAAATTAAGGCGATTGAGAAGAATAAGACTTGGGAGCTTACTAAAATCCCACGAGGTCACAAAGTTATTGATGTGAAGTGGGTTTTCAAGACGAAGAGGAAATCAAATGGAGAAGTAGAGAGATACAAGGCAAGATTGGTAGCTAAAGGATTTGAACAACGTCCTGGTTATGACTACCATGAAGTTTTCTCCCCTGTTGCTCGCATGGAAACAGTTAGACTCATTATTGCTTTGGCTGCTCAGAATCGTTGGAGAATTCATCAAATGGATGTGAAGTCAGCTTTTCTCAATGGTCCACTTGAAGAGGAAGTGTTTGTGAAGCAACCTCTAGGTTTTGTGAAGGAAGGAAGTGAAGAGAAGGTGTATAAGTTGAAGAAAGCGCTGTATGGGTTGAAACAAGCACCTAGAGCATGGAATAAGCGCATTGATTCTTTCTTCCATGAAGCTAATTTTCAAAAGTGTTCGTCTGAGCATGCCTTATATGTGAAAGTTAATGATGATGGTGATATCTTATTGGTATGTTTATATGTTGATGACTTGATCTTCACAGGCAACAATCCCAGAATGATTGAAGACTTTAAGAAGTCGATGATGAGTGAGATTTATGTTCCAGTTGAAGGTCCTACGAAGATATTTGTTGATAATGTTTCAGCTATTAATTTGGCCAAGAATCCAGTAACGCATGGAAGGAGTAAGCATATTGATACTCGTTTTCATTTTCTGAGAGATCAAGTTGATAAAGGAGAGATTGAATTGACTTATTGCAAGTCTGAAGATCAAGTTGCAGATATTCTTACGAAACCGTTGAAGTATGATGCGTTTGTCAAGCTGAAGCAGATGTTGGGAATGCGAGCATCGCCAAATCAGGATTAAGGGGGATATTGAAGTTAGTCCATATTTAATTTTTAATTATTGTTTAAGTAGAACTTGGTTGTTGGTTTGTTTCCATATTCGGGTAGAATTATGATTCTATTTTACTAGTATATAAGGACGTGTGATTTATAATTTTTATATGTGTGCTTCTCATTATTGTTGTGTGACATTATTCAATTAATAAAGTCGTAGTGTTAAGTTAATTAAAGCTAACACTAGATAACAGTATCAGATAGGCTTTTTCTTATATGCATGCCATTACAACATTTTGTTGAATTTGTTGGTTGTAAATCCAATGGAAGTCAAGGACTTGAAGTAGCAAGCAATGAAGCCGTTTTTCTTTTGGATGTCTCACATTGTTTCGTTTTTCCTTACAAAGACTCGATGTGATCAGTCTTTTATTAGACACGAGATTAGATCCAACCGGTTGGCCCTGCAATATTATTGGCCTTCGGTCAATCAGTGGAGCTTGACGATGGGGCCATTCCTCGGTGCCGTTGCAATGCAAATATTGGTGTGGGAGTTGAGATTACTTCCTATTTTTGTCTAAGATGGATGACCCAAACTGGGATTCCAATCACTAGTTTGAGATTGGTGGCAGGGTAGACCAGCACTGCTTGGCAATGAAGTATGGACTGACCCCATGAAAAGACATATAATAATGAATGCTGATCGGTCAAGAATTGATCAAGCGTTGGGAAGAATGTTCCGCGGAAGAAGAAGAAAAATTAGCCCAGATTGCTCCTCGGCAGGTATACTTGTCAAGATAGAAGCCACGAAGCTGAGAGGATGTCAACAAAGCAAAATTTTCTAACAAGCCCATTTTCTGTTCCCACATTCTACTTCCAAAACAAAAGGGCAAAAACCGATTATACTAGTACTAATGCATCAGATCCCATTAGAATTTCGAAGTTAAACAAGGAACAAAAGGCTGAAAACTTGCTTGTACTGGGAACGCATTGAACCTAGGGACTCAAAAGATTAGAAGTAACAATGGTTTGAGTGTTGTCTTTGCCTAATTAGAAAATTGAATGAAATGGGCTTCAAAAGTGAATCCAGTCATGGAAGTGACCAAAATCAAATGGCCATATCTGTGAAAGTAACAAATTGGGGCATTTCAAGCTGCTAGAAAGCATGTGATAGGTGGGACGCCTAGCCCACTCTCTCACTAAAACTCTCTCAAAACACAAACCTTAGTGCTAGCCCATGTGCTGGCCAGCGGTCAGCCAACATCCACCAAGCTCTCTTCCTTTTCTTCTTTCCTCCTTCTCTCCACCAAGCTCTCTGTTTGCTGCCTCACCTCCAGCGCTATCCTCCTTTTCCTTCTCTTCTTTCCCTTTGCTTTGTCCTTTTAGTTTTTTGTAGATCTAGCCTAAATAAGAACACCACGAGCCCTCATCCCACTAGATTCAAGTTCCCTGCAAGCCCGACGTCACTTTCACCGTTTCTGCCGTTCTCGCCAGTGTCGGCGCCGCTGCACCCCCCGTCGGAGGCGGCGGCGGCAGCAACACCCCGGCCGCCACTATCTCCACTGTTTCGAACCGCTTTCCTGGTTCCGTCAATGTCGCCTCCACTACTGGACAGTTGCCGACAGTCCCACAGCCACTGATCGTGCCGCCATCGCAGGTCTTCCTTCTACCACCGTCGTCACCAGCCCTCCTGAAACCGGCACCGACTATGCAGCATTCATTACTAGAACAGCTGCTGCTTGGGTAGCCGGAATCGCCCCCGATGTACCCTCCGCCGCAGTGTCCACCACCGGCGTCGCTGTACCGATTGCCGGCGGTGCTGTTTTCTCCTCTGCTTCTGGTTTCGACGTCGTTCTAGCGACGGTCGGGCTGCCCATCAGAGATCACGGTGCTGCAGTTTGTGCAGGCGTTGTCAGAATGGCCGCTGACACCGCAAGACCCCCTCAGCCACCGACCATACCTCCTGCTCCACCGTTGCCATCCGCCGCCGATTTTGCCCTTGGATTTGCATGGATGACTTTATGCCGTTTCATTTTGTATGGGTCTTGTCTGTTTGGATCTGCTTGGATCCAGCGTCTGTCATGTAGAGTGGGTGTCTTTTTTAGGGTCTGTTGTGTAGTGCTGCTATGTACTGTTGGTGTGTTTTGTTGGGTTTGTTGTGTTGTGCTTGTGGAAATCGTTGCCCAGCATTATCGGCCGTTTTCCGTTATAAGTTTACCATTGTGCGGTAAGTACCACTTTGTGCAGCTTTGTTTGGCTTGTTCAGTTATTACCCTTGTTGTGGGGTTTTGTCTAATTGGACTTTTAGTCCAATTAGTTAATGGTCTTCAGATCATGTATGTTTGTAGGTCTTTAGGGTCATTTAATTCTGCTTCGTGCACGTTACTTTAACGCCTTCGTATTGAATTTATGTATAGAATTCAGTTATATTAATGCAACGATTTTTTCTTGTAAAAAAAAATATACATGTGAAAGTAACAGGCTGCAGCAATAACGATAATAACAAGGTCTTCTTTTACTAAATACAAATATAAATTCCTTGGGGAAGAGAGAAAGTAGCATGGGCTTCTCATTTACTTTAGGAAGACATTAATCTGCAAGATGCTGCAAAAAGTTGTAAAGAAAAGGTTTATAGCAGAGTGGAAAGAAAGCTGGTGCTAATTCTGCGAAAAAGCAGACGTGAAAAAAGTGGATGCTTTAATTGCAGTAAAGGAGCCTTCAAACTTCCAAGCACCCTGCAGATACTGCTAACAAGATGTTGCTCACTTTACATCATAAACAAGCTCACAAAATTTCTTGAAAAAAAAAAAATCATTAGCCAATCTTAATGGTCTAAATAAAGAGATAGTTTTGGGTCTCTGAAAAACCCCCCCTTGATTGATGGAACTTTTTATTCCCAGCATCTACCACTTTGGTCTCAAATAAATTATTTTCTCCATTTTTTTTTCTTAGTAAAGCAGACGCAAAACTGCAAGAGACACCTAATCTCCAATTCTTAATTCCTATCAGTTATTATTGGCACAGATGGTGACAGAAAACCCATCTCTTCAAAATAGCCCTAAAAATGCTGTGAGTGTGACATTAGGTAAGAGTCAAGCAATGCTTTCTTAGATGTGTTGATTAAACCAATAAAATAAATTGCAGGACTAAGTAGGCACATAATATGCAATATACAGAAGATACAAAATTAATTTAATAATTTATTTATTTTTTATTTTTTAAAGAATTCAAAACATTTTTTACCATTCAACAGTTCAGATCTCACATGTCAATTTTGTGTTTATCATTATATGCGTGCATAGCTTTTTCCTAAAATAAATGCCAAGCTGGGAAACGACGGGGACCAGAAAATTTTGTCACTAATTCTTCCCCACCTTCAATCTTGAAAAGGAGAAGCAGCTGAATGCTGCCTACAAATCCTACTCCTAAATCAATGATAAACAAACAAAAAGCTAAGATTTTCCAACTTATATTTATGGCTGTACAGATTGTGTACAAGAGAAGTTTAAGATGTTTTAAGCAATATTTAATGCAGACATGTATCTCCCTTCCCCACCTTTAGTGCACATTTTGGTAGAGAAAGAAGTTCCATGTTACCCGCGAGGTGGTAGCTTGGTTAGTCAACCAATGTATATCTCTCGTTCACAACTCCGGTTTGAGTCTCGTGAGCTGCGCTTGTGAGGCTTAGACCTCCAAAACTATCCAGCAATGCCTGGCACTCGCGCGCTCTGGTTTACGACTCGTTAACACTTAGTCAACTTGAGGGAGTTACGTGTGGTTCCAACAGTACTCAGGAGGTAAGTCCCCCATGGTGGGGTTGAATGGGTATAAAATGGGTGACTCCCGACTCAACCTGCAGATCCGATAATCGATATACTTACAATAAATTTTTTTTTTGTTGAAAAAAAAAAGTTCCATGTTACCTAACTCATTGACATGGATTCTTCTTGCACATTAAGAAAAGATGTCCAATCTCGGACAACAAAATTAAGATTACATAGGAATTTTTTTAGAAGTATGATTAACCTGAAACAAAAATATTTAAGTGTCATGAGAAAATACAATTTAGCATTGCACATGTTTGTAATCTTTTCTTTGAGAGCATGAGACCTAATAACAACCTAAATTTTGATTGGCAATAATTGAAGATTAACTGAACCATGTGACTTTATGGAAGAGTAATTATTAAGTAGATCGTATCTATCATCTGACCAAATGAGTTTACACTGCCATATAGGCCATGCTCTATCCAATCACACAAATATTTAACAACTGTCAACATAATCCAAATTTATTGGTCATAGAGTTCTACATCTAAAATACAATACACTACAAGTTAACACTATGAACCTTGTCAAAATTAGATAGGAGAAACATGAATATTAAAAAGCATATCAAAGGCCTTTTATAATCCGATAAAAATTTCGGTAAAAATATGCAATTCGGTATAAACTTTAGCTGTGTGAAGGTTAACTGTTATACTCTTTTAGACAAACCATATAATTGAGGACATTTTTGCATGTATTATATATATATATATATATATATATATATATATATGAACAATTTTGCACGTATTATATATGATTCTTGCTCATGAACATATTAATATCTTATGGGTCTGAGGTAATTCTCAATATTTGGAAAGGATCTTACACAATAGATTAAATAATGGAGAACTTATTTAATGGTTTTTTTAATAGTGTATATGAATAATAATGGAGATTTTTTTTTTTTTATGTTAAAGAGTGAGCAAGATGATCCAATGCAAGGGAGAAAAAAGGTGTGATAAGATATGTATAATTAAAGCTCTAAATCATGTAACTTCTCATGGTTCTACATCATTGCTCGCAAGCTGCTAATTTTGCTCTCTTTATGTTTTAGCTTTTATGTGACAGTTAATTTTGTTGCTGTTTAACTGCGAAGGAGGGAAGCTTGAAGATGAAGATATTTAGCTTATTTTGTCTTTTGTTTTTTGTATGTAAAATCAAAAAGGTTGATTGATATAACAACCTCCATGATTTGCTTATGTAAGCACATTATTAAATTAGTGTTTAAATTTAAACTTTAGTTTAATTTTGTATTTTTCCTCTCATCAGCTTAATGATGTAATTTTCTGTACGGATAAATTACGTCTGACATCCCAAAAATAGGTCCTAATTACACATTACATACCTCTGTTCAGAAAATTACTAAAAACATCCTAAACTTTATCTGCGGTAACAAAATGCATCATTCGTTAAGTGACCGTTAGATAACGTAACTTTTAATAACAAAAGTACCACTGAAAATGGCATAAATGGACCAAAATATCCCCAGTATATTCTGAAACATGTTAGTGAACATTGGAACAAAAAAGCCCCCAGTACATTCTGAAACAATATCAGTGAACGTTGGAATAAAAAAAGAGTCTAAAAGTATAATTGTTCCTCCAATGGCCTATATTCCCAGTAGGCTTCTACTACTTATAAAACAACAAACCAAGGCAAAATATCACATCTCCTCTGCTGTTTCTTCATCAAAAACAACTCCCGTAGCAGCTTCAATATCCAAAATGGCATCCCAAACCTCTAGCTCCATGCACTTTGAAGGGCCCAAGTTCAAAAACATAGTGTGTAAGACATGCAAAAAAAGAAATCACCTAATTAACTTTTAAACGGTTTTGATAATGTCCTTCACATGTGTAAGTGTAAAATAATTAGTGCACTGTAGTATTTTACCTTAAGGAGTTTTCTGATCAAGTTTATGGCTTCACAAGCACAAACCTGATCCTCAAACACAGCAAAATAGCTCAAGTTCCACAAAATCATCGTGTTCTTAAGGATGTCACCTTGCACAGGGTATGAACACAACGAAGCAAGCAGCAAATGTAAAAAGGCATTTGATCCCAATAAATCGAACAAAAGGAGAGTGCAAAGAGGATCAGATCCTATCCATAACAGAACTTGACACCCTAGACTGGTTAGCACAAGGAGACCCATATTTTTGAAAGCAAATTTCATCCCAGAACAAAAACCCATATTTGCCACTATATGCTACGATTACCAGAAGAAAGTAGGAATTAAAAGCCCAAATCCCAATTTCTTGGGTGCTATTTTGTTATTGCAAAAAAATCATAAATGTTTGGGAACCCAAAAGAAGGGAAGCATAATTTCGACTTGCAATAAAACTAAATGAACGATTCAAGGGCTCACCTGCGGATCTATACCATCTCCTTAACGAAATTCTAGATTCGGGCTGAGGATTGCAATGGGCTAACCCAGATGCTGATGTTTTTTAGATGTCGATGCAGCAATGGTAGAGCCCAAGTTCATGGCTTACTTGGAAGCCAATCTTGACGCCGACCTGGGGAGCCAAAGGTCGAGAGGGTTTCGCGGTGGAGAAGGTCGCCGAGCAATGGAGATGGAACTAGCTGAACAAAACCCTAAAAGCATGCATAGAAACCCCCAATTAACAAAACCCATAAATTCTTAACCCCAAATGAAAAAATAAACACTAGTTGAACCATTGAAAATATCTAACAACTCAAAAAAGAAAAAAAAAAAAAAAAGCATCATAAGGCAACGAAGATTGCTAAAAATCCTAATATCTTACCTTTCCTTGGAATTTTAATTGAGTTTCTATGGATTTAAATGGGTTTTTTTCCTTTTCTTAGAATTTCAGTTGAGTTTCTATGGATTTGAATGGGTTTCTTTCGGTTTCGTTTTTGGAAAGTTGAGAGAAAAGGGGCAGAGAAAAAAGAACAGCAGCTAAGGTTCTGTCAAGTGGCTGGCTTGCTTTGTATATATTTGGGGGCAATTATGTCTTTTCGCACTTTCTGTTAGTATTGACTAACGACGGTCAGTCAAAGGATGTTTTTAGTAACTTTTTGAACAAAAGTATGTAATGTGTAATTAAAACCTATCTAGGGGATGTTAAATGTAATTTACCCTTTTCTGTACCTATCTAAGTCTCTTTATAAAGGAGCCTTTTGATTAATGAAATATATCTTTATTCCTCCTAATTTCTGGAACTCTCTTCTTTTGTTTTTTTGGATGTTTTACTTCTTTATCTCTTAATATTTTGTTTTGATTTTACTGCAAGTTATTTTTCTGTTTTCTCTTCTAATACCAACATCTGGTATCAGAGCAATTCAAATCCTCTAGAGACTTGTGCTTTGTGAGAACAGATGAAAGCTTTGTAAGCTTGTCAGATACAAAACCCGAGAGAACCCTTCACCAAAAAGCCTAAATACTTACAGTGATGGCATCTTCCAGCTTCGCTCCTCTTCCTCCACCCAAGTTCACTGGTCAAAATTACATTCAGTGGACTGTGATGATGAAGGCTTACCTGCGAGCATTTGATTTGTGAGAGGTAGTTGAATCAGGTGAATAATTTGTCCCTCTTCCTGCTAATCCAACCATGGCACAACTTAAACACCACAGTGAACAAGCATCAAAAAAGTATAAAGCTCTAACCTGCTTCCATTCTACTGTGTCAGAAACTATCAATTATAAAGCTCTAACCTGCATCTATTTTGCTGTGTCATAAACTATCTTTAATAGAATCATGGCCTGTGAATCAGCTAAAGATGTATGGGATAGATTGAAGGACGAGTTTGGTGGAAGTCTAAGGTCTGTAAACATGCAGGTTTTAAATCTCAACAGAGAGTTTGAAATACTTAATATGAAGGATTTATAAACTATAAAGGATTACAGTGATAAGTTGTTGAAGATAGTTAATGAGATGAGGATACTTGGTGAAGACTTTCCAAAAAAAAACATTGTCCATAAGGTTCTAGTGAGTATTCTAGAGAGATTTGCATCTAAAATCTCCTCTATAAAAGACTTAAAGAACCTGAACACCATCTCTTTGGCTAAGTTGATTAATGCACTTCAAGCTTAAGAGCAAAAAAAGCTCATGAGGCAAGAAGATTCAACTGAAGTGGCTTTTCAGGATAAACAAAAGTAGAAGCAACAACCAAAAAAGAAGCAGGGAACAAAACAAGAGAAACAAGCTGGTGACAATAAACCAAGGTTTTAAGAACTGAACCGGTCATTGAACCGGAATGCTAAGAGGTTCAAGATTCAACTGATTCAACCAGTATAACCGTGGTTGAACCGGTAAAACTGATATTTAATATTAAATATATTAAAATTTTAATATTTATATATATTATGTAAAAATATTGAGAAGTAAAATGTGAAAATATATAGAATATATGTATTATCTATATTATAAGATTATATTTGAAAATTGTAATTATATGTGATTTATAATTTAATAAACAAGAATATTAAAAATTAAGTAATATAGTATATAGGTAAATAATTAAGGACAATGTAATTTAATATAATCTAATACATGTTATGATGATTAATATAATGTATTTATAGAGACAACTAAACTAATTCTTTCAATTAAGGACAAAGTATCTTCTCATTAATATATCTTTTATTTTCAACTAATGTATTTATTTTCATTTGTTAAAAATGAATACACTAATAAATAAATAATCTAAATTATAAATTTGCGATAAAATTAACAAAATATTTATTTTGTGGAAGTAAATAATTTATGACAGAAAATTAAAGTATAAAGTATATTATAATCATATGTTTTATTTTAAAATAATTTAGGTAAAAACATTTTAATCTAAGCAAATTTTCTACATTAAAAAAATTTAATCAAACAATGTTTTCGATTTTCTTTTTTTTTGAATTATTTTTCTTGAGATATAGAATTTTTAAGAGAGAAAAAAAAAGACATAATACTAACATGTAGTTTATTTGTCATGTTATTAGTAAGTGGACGCTGGTAGAATAGTTGTAACCCCTTTATTAGTTATTTTTTATGAGAGGAGTTCGAATCTTCTTAAACTCAATTTTTATTTCTTTACAAAATGTTCAATATTAACAAACCAACCAACCACCCTAAAAAAAAAAAAAAAACAAACCAACTAAACCGGAAAAACTGGGACCGGTTCACGGTTGAACCGATTCGGTTCACCGATTTTTATCCGGTTCTTGAACTTTCCGGCTTTAATATGAGGACCGAACTAGACATGAAGTCGGTTCTCGATTTTTTCGGTTTAACCGGCTTTTCCGGTTCGATTCTCCAAACCATGCAATAAACCTAGAGGCAAAAAGCAATATCCTCCTTGTGAGCATTGTAGTAGGACCAATCACTCAACAAAATTCTATCGGAGAAGGCCTGACATCATCTACAATTTTAGCAGAAAGAAAGATCACTAGGAAAAAATTTGTAAAAATAAGCAGAGTTAGTTACAACAAGATCAAGAGAAGAAAAATGAAGCTCAGGTTGGTGACATTGAGCAACAACCAGAAGAACAACTTTTTGTAGCTAGCAGCAGCAATCTCTTTTATAATAGCAGTGAAGTTTGGCTAGTGGACAGTGGTTGTACTAACCATATGTCTCCTAAACTTAATGTATTCAAGACTCTTGATATCTCTTATTCCTCAAAGGTCAAGATTGGCAATGGAGAGATGCTTCAAATTAAAGGAAAAGGCACAACAGTTATTTCAACTAAATCAGGAACAATGCTAATCTCAAATGCCTTGTATGTTCCTGATATCAATCAAAACCTCCTTTCTGTTGGTCAGTTGCATGAAAATGGATGCTCTCTTGTGTTCAAAAACAAAGTTTGCACAATATTTGATGCAAATGGAGCTGAGTTAGTTACACTCCCTATGAAAGGAAAGAGTTTTTATTTGAATATGAGGGAGATTAATCTTCATGACATATCTGCTTCTGTTAATGATTTAGTCCTTTGGCACAAAAGGCTTGGCCATTTTCATTATGAAGGCCTACAAAAACTACAAACCAAAAACATGGTGAATAGTGTGCTTGATGTTTCTATTCCTAATTATGTATGTGAAGTTTGTCAAATTGGAAAATCTTCTAAACTTCCTTTTGGGCCCAATCAGATTTGGAGGGCCAAAGAAAAACTACAACTTATACATACAAACTTGTGTGGGCCAACGATAACTGCTTCTCTAAGTGGCAGTAAATACTACATTGTGTTTATTAATGATTATTCTATGTTTTGCTGGGTATTCTTCCTCAAAGACAAGACTGAAGTTCCACCTATTTTCCAAAAGTTCAAAGCCTGGATTGAGAATCAATCATGCCATAAGATACAAGATGTGAGATCTGATAATGGCTCAAAATTTACCTTAGGTGCTTTTAGAAGCATTTGTGCACCTGCTGGAATTCAAAATCAATTCATTGCTCCCAACATACCCCAACAAAATAGGGTTAGTAAGAGGAAGAACAGGTCCATTATGAGCATGGCCAGATGTCATTTGGCTGAGCAAAAGGTCCCTAAGCATTTTTGGGCAGAATCAATGGCTACAGTTGTATATCTGCTGAACAGGTTGCCAACAAAGTCCTTACCTGATTTAACTCCTTTTCAGGCTTGGTTCTAGCACAAGCCCACTATTGATCATCTAAAAGTATTTGGATGTGTTTGTTTTGCTCACATTCCAGAGCAAAAAATGAGTAAACTTGATTCCAAAGCTGTTGTATCAATTTTTATTGGATATACAAGCACTCTTTGCAACTACAGAATTTATGACATTCAAACTTCTAAAGTTTCAGTTTTCAGAAACTTGAAGTTTAGTGAGCATGAATTTTGGGATTGGAATAGTTCCAAAATTGAACCTGATGCTTCTTAGCTTAATCAAGCTCCCAAGTTTCAAGCCTTTGAGAAAGACTCAACACATGATGAGGGTTATGATCATGTTCTAGTTAAAGGAACTGGAAGCTTATCAGATATCTATGAAAGAGCCAACATAGCAACTCTTGAGATTGTTGATTTTAAATAGGCTACAAAATCTCCTAGTTGGGTCAAAGCTATGAAGGAGAAGATTTAATCCATTGAAAAGAATGAAACATTGATTTTGGTGCCTAAGCCTAAGCATAAGTCTGTGATTGGTGTAAGATTAGTTTTCAGATCAAAGTTCAATTCTGATGGAACCCTCAATAAGCACAAAGCTAGGCTAGTGGCAAAAGGGTATTCACAGCAGTTTGGAATTCACTACTGTGAAACCTTTGCACTAGTAGCCAGATTGGACACTATTAAATTGTTGATAGCATTGAAGCAGCTAAATGATGGGACATCAACTTGATGTCAAATTTTCCTTTCTCAATGGCAATCTGCAAGAAGAAATTTATATGGAGCAGCCTCTTGGCTTTGTCAAGAAAGGAGAAGAAGACAAAGTATACTTGCTTAAGAAAGCACTTTATGGCCTAAAACAAGCTCCTCATGCTTGGTACAACAAAATCAATCAGTATTTGCTGCAACTTGGCTTTGTTAGAAGCAAAACTAACGTAACTTTGTATGTTAGAGTTCAGAGAAGTGAATTTCTTTACATATCACTGGATGTTGATGACATTCTAATTGTTGGGAGTTGCAATCAATTAATTCAAAAGTTTCAAGTTGAAATAAAGGGCTTACTCTCTGGGACTAGAGTTGAAGCAATCCAAACATGGAATTTTTATTTGTCAAACCAAGTACGCTAAGGAGATTCTGAAGAAGTTTTAAATGACAGATTGCAAAATCTCAACAACTCCTCTAGCAGCAGGAGAGAAATTATTGAAGGATGATGAATCAGAAAAGACAAATCCAACCAGATGCAAAAGTCTAGTTGGATGTCTTCTTTATCTTTCAACCTCTAGGCCTGATATTGTGTTTATTGCCAACTTACTCTCCAGGTTCATGCATTCACCCTCTAATATGCATTATAAAACAGCAAAACGAGTCCTATAGGTATTTATAGGGAACTGCTGAACTAGGAGTTATGTTCAGAAAATCAGAAAAACTAAAATTAAGAGGGTACTTTGATAGTGACTAGGCTGGTTGTGAGGAAGAAATGAGGAGCACTTCAGGGTTTGCATTCACTTTTGGCTCAGGCATGTTTTGTTGGAATTTAAATAAGCAAGTTACTGTTGCCCAATCCACAGCAAAAGCTGAATACATAGCTGTTGCTTCTGCTATGAACCATGCAGTTTGGATCAGAAAGATGCTCTCAGATTTGTGCTTCAAGCAAGTTGAGCCTACACCTATTCTCTGTGACAACCAATCTGCTATTGCAATTTCAAACAACCTTGTGCTGTATGACAGAACTAAACAATTCAAAGTGAAGCTACATTTTATTAAAAAGGCTCAAGAAGACAAAGAAGTCAAGCCGGAATTCTGCCCTTCTGAGGACAATTGGCAGATATTTTCACAAAAAGGCTTCCAAAGCCTAGATTTGAATTCTTAAGGAAGAAGTTAGGTGTGCAATGCTATAGCACCAAGGAGGAGAATTGAAGCTCTAAATCATGTAGCTTCTCATGGTTCTGCATCATTGCTCACAAGCTACTAATTTTGCTCTCTTTATGTTTCAGCTTTTATGTGATAGTTAATTCTGTTGCTATTTACCCAAGAAGGAGGGAAGCTTGAAGATGAAGATATTTAGCTTATTTTGTCTTTTGTTTTTTGTATGTAAAATCAGAAAGGTTGATTGATATAACAACCTTCATGATTTGCTTATATAAGCACATTATTATATTAGTGTTCGTTTAAATTTTGTATTTTCCCTCTCGTTAACTTCATGATGTAATTTTCTGTACTTATCTAAGTCTTCTTATAAGAGAGCCTTTTGATTAATGAAATATATCGTTATTCCTCCCAACTGCTAGAACTCTCTTCTTTTGTTTTCTCGGATGCTTTACTTCTTTATCTCTTAAGGTTCTGTTTTGATTTTAATGCAAGTTATTTTGCTGTTTTCTCTTCTAATACCAACAATAACGTTGTCAGGTGTGATAAGATTTTGAGGACAGAAAATCTCAGGGACCAGTGGGACAGCCCACTTGATCTGTATATAATGCACTGTTACTGCTCCCAACTGGAGTAACCAAAGCATGGAACCCTATGATGCTGCCCCCAAAAATCAGAAGAACACAATGATACTATGGCTAGAGCATGGAACAAGCCCGGAATCTTTCTGCAAGATAAAGGTGAAAAAGATGTGTTTGTCAATGTCAAATCATGAACTTGTGCTGCTGGGTTTCCAAATCTTATCTCTAGGGGTGAAAAATTTTCATAAATTCATCTACGCCACTGCCCTCACCAACCAAGTAGCATGTTGCTTTATATCAAAATAACCAACAACCTACCTTTTTATAATACAACGTAGGATTAAAATCAAGTACGTCTCACTTGATTTAAGTCATAACGTAATCATTCGAATTATTCGCACATTTTTTAGTATACCTCACGACAAGATTATTAGGGTGCCACTCCTATCTTCTTATTTTTGTAACAAAAAAAAAATCCAACATAGAAAAATGGATTTTGGATTTTTTTTCCTCATTTGTAAGTTTATTAGAACTTACACAACAATTATATTTTTCTATATTTTCATAAATTTCATATCTCTTTTAAGAATTTGAACTAAAACTTGAGTATAAAAGTCTAAATCGTTAATCATTAAACTATACTAAAAACTATTTTAGGTATTGAAAGTAAGTTATATACATACATTGGTCAAATCAAGTCAACTTTTATCATGGAGTTGATTCTTTGAAATAATTGTTGGATATCATTTGGTTGCCATAAGCACATTGCAGATTGAGTGAAATAGAATGAGAGATACGCAGCGACAATCTTAATCCGATGATGCCTCACCTAAGCTTTCCTCATAGGATACCACAGAAAAAAGGGAAAATAATTTTCTTTTTTTTTTTCAAAAGGAAAGAAGGGAAATGCTTGGGCTTTGCCACTTTAGAAGCTGAAAAAGAGTCAGCTTTGTCATTAATGGAATGGGATCGTTCATGCTTTTACGGGAAGAATATAATGAACATTTTTATCGAAGTCCTTTAGTAATATAGCACGCGATAATTAAAAAAAAAAAAAAAAGTGCATGTAGCCGTCCGGTCCCCATAACTAAAGTAAAAGTTCTCGAATTCAAATGCACGTAAAAAAATAATTAATAAAAAAAGTGACAATTTTACTACTTTAGAGTGTCAGTTTCAGTGTGGAAGGTTTTCACATGTTGAGGGGAAAAAAAAAACCCCAATCCGAAATAAACATGTTAACACAATTTATTGTAAACAATCTTGGACAATAAATATCAATTTGTAGAAAATATTATAACAATTTTCACAAAAAAAAAAAAAAAAAACTGTCCGAAATATCCAAAGTTTTGTCGCCAGTTGTGTGCTATGATGATGAGTATTCAAACCTTAATAATTTCAGCGAATAATAAACTTATCGGTCAGATCAAAAAGAATAATAAACTTATCGGCTTTTATTATTTTAATTTTTTTGAAAAAAATAATTTTAAAAAAGAGTATTTATTATTCATGAGCCAGCCCACTTATGATTACGTGTTGAGAAGGAATGGCAAGGACTGTTCATGTGTGCAGGTGACAGTGAGTAAGGCCGCTTCACGTTTCTGCTTTTTCACAAACTTTCACGCCTCTTCTTTCGGATTCTTTCTCACTTTCGTTTTTTTTTTTTTTTTTTATTTTTTCCTTCAATAAAATGAGTAAATAGTAGTCGCAACATTAAGCAAGCAGGTTATTTATACCGAGACGAGCAAACTCTATGAGTTTAATAAATATTTTTAAATTGTGTGTAATTTTATCAAATTAATGTATATTTAATTTTATTACTTGATTAGGCAAAGGTTTAAACTTGAAATTTCTTATATATAAGTGAACTTTTTTACGATTTCAACCACATAAGTGATGTTGATGGTCATTAATTTCTTTTTTGTTTTCTTTTGTTTTTTTATTCTGGAAAAGCGAGTTGGGTTCCACTAATTTCAAGTTTTCAAATTGAGAATTAATATACGATAAATAAATTTGATCACTAAGTTCAACTTTAATCACCCATATATTATCACCACAATCTTAATTAGAATTGCATTTCTTGAATGCAGATGTGAAGTAAAAAAATTTCTCTTAGACATGTTCTTAAGATTTTTATCGAGTTAAGTTGATTGTATGTGAGATTTCAGATTTGAGTTCATTTTAACAACAAAAAAAAGAGAAAGAGAGAGATTTTGAGTTCAAATTTTAAATTTTAAAGATTTAAATTTGTTAGCTACTAATATTACTTATTAATTATTGGCTTACAACTTCAAATTTCATAATATGAGAAAAAAAATTGCCGATTAAAAAGTACTATTACAATACAATTGGGGTTGTCCCCTTTGGGAACTCATCCAATATTCACTCTCCACTAGTTAGTTAATATTAATTTTTTCTTTATTAAGAAATTTTTTAGTCCGTGAACTATTTCTTACATATAAAATTTTAAATTTTTAACTACAGAATTATTTCCTCAAAGACTAACTAGTAAACAGTTAGTTGTCAACCAAACTACACCTTTCCTAATTAACTTTGTCAAGGATACTTCGAACGGATCGGTTTACAGCCAGTGTAACAGACATTTAGATTTTTTGTTTTTTTTGTTTTTTTTTTAATTCATTTGCCGAGGCAATACATCAGACAATGAATCGCTGGTAAAATTGATGATTTTTGTTTTAATACAAAAAAATTTATTGCAGTAAATTTAAATTACAAGGTTATTTCCTCGAATACTATTGTAATGTAAATGTTTATGAGTTGAAATTAAAATCATTTTTATTTGTCTTACTCTATTCAATTTAATTTATAAAAAAAAGACCATCACTTTTCGTACACAACTGTTTGACTCGAATAGATATTTTTCAAGCCGAACAAACGGTATTAATGAATATGAAATTAGAGGCACATTAAATATAAAAAATCTAGCCAAATTTAGTGGTGATTGTAACGAAGTGCTGCCTATAAAATTTGAACCCGAATTAGGAGCGGAGAAGATATGTTGAGTTGTCGCTGAACATTAAGATTTTTTGCATTTTTGTAAAAGAAAATTCATTTGCCGAGGCAATACATCAGGCCAGGCAATGAATCGCTGGTAAAATTGATGTTTTCTTTTTTGAACACAAAATTGATGATTTCTGATATTCGTGTAATGTAACCGTTCAAGAATAATTAATTTGGGGCATTATATATTCATATTGTGTACTCGCGAGTAAATTAAAGTAGCTTGTGGTGACGTTCCCTGTCACGTTTTCGTCCATAAAATACCGTAACCGTCCGAACCCACCTTCTTACGTCATCGTTTTTGTTTTTAAAGAACAGCTTTAGATAATCAATGGCGTTTTTGCCTCTTTTTCTTCACTAAAAGCCTACAAAAACGACAAAAAAAAACAACTCACTTTTTAGACGCAAGGGGAATGGTCACTTGGTCTTTTTTTTTTTTTTAATTATTATAATTCAATGATCTAACATATAGAGTTTTTTTTATTTTTTTATGCTGAAATAATTAGTAATTAACTTAGCGGAAGATATCACTATAAAGTATTTTACCCTTTACTTAAATCTTACTTTGGCAATCGAGATTAAGAGATTTATAGGAATTTCTTCTAACAATTCCGCAAAAGTTGATAGATAATACGTTTTTATCTAGACCCGAAAAATTCAATTTAATTTAAATATGGTAGTGACCCAAGATATCAACCACAACGCAGTAAAATAAAAGGGGAGAAAAATCAAAGCCAACCAATTTTTTTTAGGGCTAACAAGCCTTATTTTATGATTGATCCAGAGGATTATGTATCTGAACCACTGTGTTTAAACTTTAAACTCTAATCAGACACAGACCAAAAGTAGAGACAGTGTGACGCATGTGTCCCTTAATGAGGTTAAAAACTACCAGCGGCCCAACCTCACTGTGTCTCTTTGGCCAACCAATTACAGCTCACCACATCATTGCCAGTTTGCCACGCGAGAACAATCGCTGCTGATTTGATTTTTCAACTACTGCTACCCTCGATTATCAAGATACAAAATGCTCAGTTGTCACTTTCTATAGAACCACAATCCACAAGTGTTATCAGGTAGATTGGATCTGTTACATCATAAATCATTTATAATAAACTAATTCAGTAATCTTTGTATTCTGTTTAATTTAATTATTTTTTAAAAAATAACTCCTTTTAGATATCACTTAAAATATAAATTTAATAATAAATTAATATATTTTTATGCACACAACCTAAATTTAAATTTTTATATTTAGACACTCACTCAATAAATAAGTTGAGTGCTTGCTTCAGTTGACGAAAGATTGACACAAGATGATGTGTTTGATAATTGTTAGTAATTACCTGTGTCGAAATCTCCCTCAATCTCACTAACAATTTTTTTTTGACCCACTAATAATTAGATATTAATAATTAGATAATGGTGATGTTCAACAAAGATATTAATGGTTGACTTTTGATCTCAAAGCGACGATGACTAAAATTGTCGAGATACCCATTTTTCTCTTGTTATAAATGAAAAAGAAAAACCCATTTTGGACCATGGATTTAAAAGGCCAAGGTCTGAATAGAACAGGAAAAAGTCTAACACTTTAAATCCGGTGGTTGGTGGCTATAAAGACTGCTAGCTACAAACTTCATTCCTTTCCTTGCTTCCTCATTTTTCTTCTCCTCCTCCTCCTTTCCTTCTTCAATTCAAGTACTCATAGAGAGAGAGAAAGATGGGAAATTGTCAAGCCATAGATGCAGCAACACTAGTGGTACAACACCCAAGTGGCAAAGTTGACACTTTTTATTTGCCTGTAAGTGCTAGTGAGATTATGAGAATGAACCCAGGTCACCATGTTGCTCTTCTTCTCTCCACCACCTTGTATACATCTACTAACAATGGTGAATGCCCCAACAACTCCGCCGCCACAGCCACAACCATCACCAAGGGTTCTGTTAGGCTGACCAGAATTAAACTTCTTCGGCCAACTGATACTCTTGCTCTTGGCCATGTTTATAGACTCATCACCACTCAAGGTTTGTTATTTCTTGTTGCACTTTTGTTCTGTTCCTTTGTTTGCTTTGTATGTTGACAAGCGAGACTTTGGCTCAATTTGTACAGTTGTAATTGGCTTTATGTCTTTCTTCTTTTTTTTTTTTTGTATTTTTTTTGTTGGGATTTTTAGAGGTTATGAAAGGGCTGTGGGAAAAGAAACAAGCAAAGCTGAAGAAAAACCAGGTAGGGTCAGCTGAGAGGCTGGGTGCGGAAGCAAGAAGATCTGAAGTAGAGAAGGAAAATCAGGTGAATTTCAAGTGAAATCACTTTTCTGATGTCACAAATTCAAAAATTATTTCTACCCGGATTTTCTATTTTGGAAATTAAAGGCTTATCACTATGAAGAGGATTCCCACATGCTTACATAAATCATATTGGTAAATACTTAAATTTTTGCTTTTTTATATTATTTTTAAACCAAGACTGAGTATTGTAAAAATAAAAGTTTCAGGTGACTAAAAATGAAAGGAACAGACCAAAGACAGCAGCAGCCTCAGCCAACTCTGCTGCCACAGCCAGATCAAGAACATGGCAACCTTCACTGCAAAGCATCTCAGAGGCTGTCAGCTAAAATCCTGGTTTTCACCAGTCTTTCCTGCCATCTTGCACATGATACATGAGAAACTTATGGGCTCACTGGGCAAGATTTGCAGGCTTGTCTAAACCTCCAAATCCAATACAGATCCACCTTGAAGACAGTTTTCTTTCAGAGCTGAGCAAGTAATGAGTGAGTAATCTCCTTCAAAATGGAAACTTGTATAGGAAAATGCATGGTGGTATCTCAAACATAGTTGTAAGTCAGTGCTCTTCTTCAGAAATGAGAATGAAATTTTTCTTTAGAATATGTAACATTTTCCGTCAATTTAATTTAATTATCCAAAAATCCAACCTGTTGAAAGCAGGAGAGCTCCTTGAAGTAGAGAATCAATTAAGAGATTTTTTTTTTTTTTTTTGGCTTCAATATTTATAGCATTGATCATGTAACAGCGATGATTATCATTCAGTTCACATGGTGAATCTGAACCAACCATTTCTTGGCCATTCTTATCTTACAGCATTCATGTGATCCAAACATGGCATTTTCAGCACTGCCCCGGCTATTATTCTTCTTCAAGGGGAAATAACATTTCAGAAAGAAGCGTGAATAAGACATTTTTTTTTTTTGCCCAGGTGGTCCCATATCACATCTGGTGAATTACAAAAAAAAATTTCCCTCTGAATTAAAACTTTTGATTTAAAAATATATATATTTTTTTGGTCAAATGAATTAAAACTTCAAAGGTGGTAAAGTCAATTATTGGGCTACGGTAATACATGGACTGAAATCTCAAATGTCCTTTTACTCTCAAGTGGAAATTGGGCCCACTAATATTGCCGAGTGGTTTATATGACAAAATTAATGAGATATGACCACCGGTCTAGCGGTAAAACGCTAGCGGGACTTCCATTGGTGTCATTTGAAAATTTTGAATTCGAGTATCAATCAAAATAATTGGCAAGGGTAAATCTACGTTAGATTTGATTTATGTTACAACGTAATCATTTAGATTATATATACTTACTCTAAAATTTACTCTAAAATTGTAGTAATATTTTGTTGATAAAAAAATTAGAGACACCTACTCCGCTCTCTTATTTTATTTAATTAATTCCCATAACAGGCCATTGCAGCTTGATGACGGACAAAAGTCCTGCAGTCCGAGCTATTTATGCGTATTATACGATCAGCCGAAATTTTGTAAATAGACATTCTTAAAATGGTGATCGGAGGTCATAGCGCAATATTCTCGAAAGCATGCAAGCAAGATGAATTATACATCCGTGTCCATAAAACGCTAATGGAATTCTCTTGTGGGTCAGCAGCTCTTTTGCCAACTTTGTCACATTAATTGCCCTATATCAAAATTTTGTCTCTTGTAACAACCATGATCGAACGTACAATCGGTACACTGGGTTGTGGAGAAATTTTCATGGATCAGTAGGCCATGGCATGCCTGACTAAGCTTGGTGTCACGTATAATGTCATCCCACAAGTTGAGCCTGTCAATTAATAATTTGAGAGGACACGCCTTGCCCAAGTGGTGCGAGAAGTGTCCTCCCACTACATTAGGCAGGGTTCCCACCTCCTCCAATGCCCAACTAGGGGTTTCTTAGTCATTAGGCTACAGACCCAAAACAAATTATTTGAGATATTATTTGAGATAGCAACTCCAAAAATTAGGTGGACCACAAAAAGCTCCTATTGGCGTAAAGGTAAGACTGCAAACGAGCCGATACGTTCGTTAAAAGTTCGGTGGCTCGGCTCGGTAAGAGCTCGATTCGAGCTCGTTCATTTACTAAACGAGTGACACACGAGCCTAAAAATAAAGCTCGTTTAATAAACGAGCCGAGCCTGAACAAGGGTAGGCTCAGCTCGGTTCAGGCTCGTGAGTAGCTCGTTTAAAGCTCGTTTAGAGTTCAACAAATATATCATTAGTAATTCGTTTAATATATATCGTTATAAACTTATTTAATATATTAATAACACTTAATTGTATTATTTAACTTTTAGTATAAATAGTTACCAATTTAGGGTTATATCTGTTATTTCATATATAGTTATTTGAATAAAATTTATACGTGATTAGACTGTAAGTAAGTCAATACTTTCGCTAAAAGTTTGGTGACTTAATCTGGTAAAAATTTGACTAAAACTCATTCGTTTAACTAAACAAGTGATACATCAGTTTAAATTCAAAACTCATTTAATAAATAAACTGAGTATAAGTAAAGATAAGTTTAATTAAACTCATAAATAGTTCGTTTAAAAATTTATTTGCATAATAATTAAAAAAAACTCATTTATTATGTTATAAAAATAATTTTATTAAACCCATTTTCAAAATTATATATTACATATATTTACATTTATACATTAAAATTAAACATTTATTTTTAATTATTTAATTTTATTTAAATAAATAGTTTTTATCTTTTTATTTTATATATAATAATAAAACTTTTTAATTTTAATTATTTTATTGGTTAAATGATACAGTTCGTTAAAAGTTCGAAAGCTCGGTTCAATAATAGCAGGCTCGGCTCGAGGCTCGGCTCGTTTGTAAACGATACTGATACCAAGCCTCATTTTTAGGCTCGTTTAATAAATGAGCCGACACCCAAGCCTGACCAAGCTCGGCTCAGCTCGGCTCGTTTGCAGCCGTACGTAAAGGAACAGCTCAAATTTCGAAATCCAGACAGTTGTGCTTCATTCCTTGATCACAAAATACTTTATCTCTAATTCTCTTCATCCATTGCAACTGGAGAAGCTCAGCTTGCAGCTATCCTTTGCCGGCTGTAACTTGTAAAACAGATCATGGAGCTGATAGGCAGTCATTAGCCTCAGCACCCATCAGCCCATAAGCAACTGCTAACATCTAAGCATGCGAGCAGCAGTCTTATTGCAACAGCAACAAAGCCTTCAAGGGCCTCTGAAGCATTCCACTTGTCTTGAAGCGATCAATGCACTTCAACATTGTTGTTTATTCTTACATTCTGCTTCATTTCATCCATTAATTTGTAGTAACAATCCACTAGATAAATGTGGTAAAGCCCACAACCTCCAAAATAAAAGAAAAGATAAATCATCAGTAGTACATTCTACAGGCATTACCATGAATAAGGCGAATTTTCGAAAATTTCTTGGAACACAAAACGTAGCCATTTACCAGGAGGAAGAAAAATATTTGGTGAAAAGCCATAGAGGACAGAACACATCTTTCTACGATCTAAATATGAATTGAACATGGCCTAGAAAAGCAAGAAACAATTGAAACAGTGAAAATGAAATCATTTCAGAGCTTCCGTTCGAAAACAGGTGCACATCTGTGTTTCATTCATGATTCATTGAAAGAAGTAAAACCAAATGTTAGACATCCAAGACTCACTCAAAAACTTGATCGAAAGCAGCTGGAACTCAGCAATTCCATTTATGCCATACATCAACAGTTTGGTTCTCGACTCTTGTCAAGGAATAACTCCCTGAACTATCACATATTTTATGATTTATGAACAAACATTATGGTTTCACTCAGCCGCACCCCCATTCTCTGATTTAGTATGTTCATGCTTGTCAAGTTGGCTGAAGTTCCCCTTCTCTTTGAAGAGTTGGTTGTGATGGTGCCTGCAGTAGAGCTGATGTTCATGGGCTACATAGTTTGACGGGCTGATGATGCAGCCTCCGTGGCTGCACCTGAAACAAGCCTTGTGATAAGATGTGCCGTCAACTGCCACCTGACAGGATAAGCAAATTTGGTGAACAATCGTAACAACAGCTCTAATTTTCATTTGGAAAACTTCAGAATAGGTACATGTGCATCTCATACAATTAAATTAAAAGCAGGGTAATGTTAATGTGACTTAAATGTTTTTTTAAAAAAAAAAACAAAAAAGAAACGAGGTGGTTATTCTCAGCTGCACTAGTACAGTGGCTGCAGAAAAAATCTAGTTAGAGGAAAAGTGTGTATGAATGCCACCAAAAATCCATGCAATTAAGATACTGACTGGAGCATAACATCACGTGAGAGAAAATTAACTCCATCCTCAAAAACTTAGAGATAACTATATAAAGTGGCATCGGTACCTTTTCAAGTGGATAAACAGTTTTCTTGCAAGCAACACATTTGTCTTGTGTCCCGGCAAACATACTTGAAACTTTGTTGCTGCTATGGACCTGCACAATTCCATCCAGGATGTGAATCATCATAATAAACCTTTAAGATATTAATCAATTGGGTACGAAATAGTACAATCTTTAATTGTTCATATACTTGCAAAGTTGTGAAAATTAGCGATGTAGATACCTCATCTGCAGATCTGTCAACTCTAACAGTTTTTGGAGCACCTACAGAAGAGATAGTGGAAAAAATAGCCCATCAACATGGATGATAAAGCAGCCAATATCAAGGGAGATAGGAATATTTATCTAAATGTAGGCCCAGAATACAAAAATGGACAAGTCAATACTAGCTTTAAGAACAATTTATATTAGTCAACTACCTTCAAAACTTTTATCCAAGCTTCCAGTCATCTTAAATAGTTGATCAAAGTGAGGCTTGCAATACAGAACACCCTCAAAGGAGCTATAATTACTCAGCTGCAAACAAAGTACATACGAATTCTAAATGAGTATTGAGTAAGAAATGTAAAACTATTGAAGGTTGCTAAAGCCATCATGGGAGTAAGGAAAAGAACAACAAACTTTCTTAGTAACTAAATCCATTTGATGGCTACGAGAGACTTGAGATACCCTCAGATGGTCTGCATCTTTGCATATTCAATAAATGATTTTACATTTGATGTGCAATACCCTCGACAAAAAATAGTATGTATTTGCATCCCTAGCTTTTTCCTGTTTTAGACCATTGATGCACCTGACTGGCTTGTTGACAGTGGTTTCTAACCAGCACGTAGTAAAATGAAGCCAAATGAAAAACTCAAATTGCATAGGTTAATAGATGGTGACCAAAACAACTTGAAATGGTGCATTCAAGTTTGAACAATGAATTGCTAAGAGTGTTCCAGCTGCAGAAAGAATGAGATACCGACAAACTACTTGGAGATAAAAAGATAATGTAGGACTTTTTTTTTAGTGGATGATATTGTTCTCCTCAATTATGCAGAATTTTGTCCATTGGATGCTCATTTACTTTAGCCCCTTCTTGGTGGCAACAAGCAGCTGTTTTATGGCACATATTGAAGAAAAACTGTTTCCACAGATTTAATGTGCATCAGGCCGCAGGTTGCCAAGTCAAACCAATGTTCACATAGATGTCTAAAAAAATACGAAGCAAAACATTAATGTCACTAGCTCAAGGATTAATGAATCATCAATTTGACTCTGTCCAAGCCCAACCTGTAGCCATTGAGACCACCTTATCCATGTAACTCATTAACAGAACAACTATAGACCTCTCAATGAACCGCAGATATTTCTTCATGAGATCCTAGGCAAGCTATCCAAACAAGATCTATACTCAACTAACCTTAATCTCCTATATGCACAGTTCAATTTCATTGGAAAGATATAAGATGTCAGACAGCAACCTGCCAGTTCCAACTACAAAGCAATAAATTCCTTCCTTCTATTCTTTATTTTGTCTCCTCCCCATCCACCAACCAGGCCAAAACTAAAATTATGTATTGCTTCTCAGCATTTAAAATCTTTGTTTGGCATGATTTTTAACGAAGATGTAACTTAACCTTAAAAACTGGATTTTGATGACCATCAACAGATAACAGGGTTCATAATAGAAAGTTGTCTGAATATTTAAGCCATTTATGATTGAACACAAGCTACAGAACTCATATCACCCATCAGTATTTGTCACTTAATAAACTAATCTGAATCAGAACCCAGATCACAAACGCGCAAGCATATAGCGAGGAAAGAAAGGAAAGTATCATAATCCCTCGCATATAGTTGAATAAAATCAGTCAGCATACGAACACAACACAACTCTCCCATTAAAGCATCCATCACAAACATCGAAGTCGTTAAAAAAAAAATATGAATTATGATCAAAGTGAAACATAACAGTACAGAACAGTTAAAGCACAAAAATTCAACAAGTCCAGATTATCTGAAAGTTTGAGTCTTTTTTATCATTATCTGCTTATACATATATCAATTCGTAAATAAACAAATGAATTAGCATGATATGAAGGACAGAGGGAAGTTTGGGCCTGACCTTAAGGGTACCCTTACAATGGTGGCACCTGAAACAGGCCTTGTGATAGACTTTGTTGTCAGCTGTGAGCTGATCCACTAAGTATACTGTCTTATCACACGCTTTACACTTCTGGGTCGTCCCCTGCAAAGGTTGCCATATCAATTTTGATCCCTTCTCTCTCTGTCTCTGTCTCTCTCTCTCTATCTGGTCTCTTTCAGATAGATCTTCTTCTTCTTCTTCAACACCCCAAAAAAAAAAACACCAACCTTGAAGATGAAGAGAGAGGAAAGAAAAACAGAAAAAAATAGAAAAAAACAGCGAACCAAAAATGTCTGAGGAACGTAAGTTTGGCGTCAATTTGGAAGTGCAGAGCTGTCACCGTCAGGGGCATTGTCGTCATTTGGCGAGAGAATGGTTTGCGTAATTACTTG
This sequence comes from Carallia pectinifolia, assembly GCA_037832335.1. Lineage (NCBI taxonomy): Eukaryota > Viridiplantae > Streptophyta > Magnoliopsida > Malpighiales > Rhizophoraceae > Carallia > Carallia pectinifolia. The sequence goes on along the minus strand of CM075448.1, from coordinate 21,349,923 downwards.
AATACCCTTATGTTGACACGTGTCTTGATTATCGCTTGCGGTGATAAACGGTCAATTTTGTGTGCTAATCCTACATGTCGCGGCGGTTACGCTTATGGAAATTGAGATTTTGGACCACTCTCCAACGAAGCGCGTGTTTGTTGTTCCTGTTCAGTTTTATTCCTTTCCATAATTAGCTGGCCGTTAATTTTGAGGGAAATTTAAGTTGTTGATGTATTATATTTTGTTTTTGTTAACTTGAAAATAGTTATGGTTAGATGTTAATTGTTAACCACAAGTAAAGTATAGATTTGATCCTTTGATGATAGAACGAGTGCTTTGTATTTCATCTTATTTAAATTAAAAGATGTAATTGAATTCAATCTACGACTTTCTTCTAAATTTAAAAATTTAGTAGTCATTTGCATTAGTTCAAGAAGTTAATTAATGTATTACATTATGTTGTTTGATCCGATATTTATTTGTTACAGGAAATGGGAAAAACATGGGGGCACTCAAATTTGATGATCTCCTAGTATTGAATAATAAAAAATTGCAAAAAAAAAAAAAGGTTTTTTTGTACACATTTTATTGTTGTTATAATCTAGCTAATAATTTTATTTTTTGACGTCGAAAAAATTAATATTTTGTTAATTGGATATATCGGAGTCCACAACATATGAGTTTGTAGTTGAATCCATAATGATCGAAAGAAAACAATTTAAACGACCTATATTAGATGTTTGCTTTAGTTCAAATAATTGTGTAGATTTAGCGATCAAGATTTAGTTGGAATAAATAAAAAAGATTTTAAAGAAATTGCAAGAACATTTTAAATTGATACCTAAAATAGTTATTTGAAATCATTTAAATAGTTATTATTAGAATAATTTTTTTATTAAAAAGTCAATTGAAGTATAAATTATATAATAATTTTATTTTATAAATTTCACACCCTATTTTTTCAACATTACAAATTATGATTTATAAAATAAAACTACAAACTCTAATCACTGAAGTGTTACTTGAAATGTGGTGACCATAGTTTTAAAAACCGGACCGGACCGATCGGTCGGACCAAAAAATCGATGAACCGGAGGTCGGACCGGTCCGATTTTCTGATAAAATCGAAATAGGAAATGAATAGCCCAAAAACCGGTGAACCGGCCGGTCGGACCGGAAAACCGGTGAACCGACCGGTCGGACCGGTGAATCAGTAACCAGGTCACTTAGATCAAAACGACGTCGTTTTATTTATTTTTTTGGATTAAAAATGAGAATAAATAACACTTATTTATATTAATAAAAAATGTAATATTTTTAGAATATATATTGATTTTATGATATTTATTTTTAGATATGAATATTCGATTAATAGTTTTATAATATTTTATTTTTGATATTTATACTTTATTAATTTATTTAATTAGAAAATTATCATAAATATCTTGTATTTTAATTTTATTTTAAATTTAAGTAGACTTATATTCTATTTTTTATAATTATACTCATTGTTTGTTATTAAAAAATAAAAAATTATAAGTATTAATTATTATTTTATCAAATCAGAATTGACCTGCCAATTTTTCAATTGAGCCGCTAAATCACTAACTCAATTTTCTCACCGGTTCAGTAACTAGTCTAATTTTTAAAACTATGGTGGTGACTCTGATTCGTCGTGGGGTCATATTGGACCTGGTTATCATATATGTGTTTAAAAAATGATTAGGATATAATGATTCGTAAAAAAGAATTTAGGATATAATGAATGGGGCTACCGTGTGTTGAACGTGCTTACAGGGAGAGTAGGCATTATGCTATTGGAGATAAACATCCTCTCCGTCAAGTTAATCAGTGTCAGACTTTCTTTACAATTTCCTGTTTGTGGGTCCGGTTTCTATAATATACCATGAATTATATATTTTTTGGTTCAAATCTTTTTGTCGTTTTATTATATTAGTACAAAATCTTGAAGGACTGGATAGACTCGTCGTGCGTTCACGAAGTGACAGGCAAACAGCTCAGACCAATCATGCCCGCCCCACTCCAGTTTTTAAATGCAGCTCGCGCCTCCTCCTTTTCCCTCGCTAATTCGCCCTTTTTCACTGTGTTTGTGGAAGAAAAAAGTTGAAAAAACAGAGAGAAAAGTACAAAGAAAATGATAAGTATTTATATTAAAAAAATATTTTTAAGAAAAAAAAAGTAACGAGAAAAAAGTTAATTTTTTTTTTAGTTTATCAAAATTATTCCTTTTAAAATTAAGGAGATTTAAGAGAAAAATTATTGATATTCTTATATTTTTATTAAAAACTATATAACTTTTACTATATATTAATAATTATAATTTTACATTAAAAATATGTATTTCATTAAAATTTTATTAAATTTTTAATAAAATTATACAAATATTATAAACTAATTTAATTAAACTTATACAAAAATTTCATATATAATTTACAAAATAAATATTTTTCATATAATATATATTTTTTTAAAAGATAAAATTAAAATTCTTATATACATTATTTTTTGTCTTCCTCACATTTCACATTTTTCTAAATAAAAATTTTTTAGAAAAATTTTTAATTTTTCTCTCTCCCACTACCTCTTATCAAATATAAGAGAAGATAAAAAATTCTTCTCTCCTCTAATACTCGTTTTCCTCACTTTCCTCTTTTCTACCTTCATTTTTTTCATAAGATTTTCTACCTTCATTTTTTTCATAAGATTTTATTTTACATACAGTATTAATATGTACAATTACAATTTTTTTATTGGTTATAAATTATACAGTAAAAATAATTTTCTACATATTTATAAATCTTATATCTTTCCACAAAATTATAATGTGACATTTTAAAAATAAAAATCTAAATTTTTAACAACTTAAATGTCTTATTGAAAACACAATAATGGTCTTACAAGTTGCAACAAATTTTGGTCTTTTTTTTTTTTTCACAAAATAACATTATTTCCAAAAGGAAACCTCGAAGATGCTATGCCCAAGACTCTTTATTTTTGCACAATCTTAATGGGAACAAGAATTTGCATCGGAAACTCTCAAGTATGGCACAAAGGGAAGGAAATTAATCGCTCACCCCAACCGACGGGAACAGGCCATTCGAAAAGTAAACAATAAGATCTTTGGCGCACGAAGAAAGAAAAAAAGGGTTGATCACTTGATCCGTAACACAATGGTGCTGCTAGATCCAATGGATCTCTGTGACATCTTTTGTAGCTTTGTCGACCACAAATCCCACAAACAACAAAAGATACATCACAAAGTACCTCCATCTAAGCATAGGGCCAGAAAACTAGAGTAATTCCACATAGAAAACACATTTATTTTCGCGAGAGGATCAAAGACAGGCTTGGAATCAGGACTAAAATTCAATGGACGCAAAAACAGCAGCTTCGGAAGGAAAGCATTTGATCACGACGTAACCATTCCACTTATTTTGTGATGGCCTGATATTGCTGGTAGAAATCAAAATCAACTTCCACCTTCATCATGCAGACTTGCACTTCCCTTTGCCTTTCTTCTAGCTTCTTCTCGCATTACTGCTCTGACATAAATTTCGTAGCAACATTCTGAGGCAAATATAAAGATCAAGTAAGCACGTATAGTAATTCTTAATGTGCAACCTATGCTATATGCATTCTCTGGTTGAATTGATGCTATTGCATCAATAATCACCTAGACAAATAGCTGCCGTTGATCAAGGTGACATTAACTAATCAGATTGGCGAGGGAAAACATTGATAGCATGCCCATTTATGGCAAGATGCAGCAGTGAGATAATGGGCTTCCAACCAAGAAGAATGCACTGCCATGACAGGAACCCCCACCTGCCACCCCCACCCCCCAAAAAACGCCAAAAAAAAAAGAAACCCAAGACTCCAAACAAAAAAAACAAAAACAAACTACAAAGGGGAAACAAAAGATTGAAGAACCAAAAACAAGAACCAAAAAAATAAGCACGTAGAGAAGAAAGAGTTCAGATGAATGGATGTTCGGAAGAACATTAAAAGCAAATAGCATCCAAGCTTCCATTATGCACATTAGCGGCAGTGATTAATTCCCTCTACCACTCAAAAAAAATAAAGTTTGTATTTCTTGCTTGGAACCTCACAAAACTTGTGTAAACAAAAGGAATTTCAGTGGAAAATAAATTCATACTGTGGGTTTGCTTGAACACATTCATCAAAAGATTTACAATCAATAAATGGAATTTTAGTGGAAAATAGATTCAGACTGTAACTTTACTTGAGCACATTCATTACAAGATTTACAATCATTTTGTTTCTATGAAATTCACATATACTTTTTTCTTTTCTACAAGATCCAACCTTTGAATTTTCCAAGGAAATTGTTTTCTCGTTCACAACGATTGCTTTTGGGGATAAACTACAACCAAATAGTATGAATTGGGGAATAATGAGGAAAAGCAATACGGCAAGCAAAGAGATGAATTCAAATAAACCACAATTATAAAGATATCGCAAGGCACCAACTCACCGGCCACAACAACAATCGTTAGAACATCTCCAACTCTTTTGAGTACTCGCACACTCTTCTTATGTGATTTGAATCGCTTAAGTGCTGGGTCTTCAGCTAAGAGCTGCAAGGCAATAAATTTAGCAGCACACAATGCACACGCACAGACACTAATACGCCACATAACAAGTACACTTGCATTTTCCTTCACACAGAAAAATTTTTAATTAAGCTTCAGAAACTGCTCCCTGGCTTTCGTGTACAACAAAGTAAACTATTACCAAGTGATTCTATACCATCAAAAGTGACCTTTCTTTTGCCTACCTTGTTTCCCCTTTATTCGAATTCAGTCATTAAAAAGGAACAACCTTTCCATTATCTCTCAAATAGCCAAAATAAGAACGAACCCGAATTTGATTGTTCTGCCAATAAAATCAAATATATAAGCAGCAAAAGCCCAGACCCGATAAAACCTATTGCATATAATGTTAAACTCCTCAATCCAATTATTTCCACAAAAATCCCATATCATATGTGTAAACAGACAAAAAAAAAAAAAACCCAACTGAAGATTAAAAGCAACTGATAACTGATCCTTCTAAAGCAAAACTAAACCTGGGAAGACTGCATATGCAGCCAACTAGTCAGCCCTCATATTCTTCCCACAAAACCCACAACCCAATACACAAAAAAAATTTTTTAAAAATCAAAATGAAAAAAGAAAATGGAGAAAGAGAAAGAAAGCTCACAGCTTTCTCGCGAGACCCTGGCTCGATGTGAAACCCACGACGCTGTTGAGAGAGCGCGTCGTCCGCCTCCTGTCATATATATATATATATATATATATATTTTTGTATTCAATCAAAATTTCAAAACACAAAGTAAAAAGTCAGTGAGCGGGTGCGTGTGTGTGATCGAGAGAGAGAAAGAGAGAGAGACACACACACACGGAGAGATGAGGAGGCATAGAAGAATTACCAGAGGGCGAGATCGTAAATAAGAAGAAATGGTGGAATTTCTGAGAAGGAAGGCCATCTTTTTTTTTTTTTTTTTAATTTTTTCCTGTTGGGTTTCTCTTTCTTCTTCTTCTTTCTCCTTCTTCTTCAGAGATGGCAGTGTGAGATCCAACGAAGGGCACTTTGGCAGCAAGCAGAGGTTCTACTTCGAGTCTCGATGGCTCGGCCACCACCGAGTTTCAGATTAATTAATGTTACCAAAATGCTTTCATTTGAACCCTCATGGTCTTTTACATTTCTATTTGATACCAAAAGGATAGCCATTTATTATAGGAGCTCCAACGGATTACTGATGGAATTTTTTTTTTTTTTTACCTTTTTTTTTTTTTATATATGGAAGGTTTTATTGGAATCCGATTAATCTAGTTTGAGTATTATCGGACCCATATTAGGGCGGCTCTTCCAACGCCATTTTTTTTTTATTTATAAGACTCAAATTCGAAATATTACTTAAGAGGTATTAAGTCTCTTACCACTCGAATCAACAATCGCTAGTATATTACTGATATATTCTTATTTATAAAGTTGCAGAAGGAATTATTTTGATTCTATTTAAAAAATTTTATTAAATTTTTTTATTAGAATTCTTATCTACATATCATTCTCAAATTTTATAAAGGAAAATTTAGTAGCTCTACTTTGACCGTATGTTTGGAAAAAGGTTAAAAAAGAAAAGGAAAAGAAAACACAGAATTGTATAAATTTTAAATTGTTTGGCAACAGAGATGAAAATAATTGGAAAGTAATGAGAAAATGAAAAAACAGCGTGTGTTACTGTGTCAGAGAAGGGAAAAAAAAAAAATATATATATATATATATATATATATATATATATATATAATATGATTAAAATAGTCTCATTCTATTTAATTAGTTATAAGAGTATTTTTATAATTTTAAATTAATTATTTAATTTTTTATAAGGATATTTTCATTATTTTATCTATAAATTTTTATTTCTCATATTTTCTCATATAATTCAAAAATATAATTTTATTTTTTTATTATTTTCACAATTTTTTATAATTTTTTCCTCATAAAATTTTTTTACCAAAATCTCACAATCCAAATAAATTATAAAAATATTTAAATTATTAAATTATGTTGAATATATTTCATAAAATTATTCTATCTAGTAATCTCCAGAATAAAAAATAAAAAGCTAACTGCCGTCGATGACCTGACGTGTTTCATGGTTGCCGATAGCATGTTTGGCTCGCCTGCCCAAGCAAAAAGGATTTTGAGGTGAAAATCCCATTTTGGCTTAAATAAATTAAAATATGCATCAATATCTTTCCAACTGTGATTTTTTTACGAAATTATGGTTGACTTTTGCAAACATATAATCCAATGTACATAGGCAAAAAATAAATAAATTTTTCAGAAACACCTCCAAACGATACAATATGTCCTTGTTAGGAAATTTATAAAAAAAAAAATGAGAATGATATTCTAATAATTTTGCAAGAAAATATTATATCTTTACTGAAAAATGTCAGCATTAATATTTTATATATCAACCCTAGTTGTATATTTTTTTTTTTAGTCTCTTGAGAGGGTAATAGTCATACATATCTTTTGAGTGGTAATAGTCTCTTGAGTGGTATTCCAATAGTCATAACATGTCAACATTAATATTATTCATATAAGTAATAATATATGTTACATAATACATTAAAAATTTATAATTATAAAAAAATTAATATTTTTTTTAATTTAATGATATTAAAAATATTAATAATTATTTTTATAACTATAAATTTTAAAATAATTTATAATATAATTTGTATGATGTATATTATTATTATCTTGTATATATCTTAAAAGATGGAAAAACAAATTATTGTAGACCACAAGCAACAAACATCAAAAGTACCGCACGAGACCAAAGATATTCTGAGATTTTTAGTGAGGCCCAAATTGCCACGTACCTAAATCCACCGGAGTTCCCGTCTTCCCATGAAAACAATTAAACAACAACTGCCAATGCCAAATCAAACTCTTGTTTTCAAACCACAAAAAACAGGAAGAAGAATTGAAAAAAAAAATGGCAACGGCAATAAGATTGAGAGGAGTTGCCGCTGCATGGCATGTCGCAAGACAAAGAAACCACCCCAACAACATGAACTCAATTCCTCAATATCTCAGAATTGGGTTTCACCATTCCCTTTCACATTATCCTGTCCAAAGATCATCCCCACATCCCACTTTCCACAATGGTAATCTTGTCTGAGCCTCTCTTATTCAACTCTACTTATCTTTTGGATGGCCTTTTTTTCAAAGAATTATGATTTGGTGTTTGGAAACGATTATGTAAACACACAAACTGCAAGAAAACCTGCACAGTTAATCGTATGATTTATCTATTTTTTCTTAATTCAATACATTTTTATAATCTAACAGTTCAGATATCATGTAGCAACTTTGTATCTACCATTGCGTGGTTACATAGGTTTTCCCTTGGGTTTTTGCTTTTGAGATCCTTTGTTCATAAAGCAGCAGAAGAATTATTGTTAGTCTGATTGATTGTTCATTTAATTGTATTTTGTATCATATATATATGTCTTATTGGTGGCACAGAATTGAAGTATCCAATTCGTGCTGTACATGAGACAACTGCAGATCCTATAACTAGCAATAAAGAAGAGGAGGGAAAATCCTCCGAGGATTGGAAGATTAAGATGCTTTACGATGGAGATTGCCCACTTTGCATGCGTGAGGTTTTACATAAAGCCACATTCTTTTTGCTCATTAATTATATGGTAGCTTCAAGATCTCATCTTTGTTTGTAAAATTGTGTTGCCAGGTCAATATGCTCAGAGAGAGGAATAGGAACTATGGTACTATAAAGTTTGTGGACATAAGCTCAGATGAATACTCTCCTGAGGAGAATCAAGGCCTGGACTACAAGACCGTATGTTGAGTCCAGTGCAGTAATATAAAGCGGCTGTCATCTTCTTGCTACGTATGGAGTATAAATGATGAGTGGTGATTGTTTATTGTGCAGGTGATGGGAAGAATTCATGCAATCCTTTCGGATGGGACGATAGTCACAGATGTGGAAGTATGAATCTTCTTCTTTACATTCACTAAGTTTTGATTTTGGATCATTTGTAGTGCCTATGTGCCCCCTTTAATGTATCTGCTTAAAACTTATATCTATTGATGATTTATGACTTGAATAGAGTTTTTAACCTGTGTCAAGTGTTTGCTTCCTTATTGATCTTAGAACAATTACTTGATTTTCGTCTCGAACTACGCATACTTTGGATGCTTTCAGAGCATAGAAAAGAATATGCACAAGTACCCTGAACACTGACTAGACTGTGGGTTCTTAACATTTGGGAGATTGAGGTATGTTTGGTGAAGCTGTAGAAACCAAATATTGTCGACGGGTATAGAGCTTAAACTTAAGTGTAGGATATCTAAATGAAACTAAAGTTAGATTATCACTGCTATAGCTGTCCAAAACAAGTCTAATTGAGAACTTCCCCTTGAATGTATTGAGTTCCAGCCTTAACCAATGTGATTACTTACACTCTAATCTAGTTTAAAATTCTAAACGGGATTGTATCTTGACTTATCAACTTCTTGTTATCAGTCCCAGTTTGTGATAAAAAATACTGCTAGACAGGATTGGGTTGGCACAGAGTAGGCTAAAATAATGACCCTAGCAGACTCACTCAAAGACTCTCTTTGGACTGTTACATTGAGCTGTCCCTGACTTATCAACTTCTTATTATCAGTCCTTGTTTATGATACAAATACTGCTTGTAGACAGGATTGGATTGGCACTGAGTAAACTAAAATAATGACCCTAGTAGGCTCGCTCGAAGACTCTCTTTGGACTGTTACATTGAGCTGTCCCCAGATGGATGACAATTTCCATTGAAAACTTCTGCAGGCATTTAGAAGATTATATGAACAAGTTGGTCTTGGATGGGTTTATGCCATCACTAAATATGAACCTGTGAGCATCATTTTTCACAAAACTAGCAATTACTTTTGTTTAGGATCTTCTGCTTTTTCTCTTCTTTTGATCATTGACAGAATCATTCAACGTGCAGATTGCAACTATGGCCGATGCGATATATAGTATTTGGGCTAAATATCGTCTTCAAATTACAGGTAGTTGCATTATCTGGTTTCTTTCTCTGATTTGCACGGCTATTAAGTATGTTACCTTCTTTAGTACCAACTCTTTTAATTGCAACGTCTTGCCAACTCTTTAAGGCCGACCACCTTTGGAGGAAATTCTGGAAGTGAGGAAGAAGAAGGTAAGCTACGCCACCTTCATCAGTGTTCCCTTTCCTTTTTTTTTCCATCAAATTACATGTAAAATGAGTTTCCATGTCTTTACATGTCAGATTTTGGGAAAGAGACTTGTACCACTAATTTCAGATGAATAAAAAAAAAAAAGAAAATTATAATGGATCATACTTCCAAAACGTTGAAATTCTATCCATATCCAAAAAAGTGCCTCCACTTTGAGATGATAGGAACACTCCTATCATATATGATTATGCGAGTTATTCGGCACTGATATATGCATCAATTTTATTTTTCTTTGCAGCATGAGATTTGTGGTGACAGCAAAGCTTGCAAGATGTAAAATTTTTTCTTCAATACTGCTGGGGATCAGCACATTTCAGAGAAAGATCCTTAAATTCTAATATTGTCGTGTCCCCTCATGTGAGCTCATGTCCTACACCTGTGCAGCAGCGTAAGAAAGAACTTTCTTTCATTCACTGGAGAATGTATCAATGTGTATGATAATTAAATTCTAGCTCAGTATGCTGTTGTACATACACAATATTTAAGTTCAAGCTCTGGTATATGTAATAATTCTGGTGTATCTGCCATTCAGGATTTTCAGCTGTCATGTATTTTCTTGTTTTCAGTGGGGGCTATTGACTCCGACTGATTTATATTTGCATCCGTTCCAGGCTCCGAGCATCAGCAGAGGCCATAGTTGCCCTCCGACAACTGTAGCTGTGTTCCTGAAATCTGGTGGAATTATAACATTTATATTCTCGTAAGTCCTCCGTTCACTTGTAATCACGTTGACAGGCCAACTATTGCTTTTCTTCTTCCTTTACCCTTCTACGTTGTGCCGCTGTGTTTGTGATAACAAATTAATAACCTCACAAACCATTGCCACTTGTCTTTTATTCCTTCATCGTAAAGGTACACCTCTTATTCCACTAGACTAATCACACATTAATTGATGTGCACACTCAATCAAATGCATATTTATGTATTGTAATTCAATAATTCAGTTAATTATGTTCGTAGCTTTATGAACTGAATTCAATTACCGAGAATGTTTAGATCTTCAAAAGGTTTCAGAATACCCAGTCATCTTTATTCAAATTGTGAAATTTCTCCAAGATGGCAGCCAAATTAGCAGAGCGGATTTGTGGGATATGGCAGAAAACTTGGCAACTCATGAAATCCTAGTGGAGGAGGGCCAGGCAACAATGAAAGGGTTGCATCAGTTTCTTACTTCACATGCAAAGCCAGGAGACTACGATCAATTTTTTATTTTTTATGGTCTTAAAGGAGGATTAAATTTATGCAAAAAAAACAAAAAACAAAAAACAAAAAACAAAGGAAGAAGTGTTTGGTGAGAATCAAATTTATAACTACATTTTTAGTCAATAAGACTCTAAAGATTTATAAAAGTATAGACCCAATAAGTTAGATGGTAACAAGAGGAAAGAAATAAGTAACATTAAATGGGTTTTGGACACCACATGTTAACCTAAAACTTTAAGACTTAAGTTATGCGTCTTCTAATCACACTTATATGTTACTTTACTTCTTCCTTTCTTTTCAATATGAGATTTTTATATTTTACACTCCAACACGCCCCCTCACATAGAAACTCAATTCACTTAGGATGGATCCAACTCACTTGAGCTGGAAGCGTGAATAAATAACGAAAGTCCAACTCATCAGAGTTGGACCCAACTCATCAGAGTTAGACCCAACTCACTTGAGTTGGCTCTAGTTCACCATTAAATGTGGGATGGACCCATCTCACTTGAGTTGGAAGCGTTAACAAATAACGAAAGTTCAACTCATCAGGGTTGGACCTAGTTTGTTTGGGCCTACTCTAGTTCACCATAAATATGAGGAGTAGCAAGATTCGTACTCTGATACCATGTAAAGTCTCATATTTGAAAGGAATGGAGGAGTAAAGTAATATTAAATAGGTTTTTAGATACAATATCTTACCTAAAATTTTAAATTTTAAGTCATGCGTCTTCTAATTACACTCATAGATTGTTTTACTTCTCCATTCTTTTTTAATATAAAAATTTTATATTTTATACTCTAACACGCTTCCTCACGCGAAAACCTAACTCATTTGGAATGGGTTCAGCTCACTTAAATTGGAAGCGTGAACAAATAACGAAAGTCTAGCTCAGTTGAGCTGACTCTAGTTCGCTATTAAATGTGAGAGACAACAACATATACTATTAAAAATTTATGAATGTAATATTAAGGATTTATGAAAGCGCAGACTCAATGACTTAGATAATAATAAGAGAAAAGAAATAATTAATATTAAATAAATTTTTGGACACTACATCTTACTTAAAATGTTAAATATTAAGTTATGAGTTTTTTACATACACTTATATATTATTTCACTTTTTTCTTTTTTTCTAATATGAAATTTTTTATCTTATATTATAATAAAGACTAATAATCACTTAAATTATGCTTTAGGATGACCACAGTCAATTTGCCAGTACAAGGAGCGGACGGAAGCTGAGTTAGTCAAGAAAGCAGCTTTATATATCCTAAACGCTTTAGCCACATCAAGAGCCAAAGGCAGCAACGAGTCATATTTTGATAAAAAAAAAAAAAAAAAAGAAAAAAAAAAGCAACGAGTCATAGACTATACAGCTAACTTGGGAGCCCGTTTTATTTGACTTGTTTATGAGGTCTGTCAGAGTTCTGTAGCCAGGCGTTTATAAGCGCGAGGCCATTGAAATTCCGATCAGCAATCCGATTCTTCATAGTTCTCTTCGGCAGCCCACACAAATATCAAAAACAAATGTCCAAGTCTGACTTTAAGCTTCACGGAATGCTTTCGAGGATAGTTTAACACGAAAAGAAAAGGTATTTCACAATGTTGCATTTACAAAAATGCTAACCAAACGTGAAAGCTACAGAATATCAAGCATATTAGCACGCTGCTTGTATCCGAGCTTTACCTAGGGCAACAAAGGCTAGAAAACCTGCCTATTTTGTGCTACATCTACTCATATACAGTTTATGTCAAGAAAATCTCTCACAGGGACCAAGATTATACACCGGCTCTGCCTACAACTAAGGAAATTCCAACCCATCTTGGAGCTGGGCACACAACTTTACTGGAGCTGCATTCACATATACATATGCAGTGGTAGGCCATCAAACTTTCACAGAGAGCATGATATCTACGGATTTCTTGAACACAGCCTCTTTTTGATCACAAGTTTCCTAATAGAGAACCATTTCAACACACTCAAGACCTTAGTCCATCTCCTCTGAGCCTTACCCACAGAGCGTGCCACCAAGAAGCTATCAACAGCTCTTTGTAAATCGGCTTGTGTTTCTGGACCAAGGCTCTGTGACTGAAGATCTGTTTCGAAGAATGGTAAATTACCCTCATCACAAAACGCTTGAGTGATGGAATCGGTGTCACATATGAGGGAGTTGGGGACTTGGACAGGGAAACTCAAAGTTTGATCGTATCTAAGACCCATATTTTCCATGCTTTGTAACCCGTAATCGTCCAAAGCACTCATATCCTCAACAGAATACATAGATGAAATGATATCCGGAGATGATGCACTTGGATGGGCATGATCAAATCCAGCAGATTTTTGCGGAACCAAAGTCTTGTTTCCAGCAGAATTTTCTGACCTCGGAAGGCTGGAGGTGTAAGGAACATTAGACAAGTGTGAAAGACCAACTGCTCGAGTGGTTTCCTCATCGTAAGGGACAACATCCTCCCAGTGTTCAAATGCAGCAATCACTAAGTTTTGAGCATCAGCCTAAAAGCAGAGTAAGATATAAGTAACCAGAAATGATAGAAAACAAGTAATAGAAAAGGTACTGCTAGAAAGTTTTTGAGAACCTTGCCTTTTCAGTTTCGGACAGCTTATCGCTAGGAACATACTGGCCTTCTGAAAGTAGTCCTGTAACTTGTCCCACATCGTTGAATAGCACTCCAATTTTCTGCTGAGAACCAGAAGGGCAGTACAAGTGCACTCTTTTATCAAGTACACATGTCCGAGCATGCTCTATGGTAACTTCCCACATCTTAGCAGACATTCCGGTACCAAGAATCTGAATACAAGTCGATGGATGAAAGTCATTCCGTGTTAAAGACATGGCATCCATCATGTTGGCAGCCACAGGTGCCGAACTTCATGAAAAGTTATTAAATGATCTGAGGCATGGACAAAGCATGAGTATTCTTTTTCATTTGAGTCCACAGTCTCAGATACTTTATTCTCAACTACATTCAATTTTGACCAGGGATCTTGGAAGTCTTGCGAATGACTTGTTCAGTGAACACTTAATAGAGGCTTATATAAATCAAAACGACTGATCTCAGCTAACAGGCACAAAAAGTGACTGTAACTGCCTTAGTTAATAAGAAATCATGAAGCCTCGGTTTTGTTTACCACCTTAAAGATGAGAAAATGTTACAGATATCAATAATGCAGTTTTTGAGAAAAATATAAACCAAGCTGCCAAATATTTCTTCAAATGCTACTATATTTATCTTAAAACATAAAATAGTACTTAGTATGGAATAGAGGTAGGGTATATGCTACATTGGAGATACAGAAAATTCATACATGGCGGAGCCTTGGAGAATCGAGAGAGAGCATTGTCAGGAAATCCTTCACTGTATTGATATTTTCCCGACTCAATCGCTTATGGAAAGCTCCATCCTTGCCAATCTTTTCCAACCTCCAGACGTCATCAAGCAGGGAAGGGGGATGGTGCTTCTTGTATACTACCAAAGGGGAAAAAAGAAAAAAACAAAGGTTAGAGTAAAAAATCTTTGCATCAAATTCTCATGTTTGATAAGCCAATATCTTTCTGTCAATAACTTATTCGAGATGGGAAGCAATCCAAGGATCAAATAATCACCTAACTGGGAAAGGTTCTTCATTCACCAGAAGAAAAGGCCAGACCAAGTTTGTTGTTTCAACTGCAAAGTGTCCTTTTTTCGTTTTTTCCCTTTTCTTTTTTACAATTTTCTTAGATTCCAATTCCTTTTTTTTTTTTTATAAATATTTTGGTGATTATCTGTTCTACGCAGCCTAATCACTAATATATATGGACCGATATCCGGTGCCAAAATCTGCAACTCTCAGAAAATTTCAATGTGATAGACTTTTTATAGTATATACGAAAGTGTGATACTGTGATGGGGTCACAAACTTTTCTAACTGGTATATCCCAATCTTTTTTACTGTTTATTGACTAAAAAAAACTTTCTTAAATTTTTAAGTGGCAAATTTTAAAACATGCAGAAGATTACTAGTATGTGAATGCAAGATCTGGACTTATATGTTCGTCTGATGACCGCAGTCATTACAGTGTAAATAAGCATTATCATCTCTAAGATTGACCAAATATGCAGCAACTTTACTTATGGATACAATAATCCTATATCTGATGAAGCAACAATTGCATCAGTAGCAATGTAAATCATTATAGTCCTTAGTTATCAAATGAGACAGAAAAATGAGCACTTACATTCGCCTCGATGATCTCTGACAATGAAAGATTCTGTCTTTGCCTCTTTAACCCTAGTGCCATCCAAATTATCCACAACTCTTGCCCCAAGCCTGAATTTGCGACTTCTCGTCCAGCTTGAATTATCTGTAAATGATATTTCACCCACCAACCCAATCCCCTCTTTAAGATTCAGAAGCACATCTCCCATTAACAGGGGTTTCTTTCCTTCTCTCTCTCTTACAATATTATTCTTAAAATCTTCAGGTGTCCAATTGTCACCCTCAACAACATCAAAGTCACCCTCAAGGACAACGATTTCCACAGTTAAATGAGATTCAGGACCTGAATTAACAATCTTTTCAGTAAGGGCATCAATCAGAATTACTTTTACAGCACCACATTCTTCTCCTTCTACTCGAGCTCCAGTGAACACTGGAAGGGAGAGATTATTTGAGAACTGCAGTTTTAAGCTTCTTGAGTCAGAAGAATCCACATCTTTCCCATTGTTTCTGGTGAAAGATACACAACAAACATGACATGTATACATACAAAGATTAATGACCGTCTCAACATGTAACCACAAACAAATCGCACATTTTCCCATTATCTTCAGATGGATAAAGGATTAAAGTAAGACTCAACATCTTCAGAGTATTCTTTCTCACCTGTTAATGTTGGCCAAATATTTTTTGAGAGCTATTTCCACTTCCTCTTTTACCTGTTGAACATCATACCTTAGATGTATTGCCTATCTTCATATACAAGAATTTTATGTGAATCAACAAACTAAGCAAGACTATTTACATGAAAGCTGCACAGCAATGACAAAATGCATTATTCATAAACCACATAACCAAGAAATACAGCATCTTGAAAAAATATAGTTGCGAAAAAAAAGTGTTGGCCTGGCTATTACTTGAATAATGATATGCATCTGATTCACATATTTTCTTTCAGAATATACCAAGCAATGATTCAATGAACAAAATATTGGTTAGAGAAAACTAAATTCATGAAAATAATATTTACATATATTTGTGGAAGAGATTTTCTCCAGCACAAATGTTATATTATGCAAGTTTTTGTTACCGGAATTTCGATCTCACTCATCCCATTGACCTCAAATCTTGGCACTTCCACACAAATTTAACCACATGGCCAAACTCTTGCTTTGTACCATTCAAGAGATGAAAAGAACCAAAGGAATGGAAAGGCATGTGGAAGGACAACATCTATTAAAATTTTCTTGCCCACAGGATGGCTAAAGGCAGACAAAAGAGACATCATACTAGTTACAAGTGATCTTTTCCACACATCAAAAAGAATGGCAGTCATCAACAGAACTTGTAGATAAGGATTGCAATGTCAAAGAATCTAATCAACTTACGAGGATAGACTAAGATGAACCAGTAATCCTTTTATCATTTGCAAGTCTGTTTGCTGAGCATGTTCTTGAAGGTCAATTATTGAGAAATTTGGCCCTATGGCAGAATCTAGAATGGTGAAAATGGTACAAGTGGTCAAGTAATACAAGTGAATGGCCAGGTTCTAATAGCAAGTTATAGAAATCTGGTGCGACTCCATGCAGCATGCCATGGTCAAGCAACAAATGTCAACCAAATAAAGCAATAGCAACAAGCATACTGCCCCCATGCAATTCGAGACAATGCTTATGAAGATGTTTGACATATTATTTGAGCTCTTAAATTGTTCAGGAAGTAAAGCAAGAGGTCCTAATCTTACTTTATCAAAAAAAAAAAAAAAGTGTGTGCAAAAGCCAAAACATAAGATACATCAGTTATGCTCAGTTGTAACTGTACAAAATATCGAGCATCAAAACAATATTTTTGATCTTGGCAGCACACATACCACCCTACGAATCAAGGGCTCCAGAATTTGCTCCAAACAGTTAGCTGCTTGCATTCTAATTACCTCCTGGACCACACTGCATTTTTGATAAACAGATTAGAGATAGAGACCAAGAAGAGTATAAATAACAAGCCTGACAACAATAGCAACAGAGTTGCCAGAAAAGGGGCTCATTAGGCAACAGCATCTTTTAGAAAAAATGAACACCTTATACCAGTTTTGAAGAATTATGAAGCCAAATGCGGCCATCAGCGATGGACCAACTTAACAAATTCAAGAATCACAAGAATTGTTTTCGATTATTATTCGCCAACACCCTGATTTCCCATTGAACAAAGTCTACTCCAATCATCTTGGCGTTCTCAAGACAATATAATATCGAACGGAGGAAGCACCTTCATGAATCATATCTATCGAAGGAGCACTCACGTTTAGAATTCACTGGTGTTTGCACTTTTCCTGATAAATTTCGATAATCCTTCAGTGGGCAAAGCACATTTATGACCAGTTGAAAATAGGAATAGGATGCCATCCCCAAGTTTTCTACTGCTTTCAACGTTTGCCTATCCAGTTTTTTAATGTAATTGATAAAAGTTGCATGGACTGAAGACATGATTCGAAAAATAAAAAAAAAATTAAAAAAAAAAAGTAAACAAACTTCAATTTCAAGGTTGAACAAATTTCTAGTTACCCACTACCAAGCAAACATAAATCAACATCATCTCCAATTCATTTCTCAACTTAATTTGTCGATGCCCGCAAATAATTATTTCCCAGTAACCAAAAATAAAAAAAAGAAGGGAAGTAGACTAAAACAAAGAACCGACCTTTTCCAGGTGAATCTTCTCCTCTTCTCCTCAGGGCTACTGGCTTCTGACCGACCACCCTTTCCCTCCTCTTGCTGCCTCTTCTGCGACATTATCACGTCCCAAACAAACCAAAAAAAAAACACACAAAGACTCGCTATCTGCGGTTGAAAATGGTTACAGTACTGATAAGCACGACGCTCATCCCCATCACCGCCCCTGGTCCACTCCCAACAGCAACAACAACAGGCAGAGACACCATCATGCGCCCACCGCCACCCCAACAAATAGCCAACTAAGTCATCGCCATATGGCCATATATAGACATAGTGAGATAGAGGGTCAGTAATCGCAGATTTGACTCTTGACGTGCTTTATTTCGAATTTAAGTTATAAATAAATCTCTTGTGATTTATAAGCGTCAGCAGACTCTAAACTTTTTAAGGCCAAAAACCAAAAAAAAAAAAAAAAAGAGAGGGAGAGAGAGTGTGTGTGTGTGTATTATCTAGAAGCAATCATTCAGTGACCAGAAAACAAAACGATTTTCATTTTTTTCTTCTGGGAATAATGTTCGTTATCTTGTTCTTCTTCTTTGTTGGGGGCTGTACGCAATACAAGAAGAACTATTTATATATTCACATCAATGTTTCATTATCGCCGCCCATCATCATCATCAACATCGTGATCTTCTTATAATGCTTCTTTATTGTTCTTTGTTCTTGCCATTACTTTGGATTATTCGGAAGGAAATTCTGTCTGTGAGCCTGCTGCTGACTCGGTCAGACTCTGTCCGAGTCTGAAATGGTCTAATAAGTCGCGACATGAAACGTACGGTCGGTTTTGTCCGAGTTCAGAGAAATGGAAGGCAGATCGTGGTTCGTTGGTTGGTTGGGTTGGGTTGGGTTGGGCCCACAGAAACCGTGTTTTGCAACATCAATGGTGGGACCACGCCATCTGCCCTCACGTTAGTCACATTCCTTTACGAAACGCGTTTCCTTTTTTCCTTTCAATTCTTTTTTTTTATTATTTATTTTTTTTTTTTTTGCTGATGATAATTAATGTATTTTTTTATAAAGAAGTTGATGATTAATTGATGTACTTCCTAGTTCCTGATAGGATTGGAAAAATAATTTTTTTCAAACCGAAGAATGTCAGAAAGAGGCCTAGCTGGTCATAGACAGACTGCCCAAATAGGAGGCAAAAGTTTAAGCCTCTGTCTTCTTAAGGGTGTATTTAAAGTCGAGCGAAGGGTGGAGAAAGGAAGAAAAAAAAAATATAGAGAAAAAAAAATTATTTAGAGTGATAAAGAAAATAAAGAGAAAAAAAGTATGGTGAAAGAAAAGTAAATAGTAATTTGTGAGAGAAAAAGTAAAAAGAAAATAAAGTTATTTGGAGTGGTAGAAAAATTGAAAGAAAGAAAGTATGGTGAAAGAAAAAATAAATAGTAATTTGTAAAAAAAAAAGTAGAAAGAAAATAAAATTATTTGGAGTGGTGTAAAAAGTGAAAAGAAAAAATAAAAAAAATATATATGATAATGATTATATTTTTTTTCTTTCCCTCCTTTTCTTTTGCACAACAAATACGCCCTAAATTTCTTTCTCACTCTTTTTGTGTGGAGAAAAATTTTGGTTTTCTAATAAAAAAAAAGAAAAAAGAAAAAAAAAAAGTAAGAGGCCTCGCTAAAATTAAGGAAATTGTCTGAAAATGGAGAAGATAATGCTATCATTGAAAATTTGAAATTAAACAGAACCAATTGAGTGAGATTCAAATAAAAACACTTTCAATAATTGTGGGTACGACCCTTATATTTTTATTTTTTTGTAGAAAGAAGTAAATATTTTGTAATTGGATTAAGACATGTTTTACATGCAAAGTTTCAAACTCTTTCCAAAAAATAAGATTGGTTAAACCTATCTCTCCTCCCACAAATTTTAACTTATTCTTCTACGTCCGTTAATTGCTATGCATAAATGTATTTGATATAACAAAATTTTATTGATTTTTCAATGAACAATTTAGAAAAAGAAAAAAAAACATTATAAACACATACAACTATCAAATATGTAGAAATATAATAATATAGATCGTTGAATCGTTAAATTTAAATGAATAAAAAATATATTAGTTGTTAAATAAATTGTGTACTGTATTCTATTAAATTTGAGGGATATAGTAATGCTCTTTATCTTATCTGTTTTCATTCATCAAACAACGAATTTGTGAAGTAATTAAATTTCTTCCAGTTTAGTGCTGGATTAAATATTAGTCGCTCAAGCCAAAAAGGAAGAGACAATCCACAAGGAAAACATGTTTGATGTTTGCTACAAAAAAGTAACAATTTTTAGGGAAATTTACAATTGACAACCAGCGGTAATAATTCATATATAGACCATATTTTCAAACATAACAATCAAAGATATGCATACTCCCATATGTTATTTTGGAAAACACTCCATGAAACTCCATCCTTTTTTCTCTCATCGGTTGCCTCCGTTGGAGAGCATAACCCACCCTTCTTTTTAGGTAATTTTTCTAAAATACTATGGAGAGCATGCTGGGATTTAGGAAAATATCAGATGTACCCAATTTAACTTCAATTTTTCACATCGAAACCATTTCCGTAATTACATACATTAATTGGAGAACATCAGAATGACAAATTGTGGCTTCCTATGGCACTCCAATAGGCAGCTGGGAGTGATGCCAGTTCCCACAAATCCAAAGTCCCTCGCAATGAACAATTTGCAAGCCAACCCACTCCCGCATTCACTCCATAATTAACATGCACGAGCCAACACGTCTACTTCCATTGCTTATCCACGTTGCTGGGTTTCTGAACATCTGAAGATCTAATTTGTTCTAACTCTTAGATTACTTGAATGTATTTTATTTTGTGTAAAAAAATTGGAAAGCATCGCGATTTTATTTCCAGTGGAGGTTGCAAAGAAATCGGTAGGTTACGGCATACTTCGCACTAGTCAATAAACCATAGATTTAACCACATTATTCAATTTTATAGGGATTCAAACTCTAATTACAAGACCCAAAGTCCAAATAACTCACCAATCTAACAATGCGAATGGTGATACATGCTTGTATATCTAACTACACGCCATCTTACTAATTTGATGATACAAAAGAAAACTTTATATAAGTATATGATTATTCAAGTTATTATTGTTTAATGAACATTGTCCTGATTCCCACATATCTAATGCATGGGTGGACCTGAAAAAGCTCTTCCCACCCACAATAAACAACAACATATGCGGTATATCCTCCGACAATTGGTTAGCTATTTCACCCGTGATTGTTCATCAGATTGTTGGACATTTTTCAAGCAAAATCCCATAATTATACATATGGAATCAATCATGACTAAAAAGATTGAACAAATTCAAACTGATTGGAACAAAACAAAATTGAGAATGTCAAAATCAACAGATACAGATCAATCACCCAACTTCCTCGAATCTTCCTTCGTCCAATTCCAACAGTTTGTAGAATCCCATCATTTCAATAAACCGTACACAATCACAAGACAACCGTATTTTGATTCCTTTGAATAATGATTGTTGCTTTTGTGGTTTGTGGATATCAAATACGCCGTACGTGAAACAAACCAAAGGGAGCATTTGTTATTGTCGGTAAACTAACATCGCGTTTTTCACGTTCATTGCGAAGTGATATGATAATGTGCATCTCACAAACGGCCATGGAAAATAAAATCCGGGAGATCCCCCTTTATGAAAACACCTTTCGAAGAATGGACTAGTGGTTCCATTGTATAAAAATAATCACTCTCCCATGCACGTTTCTACTTTTGTTAATTATAGTCCCATTAATATATAGGAACCTATTTTCTTATGAGAATTGTAATTTACATGCACCTTATTATTTTATAGACTTTTTTTTTTGGTAAAAAAAAAAAGAAAAACGTGGATGACACTTATGAATTTATAAAAAAGTATTATGTAACTTCACTGTTAAACTTGCATCTAATCACTGAAAGAGCATACTCCTGAAATTTAGTCTGAGTCACTACTACTTTAACTTTATCAAACATCTTAATAAATATTCAAACTCATAATCTCATAGTATGAATGAATCTCCTAATCACTCTATACTTGTTAAATAACAATTTCCATCTCCTATACAGACAATTGTAATAATCCATCAGAAGTCTTTCCTTTTGTTGGGATATTAGGTTAGGTCCTACAGTCCATATCATATATAACACGTTCAGTGCTAAGTTTACCTCTTTAATTTAATCAATGGATCATATATTGGCAACGTACTCGACATCTACACAAATACCCTTGAGTTTTAAAAGCCATTTTCGAGTGTATACATGCAACCAAGTTTGATTTCAAAGGCTTATGAAACATTTATTTCTAATTTTATCAGTTATTATTATTATTATTTTTTTAAAAGACAGGTATGGATTGATTGAAGAGTGCATTAACACAAACTGGGGCTGTGCATAACTATGAATAGTCAGAGATCGACCATGTCATGTTCCATAAGACATGAAACAAGAATTTCACTATTGCAAAAACGATCATAACAAGTGCAGGGAACGTACTTTCCTGGAACGTTCTTCAATTGGAAATTTATGAGCAACATTGCCAAAAAAAACACAAACAAGCTTCAGGGAGGACGGAGTGCCAGCAAAAATGGGAGCCTGGGAACCATCCGTTGTGCGACGACTCAGTTATGATGCTAAAGGGGTGTTTAGTTTTATTTTTTCAAGAGGGCTGTTGCTGTTCATTTTTAAAAAATATGCTATAAAAGTGTTTGGTTAAATTTTTTTATTTGTTGTTGGAGTTGCTTTTTAGGACAAAAAGTACCTAATTAAAAAAGTAACTTAAAGTTATCTTTTGTTTTCATTAGTAACTGATAAATAATATAATTATCAAATTAATCTTATAGCTACAAAAATATATTACGTGTAAGGTTAATGGTTTGGATATTAGACAATACCGGTATAACGCTTGTTCAATGCATGTGTAGCGTTGAGACCAAATCAACTTTTTCTAGTAATTCATTTTAGCTACAACGGGACAAATCAACCAAATAATATAGTAATTAATTTTAGCTACAATTTTTTGGTGTCTATAATATGAATTACATTTTTTTGAATTTTTTATATAAACAGTAAAATAAATAATAAAATAATATTAATATATTCATAAATATTAACTCACTTTTTCTTTTTTATTGTGTAAACAGTAAGTTGTGCATTTTTTTAATGATACTATTTTTTCAAAAACACTAATTTGTATAATAAAAATAATATGTGTAAAGATAATTATATTTATTATAAATTGTAATTGATATTTTAAGTAACATATCTAATAAATTTTTATTTATAAAAATATAAAATATATTTTAAATTAATTTGAGATAAAAAGATTATCTATTATAATAAAATAAAAATAAAATGTCTAAAATTGTCATTTTATTGTTTAATCAATAATAACTACTTTTAATATAACCAATCACTCTACTTTTATTTTATTTATCAACAACAGTAATAAATTACAGTAATTAATAATTAGTAACAGCAATCAGCAATCAGTAACAGTAACAATAATATTGAATAGGTAAACCAAACAGGCCCCAAGCCTTCTTACATTCTATTCAGATTATAAAAAAAAAAAAAAAAAGGAGGAGAGGAAGGTGAGAGAGGAAAAAATTACGGTTAGAAAAAAAAATTTTCAATTTTCTCTATAACGTTAATAGGTGAGAGAAAAATATACAATTTATTAAAAAAAGAGTGGAAAAAGAGTGAAAAGAGAATAATTTATATTAGATCCTCAATTTTATCAGTCATAAATACTATATCTATGCAATATAGACAATAAAATCATTTAATAAAAACACAAAAGAATCAACAATTTTTTTCTTAACTTTTAGTAAAACTGATTTGATGGGTTAAAAAAAATTAATATTCTTTTTTCATATTTTTCTCTTCTTAAAAAGTATTTTGCAGATAAGAAATTAGTCATGTTTCTGCTATTTTCTTTGCCTCTCTTCTGAATCACAAACAAAATTCTAGCGTTAACCCCATGATTTTATTGCGCATGGGCGATATCGCGTTCTCGTACGGACTGCCCAAGGTGGGTCCGCATAAGCCTAAGCATTCACGTGCGTATTGATGATCGTGGCCGTTGGGCGCTTGAAGTGGTCCATGATAAACGGTTGCCTCTCGTGACTCGTGTCATACGAGTAAAGTAGGGGCTTTGTTTTTTTCAAAAACTTAGGAGGACCGGTGGACGGAAAAGGAAGACGGGGCAGAAACAGAGATGAGAATATTTTTATTTTTATTTTTATTTTGAAAAAATGTTATGTGCATTAATCTAAAATATTACATATAATTTTTTAAAATATTATTTATATATTGCACTTAATTTTATGTGCTATCATAAATTTTTTATCCAAAAAATAAAAGATTGGATTCTTCTTTTATCTATTAAAAAATCTATTATATCATTAGTTATACAATATAAATAATTTTTTTATTCTCATAAATCTCATATTTTTTTATATTAAAACTTAAGACTTTAGAAAAAAGGTTTAAATTGTAATAATTAAGGTATCTCCAAAGATACTATTTTTTTTTCTTTTTTAACGAGTAATTATATGTAAATAACTATCTTCATCTATGAATTTTTTTTAAGAAAAAATTTTAACCATTATTAATCAATGATTCCGTGTGTCGAATGTGGCCTCTATCTATTATGTTTTTCACGTATATAAAAGATAAATGAGTAATTAATTACCCAAGAAAGTTATTTTAAAATAGACTCTTTTTTGAACCATAATAATATATTCAAATTTTATCCCTTCTGGGATTCGCATGCCATTCACTCAACGTTACCGTCCCTTTTTTTTTTTTTTTGTGAGTAATTCAGTAGTTCAAGGACTCCATCACCAAACATTTGATTGTTTTACCATAAAACGTGATAGATTAACCAACGAGAAGGCGATGGCTGGCCGCATTGCAACAAATACTGAAATATTTGTACCTATCAAGGCGCCATTACAAAAAATTCAAAAAGACGAAAAAAAAAAATTGAAAAGCATAAAAGACAGGGATGGACTGCCAAATTGGGTGGCATGAAATTTCCCTCAAGCCATACAAGTTACATACAAGAAAAAGCTGCGGGAGTTTGAGAGAACGAATTGTCGAATAACATATAGTTCAATTAATATTTCGAATCCTTTTTAGGATTAAGGGTGTTGAGTTTAAGTTGCCAATTGAAGTCAACTAAATAAAATTAAATTATTAGGTATATAAAACATATAAAACGTCAGAGATATTGGTGACAAATATAACAATCACCAGTATTTGAATAGTGAATTTTTTTATGAAAAAATTTGAATAATGTCTTTTTTTATAGAGAAATTAAAATAAAAATATCAATAAATAATTTTAATCTCGATTTATAAATACGATAATTAATATATTAATAATATACCTTTTTTTCTATCAAAAAAGACAAGCAGATATGATGATCTATTATGTTTCCAGCACGGAGGATCTTTGTCCCTGTACAGAAATTAAGTTGGTTCGAACAATAAAATAATTCAGCACATTAATATGCAACACGTGCGAAGGACGGGGGTTGTTGGTCTTTTCATCGGAAAACGATGACCAAAAAAGGAAAAAGAGAAAAAGATTTATGAGAAAAATAATTATTATACTCATATAAAAAATAGGATTAAATTGATAAGAATAGTATTAAATATTATAAAAAAAATTTCACGATTTTTCACAATTTAATTTTTTTATTAATGTAGTAAAGAATTTTTGATAATTTTAATTTATTTTTTAAAATTAAAAATTAACTAATTTTAATATTACTTTAAAATTTAAAAAATTTTTGTGATATTTTTTGAGAAATTTTTCTTAATATTTACCTTTATTCAATTGACTAGCAGCTCAAATTGAAAGCAGAGGTGAATTACGCACATTTTTAACGTCAAGCCCATTGCCAATGACAAAAGTCCATTTTAAACTTTGGGCCAAGCCCATTGCACGTCATTTTTTTTTTATTGATAAAAAAAAAAAGGCCAGATGAGCCAGGATCAAAAAAATTATTTAATATCACTGGCCAGTTTATATGATAACTTGATGACCTTCTGATATAATAACTGTTCAAAACCACCACTAGGTGGTCCAAGTGATGAAGGCCTTGGACCCATATAAAGGGGTGTGGGTTAGTGGTAGAGCTGAATGTATCAAGTGGTATTAAGAAGTAAGTTTACTCCTCGTCACTTCGAACTTCTTTTGCACGTTATCGTAATTTTCTTTGATAAAATTGTGAGTGTCAACCCTTGCTTTCCCATGTTTAATGAAAAAAAAAAAAAAGTTGTTCAAAGTTTCGTCACGTTCAGCTCTATAACACCAGAGTTCGCACAATTAGTGCTTTGTGGTTTAATAACCGAAGGATGAAAGTTCACTTTGTCCTCAAGCTTGAACCACATAATTCTGAAAACAGCTTTGAATATCAAAGTCTTACACATCTATAAGCATTTCATGCACGTGCCTACCCTAAAGCTTAAACTACTGAAAAAGACTTCAAAACACGATACCTTCCTGTCATAAAATTCCAAAACACCATACTTTTTTCTAAATAATTTTTGTGAGGTTAAAATTATTTTTTTAATAAATGAATCTTTTTTCGTTAACTGATGGATTAATTTAGTAAAAAATTAAAAAAAATTTAAATATACATTTTACATATTTAATTCGTATATTTATTGATTAAAGACATATTTTATGTGCATATTTATTAATAAAAAAATATTTAATTTATTTATTTAACTTTTTTAAATAATTTTCATTAATTTAAATTAATTTATTAATAAATTGACCACTTTTCGTAAATAAAATGATTGATTTAATAAAAAATCAGAAAATTTAGAATTCAAATAAAATGTCAAAAAATTTTAGAACTTACATGAAAAAAAATATAAAGATTTACGATCAAAAAATTATATACCCCGTCAAAAAAACCAATTCACTCAAAAACATAAACTTTTAAGAGAGACCTAAAATATAGATCATGTATTGAAATTTGACACGGTCAATTCTGCAAACACGATATGCAATTTATAACTGAAGGGGATGGGGTGGGGTGGGGGAAGAACTAAGAAACCTTCCATTGGACAAACAAAAATGCCGATTGATCAAATTGAACGGTGGTTCTAAATCCAGGCTACATTTGTGTTGAGAAACTCTGTGGATATACACGATCATTGTTCATTGACCTATGCTGTTTAATCAAACTGGTCTTACATATCACATACCTGTCACAGGACTTTGAAGTTTCTATACAGTTGCAATCTATTAGCACAAGATATCCCCTTTTTTCTTTCTTTTTATTTTTTTTCTCCTTTTTATATTCCCTCTTTCATATGAACAACCATAACCCGCAGTAGCCAGCCATGCTGCACGATCTTTGTCTGCAACTAGTTGCATCAACCCCACATTCTTCATCAGTGAAGCACCTGTGGTCGCTGTGAGCATCAGGGATATGGCAAGCACTCTCAGCCTGCTGATCATTGTGTCCTGAATGCAATTTCAACGCTGGACAGACTTGCAGAGACATTGCACTTGGTCGATTTCTTATACTATTACTCTGCACAATTCAAGACTTCATTTATCAATGGGACTTCATTTATCAAGGGGACTCGTGCTTAATCGAGACAGATTCACTTGAATCGCACATATCCACAAGCAATTGCAGAGAAAAGGTTGATCAAATTGAAAAATAAAACCGACAAACTTTTAGCAGTGAAGGTAAACCAGGCAAGAGCATTTGTGGCTTTGGTCAGGATTAAGTTCCTTCAAAGAATGATCATATGTGAGGAAAGGTAGAAGAAATACCTTGACATAAGTCCAGTTTGATGGAATGTACGTCTCTGGGAGCTTCTCGTGCCAAGCGCTTAGCACTGGTAGCGGGTGACCCTCCGTTGTAAATATATAATTTCGGCCGACCAAAAACGAATCATCAAATAGTAGATAAAGATATTTACACCTACAAAAGAATGCAAGATGTCATAAAATACATACAACTGAAAATACAGCACACGGCAGAGAAGACTTCTTTAAACATGCTGTTCCGTCAGTGAGAGAGAGAGTTTGTTTTAACATGCTGAGGGGGTGACCTCTTACGTTTCTGCAAGAAAGAAACTATGCTGGTGATCTTCCATTTGCATGGTTGTCACATCTCTAATGCTTGCAAACCCTCCTTCCACCTTCGTGTGTAAATTGAGGGACTTAACAATTGATTCACCCACTTCTATATACCATGGATCTGAGACCAAAAAAAAGCAAATATGTACAAATTTATAGGAGCTAAAATTGTTAAATTTTTCATTTCCCCCTTGTCCTGTAAGCTTAAGGCATGTAAACCATTATTCAATTGACATGCCATCATTTGAAGCATTCAGATCATATCCCTAAAGAAAATAAGTGATTTAAAGCAAAAATTAAACATTGACAGTGAAAGCTATAAATACAAGATTCCAAACAACATCAGACCTTTGGTTGCTTGATACAAGTAAAATGTGGACTCTGCCAATTCAGGTCGCAATGGATAATACTTCTCTGTGGGATGCAGCATTTGATGGTCCAACAAGTACCTGCAGGATTTCATGAACAATCTTAATTGTAACCATAAAGTATGAACAGAACCACCTAGCAAGGATATAAATACTGATGTTAGCTTCCAGCGCTAAGAGACGTCAAATGGACCTTCAAAAGCACAATACCTTTCTGGTAGCACCCCAAACTTCTCCCATACATGAACAAATTGGCGGTGTGATGAATTGGCAGCCGCAATATCCCCAACAAGGACCTAATTATAACATTAGCTTTAACTTCAGAAAATCATTAAGAGATGAAATTGTGCTTAGTGTCATTTAGAGTATTGCATTTACTTGCCTGTAGACCAGGCCAAAATGCTTGAAGACTTGTCAGTTGCCAATAAGTTGCCCTTCCATTTCTCATGTCAGCTTCATGATACCTACATTAAAGCAGTTGGCATGATTCATGTCAGCTTCATCAATAACACGAAATTTAGAATATTTAAAAACTTCATCTTTTAATGCTCAATTTCTTTGGCAATAAACTCCAGATTGGGCATTTGGGTGCAGCCCTAATCCAAAGCCAGAAAACATATTTCCAGGGTACCATGGGCCATGTCTGAAGTACTTCTGAACAGCAACATAAGCAGAGTGAAACATCCTCCAGAAGTCCTCCTTCCCGAATAGAATGTGAGCCTTGAATAGGTATTCATAGAATGAGTCTACCCCTGCGAATAAAGCCCAAAGATATCCAGAACCAAAACACATCAAGGTTAAATCAGGGAGATCAAACTAAAGAAAACTCAAACTGTGCAAAGCAAGTTGGCAACATGAATGATTTTGAGCCCTAACAGAAATTCTGATACCAGTTATTTCAAAATTGCAATATTTTATCCCTGAGAAATGAAAAGAACTCCATGAAATGAACGTAGAAAGTAAATGCTATCAAACCCAGAAAACAAACCTGCTCCAATCCCAGATGAATGCTCAATCCATTCCCCAGTAGCCACATCAAGCGTTGTTCCTAGTAAATTCAACGAGCTGCGCATATTCCATAACTTCCGAAGAGCACGTAAAGCTGCAGACTCATATCTAGGGTCACCAGTTAATCGTGATAATGCTCCCATTTCAAGTATTAGAGAACCTAAATTCATAATAAGAAGTTCAGCAATTTGAAGAAAGTACTTTAAGTCTTGATTTCATCTCAATTGCGAAGATTAAGATTCTTACCACACCCTGAGGTGCTTGTTTCTGTAGTCTCATTCTCCATGACTCCATACTGTCCACAGAATTTTGCATTGCTGCAGAGTCATATATCCTTCTTACAAACAAAACCAGCAGAGTATGCTCATTCATATACACCAAAAAGAGTACAAAGGTAAGCATAATAAAATGCCTAAGTGATGATTGCTCAGGCACTAAGAGCAATAGAACATACAGTCCTCTTCCAGCAAAAAAAAGTGCATGCATGTGTTGTTTTTGTATGGGGGACGCATATTGTGCATGATCAGTTGATCTTGCATGTTCTGCTCGGCCACAATAGTGAATTAATGCATACAGACAGACTTATACTCTGCAAAGGCCTCTTTCCTCTTTTGGTAAAATGCAGAAGAATTTATATAAATGTTCTCTAAGCACATACACTTTTACCGTCCAAAAAAAGGATTGGAGACATATCATTTATCTCATTGAAAATTCAAATGCACATGAGGCATTACCTTTAGGTTAATCCAGGCATATGGCAATCCAGTGGGCGTGTCAAAAGCAGGCAGAAAGCGTCGCCCTAAATCTTCAGCCAGAACAAGAAGCTGATTGTTGTATGATCCTCGAAGTAACCTGTTTGTCGAGTCAGTTGCAAGAATGTGAGCAGAAACAAGTCCTCCAAGAACTCTTATGTTGCACTACAAAATAGAATATTTGCAAAAGATGGCATTTAGAACTTCAAATGCAGGTTTATTCATAATTAACATTTGTCTTTCAATGAATCTAAAAACAAAAACATTAGAACCAGTAAGCCATCATAGAAGAACAAAAATACACAAAACTTGAATTTGAAACCATTAACAACATCAAAAACTCTCCAGGGAAAGAGAGAGATTAGTACCTCAAAAAGGTTCACTCTCGCATCAACATCGAATCTTAGATTTTCAGAAAGCCAGAGAACTGCCCTTTCAAATTCTGTGTAGTTACCCAAAATAGCAAGGCTGCAGAGAAAGAGACAAACGGAAAGTAAATTTGCCTCAGAATTAACAATCATGAAGGAGCTTTCAAAACGCGATTACAACCAAAAACGGAACAATCAAAATTCAGAGAAGTTATAGTGATGGATTACAGACCGGTTCATGCATTCTACATTCTATTAATCTAAATAACATACCTAGACAATGATTCGATGAGCGTAAGGGCAGTTCCATTATAGTTTTGTGGCAAGTGCTCAAGCTTTAAAAGAACAAAGAAAAAAATGAAGTACAATCAGTTCCCTTTTCCAAATGTATTTTGAATTCAATCCAAAGTTAACCTAGAAGTAAACTAATTACCTTCAGATTTCCAAGCTCGCTCAGGGAGTCGGTGAAACTTTTGCTAAGAGGCTTCAGCTCATCGTGCTGATGGAAAACAAAATGGCAAATAATATAACTTAAAAGTACAATAAGAACTTGAAAGGAACCAAAAGAATTTTTTTAAAAAAAAAAAAAAACTAATGGAAAAAATGATCCTACCGGAAATGCATGCGCCATGTAGTTTTCATAGGCATGATAGAACCTGCAAAGAATCAGAACAAATTCAATAGACTGGCAAAGCTAATCAACCAGAATAATTTCTATGTCCCCTAAGAAAAGCTCTCTGCTTTTCTCTTTACCCTCCATATCAAAGTTGCACTAACAACCTGAATGGAAAGCCCAGATTGAAGTGAAAGTTTTCACATCATTAAGTCATTGATAAAATGCAAGAAAGACTGAATATTTAATGATCAATTTTGCAGAACTTGAAAAAGTTCAACTTCCTAGACTACAGCCAAAACTCACAATTAACCAATACGAAATCGAAACACCCAATTGGACAAAACTTCAGAATCGATAGAGAAAAAGCAATAAAAATGATGATGATAGGCTTACATTTCTCGAACTTTCTCTCGCATTTGAATCTTCTTAGCTGCCCAGCGAGGAGGATCAAGCTGAGACATTGATGATGACGATGATGGGTTCGAGAAGAACAGAAGCAATAAGAGTGTCAAACATCTCCCAGATTCCAAAGCCGACAAGGCCGTACGTTTCATAGCCACCCCAACAACGATTTCCGAATGAAACACGACAAAGAGTTTTCAGATTTTGAAAAAGAGAAAGAATGATTATGAAGGAGTAACAAAAATCACAATCTGCAAGTTGCTGGCATGATGATGATACAAATAAATAAATAATGCTGATTATTATTGATGCCGGATGATTAGAGTGGGGCCCACTTAATGACTATGTGGGTCATAGGACTCGTGGACGTAACCAATCACGATTGAGTAAATTGAGTGCTGGCCAATCAAATTTTGGTCAAAACAGACATTAATTTACGTACGACTTCCCTGTTGGGTTAGACAAAAGAAAGCAAAAAATAGAGACAGAAATTGTTTGAGAGCTCTTTTTTTCTTTTGGTACATACCGAAAAAAAAAAAGTTGGTGGTGCGTTTGAATTAATAGAAAATAAATAAAAAAATAATATAATATTATTATTATTATAATTAATAAAAATTTATAATTAAAAAATTATGAAAAAAAATAAATAATAATTTATAAAAAAATTAAAAATTAACCTTTTAAATTAATAAAAAAATAAATAATACTCCCTGTTCTTTTTTTTTTCTTTTTCTTTTCTATTACATCCAAATAGGTTATAAGACTGCCATAACGCAATTATCGTTTTTTAGTGTATAGTTATTACGGAAAAATTAATTGTAAAAAAGCAAATGTTATTTACACTCCAAAAAAATGCCTCATACAGGGAGGAAAATGTTTTGGTGGACCCCACTTTTGCATTGCAACGTCCGTATATGAGGGAATTTCGGAGTGTAAATATCAATTGCCTTGTAAAATCACAACAAAAATAGTTCAACATAAATTTCTGATCCCTTCTGTTTTTATTCACTCACTTCAGCATAATAAGGTGAAAAAATGTACAAAATATTTAGAGTGAGAAAAATAAGTTATAATTCAATTAGTATTAAGTTTATTTCTATGGTTAAAGTTTTTAAATTCAAATTTCAATCAAAACTAATTAACCCAAAAATATAAGAATATTTGATGTGGTTAATATAAATTCGTTTGTGAAAAAATGATACTTTTTCTTTGGCAATCAAATTGCAAGTGACAAAAAATCTTTGAAAAAAATATTAAGATTTATTACTAGAAAAAGTAAATTGATCTTGCCAATAAGCTGATCTAATAAAATAATACTTACATGAATAAGCTAAAAACATAGTTGCTGTGACAATGCGTCTCCTCACTTGTACGTAACCATTTATAACTTATTAAAGAACATAATTCATGTGCGCAATGTACATGGTTTGGATCTCAAATTGAGTGATTGTATTTAGAATAATTGTCATTTGTAGTTGCTTTCAATCTTTGAATTGTTCCTTTTTTGTGTATATATCTTTTCTTTAAATGTGGGGGAGGTACGAACAATGTCTCTCATCGAAGTTTGTCTCAATGTTTGGGAATAATTTTCATGGATAGTAAGGAATTTACCCTATAGATTCATAGTAAACAATTCCATTATGGTAGCCAAAGATATGTCGTAACCAAGAACCAAAAAAGGGCCTAACATCGTGTATTGTGTTTAAGTATAGCCAAGAAGCACAAACGTCAAGTCGCCTTTACTGCGAGTTGATCTCATCAGCATTAAGGCCCTCAAATTTAAGACGCTGTTTGCATTTCTTGCCAAACTCTTTTTTTTTTTTTTTTTTTGAGTTTAGAAATAGTGAGTTATTAGATATTGGTTATTAGTGGGGAAAAAGATATATAATTAGTTTTTTAATCGGTAAGAGGGGTACGTTAGTGAAATTTGATTTTACTATCTTCTCTTAAATCCAAATATTTGTTAAATTATCTTATTATACTTGGAGATAGAGGAACTATTCTGAATCTTGATACGAAAACAAAAGGTTGGATGTGTATCTCTTTACATCCTTGTGAAAGATCATGATTATGAGTTACATACTAACTAGTCATTGGCACAAAGTTGCTCCTGTTTAGGGTGAGTTTGAAGCACATGACTTGTGGACTTGTGGTATGAAGAGAGAGGACGAACTTTTTAGAGACGGTTCAAACTGTTGAAAAGGCCAAGATGGCATTGTGCTTTCCTAGCTGGCCCAACGCAAATATGGGGCTCCCCAAAAACTACTCAAATTGACATAGCCAATGGTTACCAACAACACGCACAAAAAAAGTTTTAAACTTGGATCCCATAACATTGACTAAGATGGCAAAAATAGCATAATGTTACATAACTGTAACATGGTACCCACCAAATACAATTAACCAACACAATTTCCTAAAATCCCTCCCATCCACAGCACGATTGTCCTGTATTGATCCACTGAATTCATGTTCCCTTGTGTCAGCTATCATTTTCCTCTTTCTCAGAAGAAAAAAAGCCCCACCCGTCCTCTCTTGAGAGGAAAATTTTGAGAAGGAAGAAGAAGGGTCTCCAACCCCACCATTCCTAAAAGAAAATGGCTTTTCCTTTACCCATTATTCTCCTTCTCCTTCTCGTTGCCCCTCTCTCCGAGTCTAAGCTCACCCCCAACTACTACAAAAAGTCCTGCCCTGACTTTG
The DNA here is from genome assembly GCA_037832335.1 of Carallia pectinifolia. Classification (NCBI taxonomy): domain Eukaryota; kingdom Viridiplantae; phylum Streptophyta; class Magnoliopsida; order Malpighiales; family Rhizophoraceae; genus Carallia; species Carallia pectinifolia. The sequence continues at coordinate 21,315,574 of CM075448.1, read as the reverse complement.
AAAAGATCATCAGGGAAACCGTCACCACCAAGCAAATTAGCACCCCCACCACCGCAGCCGCCATTGTCCGGACATTCTTCCATGATTGCATGGTGGACGGCTGCGATGCCTCGGTCCTTATATCGTCCAACGCATTCAACAAAGCCGAACGTGAAGCAGACATTAACCTCTCCCTCCCTGGAGATGCTTTCGACGTTATTGTCAGGGCCAAGACAGCCCTGGAGCTGTCGTGCCCCAGGATCGTGTCCTGCTCAGACATCCTGGCACAGGTCACCCGTGACCTCATCATCATGGTCGGCGGACCTTTCTACCCTGTCAGCCTCGGCCGCAAGGACAGCCTTCTATCCAGTGCATCCCGCGTAGAGGAAAACCTCCCGAAAGCAACCATGTCCGTGGACGAGATCATCCGTGTATTCGCGGCTAAAGGTTTTACCGTCCAAGAAATGGTGGCATTAACTGGGGCACACACCATTGGATTTTCTCACTGCGAGGAGTTCAGCCACAGGATCTTCAATCACAGCACGAACAACCCAACTGATCCTGAAATCAACCCCAAGTTCGCAACAGCATTGAAAAATATGTGTGCTAATTACACCAAGGACCCAACAATGTCTGCTTTCAATGACGTTTTCACGCCAGGAAAGTTTGATAACATGTATTACCAGAACTTGCTTAGAGGGCTGGGGCTATTAGCAAGTGATCATGCAATTGCCAAAGACCCCAGGACCAGGCCGTTTGTGGAGCTCTATGCAAAGGATCAGGCTAAGTTCTTCTCGGATTTCGCTCGTGCAATGCAGAAGCTTAGTGTTCATGGTGTCAAGACGGAGCAAGAGGGAGAGGTCAGGAGCAGGTGTGATCAATTCAATGTTATTCGCACTTAGATTTGTATTGGTTTTGATGGATTTGAACAGGAAAGAATAAGAGACTTCTTCTTCTTTGAACTTTCAAACTTCTTTTTTTTTTTGAATTTGTTCCACACATTGCTTCCGGGTCATAGGACATGTGAATTACAGTGGGGTTATTGTTGTCGCATTTGATGGCTACGAGGATCCTGATGATGTGTGCGTCAGGTTTATATTCTGAATTATATAACAATATATCAATGTACTTGTTAATGAGTATAATGTCTTATAATGACAAAACAGAAAGATTTAACGTGACTTATAATTTTATTGAGTTTCTTCTGCTACTAAATTGAGTTTTTAAGTGAGTTTAAGGTTTTAAAAACTTTATTTAATATGGTATAAGAGCTTAATTTACCTCTTATCCTCTTATGTGGGAATGGAAGCTCTTTTCCCTTTTTGGCAGAGTTTTCCACAGAACTTCTTGTAATGGAAGGCTACAAGATTAAGAGAGTTTCTAAAAATAGGCCTGCAATGATTTTGCGACTAGTATCCCTACATTTGCACAATGTATTGTAGCCACTGAAGAAACAGATAATTCTTCTTCAACAGAGCCCAGGTACTGCTATTAATAACAGTTTCGGTCTGCGACACCACAATTTCTCAAAAATTCAGCTGAATAAGACAGGCTACTCATGAAGCGTAGGCGTAAAACCCCAAAAACGTGATCTATTTTGCAGTTCACCATAAAAAAGTTGTACAGAATTATGAAATTTTTGCAGGATATGACTTGTTTTATGTTTAAACTTAATAGCACCAAAAGCAATACAGAAAATGGACACTCTTTACGTCCTTTCCTGTCCATTTCTCCTGGTTGGAGGGTTTGTAGGCTTAACAAACTGCAGGTGTGATGCATGTGTCATGTATGCCATTTTGAAGGCCTAGAAAATTATAATTGGGCACATGAAGATGCATAAAAGCGCCAGTTTTGATTCCTATCCAAAGGGTTGAAGCCAATTAGAGAGTCCCCACAATGTGTGAAATCAAATGCATGGGGGCCTACAAGGAGCATTTGGCCTGTGGGGAGAATCGAGATAAAAATCAGAGCTCACGGACCTGTCTTTGAACTGCAATCTTTTCTTCTTTAGCCTCTGTTCAAGTGCTTGTGAGTTCCCTAAATTCCTTGAGGCAAGATATGAGCTCCCATGTATATACTGAACTTCCCTCTTTTGCATTTTTTTTTTTCCATTTGTTTGAGACTTTTTCATAGGGCTTTATACTTCCATTTCCTTATTCACACCCTGTAAGAAGGAGAATTCAGCTCAAAGCCAAACAATTTTTTACCAGTTTTACCTTTATGTTGTCCTCAAAAAAGTTAAAAAAGGAAAAAATGAAGATACTAACCCTGTCTTGTAAACCAGAGGATCAAAAACATCAAAATGGGTTTTTTATAATACATTTTGCACTTTCCTTCTTTCAAAAAAAAAAAACAGCTTCATGTTGGTGAAAATATGCTGTAGTCATAAACAAAGAGAATGATAGACACGGACAATGAAGATGAATGAATTGCGAGCATGTCTTCAACTCAAGGGAAACCAGGAAGATCTAGGCTCATCATTCCACACAACGAAACAAGATTTTTGTAGTACAAGAACTCCAAAGCTACTCGGCTGAATATACTAAAGCTTCCAGGAAATGATAAAAAACCATCTATGATCCCTCTTATTAATATTATCTTCAAGTTTCGAATCACTCCCATACCAATCACTTTTGCTTGCTCTTTTAATATTCCATTAAGAATTTGAGATTGCTTTCTTTCTCTAGAGCGCAATTTCGAACAGAGATCCAAAATTTTAAAAAAAAAAAACAAAAAAGATTTTGAAACAAACATAATATTCACCACGATTTTTCTCAATAACAATAACCATCAGAAAGTCCAAACAGGAGTGGGTGTCCTACAGTTACATTTTTCATGCCTTGGCTTAAACTTCATAGTCCAACAAAAGTTTGATGGAAAATGAAATTTCTGGTTCTACCGTTCATATTTACATTCGATCGGACGACTTTTAACTCTTGTTTGGAATATGATTACTCCAATCGGATCAGAGACACCATGATCATGTATCTTCGCTTCGCCGCCGGTATCCTGCCATCGCCGCTCTGGATAGAAGTCTATATGAACCACACTTCCAATGCAACCAATTTTTATGGGATTTAAGTGTAATCTCTGTTCCATATACATTCACTTGCGGGTTTTTCTCGTCTTCAATAAAGAAAATGGCATGGGACAAAATCAACAAGAGAACAAATATCTAACATTCATGGGGCACAAATGTATAATATCTACTGCCAAATTTTGTTCATGTTTTTCTTCAAGAAACCTACAAAGTTTATGTACATAGATGACATATTGTACAAATCCCCAAACCTTAAACCCTAATTAACTCCCATTAATTTGATAATACAAAAAAAAAGAAAAAGAAACATTCACATCCCACCTCATGAAAATACACTCAAATTGAGGTTGGACATTTACTTTAATAGTCGAGAGAAATCCACCTAAACTACGAGGTGAGGGTTCAACGCCCACCAACCTCATTTCTTCCCTCTTATATGTTCAACAGGACACCTTATCAAAAAAAAAAAAAAAAAAAAAAAAGAAAGAAAATACACCCATATTATAAGACTAACAACTTGCCAAGGTCAACTCACAGGACTTTACTTACAATCAAAAATTGCTCGAGTTCGGACAGCCCACATTTTTCCCGTCGAAACCAACTCGGTGGCGACTCCGACCGACTGCCCCCGATTCCGGGACGTCTTCCCAGTCAACCTCCACGTCCTCCTCCTCTCTCCCCCTCATCATCACCAAAATCCTCTTGGCTTTCTCCCGCGCCCTCTTGCTCCCCCTCTCTTCTATCTCTCTCAAAACCTCCGCCGCTCTCGCCTCCTTCGCCAGCCCTTTAAATCTCAAACTCCCATGACTCAACGCAAACAATGCCACCACGCAGTTCTCCCGAGTCGCCTCCGATTCTACCATCCCACTGCCGCCTTCCCGCAACATCCCCACCAGTATCGCCACCGCGTTGGCGTCCAGCATCGCCGACCTCCCTTCATTGCAAGAAGCCAAATTACATAGAATCAATAACACCCGGCTGGCTGACTCGCCCGATTTCACCATGCTGAGTAGAGTGGGAATGGCGCCGAGTTTCACCAGCTTGGCTCGGTTGTTCTGCATCAGACTCAAATGGTACAGAGCCAACGCCGAGTCGTGGCGAGTCCGCTCGCTCTCCGATCTCAGCGCGTGCATCAACGGCCGCAACGCGCCTAACACCCCGATTGCCATCTTGTTCTCGTCCTCCAAAGCTAAACTGAAGAGCGCGCCGGCGGCGTGCTCCTGCGACTCACCGGAGCCCGCCTTTAAAACATCAATCAACATAGGAACGAATCCCAACCGTACGATCTTCACCTTGTTGGCTTTCTCCAGCGAGAGATTGACTAGAGAAGCGACGGCGTTTGTTTGGACGACGCAGTATCTCGAAGAGATTAGCGGACGAAGAGACAACAGTAACCGTGACGTGCAGAGAGAAACCCTAATTTCCTCTTTTGTTCGGGTCAGTTTTCGGAGCGAAATGGCGGCTTGCTCTTGTTCGTGTAATTCGGGGCTTCTGAGCTTAGGCACAATCTCCTCCTCTTCAGCGCACGAAGGATTCGAGCCCGAATTATTCGGGTCTTGATTTAGTGTTAGGTTTTCAATTTCTGTGATTTCCGACGAGGAATTGGAAGACGGAGGCGTGAAACAGGCGGGACGCGTCGCGAGAGGCAGCGGTGTGAACGGAGACCCGCCGGCGTCGGCGCCGCTAACGACAACCGATTCCTCAGAGGAACTGGAGTAGAAATGTTGGACGCTGTCAGCCACCTCGGTCGCCGCGTGAGAGAACAACACCACCGGAGGATTCTCCGCCACGGCCCTGAGCAGCTCCCTCTCCGAAACCCTAAGATCCGGATTCGAATCCGTTCTCGACGTCGAAAGAGAAGAAGAAGATTCTTTATCTTTCATCTTCGTACGGACAATAATCTCGACCGAACCATAATCCGGCGGCCGAGGGCGCTCCACGCCAGAACTGTCGCACCAGCTGAGAATCGTTGATTTGATAGCCAAGTTAGGAATAACCGTAGTGAAATCCGGCGTCGTGTTATCTTCAAGAACGGGCGCGAAACCAAGGTCGCGACACACTTGGACGGAGACGCGCTCGAAGGTCTGGCCGGAGGAGACGACAACCGGGTCGGACATCAAGGATCCGGAGACGGGGCAAACGAACTCTTTCGGGGGCCTGGTGGGTTTGGATTCGGAGTCGGAGCGGCGGCGGTGCAAGGAGATTTTCCATCTGTGCTTGCCATTCTTGCCCATATCTCCAAAACCCAAAAACAAGAACAAAAAGAAAAATTTCCCCTTCTTTTTTTTTTATGGTTTCCTCCTTTTGGGAGCCCTCTTAATTTTCTTGAAAGATGAAGCCATGGATAAAGACTGCATCTTTGTAAAGATGGTGAAGAGACTGAGTCTAAATGTTGAAAGTTTTGATCATGTGGCTGAGGTAAGAGGAGGAATGGGATGGAGAGATGGGGAAGAAGGGCAGTGGTTTGCTAGTTTATCTCACTCACAGTTGCTACTTTACTTTCTTTTGTTTTGCTGATCTAGTCAAAATTGGTGGCCAAGTATAATTATTATTTTTATCATTAATTATAATTATAATTATAATCATAGCTAAACTGAAATGGTTGCACAATATGCTAGCGACCTCGATGTTTTCTCCGGTTCTTAGTAAACTTTTTATTTATCTTTTGGTGGGAGAAAAAAAAAACCAAAAAGGGAACTGGTTAATGTGGGAGCAGAAGTATTTTATACACATTTATACAATAATATAAATTATTAAATTATAAAAATATAAAATATTATAAAATATTATTAAATTAATTATACACTTTAATAAACATATATTTAAAATTATTTAGGTCACCTCACCACCCAATCCACATATTTCAAACTTAACCAGTCAAACTTCATCATCGACTCTAACCTGATAATAACAGTTTTTTGGTCATTGATAATAACAGTTTTTTGTCAGCTAATAAGTGGCCAAGTGGACAATAAAGTCAAAAATATTATTTTGACATTAACTTTTTATAAAATTATGTTAAAAGATCAAAAAAAAATTTAATAATTATTTTTATTAAATTTTAAAATTTTAATATTATAGATGAAATTTATCTAAAATTAATTTAAGTATTAATTGAATCAATCTATATTAGTCATAATAGCATTATTTATAGAGCTTTTTATTTCTTTAAAGAATTTCCTTTTTTCATTTTTTTATTAACATGCCTAAATTAGTGGCATCCAGAAACTAGACACATGTGGGGCCAAAAAAAACCTTTTGTTCAACTTTTTTATTGTAAACAATAACATAAATAACAAAATAATATTATCTTATTAATATAAAGTAAATTACATAATAAAATAATATTATATATAGTAACTTTTTGTTTAAAAAATAAAAGAGTGGAAGTAAAATATAATATAAAAAATTTATTGAAAATAAAATATACATTTTAAAAAATTTAATAGTATAAATTTAAATTTCTTTACACCACTTTTTTCCATAAAAGCAATTAGGGGGGCAAAATATAAATTTCATGAGAGGTAATAAGTTAAAATAAGTATAAATTATACTTATAATCAATATAAATTTTAAATTTTAGGTGGGCAATTCAACGTGGAGCCACCGTAACAATTTTTCATTCTAATAAATTTTATATCATCTTTTTAAAAATTAGAACTTAATATTTCAGGTATAGAAGCTAATAACCGGAGTATCTAACAAGGACAGAATTTTGCTTATTATTTTGCGAGTTCATGTCTTCTACAAATTTTTGGGGTTTATTTTCTTGAATTTTTCGGAATAATACAATGACTGTAAGGTCCATGGTGAAATTATCAAAGGATATACCGTATTATGATTAATTGATTGTTAAGGACCACGCCAAAGCATTTGCGTGCTTAATTAATCATGTCATTAAGATAGTTGTTCGATTTTACCATTATGTAGGTTGATAAAAGCGAACTAAACTGCCAATAGTGCAGAGCATGCTTGGTATTTACTATGTTTTATAAAATATTTTAAAATATAACATTGGTCACAATCGCACGGATGCTTTAGTCTCCATGATTTTGTTTTGGCAGTGTTATGTAAGCATTTTTTTTTTTTTTTTGGGTTTTTGTTTGTAGGATTTGGTGGGATGAATGTATGATGTGAGCTATGAATAATGAAAGAGAGAGAGAGAGAGAGAGAGAGATCAGAAATGATATAATTGCATGTTTCCTTATAAAATTTGGGTTCCACACAGTTCTTGTCAACTGCCATGTGAAGATTGAGAAACATTGAAAATGATATGTACGTGAAAATGGATACCACATAAAAACAACGAACATGGGTGGGTGAAGATATTGTTCTTTAACTTTGGCAAATTATGTGTGCTAGAAAGGGCATGTGCAAAGCTTGGCTGGTCCGATTATAATAATCTAAGTCACGGACATTTTTGTTCTAAGTCACGGACATTTTTGTTTTCTTGCAACCACTAACTTAAATAATTTTCAATCAAAAAGTTGAAAGTATTAGGTACTTAAGAAGGATCATTAAGCTAAAGCCACCTTTTTTTTTTGTTATTTATTTATTTATTTTTCATGTCAAGCACACTTTAATACCATATTACAGCATATTTTCTTTGGAAGAAATTGGGATTCCTGCTTTTAATTTCATTGGGTTTCAACAAGACATGGCATGGTTAAGAAATTTATGAAATGGAAGAGAAGTATATCTCTTTGGAATAAGCTTTGCTCAACAATTTAAAAGCAAGTAACCATTAAATATAGATTAGTGGTCACTAAAGTTTTTAATTTAAGTAAAATAAAAAATTCGTATCTTAAAATGTTCAATTAATTAAATATTCTATTCTCCCTCTAACTAAAAAAAAAAACAATTTAAAAGGAGGTTGTAATCATCTTTACTTAAAAATTATTAATTATAGAGCAACTTTTTTCCAAAATGACGTTGACTTTTAAAATCATTTGTCGAGCAATCAATGAGAATATGATAACGAAAACAAAATGTTAAAGCTAACGTTGAAGGATACTTAAATGGGCCTAGTCCACTGTCTCATAATTAAGGCCCCTTATTCTCGGCTTCACCTCATGGAGAAATGAGAATAAATTTGTATGGGCCTGATACATTGTAAATCTCGCGCCCAAGAAATACCTCCTAAAGAGTAAACAAAAAAAAAAAAACCCTCCTAAAGATCAGATAAAAAAAAAAAAAAAAAAAGAATTGGGTGAGGATGTGTAAAATAGAGGGCAGCAGTTGAGCACCTAATGTGTAAATTGACACCATCGTCAGCACCCAGAGCAGCCGAGATTTCTTAGGGGTTAGGCCGGACGTAGACATTAAGGTAAGTTTGTTTCATGAGTTACGATAGAATAATATAAGTTAAAAATTAATTATTTTATATTAATTTTTATTTAATTATTTAATAAATTATGTGTATGATAGATTAATATCTTATAAATATAAGATAATATTATCTTTTTTATTTTCATGGATTAGTTTATTCTTTTTATTTATATGAATTAATTAATCTGAATTTTATAATTATACATTTAAAAAAAAAAAACATTCTAAAACCTTATTATGACACAATCCGCAGACTTGCCTCCAGCCGGCGGTGGCCGCCGGGGACAAACCCGATGTCGGACTCACGGAAAGGACAATAACCGAGTGGTGTCAAGCTCCAGTGACGGTGGCAGGATACCAAGGGGAGGCTGTTTTGAGCGTGTCGAAGCGTCGACGATGGATCAGAACCCTGGACGTGGAGGGTCGAAGGAGCAGAGCAGTGGCAAGAACAAAGAACGATCGGACGGTGTCTAGGAGGCTCGATCTAGACTTATCAAGGGCGGAAATCACCAGATCAGACGCCTAGGAATAGTTCCAGGTCGATTGTTTCGATAGAAGTGGTCGGCGTTGACGAAATAGCGGCAGTGACGCAAGGAGACGACAGCAACTTTGGGCAGCCGTTTGGGCTATTCTGATCATATCTCAGCGCGTGGAGATTGAGGATGCGTAGATCGATGACCTACAGTTTTGGGGGAGAGATTTTCATGTGTCGTCGGTGACCATGGCCACCGTAGGAGTGGCGATTGCGGTGGTCCGGCGAAGGGGCGGTGGTAGATCGAGCAATATTATTGTATCAGGAACTTACTTGAAAAAAAATTGCTATTTTTAAAATTTTAATTAGTTATATATTTATTATAAGTCCTTTGTATTAGGAATTATATTATTTTTAATAAATATTTTAATCATTATAAAATTTATTAAAATAACTTTTGAAAAAATTAGAATTTGAAAAATCATAATTTTTTTTTAAAAAGTTTTCTAATCATTTTTTTTAATATCTTAAAATTTATTTGTATAAATAAATTTAAACCTCAATTTTTAAAAATTTATAAATCTTATAGTGCAAAATAAATATTAATTTTATTACTTAATTTTGTTATTTTAAAAAAATTTAAAATTAATAATAAATGTAAGTTAATTATTTTTAAAGACAAAAAAATTATTTTAATGTACTATATTATTTTGTTTTATATCTTTTAAATATAAGATAAGGTAATTATTTTATATTATTTAATAACATTTAAACATAATATAAATTAAAAATTTATCATATTTTATATTATATTAATTTATATTATTTTATATTATCTAATCTGCGTATTACACATATCATAATTCTTCGGGGCTGGCAATCTTTCGTAATAAAGCCTTCATGGTGTGTTTCGGAGGGCAAAAAATATGAAGGAAGGAAAGGGTACGAGTGAAATGAGCAAGAATGTTCTTTTGGAAAGTATGAGAAAGAGGGAAAGAGAGGTCTCCTTCCCCCAATTTTGGGGGAAAGGAGGCCCTCACGGACAATTTTTTTTATTTTTTTTGTCTGTAAATAAGAAATTATGGTTAAAATAACGATAGATATCATAAAAATTATACTATAAAATATTTTAAAATATATAATTATAAAATAAATCATTTACTTATTTAACACCATTAAATAAAAAAAAATATTAATAATTATTTTAATAATTATAAATTTCAAATTATTTTATAATACAATTTTTAAGATATATATCATTACTCTTATTTTTATTGCCTTATTTTTATTTTTTATTTTTATTTTTTAATCATAAAATTAGTAGTATAATATATTATTTTCTTTACTCTCACTTTTCACACATTCTCAAACAAAATTTTTAACTTTCTTTTCTCAAATTACACTCTACCAAATACAAAAAGAATATAAAAAATTAAACGATTTTTCTCTCCTTCAACATTCATCTCTACTACTTTCTTTTCTCTCATTTTCCTCTTACATAATTTTTTTTTCCAAATAAAAGATTAGAGTCGGCTCTTCCAATTTTTTTTTTTTTTCTTTTATTTGTTGGAAGACTTGTATTGAAGAGATAAGGATAAAGGAGACGAGATTCAGAATTCCCTCCTCTTTCCTGATAAAAAAATGATGAGTGACTACGGGACAAATGTGGGTGATTTGAAAAGGATACATTTTCTAAGGCGTTTTTCAAGAATGATGGCCAGCCCATGTCGGAGCTGGGTAGTCTTTGAAAACATTTCTAGTTGTCCAATGGGCTAAAGTCTACATCCAGACTTGTAAAGAATGTTTCAATTTTGCTGATAACCAAAAAAATAAAAATAAAAATAAATCAATTTTGTTAAATCGTCACGAAAATATTAAATTTGGTGGTTACAAGACTGTACCTAATAGTTAGTATTGTTTCTCTCACATTTATAACTCACTTTTTTGGTGACAACAGACTCACTATTGGTCCATCTCCTCCATATTCCGACTTCTCTGTGTTCTCTCATTTTACGTGATACCCCAATTTCCAAATGAGAAATGCTAGCCCATCCTCCAAAGTCCAATGAAGAGACACCAGCTTTAAAATCTGGAAGATTCCGTCCTTTCCTTTGACGAGAATTTTAGGGTTTCGCAGTAGACCAATTTGGTGTGATCTCTTATACCAAGAAAGGGTAATTCAGCCTTGTTTTGGATTCTTGCCTATGCACAGAGGATTGGGATCCGCAAGGCCAAGGGCTCTTGATGGTCTTGTCCCACCTTGTTTATTTGGTTTTCTTAAATCAATCAGCTAAATTTAATTTGTATTGTTCAGAAAAAGGTTGTTAAGGCTATGTATGATAATATACGGTGAAAGTATTTGCTAATTTTTTTTTTATTTTTAGTGAATAGAATTAATTCATGATCTAATATTATTTAAATATTATTTTTAATTTTTTTATTTAAGTGAATCTCATTTATTATGTGCTATAAGATTATAAGTTAATTACACTCACTTTAAAAAAAGAGTCAAAATAAAAATTCTCTACGGCGAAATAGTGCAATTCAGCGGCATAAAAATTATCCCTATAAATATTTGAAAATTTGACTACACCTTTTTTGGCATATTTTCAAGAATTGGAGTGAAAACCATTATCTTTGAGTCAAAGTGATGACTAACGAGCGAAAGTTCATTAAACTAAAAAATGTTACAAAAATGACGGACCAAGCCGAACAGATTCTCTTTTTTAAGCCATCCTCACAACTCAAAAGTGTCCCGTCAACATACCAGTTTAGACTGAAGAGAAGGGCCATATGGGTTGAACTCTAGGAGCCTAGCTAACTTGTTATTAGTATAGAAAAATAAAAAAAAAAATAAAAGTATTTTACAAGACTTACCACAAACAAGTCGATCTCTGGAGAAATTGACATTACCAAAATCATGTAGTATGGACTTGGTGATAGAAATTTTTTCAAGGTTTTATCTCTAATCCGAGTGACAAATTCAAATCAAATGTGTAGCTAAAGTAAACCCACAATAAGAATCATAACGCATTGTTAATTTGGTCTAAGCTCTGCGTATGCCAAAAGACAAAAAATGGAAGAATCAACGACTCGCAAAATTGACATGAATACGTATGGGAAACCAAATATCTTACACAGTTCTGCGATATGCAATAAAGAGTTTGGTCAAACAGAAGATCATAAAAATCGTACGTTATTGTTATTTTTATTTTTATTTTTTATTTTTTGCAAAAAAAAATGAAAAAGCAAGTGCTGGCAAGCTGATATCCCCGACAATGAAGCATTGCGTCATGTTTTCATAATACTACTATAATTCTAAATAATTACGACAAATGCAAACACTAAGATCAGTATATAAGTTTAGTCCTACTACATACTTCATGTTTATGATAAGTGCACGTTAATTTAAAGGAACACGATGTTGAGTGGAACACCATCGCACGCGAACTTTGAAACTTCTTTTTCTCATGTACAACAGTATAACTGAAACAAGCGTATTATTTCAAACGTCATATTCCAGACGAAGAACATTGAGTTAAGGAAATTTCTAATTTAATTTAATTTTTTTTATAAATAGTATGTTTTCTTTTTTTTTTTTTTTTTTTTGTAAAAAATGGGAAAGCATGTTCTGGCGAGCTGACATCTCCAACGATGAAGCATTGCGCTGTGTCTTTATAATGGTATTACAATTCTGGATATATACGGCAAGCACAAACACTAAAATTGGTGTATAAGTTTAACCCTACTGTACGTCTCACGCTCCCGTTAAGCATACGTTAATTTAAAGGAGCACGATGTTAAGCGAAACACCATCGCACGCGAACTTTGAAACTTTTTTCTCTTATGTACAACAGTATAAGTGAAACAAGCATATTATTTCAAACGTCATATTCCGGACAAAAATTATTAAGTTGAGAGGGAATTTCTAATTTAATTTTTTTAACTATAAATCACTCATAATCTTATATCTTATAATAAATAGAATTCATTTGAAATAAAAAAAAAATGAAATTAGAAAAATTTTTTGACTTCACCAAGATGACAATAAAGTTGACTAGATCGGTAATTGGTTAAATTCATTAACAAAAAAAATAATAAATTATGCTGTTAGATAAGATTTTGTTACTATTTATTATTATTATTATTAAGTGTAATTATTTATTTTTTTTATAATAAGATAAATTTGTATAGTATAAAATTATAAATTAATTATCCTAAAAAATTTAAATAAAAATAATAAAAACTGTTAGTTAAACGAAAGTATTTCAAATTTGGGTTCAGATGCCAGAATAAGAGTATTTGAAATAAGTGTAAAATCTTTGAATATTTTCTGTGAAAGAGAGGGAGGGCAGTAAGTATCCCCACATGTTAAGCAAATTTGTGTTCCTTTCCTTTGCAACAAGATAGTTCATGAATATAAAGTAGTCGAGAAGGCAGCTTGCAAGGACGTCTGCTACAGGCTCCAAATATCGATATGTATACAGTCATCATGCAAGAAATATAGTTAGGAATGTACTGTCATAGAACAATCTTCAGCAAAAGAATTTAAGACTGATTCAGAAAAAGAATCGGTCTGAAAAATAATCAAAAAGAAAGTAATTGATATAGAAATTTCCACAATAATTTCTTTAGAGATACCACAACATCCCAGGTATACCTTTAGGGCATATATATGTGTGTGTGTGTGTGTGTGTGTGTGCATCATTAGTTTCCCACAAAATAAGCACGGATCATCTACGAAGGTGTAAAAATAAACTATATAAAAAAGGAATTTCAACACCTTTTTACATGAAAATGGCAAACCCTAGTTCACCAATATGTATATGAGCATGTGTATATCGTAGCATAAACTCATAATGGATAAAGTTCCTCAGTGGTGTCTCAGACATTTCAGATTTCTAACTTAAGCCAATCCCTTCAAGAATTAAAGCTTACATGAGAGTGTGTGTGTGTGTGTGTGTGTGTGTGTGTGAGAGAGAGAGAGAGAGGTGATAAGAAAAAAAAAAGAGAACCATTCAAACACAAAAACAGACCCACATCTGCTAACATCATATGTTGATCTAGTTTGATAAAATTGGCAAATAATAAGTGCTACTTGAATTAAGTCACTGGAACATATAAGAAAGTAATTAAACTAGTAATAATAAATATATATTGCAAGCGAAGGAAATTAAAAAGAAACCCTTAAAAGCCAAGCCAAGGTTGCTGCGCGCCTGCTAATCTTATCTGGGTAGATTTTGCTTGATCTCTAGCTAGCTGGCAACAACGTCAGATGATCGTCGGACCGAGACGCTTGATTCCCCGAGAAGTGTAGGATCCTCTTGGAGAAAAAGACCCTTCACACATATTAATTGAAGACGTTCACATGTGAAAAAACTTAATAAGAAAGCTTTTCCTCATGATATGATGATATGATCAGGAGTACTCGTCTTCTCGTAAGCGATTTTCCTCGTGCTTCTTCTCCTTCTTCCTCGTCTGCTTCCTCTTGTTGGTGTGCTTGTTTTGGTATCGGGATGTGGAGTTGGTGAGTCATGAAAAAGGAGCAGTGGGGAACAGTGTAGGTGAGGGGGTAATGATGAGGAGTCAGTGGGAAGAGCAAGGAGGAGGAGGAAGTGAAGGAGGGCATGATGATTGCTGTTGGCTGATCTTGTTGAATGTTTGAAGATAAATCCAAGTTATTTCGTGCCATTTTGCTCAGACAATGAGATAGCTACATAGAGAGAGAGAGAGAGAGAGAGAGAGAGAGAGAGAGAGAGAGATAAAGACTCTGATAGCCCTCTCTCTCTCTCTCTCTCTCTCACATTCTCTGTCTCTCTCTCACGTTCTCTCTCTCTCTCTCTCTGACTTATGTGGAAAGAATCATCACGAAACCCATGGTGCTAGTAGCTTTTTCTTTTTTTCCTTTTCTTATAATTATCTTCCACAGGCACTCGAAATCTCGAGTTGTTAACAAGTCCACTTTTTCAATTTCGATACTAATTAAATTATAACTTATTTATTATTATTATAGCTTTTATTATCTGTAACAATAAGAAAAGGTTAGGACCCATTTATTCTTTACTGTGCAAAGAGTTATCACTTATCATCCCTATTTTGTCGTCTTGGCCACAACCTCCAATTACATTGGTGCCAGAGCTGACCTTACAACATTTAATTTACAAGAGCCTGAGCGTCATTGCATATATATATATATATAAATTCATGTGTGTGTGGCCTTGACAAATTTATAGAACGATAGATTTTTAAGGTCAAAGCATAAACTTATATGTGATGACATAAAGCAATCTCCACCTAACGCTAAATATAGCTATCTCTTGTGCAAGGTAATATTGGTGTTTTGAGAGGAGGATTTCTTTTGGCAACAAAGAAGTAATAGAGTATATATAATTGGTGAGTTAATTAAAATA
Organism: Carallia pectinifolia; assembly: GCA_037832335.1. Lineage (NCBI taxonomy): Eukaryota > Viridiplantae > Streptophyta > Magnoliopsida > Malpighiales > Rhizophoraceae > Carallia > Carallia pectinifolia. The sequence goes on along the minus strand of CM075448.1, from coordinate 21,300,345 downwards.
CGACTGAACTTTAGAGTAGGCATGCAGAAATTTGCCAACAAAGTAAGAGTTTCACGCACTCTTTAATTAATTATTCAATAAGATCAGACCCCAAAAAAATTCGAATATTCTATATATGTCGTATCTCGATGTTTTTTTTTTTTTAAATTCACTTACACTAAAAAGGCTGTTTGTGACTGTATGTGGAGTAAATCGACATGCTAATGGTAAGCTTTATTGGGTTAAGTTAAAGATAAGAATTTGGCAGGCTACTATAGATTTATATATATGGTAACAAAGAAAGAATAACGATGTGGAATCATAAACCTGAGGGCTGACAATGTTACGGAAATGAAAGAACTTGACGCAGAAAGAAAGAGAGAGCTTGTATATCGAGGTGTCCCTGCAAAAGCACTCTCTGAGTAAACATAGGAAGGAGGACAAAAATGTCTGTCGCTGTTCCTCAAAATTTAATTCTCTTTAATTTACTGTCTTCTCCGTGCTTTTAGAAGCTCGAAGTAAGGATTACAGCCAAGCATAAGATTCCCATACCAACATACTTTTTAATTTCATGTGTCAATTCAAGTCCACTTGATTTGAAGATCTAGGTGGCATTGGCAGTGGTAAATACCCGATACCTCTAACATTTCTAAAAAAATTTTATTATGTAATTTAATTTTATATAATAATAAAATAATTATGTAATTAATTTAATTATATTTAATAATTTATCTATTTTATTTTTTAATTTTAATTTTATAACTATTCATATAAATTTATTATTATTTTATTATTACTTAAATATTGATATTTAGTATTTCTCTTCTCAAAATATAAATAAAAATGCGCTTTCTCCTTCCATCTGTGTGTCTCCTTCTAATGTATTCTGTTTTTTAGATTCAAGATAAATTTCATTGCAAATGTTTGAATCAGGATTGGACTCTCAATTTGGAGGTTGTACATACACTTCATGTAAAGACAAATGGTTGAATTTTTCACTTTGATTCCTTATCATCATACCTTTAAGCATTTTTTTTCCTAATAAACTTTCGTTATGATCGCCTTTAACTCTTTACTCTTTGGTTAAATAATTTTCATCATTCCATGTTCTTAATTGGTCTAACCCTTTGCCCCATGAAACCATCACTTTATGTTTGACCCCTGACAAAGTCACCGTTTCATGAGCCAGCCTTTTATCCCCTCTCTCCCCCTTTGTTAAAAAGAGAGAACTTTGTGGCAAACCATAACAGTTGTTTGATGGGAAAGTAGAATTCTATAGAAAAAGTTTTTTAAAAAAGGAAAAATTTTGCAGAGATTCAAATCTTTTTAGCACCAAACAAAGTTCAAAACCATAGATACAAAAGTTCACAGTATTTCATGTTTCTTGGCCTTTATCAACCCTTGCTAGATCAATCCTGGCATCCATGTGTTTTTTTTTTTTTTTGACGTAATGTGTTCTTTGCTTTTTATTGCTATTTTCTATCACATGCTACATCAATTACCTTTTGGTTTCACTAAAAACAAGCCTAAATTTTAATCCGCTGAACAAAATGCAATAAACATAAGTTATCTTGTACCATATTACTTGGACCCATATCCTTCTCTTTCTTGATTCCATTCAGGCACTAGGTGGTGCGGCTCCTAGTCCTACCACAACACAAACAGTGAAAAAAGTGCTATTTTCAACGTAACCATTAATGCCATGTTACCAAAATTCTGCTCATCATCATTACAACTATAAAGTGGGGTTGACACCTCTCAGGTCCTGACGAGGAAAGCTTGCACACACATGGATGATGGACCCCTCTTGGCTCCTGTGTGCAGCCATACTTCTTCCCTTTGTTAATTTGTTTTTAGTTCCCTTTTTCTTTATTTTTTTTCTTATTCTCACTAAAAAAATGAAAAGAGTTTGCCAAACACCGTCGCGAACAAATGAATGATGAAAATAAACATAACTAAAATATACTTGATTTGATTTAATTTGCAGACCTTTAAATTAATTTTAATTTAATTATTTTTAATCTTATCTTTAAATATATTTACTTTGTGTCCGTATATAAGAGCTCTTTACTATTAAAAATTAAGGGCATACTATCTTTTTTTTAGTCTTTTTTTCGTCCTATAAAGTTTAGGTCACGATGAGTGTCTATATCTCAAAATTAGGAAGCACTTATAAATCATTAGAGATTTATAATAGAATTTACATGTTACATATTTATAAAGGACCCCAACCATAACTAGTGCTATTTAAACTCAACATAAAGAAAATTAAAAGTTAAATTTTTAATTGCTGAACAAAAATAGACTCTTTTGGTCCATGTTTGCGGGAGTAAATGTGAACCGTCTTCTATATCTTTTTTTGGTCTGAAAAAAAGAACTGTCTGCGACATGGGCGGAGGCCTTTTGTTAATAAGTTGGGCTGAGCATGATTGAAATCCATCTGACTGAGCCAGGTGCAGTATAAAGCCCACTAGCCAGTTCATTTGTAGTTTTTTTAACCAAAAAAAAAAAAAACAAAACAACTTCAGCGTGTAATCTGCCACGCGCTCTCGCGACTCGAAAACTTTTTGGCTCGGCGATGCAATGCAAACTTCCTTAATATTTAAAAGTGTTCGCAAATGGTTTGTCGGTTTTGGAGTATATTATATTTAATTTATGGATAATAAATTAGATAATTTTTTATTTATATTTAATTTATTATCTTACCTAATCTACTAGTAAATTTGATTAGATTCATTTTGAGAGATTATATGCAATAAAAGAAATTTGTTCTTAGAAAATAAAAACAACTTTTCATATGCGCTTTAAGCTTCGCAAAAGAATCTGGTATTGAATACAATATTCATTGAACTTAAATTGAACTCTTCAAATTTAATCTTTCAATGTCTAATAGTTGAGCATTTCAGAATTGAAGTCAACTTTTGTAAAAGTTCAAAAAAAAAAAAAAGAGTGAAAGAAAGCATGCCACAACAAACATTTCAACTTAGAACGTGTTCAACCTTTTCCAAAGAACACAATCACTGATCAAGAATTTGGAAACATCAGCACAAGCATGAAACTGAAGAGAGTATCTAATTTGTCATACTACAAGCCACCGATCGTAGCCAGACACTAAAAAGAAACTTATGGTAATAAGAAGGTTTGCAAAAACTGGCAAGCAAGAAAATAAGGCTTATTAAACAAAAAAACAAAGAAAAGAAAATAAGGCTTATGGTGCTTTAGAAGTAATTATATTGATTGACAACAGGATAAAAGTAAACAAAAAAAGTAAAGATACTAAAGATAATTTTTGAACTGTAAACACATAAATCAATTATATATATATTTTTTATTTTAAATAAAAGAAGCAGATCGGATTGAATGGAGATGAATTTCTAAACTCTCAATTGGCACCAAATCTGTACTTAGTAGATTTTAAAGTTCTAAAGCTACAATCAATCCAACCCTTTACAGTTTTGATAGGTACAAGTTCGTGTGGATCGGATTGATGGGGTTGGAAAAAGTTGGTCAGTTTTTGAACGACTCTATTGATATCTTGTTTTCCGTTCTCTCTGGGGACTTTCGTCAAGCGCCTGAACTAAAAGCTTTTGAACTCTTATACTAACACTTTGCAACGGTTCTTGCCCTAGTAATTTTAGTTTCTTTGCTTTCTAGGATTGTTTCGATAGTTTTTATCTCCTTGTCTGCATTTTTTTAAGTTTCTCTTGTTGATTTTTCTTTTGAGCAGATTGGAAGGTAACACTTCTGAAATCCATGAACATTCAGTTGTGTTTTTATTGGAGCATGCGTTGCCAGATTGTTAAGTCTTGAAGTTTTCAAGGGAAGAGCTGAGGTATTATCTCGCTTTCTTCTGACGACGAGAAATATTTTTCAAGCAAATCCTGAATAAATAGGGTTGGGCCTATTTCACCTTAGGGGTTAGTTCACAGGTATATCTTTTGTAACTTCATGGTATACTCATGGGGTGGTCAGGTTGCAGTTTTTTTACTGCCGCAGTTTCTACTTCAGCTAATAGTTTAGCACATTTTTTATTATTACTATGGGGTCCTGAAGCACAAGGAGATTTTACCTACCGCAGCGGCTCCTTAATTAAAACATGAAATGCAATTAAGATTCGCTTAATCCATGCAATTCCAAATTTACCCTTAACACTAGGTCAAGTGTGGTTTGTACTATCTTGCTTTCGTGGAGTAAAATATGGATCATTCACCATTAATAGCTAGATATTAAAGTGGTTTTACAAATTCTTAAAGAACTTTCTTGACATGTTTACTGAAATGCCTGTTTGTGCTTTCGATTCAAAAAATTATTCCAGTTTACGCACAAGCAATGTTAATTAATTTTTAATGATGTTGATCCATTTGTGTCAATATGGCTAGGAGTTCTGTGAATGTGGGTAGGAGGAAGTTAGAAATCGTACAATTGTGTCTGGTCCGAAATCATATATTTTGTTGTAGATATCCTTTTTACTCATTTCTTTTCATAACCAGACATATAATTTCATAAATGGGTCAAGCCTCAAATTATCCAATATGATGTTGATTCTCTTATCTATCTAATGAGAAGAAGGAAAAGCTGCAGCTTGAAGCGATCATACTGAGTATTGCCTTAATTTTCTCTGTTATGTGGAAATTTAGCGCTGGATCTAGTTTATTGCTTCTATGTTGTCTAATCAGTATTTATGGCTCCTGCACAAGCACTGTTAAGATGGGCAGAAAATGCTTGAAGGAGAGGGGTGGAAGCAGAGATAGAGATCCTCCTACCAAAGGGTTTTCCATAGTCGGAGTCTTCACCTTTGTCTGGATACTATTCACACATTTCCTTTCAACTTATTTCTAAGCTTCATTACTTATGTTAGCTAAAGTTTTACTTTCTCCAGTGGAATGGCAGCACAGCCCTTATTGACAGAGAAGTGCATATCATAACTTTAGGAGCAATCTTCCCTACTGTCCTGAAGTTGTTAAATGCTGCCCAAACTTGTTGAAGATTTGTGCAAGAATATAGGAGCTTATTTACGTTCGTTTTTTTCATGGATTAAAATTTAGCTGTGTCCTGAGTATGCAAATATATGCAATTCCTAAGTATGACAATTGGATTGAAAAGAAGAAAATGAAGTCAAAATAAGACTGCTCTGGTTTGGAATGATCTGAGAACTATGTGATGTCAGAAGCAATAGAAATTCAGGAGTTTTTACACAGCTGATGTCTCCACTATGAACTTGGTGAAAAAAATTAATGCATTTGTAGGAGTACCGTGTAGGATTGTGTTGAGAGGAACTTGGAGAACTTTGTGCAATTCGAGGGCAACTTTTTTGAGTGGGCAAGATATCTGGTGCTTTTGCTTCTATAGTTGGCTGTTAAGGATGCTGCAAATACAAACTTGTCTATAACTGCCCAGACTATGTGCATACACGTGAAATTTCATTACCATGCTTGTCAATATTTGTATTTGTTCTTGTTCAGCCCAGCTTATGATGAAACGTGTAGAATTAGTGTGGTTAAGCTGTCTTGATGGCAATGTACATTGCATGATCACAGTTGCCTATTATGTAAACTTTGACACTTTGTGCAAGATTTACATTATCACTGCTTGTCTACGATTCAACATATGGCATAAGATAGGTAGTTATTCCGACAATTTTGACCTTGTTAAGGATACCTAGGAAGTGATGGTGGACAACATTGGACAACGTCCAGTAGCAAAATGCCACCATTCCCTTTCAGCCTAAAGAACATTTTCATGTTGTAGCCATTGGTTTAAACATCAAAATATTCAGACTTTTTTAAAATATCCTTAAATTGTCTTTGGGTAAATGTCATCATCTACAGTCCCTTGGCGACACGCATGCAATTTTCTCCATTAGATTAAAGGTATTCCAGGATTTCGTTTGATACGTACTGCTGCTCTTTCACGTGGCAGAAGCATACGTACACACGATAACTGTGTTTAGGAGTTGACGAATTTTTAAGAGTGGATAAAGATTGATAATTTAGTTTATTAGAGTTGTACGGGATCATTTATACATGCCTTCAAGTGAATTCGTGTTCTTTTCATGACGCAATGAGCGTTGTGCTTTGACACCAAGAAAAAAGGAATAGTAGGTTAGAATAATGGTAGCATGGGAAAAACGACTTTTGCCTAACTCTCATCTTTTGATAGTTAATTATGATTGTTTTACAAAATCGATAAGTAGGGATGATTTCTTATAAATTCATCAGAAAGATTTTACTCAAAATTTTTTATTTAAGATAAAATGCGAACCACTATTTTTAAATCTATCGAGAGAGTATACCACGACAAGTTCAGTAAAAGTTACTGTAGAACTGTTCAAAACCCTAAGAAACTCAGAATAAGTATAGCCTCGCCAAACAATCATGACAGAATTTGAACCCGTGACTTCACAAAGACACAATTGAATTCCTTATTATTTAAACCACAAGATCAGTAGTTCTAATAATTAATTATGCATGAGAAAATGATGCAGATCTTGAGAAAGTACCACATAAGCTGAAGATATTTACCTTTTTTCCATAGTTCTTAAAGTTTACTCCCCAATAACGTAGGCTGAGAAATGTTTGTTTGTTTTGCATGTTATGTCTCATTATGCTTTCCTTTTGGCTTCTTTATAGAAAAGTTAGCCCTTTCTTAAATGGAAATACTTTTTCCACTTACTTTGCTTTGTTTATCTGCTTAATGGTCGCATTTACCAAAGCAGTTTCTGGAGGAAACTTCGTTAGTTTGAATTAGAGCACCAGAAGAAGAGGCGTCAAAAAATGCATCCGAATACAACAAAATCTTTAATTTTTGTAATCACACTTCTATCTTTTACAACAAAAAAAATAATTAGATGTATTCTTTTTTTGTCGTAAAAGATAGAGGCGTGATTGTAAAAATTGAAGGTATAGTTACATTCAGGTGCATTTTCAGACACCTCCTCTTCTGATGCTATAACTTTTTTGTTTGAATTATATGAAAGATATTTGTCACTCCTACAAATTCTTAATGTATAATTTGACAACATTTTACGGAACCCATTCTTGAGGCAGCAGCTTACAGAAATTACTGAAGAATTCAACTTTTTTAATTTTCTTTTTTTTTTTTAAAGAAAGAACCAATTTCAAAACCATGTTCTCAAGAAATAAGACTATTACTCTTTCTTCTACTACATGAAATAAGCACCACTTTTTGTTGTTCTTTTTTTATGTTTATTTTTTTGAGTGGATTAGACTGAAAAAAGAATCTCATCATTATGTGCTGTAATTGTGTATTTTAAAATCAAAAGCAGGATTTGAAATCTAGGTAACATCCTTCCAACCTAACTTAATTGCCTTTTGTCGCGTAGCCCCACAATTCACTCCTGATCCTTCGATTTATGTTTAATTAATTATGATTATTTCAATGCGTGCGAATTAATTATTAGAAAATCCGAGCCCATTAACTAAAGAACACCATCACAGAGTTGGCATCACAGAGTTGGTTATAGTGGCTTCTGCTCGAAAGTAAGGAAGAATTCGCCTTGTCTCACTTTTTCTTGCAGAGGTGCTCCTAAACGACCATCTTACTAAAATAAATGGCAGATTTGGACAACGCACAAAAACTTTTAGGACACGAGCCCATGACTTGAGCAAAAGTAAAAAAAAAGAAAAAAAAGGATTTTGCCCACTTATTCTCATGCTTTATGTGCCTTTGTCTTAATTTATGTTGTTAAGCAAGTTGTCAGTTGATGAATTAGAGGTCCATAAACAAAAGCGTATAGCAGAATACTAATTAGCAACATGGCCCCTTGACCCTTGTGTTACCTTAACGAAGAGACATAGAGCCATGAAAAAAGTAAGATGCAAAGCGAATTGCAATAGCGAATACACTGCAATGACCCTTTTCTTTTGCTTTCTTTTTTTTTAACCTTTTTGTTGTAGAAAAAAAATAGAGTGATTGCAAAACAAAAAGAAAACATTCGATTATAATATATCGGCTCTGCGTTTCACTTTTTCTGCAGCTACGTAATTAGACTCTCTTACTTAAGAGCCTTCATGGATGATTTGGGTTCTGAGATTTGACCCCTATTTATGTCCCCAGTAAATGACGAAATGGGAAGTGCGAAAAACAGAGAAAGAAGAGAAAAGCATTGTCCCACTTTATGCATATCAGGATGGCCATGCTAATTAACGAGTGGTCTCAGGTCTACTATTGCTATGGGACACTAATATGCCACACTTTGATGTCACGGTCCAGACTTCCACTGTAAAGCAGATAGGTCGAGTTAGGCTGGTTGCCATGATCAACTGTTGCCGTCAAGCACTTGACAGGGCCTTCGTGGCCTTGCAAGACCGCCAAACAAGAGTAACTTCTTTCAACACCTCTCCAAATTCTTACAGTTTTATCTGCAGAACCACTACACACCAAATCAGAAATAACTACTAAGCACAATATGGACTGTTTATGCCCTCTGAGCGCACCCACAACTGCTAGATTTCCCTCACAATCCTTTTCCCATACAACTATTGATCTATCACACGCACCAGAGTACAGCACCGACCCGTCGGTACTCAGAGCCAAGGCATTAACCCCAGAATTGTGTTTTTCTAGGGTGGCAACCAGGAAATGCTTCTTGTTCTCTTCTGAACTACTTTTCCTCCAAACCTTGATTTTCTTGTCGGCTGATCCGGTGTAGACATCCCCATCATTTGATAATGCCACTGAATTTATAGCATCATCATGTGCATTCAGAACGGACTCCAGACACTTGAAGTCACTTGTTCTCCATACTTTGAGGGTCCTGTCCCATGAAACGGAATATAGAAGGGACTCGTCCCTTGATAGGGCAAGTGCAGATACTGTGTCAACATGGTGAACCCATGTGCAGGTTTTGTGCCTTCTAATCTTAACCTGGTGTTTTGGCAACAAGATTTTTGAGGCCCTGTCACCGAGTGTCGGTAACGTGGCTAGACGTGTGTATTTCTGTTGATCATCGGGTTCTTCGCTATTATTGATTTTCCACACCCGGATTTTGTGATCTTGATGAGCACTGAAGAGTTTGTCACCCAAAACCACCAGGGACTTCACTGCACCACCCCCTATGGCCACTACGTTTCCATAATCTACTCCGGAGTCTAAAGGGTTTCGATTCCACGACCGAATTTCATTGTCCGAGGAACCACTGTAGAGAAACTTTCCGGCAATGGTGAGAGAGGATACATAGGAGGTGTGGCCTTTGAGGGTGGCGAGGAGGCAGAAGTGGTGGCTGTCGAAGAGGAAGTTTTGGCGTTGGGATTGTGAAGTAAGGGAAGGGATCGATGGGAGCCTTGGCTCTGAAAAAAGAAAGGGTGGACTTTGTTGATGCTGGTTAGAGTGAGATTGAGAATCATAGTCTAGGCTACTGGTTTGTTGGAGTGACATGATTCCAGTGTTAGCGACGGAGAATGAGCGGAAGAAAGTGAAATGTCATAAATATATAGAGAGACGGTAGGACAATTAGAATTGGGGTTAATTAAGAGAAGAGAGAGATTGATTAGACTAAGAATTAAAGTAGAGACGTAGGTTTCAGTAAAAGAGAAATATATGTTTAGTGACATCTGATAAGCCGTGAAATTTATCTTTTTATGGGTTATTCAATCCTACTTGATAGATTCGTGGCATATTATCTTTGTGTACTTATTTTCTTAACAAAAGAGAAAAAAAAAATAAAAAAGTGAAACAAGCATGGCCCAATCAGACTATTCTAATCTGTGATCTATTGCAGCATAGAAATTGGTCTTTTGCACAATCCGAAGGTGGTGATTTAAAATTGGATTGCACCATACTTTGTCGCTTCCTTGGAGCAAACAGAGAAAATGTCTAGCTAGTGTTTCCTTTAAAAGGTTCAATAAATATCTGAATATGGAAATGATTCGTCCACCCATCAAATCAATCAGGTTACCGCGTCACAATATTTTTATTTTTTATAACTACACTTTTCATTTTTTTTGTAATTTAAAAATATCTTCATATATTTTTATTTTTTATTATAAAAAATATAGCAACAGTTACAAAAATTAAGAGCCTGTTATATTTAGATAAAATTTCTATAGCACTGTAATATTTTTCAATAAAGAAAAGAGAATAAAGAAAAGAGAGGGTTGTGGGGTAAGCTCATTTCACCCTCCACTATTAAGATAATGTTTGTTACTTTGTTTCTTGCGAATGCATGATTTATGTTTAAGCCATCCTTGAGGTGGTGTCCTTACACGTGAAACCTTCACAAAGTAATCAATCCAATTTATGGCCCTAAGTATAATTTGGATTCCCATTATTGATTTATCGATTGGAGCAATCTAACGAGATTAAATTTCTCTTCTCTTAACATTCCATTGCGTTCTGGATAAAATTAATTTGTTATACACCAAAAGCGTATTAAGCAACATCATGCGTTCAAATCATAGACAGAGACTGGTTTGTTTTACGCACAAGAGAATTACCAATTACCATACAGGGATGGCCTGCATTCTAATAGTAACAAGGAGGGAGAGTCATTTATGGGTAGGCAAAGCGTGCATGTTTGTTGTATATTATGGCGCTGGTGCTTGGTGGTTGAAAGAGTAGAATGATTTGAATGGCTCTACTATGGTGGCAAGATTTCCTTCTAGGAAAAATTATTTGACTTAACCTGAAGGAGCACAGGAAGCGACAAACGCAAAGTAACGAATTAGAGTTTTTTTTTTTATTTTTTAAATAATTAATTATAATTGCTGAAAATTTTTATTTTCATTTGTGCTTCAACCACCTAGGGTTACCCCTTTTTTTTTGGTTTAAATTTACTTTATAGCTGTCTCCTGGTATAGTGGTGGACAATTGTTTGCTGCTTCTCTGATCATGTCTTGCACTGGAAGTTCCTTTTGTTCATCTGTGATGCTTCAATCCTTTTTTTCAGATTCAAGGTAGATACTCAATAACTAGATTGATTTTTTTTTCCCGATATTAGGCTGTAGGAAAAGCCAGTTTGAATACATTAAGTTAAATTTGTATCTGCAAGATGAGATCATAAGTGGTTCATGCTGAGAATGGGAAATTCACTGCATCTGTATGGTTCAGGGGTCAAATCTTATGCGAGAGACGTGTGGACATGTACTGGGGAAATCTGTTTCATGTATCTTGCCAAGGAAATTTTGAAGTATGGGTGCAGGACCTTTAAATGTAAGACCTATTGCTCATGTCAATTAACTATTAGAGTGGACAAAAGAACTGAATCCGCAAACACTTGCATATACTACCGCACAAGATTCAAACACCACAACCTACTGAAGTAAATTTTTTTTTAATATTTGAGGGATTTAAAGGCGGTAAGATTTGAACTCGATAACAATTTCAGTGTCAATAGACATTTTGTTGACTAGATAATTCTTCAAGTTTTTTTTATTGAAAACTTTATGAAGGATGGAAAATTGTCTCTACACATGTGGGGAACCTACTTTCATACCTTGAGCGACCTAATTGCACCCCTTTAATCATCTACTAAAAGAGAAAAATTACGTAGACGAGTCTTAGTAAATCTATGATGGAGGCAAACACGATCTACTCTAAGATAAATAAATAAATAAGTAAATAAACAGGTTATTTTTACATTGACACTGTAGTAATTAAATCAAACTTTTAACTCAAATCATATATCGAAGTATTAAAAAATTAATTTTTAATTTTTTTAAAAAAATTAAATTTAAATTTAGATAGATATTATTTTAAAATATAAAATATTGATATTATAGAAATTTTATAAAAAAAATTTTTTGCTCTAAATATCTTTTTTTTATTAATACAATTAAAAATAATTATTATATTTATATGTATATATGCTAATCTATATAAAAAAAATATGTGTACTTATTTTTTATTCACGTTTGAGCTGAAAGTCTGAAACTACCGTACGTTGACCCACTCAGGACGGACACAACTCCAGGTGGAATCAGAGTTTGTTTGTCGCTTCATAGACTAGGTGGTGATAAGGTTGATAGATTTGTAGACTAGGTGGAATCAGAGTATGTTTGTGGCTTTCTTGCTTTCTTCTGCACAGTACACCGGATGATAATTTTGCGCTTTGTTTTGTTTAGCACGTGAGTTCAGAGTTTGTTTGTAGCTTTCTTGCGCTTGTGCAAAGTCTATCAGTTTATCTGACGTTTTTTAATAATTTATTTTTTATTTTTTATTTTTAAATTTAATTATTTAATAACTTATATCACTTCAATTTTATCTTTTCTACACTCACCAATTTTTCCTGTTCTTCGCTATCCCGTGAGTGCTCTGTGCTTCGCCCAATTTGTTACAAAATGACATTATACAGCTTTGCCCCCTTTTGGATTACTTGTTTATTTCAGGTAACCTGAAGCCGGAGATCAATTAGAAATTAGTTAGACCATTGATTCGTTTTCACCGAGAAAGAAGCAACGAAATGATAGCGAAAAAGAGTTTAAGGAAAGATAACAAAGAAGGCAGGAGTGTAGATTCGGACCCATTACTCAATTATTTTCCCCTGCCAATTGATACCTCAGAGTGACATTTCCTTTGACCTGAACAGTTCATGCATATATATGTACCCAATATTTTCCGGGAAATGGAGACTGTACTCTGGAGCATTTACTCTGGAGCATGTTCTTCACTTTTGAAAAGCAATTACTCCAGCTTTCTGTACATCTAGTTTTACCACTTCTATTGGGAGTGGGGAGTGGGGAGTGGGTTAGGTTAGTCTTCGTTTTACTTTCTTATAATTGGGATTCTGTTGGAGATCGATCATTCGAACAAGTGAAAATCTTATTATGCATGTTTCAAGGGATTTAATCGGTCACAACAATGTGCTTTCTTTTTGTTGTTAGCTTTGATGTTAGGAAAAAGATTAGATGCATACAATCTTAATTTTATTTTATAAAGAAAGTACTTTCACTACTCAATCTTTCGTAACTTTCAAATTATAATAGAACAATCTTATCATTAGATTATAACTCATCCTTTGTGGTTGCACGGATAAAGTTTGTTCCTATTATATTGGGTGTCCTTTTTTTGATTTAGTTCTATGGAGTTGAATTTTGATTGTTAGGGAAAAAGTTTAAACGCATTCAACTTTAGGCCAACCCTAATAAAAGTTAGAACGCCAATCCAAAGAATGTATATTCAATAGGTAGGCTGGTAGGCTATATAAGCTAATTAATGCAAACAGGTATCAGCCCTCTAGCAACTCTGAGCATGTTATCGATCGATGTATAGATAAAACAGAAATTCAAGTGCTCAAAAAGAAAAAGAAAAAGTTTAAACCCATTATACATAAGTGCTAAGGAACTTCTTTCTTGATTAAGCGTCTATTTTCCTTCTATCCAACCGGCCGCTAGATAATAGGACTGTAACAGTTAGTATGCATATGAAATATTGATCAGCCAATTAAATCTGGATACCCTTATTAAATTGATAAATGAATAAAATATCGTTTGCATGCTAATGATTCTCGGATGTAGGGGGGCAAAAAATAATAATAATAATAATAAGATTAGATATGCTAATGGAAGAAGATGACCATTTGGAAAGAAAAAGGAAGATCAATAATTGCCACTTACTTAATTTATTTAGTTAAGAAGTCGAGTTCAATTTGCCACCTAGGTCTGTTATTTCCACCTGACGGCAACAGAGAATTACATGAATTCAATAAAGCCCAACACAAAAAGGAGATGGGATAGATCATATATCGATAAAAGTTGTATTATATGATTATAATTTAAATAATAATAAAATGATCACATAATTTATTTAATAATATTTAATAATATTTAAATTTTTTAAAAAATTTAATTATTTAATAATATATATCACTTTAATAATACTTTAATCAATCTCACTAAATATTTTTTTTAGCAACACTAAACATTTTCTTATTAATATATAGTTGTGCTTTTTATGTTGGTCCCAGTTTTAGGTATCAATAACTATTGCGGTCCTGTCCTCCAGCGTCCATTCATTTCCAATAATGGGTTAACTGATACACGTTATCTTGGGTTGGTTGTAAGCTTTTTTGGGGTGAGGGGGTGTCATAATTGGTGCAACTTGCAAAAGCCTTACCCATCTGTTATCCAATTGGCCCATAATAAATGAGATCACCATAAATTTGAGGATCTTCTAGGTCTTGTTGATTCCATGCTTTAATATGACCCTTCTTAAAATTTAATTAAATCCATGTATAGGAGGCTTCTCTGACATGGACCCCTTGGTGTCTTGTGGGTAATAAATCTAAGTGAAAACTGATATTAGAAAGGGTTATTTCAAGTCTTATTAGTAATTTTGTTTTAGAAAGTGACGTGTAAATTTAATATAAATTTTTTTTAAAGTTCATCTTTTTTTTTAATTTTGAATTGGGATAACTCATCCTCATTTGTACTTTTTTTTAACAAAAAAAAAAGGGGTCGGGCGGCTATGCTATGCATGTGAAGCCATAAAATCATCTCAACCACCCCATTAATCTCTTTTCAATTATCGGATAAGGGCGTAAGATCATATGTTGGCTCAATGATGGAAAGAAGCTTGGAAAGCAATGCTGAGCCATCACCATTCATTCGTCAATCGTCACTGATGGTATTGGTAGTCTCTGGCATGGGCTGTTGCAGCTGCAGTTGGATTGGATTATTGCAAATTCTAGTAATTAGGAACGGCCTTCTCCATTTGGACCTTCTATCATTTACAGGTTCTACTTTTTCCCTATGCATGTGAATTGTGGGGGTAAAGTTAATGATCTTTGACTTTATATCAAGAATGTAAACATAATTCTCATTCAACAGTTAAATATTTATATCTTTATTTTTTTATAAAAAGTTCTATATTTCCGAAAGGAACATGTGATATACTTTGAAAGAAGTAAGGAATCAAATTCCCTCACCTTCTTAACTTACACAAAATGTGAGAATTGATTGAAATACATCACATCTCTTTTGTAGTGTTTTCAGGATCATCTCTTATCTAACACTCAACAACTAATTACTAATTATTCCTGTGTTCAAAACAACAAGCGAATTATCAGTCGTAGTGGATAACTTATTATCGAAAGAGGGCAATGAGGGAGAAAGAGAATAAAATGAGAAAATTAATATAAGTTGTTGTGTTTGGAACATATTTAAAAAATATGAAAGAGAAAAGTGTTTAAGTTTATCAATCTCCCTGACCAATAAAACCATTATTCCCAAAATTAGAAGGATTGGAATAAAAAAGTTATTAATTTTATTATATTTTTATTGAAAAATTATGTTACCCTTATCATATATTAATAACTACACAATTACTTAAAACAATAAAAAAATTGTACATTCTTTAAATTTTATTAAATCTTTTAATAAAAATTATACAAATGTTATAAACTTACTAATTAAATTTATAGAAATATTTCACATATAATTTACAAATCAAATATTTTTAATATTACAAAGAAAATTTTTTATTAAAAGATAAAATTGAAATCCTTATACATATTATTCTTCTCTCTTACTATCTACTCTTTTACAAACAAAATATCTATAAATTTTTTTCCTTTCATTACTTTTTTTCAAATATAAAAAAATAAAAAATATTTATTTTCTCCAACAATCTTCGCCATCTTTTTTTTTTTTTCTCATATACTTTTCTCTATTTCTAAAATTTTATCCAAACTAGCGTAAAAGACTTTGCTAGTTTAGTTGTCATCTGAGTTCTCGATCTCTGGTCAGGAAAAAAAAAAGGAAGGTTTTTGCGTAATTTTGATGGGGGCATTAATGTCATTTGACTTATCACGTTCAATTACCTGCCGCCAAAGAAAACAGCGCGAGCCCCAGTGCCACCGCCGCACTGCAGCCGCAAGTGACTATCTGGGCCACTCCTGAAGGTCGTGCCTTCAACCAACTCCGCCGAGAATAAACAAAAAATCAGAGCTCGGAGACAGGCTCAGCCGCCCAGGACAAGAACCGCCGGCAGAAATGGCGTCACATTTATAAATTAAAAAAAAAAAAAAAACAAAGCTGAAAGTGACAAACAGAGGGATATTATTTTTGCCGGCCATCATCAAAGCATTTATCCGTTTGTCTCACACGCTTGGCAGAATCTTTTCATCTGATGATAAAAATGTGCCGATCTGCTAGGGTTTTGCTCGCTTTCGCTTCTCCTCATGGACTCCTTTCCGCTTCGCGCTTTTATTCTCATCATCGTGGCGTATTCCGCCTTATTCTCTCCGGCTCGGCCGTCGACGATCGGCGTCGATTACATCTCCAGCATCCTCCAGATCCAGGACCGCGAGCGAGCTCCTCCTTCCATCCAAGTCTCCGCCGCTCGCGGCGTCCTCCAGCGCCTGCTCCCTTCTCATTCCTCTGCCTTCGAATTTCGAATCATCTCCAAGGTACTCTTGATCGGTCAATAATTTGTTCATCGGTCGCTTGACGGAGATGTACTTTGGGATAATTTGACGGAGTCGTTTTGTTTTGATAATAGGAGAAATGTGGCAGAGATTCTTGCTTTATTATCGAGAATCATCCTTCCTTTACTGGAACCGGAGCTCCGGAAATTCTGTAAGCGATTTGTATCGAAACTATTTTCCGTTCATTGATTGTAAATATGGTGCTGGCAACAAACAATTTTATGATTGTATTCGATTGTTTTGGGTGGCCGGCAATTAGAATTTCTGGCTTTACTGCGGTGGAAGTGTTGGCTGGTTTGCATTGGTACTTGAAGTATTGGTGTGGTTCCCATATATCATGGGACAAAACTGGTGGTGCACAACTAAGCTCAGTGCCTAAATTAGGTTCTATGCCCCGTGTTGAAGATGCTCGAGTAGTGGTTCGGAGGCCCAGTTCCTTGGAATTATTACCAGAATGCTGTTACTTCGAGCTGTAAGTTTCTGTTGTTGCTGTGCCTTTTGGTTTACTACCTGAATATATGTAGCAGATATTATTTAGTTGCTGCCCCTCGCTTCAATCTTTTGAGGTTGCTGTCTGAAACTGACATAAATTTGATATATACCCATTTTGGAAGATTCTTTTGCTTGGTGGGACTGGAAAAGATGGGAAAAAGAAATTGACTGGATGGCTCTCCAAGGTGTCAACTTGCCATTAGCATTCACTGGGCAGGAAGCTATCTGGCAAAAAGTTTTCCAGGTGCTTTTCCTTCCATAGAACCTCATGTTCTTCAGTTGGAGCGCTAAAGTCTACAGTTTCAATTTATTTCCCTCTCACACAACTTTCAGTAGGATTAATTTTGTTTTTCTGTCAAGTAAACTTAGTTTCCGCTTGATCGATGCTTTTATTTTCCAAGATATTGGATTTGAAGGAAGCATTTATTACTATAAGGGCACTGCAGTCAGCAATTTGGATTTCGATACATGTTGCTTGCATTTTCCACTTCTTCTTTAACCTTAACGATGGGATTTTGGGATGCATGCCATTCTTAGAGTGCTTTTGCATATCGGTCTGAATCAGATAGATGATGAGTTGGTATTGCTCTTTTATTTATCTTCTTCCACAACACAAAAACCTTGTCTCTTTTTATTATTATTTTTTTCATAAAATCCAAAAGCATATATTAGTACAGCGAAGAAGAGAAATATGAAAAAAAAAAAAAAAAATCCTCTCTTTGGGCTCCTGTCTAACACTATAAATCACATGCTAAAATATGCTCTAAAAGGGCTGCAAGCTGCACAATTACAAAGTTCCAATCTTCTGCTCTTTTTAAATTATTGACAAATTTTTTGCTAGCTTTTTTATGCATTGTGGGTGACAACTCTGGGAAATTAGCGCGTGTGGATTGCATAGAATTTATGCTTTCTTTGATAATGTCTGGCTTGACATATATTCTTCTAATGATATATTTTTCACTTCAGGAGAAATTCAATATGAGCAGAGCAGATTTAAATGATTTCTTTGGGGGTCCTGCATTTCTTGCATGGTCACGCATGGCAAACTTGCATAGGTAAGCTTGTAGTTGTAGACATTGAAAGAGTTGAACTTTTAAAGAGATGATAAAAGAAATCTTTTGATTTGCTGATCCACATTTGTTGTTTATGTTGACCAAGATGAAATACTTATTTTCTCTCGAAGTGGAAATATTGTTTCAAGCTCTTCATCCTTTTGTAGCACACTTTTTGTTTCACTTGATTGTGAGGACGCATTATGGCATAGATTTACTTAATTAAATGTCCTACCATGACAAGCTCTTCTGAGTCTTTGAATAAGAACATTCTTCTCACTAACTTGGTGATATTTTCTTGTATTAATGCTCCTATTTTTCCTTAAAGTTGGGGTGGACCATTAGCACAAAGTTGGCTTGATCATCAGCTATCTTTGCAGAAGAAAATACTTGCGAGGATGTATGAACTTGGAATGACTCCAGGTATAATTTTTCACGTAGCATTTTATTCTTAAGGTGCTTATTTTTGAGCGAGATACCAATTTAGTTTCATGTTTGTGACATTCAATGCAAATAAGAAATTTGTGGCATTCAATGCAAATAAGAAATTCTTCTTCAGATTCAGTTGCTTTATGTACAAGGAAAATTTTGGCATCTCTAATAAAGCACAACACAGGTAGAATTATTCTTGACCATTTTTTGATGCAAATGGAAAAAATTTCTTGCATTATCTTTTCTGGCTTGAATTAAAGCAGTGCCTGAAATGCTTGAATCTGCTTTTCAGTCCTTCCAGCATTTTCTGGAAATGTTCCTGCAGCATTAAGAAAGAAATTTCCATCAGCTAAGATAACACAATTAGGAAATTGGTAAGTGCTGCAAGGTGCTAGTTGACATTTGAACTTTGGCTCTAACACAATCTTGTGCTTAACACTCTAACATGGATATGAGCTGTAACAATTTTCTGGTTTCTGAAACATGCTAACAGTAATATGGGTCATTGTTGCATTAGTGTGAGCAAATCAAGGCTCTGCAACCTCATTTGGCTTTCTTTCCTGCTACAGGTTTTCAGTTAAGAGTGATAATAGATGGTGCTGCACCTATCTTCTTGATGCAACAGACCCATTGTTTGTTGAGATTGGAAGGGCATTTATTCAGCAGCAATTGAAAGGTGTTTATCTGAATCATAAAGTTACTTTAGGGTTAAAGAAATGTGCAATCTTTGCTAATTTATTGATGTTTCGCAACTATCATTTGATCAGAGTATGGAAGGACATGGCACATATACAACTGGTAAGGCAGCTTTTACTCTGACAATCAATTTTCAGTATTAGCTTACATCCTCTGAGTTAGCCATTTCATCCTTTTTCATTTTATGCATCGTGGATACAGGTATTCTTAAAATATCTGTTGATAATTTGTTCAACCATGCAGTGACACTTTTGATGAGAATACTCCACCTGTTGATGACCCAGAGTACATATCTTCATTAGGTGCAGCAATCTTTAAGGGAATGCAAAGTGGTGATGGTGATGCTGTCTGGCTGATGCAGGTGAAGGAATAATAGATGTCAAGTTCACCCAGGTTTCTATTATTAAGCTTCACTTGAAATAGGTGTAAGAAATTAATCTTATTCAACTTGATTTCAGAAATAGTACAAGGAGTCTATATATACATCAATAAGGATGATTCTAGAATCAGAACCCTATAACCAATTAATCCCTATAATCAAGCTATAATAATTACCTACCATATATAGACAATAGTATAATTACTTACTATATTTACAACGCTCCCCCTCAAGTTGGAGCATAGATGTTAATCATGCCCAATTTGTTACAAATATAATCAATCCTATGACCACTCAAAGCTTTGGTGAAAATATCTCCCAACTGCTCTCCTGTTGAGATGTGACTAGTAGAAATGAGATTTTGTTGAATCTTTTCACGAATAAAGTGACAGTCAATTTCAATGTGTTTTGTCCTCTCGTGGAAAACTGGATTTGAGGCAATGTGAAGAGCAGCTTGGTTGTCACACCATAACTTCATAGGTGTTGGACTGTCGACTCCAATCTCATTTAGCAACTGATGTATCCACATAAGCTCGCATGTAGATTGTGCCATGGCTCTATATTCTGACTCAGCACTTGATCGAGATACCACGTTTTGTTTCTTACTCTTCCAAGACACCAAGTTTCCTCCAACAAAAACACAGTAACCTGTAGTAGATCTTCTATCAACCTTAGAACCTGCCCAATCTGCATCTGAAAAACACTCAACACGAGTATGACCATTATTACTGTATAATATACCACGTCCAGGAGATCCCTTAAGATAACATAGGATCTGCTCTAAAGCTGTCCAGTGGGTAAGTCGTGGAGAAGACATAAACTGACTCACAACACTAACAGGATATGCAATGTCAGGACGCGTCACAGTAAGATAATTCAATTTTCCAACCAACCTCCGGTACCTCTCAGGATCTAAGAACAACTCTCCATCATCTGCGGTAAGTTGTATGTTGGCAATCATAGGTGCAGTATAAGGTTTTGCTCCTATCTTGTCAGTTTCTTGCAAAAGATCAAGGGTATACTTTCGTTGAGACAAAAAAATACCCTTCCGACTCCTTGCAATCTCAATGCCCAAGAAATATTTCAACACACCTAAGTCCTTTGTTTGGAACCGTGTCTGAAGAAAAGACTTAAGTGCTGAGATACCTGTACTGTTACTTCCTGTTATAACAATGTCATCAACATAAACAACCAACAATATAAGACCAGCGTTAGATTGCTGATAAAATACTGAATGATCACAGTTACTCCTCTTCATACCAAACTCTTGAATAACTTCATTAAATTTTCCAAACCAAGCACGAGGACTCTGTTTCAATCCATACAAAGACTTTCGAAGTCGACAAACTTTACCAGACTCCCCCTGAGCAACAAACCCAGGTGGTTGCTCCATATATATCTCCTCAGTTAAATCACCATGAAGAAAAGCATTTTTCACATCTAATTGATATAAAGGCCAATCATTAATAGCAGCAAGAGAGATAAATAGTCTGACAGAAGCAAGTTTAGCTACCGGAGAAAAAGTCTCAGAATAATCAACTCCATATGCCTGAGCATATCCTTTTGCAACAAGTCTAGCTTTGAGACGATCTACAGAGCCATCCGGATTAGCTTTCACTACATACACCCATTTACAACCAATAGCCTGTTTCCCTGCTGGTAAGTGTGTAAGTTCCCAAGTACCATTGTGGTCTAACGCCATTATCTCTTCCTCCATAGCAGCTCGCCAACCAGGATCAGACAAAGCCTCAACAACTGTCTTAGGAATAGAAATAGAGTCTACAGAAGCAATAAAGCAACGCAAGGAAGATGATAAATGACCATAAGAGACACAAGATGATAGAGGATGAGTACATGTGCGTGTACCTTTTCGAAGAGCAATAGGAAGGTCAAGACTAGGATCTGTAGACGGCGGAGCTGGTAAAGGACTTGAGTCAGTAGTTGGAGTACGACGAGTATAAACCTGAGTAATAGGGGGTTTTGCAGGCTCACTAGGGGTAATAGTAGTGGTGATAGTGTACACTAGAAGATCATCGTCCTCCCCCTCACTATTATAGATAGAAGACTCAGAAAAGAATGATGTGTTCTCAAAAAATGTGACATCAGCAGAAACTAAATACCGACCCAAATCCGGAGAGTAACATCGATATCCTTTTTGAATACGAGAATACCCTAAAAAGACACATTTGAGAGACTTGCGATCTAACTTAGACACATGAGGACGCACATCACGAACAAAACATGTAGAGCCAAAAATGTGTGGCTCAAGTGAGAACAATGAATGAGAGGGAAACAAAACAGAATAAGGGATATCACCATTAAGAACTGACGAAGGCATACGATTAATTAAGAAACAAGCTGTGGAAACAGCATCAGCCCAGAATTGTTTAGGGACATTCATATGAAAAAGAAGTGCTCTAGCAGTTTCTAACAAATGTCTATTTTTTCTTTCTGCAACACCATTTTGAGGTGGGGTATCTACACAAGAAGATTGATGAAGTATTCCATTTTGTGACATATAAGAATTGAAAGGCTCAGAAAAGTATTCTTTGGCATTGTCACTCCGCAAAACACGAACAGATGTGTTAAACTGTGTCTTAATTTCAGCACAAAAGGCACAAAATATGAAAAATAACTCGGAACGATTTTTCATTAAATATAACCAAGTAACACGAGAATAATCATCAACAAATGTCACAAAATATCGAAAACCAGGTTTAGAAACAACGGAACATGGACCCCAAACATCAGAATGGACTAACTCAAAAGGAGAACCAGCACGTTTATTGACTCTAGGAAAATAAGACACACGATGATGTTTGGCGAACTGACATGACTCACAATCTAAAGTAGACAAATGCTGAAAATGAGGAAACAATTTCTTTAACGCAGATAAAATCAAGTTGAATAAGATTAATTTCTTACATGGTATCAGAGCCCTATAACCAATTAATCCCTATAATCAAGCTATAATAATTACCTACCATATATAGACAATAGTATAATTACTTACTATATTTACAACAATAGGCAATGTCCAATCCAATGCAGTTTGGAACTTTTGCAAACGCCTACAAGGCCTTGACTTTTGCATAGCCAGTGCATCTCCAAATTTCTGTTTTTATGAACAGTTAACACGAGCTTGCATAGTCTGGGCATTCTAATTCGTTCCCTTATTCTGCAGGGGTGGTTGTTTTCATATGATCCTTTCTGGAGGCCTCCACAAATGAAGGTGGTTTTTGAGATCATTTCGCATACCCTTAAACCAAACTACAGCATACTGTGATTAGATCATTTCTAACTGTCTATGCATGTACATGCACAATAATTCTCATATGTATTTTTTGATACACAAATTTATCTCTCTCTAAAAACCTGCACTGTAGTAATTTTTCTGTCATTTATATGTTCTTTTCTTCTGCTACCTTTCAAGTATCAGCATTGCATGATTTTTTTTAATTGATAATGATTTCGGTTTATGCAACCATGAATTTTTGCAGGCACTTTTACACTCTGTTCCTTTGGGGAAGCTGGTAGTCCTCGACCTGTTTGCCGAGGTGAAACCCATCTGGATCACTTCAGAGCAGTTTTATGGCATCCCTTATATATGGAAAGTTATCCTCTTATTTCTGATTGTTGATGATATCTTGCATTTAGCTATATTGTTTCTGCTCATATACAAGTAACATTTTAGCCGTTATTGTTTAATTTCATACTGCCTAAAAACACTGATATAATTAGAATGAGACAACTGAGTCTGTCTCTCTTAACATATAAAGCTGCTTATGAGGTTAATATTTTGAATCTCTGTCATGTCAATCATGTTAGTCTTAGATATATCAGCTGTCTAAGTTTATTTTACAAGTTAATTGTATGCTAATGCAATTGAGTTTTTGGTTCCCCAGAGGATGGGCATTTACGCTAGTTTCTTTTGATTTATGGTTTTCTGATTTACAGGTGTATGCTGCATAACTTTGCAGGAAACATAGAAATGTATGGAATTTTAGATTCAATAGGTTCTGGACCAACTGAGGCTCGTACAAGTGAAAACTCGACAATGGCAAGTCAATTTTTTCAAATTTACCATCTGGTTTTACAGAATCTGTGATATTTTGGTGTGGAGACTCTATTTTCATGATAATGTCACAGTAAATTGTATTTTCATGGCTTGGATCTTGATCTTGCTTTCTCAAAATTGCATTGTTTACCTATTATTTCCATTTATTAGTTTATGGCTGTGCATAATATGGATCTTTTTTTTTTTTTTTTTGATATTTACTTGTAAGAAGGTTGGAGTTGGAATGTCAATGGAAGGTATAGAGCAGAATCCTGTTGTTTATGATCTGATGGCTGAAATGGCATTTCAAAGGAACAAGGTCGATGTCAAGGTAGGGACGATTAGTCCTTAAAGCTCAGAAGTCCTCACTCTGTTTGTTATGTTTTTACTACACAATAAGCGAGTAAAGGAACCTGAGAAAAGCCTTTCATAGGAGAAAATATCCTATAGCTTACAAAGCATGTCATAGTTTAGTCATTGCTTTACTAGGGTAAGTTCTAGTAAGTTATCTCAATTCCTTCATACAGATTGTTTACTAGGCTTGGAACTCACTTTTTGTCAACAACATATGTTGGTCAAAGATTGATTGCTATTTTTGTCTCACCGATGAAACTTAGAGCTTTTTTCTTTTTTCTTTTTTCCAAGTTTTCTGGCTTTTTTTCTCTGTTGTTGGAATGCATGATTAAGTAGATGGAAGGCAAATGTGCCTGGCGTTAGCATCTCAGCTTAACACATTTGATGTACCTTCTGCTTTGGTCTACAGGACCTCACATTTTTGTCCTGCAAAGGGCGTCTCACCTAGCCAATTAGGTGTGGGCCACACTTACATACCAAATGTAACCTTAAAACATATTCAATGACATCGTGACACCTAGCAAATTGATTGCATTCCTCTTCCTCCATGGTTTTTCCAAGCTTATTTGATTCATATCCTTTCACCTCCAAAGTTATCAGTGTGAAGTTGTCTTCTTATAATGGTTTATAAAATTGTGCCAGATTATTTAGCTGCTGAAAATTTTTCTCCTGGTATTCAATTTCACTATCAAGTTTTCCCGGAAGTGCTATTTTTTTGGTTGTTAATGCAAGTATGTGTGAAGTGCATTGTGAATCCTACACTTTTACCATTTTGGTTATCCACAAATTTTGGAACCCACACAAGTAACATTGGATATTTGTTAGAAGCCACACTTGCGCTAACCCATCGTTCTCCTAGGCATGGATTGATCTATATTCAGCAAGACGATATGGTCGTACAATTCCTTCAATGCAAGATGCTTGGAATATTTTATATCACACGATTTACAACTGTACAGATGGTGCTTATGTAAGTACCCATCTCATTGCTCTATACATTTTGTCTTCCACCGTAAACTTTGATGCCTTAATTATCATGCAGTACTAGCCTTTTTAGTCCCTTCTAACTGTCAGAATGGTGTGTATGCAGTATCCTATGACATATTCCTTTTTCCTTTCTTTACAAGGGCATGATCAGCAAATTCAACGTATGCTTAGTAGTGGCATGCTATGCCTCAAATTCATGAAGAATATGTATGCATGTTGACTTCTGTTAGATATTTCACTGTTGCCAAAATTTGCCAGGGTTAATGACATGCCTGAGAGTGATATGACAATGCAACCAAAGTGTCTTGACGTTTATTCTTGGCATTGCACTCATACTAAATATGGTTTCTCAATGCACATGCTCTTAATGTATAATATTGGAACAGGACAAAAATAGGGATGTGATTGTAGCATTCCCTGATGTTGCTCCATCCTCTATTTTGGTTTTCCCCCAAAGTTATTATGATAATGGCAAACCAGTATCAACAACACAGTTCCTGAAAGAAACTACCGATTCATATGACCAACCTCACCTATGGTACTCAACTTCTGAAGTTTTACGTGCATTAGAGCTTTTCATTGCAAGCGGAGATGACCTTCTAGGAAGTAGCACATACAAGTAAGCATTTTGGAGTTTCAAAAGCTTCCACAGTTGGTGTTCTCATAATCCTGAAATTATTTCCAGTTACATTTTGGGTATCTTTTTTAGTTTATGATTTTCATATTCATTCCTGTGGTTCTGTCACTCCATCCTCAGTTATGACTTAGTTGACCTAACAAGGCAAGCTTTGGCAAAATATGCAAATGAGCTGTTCTTGAAAGTCATAAAAGCATACCAGTTACATGATTTCCATGGAGTCACTTGCCACAGTCAGAAGTTTCTGGAACTTGTGGATGACATGGACATGCTCTTAGCATGCCATGAAGGGTTTCTGCTGGGGCCTTGGGTAGAGAGTGCAAAGCGGCTTGCCCAAGACGAAGAGCAAGAAAAACAAGTTTGTGTTGTTTAAGTAACAATTTACTTCAACATTACCAAATGAAGCATTCTTTCCATTTTTTCATTCCCATGATTTATTTTGAAAATGCAGTATGAATGGAATGCACGGACTCAGTTAACCATGTGGTATGACAACACAGAGGAGGAAGCAAGTCTTCTTCGTGACTATGGTACGGGAGAACTTGACTGCTGTTTCCATCAATCATGCATGATTTCAATTTCATTATCAGCTCTTGAGAAATTTGTCATTGTCGTATGAAAACTTGGGCAATCTCTCCAATGCATCTGAATACCTTGTCTTCAATAGGAAGTCGGAGCATATTATCCGAAGTTACTTTTGTTCCTTTGTTGTAGCAAACAAATACTGGAGTGGCCTTCTACGAGACTACTATGGTCCGCGAGCAGCAATATACTTCAAATACCTGACTGAAAGTTTGGAGACTGGCCACAGTTTTCTGTTGAAAAATTGGCGGAGAGAATGGATAAAGCTCACAAATGACTGGCAGAAAAGTAGCAGCGTTTTCCCTGTGGAGAGCAAAGGAAATGCACTGAACACATCTCGGTGGCTCTATGACAAGTATTTGTGCAGTCTTAGTGCATATGTTTGTGAAGTGAAGCCGGTATAGCACAGACTCATGAACTAATTTACTTATCATGTCAGTTGTATTTCTGTGGCCTTTGATGCATATGTTCGTGGGTGGTTTAAACCCAAGTGATTGATCGTCATATAGGAAGTCCTAATACAATATTAGTAAGTACTGCTCAACTCTAAAGCTTAAATTGCCAACAGAAGCCCAAAAATTGACTAATATCATTATGTGCTTGGCCTGCTGAGGATGGATTCTTGTAAGCTAACCTGGTTAACTTGGCCATGCTCTCAATTAGTAATGCGATGCTTGCAGCAGATTCCCAATTCGAGCTTTGGGAGATTGTCGTCAATCAATCGGCAGATAATGAACAAATTGCTAAAAGAACGAGCCACATGAAACGGGCAAAACAATCCTATAGCGCAGGGATATTGTTGCCCAACGGAGGCAACGTGGCGCGTCGGAGTCTTACTGGGAATTTTTTAATGACCGTTTGTGGATTTTATTATTCTTGTCATTTTATTTTACTTTGCTTTTTGGTGCATCTTATACTTTTTAAGGAAAAATGTGCGTAAAACTATCAAACTATCACGTTATCTTGTGTTGGCCTTCCTTAACGGGCGCCTGCGTCAGGGAGGCTCAGTTTTAACAGCACTAATGCATCTGGGTTCTAGGACTACATCTAGCGGTGCTCAAATCCAAGATCTCTCACATTAACTTAAGCCCTTCAAACTAGCTAGACCACATCATTAGTGGTTCTTGTTACAATTTATTGGTTTTACTGGATACGATGAGGTCCAACAGACTCCTGGACTCACTCCCTCCTGGCCCAAAGCTGCCAAGCCAGCTCTAGGCTTGGGGCTCCCCAGCTCAGGCCCACTCACCTAATCAAATGCACCAGATGTCACATCCTCAGCGAGTCAGCGGCTAGCAGTCAACATAATCACCAGTATAAAGGCTCGTGAAGTCGGCACTCTTCTTGATTTTTTTTTTTTTTCCTTCACACAAAAAAATTATCGCAGATATGTCAATTATTCTACTTATGAATTGAAGATGGAAGTTATTCATTAATATTTTCATTCAATTTTTTCTCATAAAAAAACTCTTCATCTAAGTATTGTTGGATCTATATATATCTTTTTCATACCCAACTTTAGTATTTACGAATCGGTGCTCATTTTAGTACTATAAATGTAAAGATCATTACTCGCATCCTCCATTTTTCCCACTCTTTTACTCTCCCAAGTCTCAACCCATTAATTCCTTGAATTGATTTTGGTGTCGAAGTATTAATATTGAGTTCCCAATATTTTTATATATTTATTTGTTTATTTTTTTTTGTATCTTGCAGGTACTCGTCTAAACTCACCTCAGAGATTTCTCAATCATTGTTGGCCCCAAGTCCAACATCACACTTGGTAACTTCGCATCATTCAGTATTGGGGTTCTCTTAGGACCACACACCAAAAAAAAAAAGTGTAAGGGGCTTCTCTTTGAAAAGCTGTTGATCTTGGCGTTTAACTGTCCGTCATTAGAACAGGGCGGCCTGAAATGGGATGAATTTCCCTTGACTTTGTCAAGGTAACAGCATAAGCATAATGTGCCGTAGAGAAAACACAAACGTAACGATCAAGAAAAATTCAAGAAACTTCTTCTTATTTAAAACTTTTTAGGACCACTATAATTGAATGTAAATTTGGGAGGCACAAGTAAAAACAAATATTTTTTAGTAATTTTAATTAGTTATTATATATATATATATATATATATATATAATTTTGATTAATTATTTATTTTTTGTGACTATTGCATCTTATTAAAGGTAAGTTAAATGATTTTTTTTTTAAATTTTTCCAAATTTGGTAACACAACTTGCTCTTCGTGAGTTAAACGGGTGGGCCCCGGAGGACCGAGGATGAATACGCATGCATTCGGACCGTGAGAGAGACAGCTTCTAGGACCTAAACGACGTAAGCTGTGGCGTGCGCGTGAACGCAACAATAACTCAAATACTAGCGGTTGATTGTTCTAGAAGTTTCTGCCTGAGTTCACTGCTCTGCCCTCGTTGAAGGTGTCAATTTCTGTCATCGCAAACAAGAAACAAATCTTCCTTACATTTTTTTTTTTTTAAACAAAGCGTATGTCTCCCTATGGGCAAATTGGAATTTGAATGATACAAATATTCAATGACACAATCGTAATTTCGGGCTAATAGGAAAATAAGATATGCCGCTCTATTATAATGTATTAATAATAGACTCAATCATTATTTTTTAAAAAATAAAAAAACTTTTATCCTTTTTAGGAAAATAATTTGGAAGTAGTTTTTTTTTTTTCTATTGAGGAAAAAAAGTATAGGAAAATTTGAGAATTTTTTTTAATCCTTTTCCTCTTGTAAAAAGGAAGATTCTTGAAATAGTTTTTTTTTTATTATTTTGTTTTATTATAAAATTTATAATTATAAAGATTTAACTATAGTCAAAGTAAGAATATATAAATCAATAGAATTTTTATTTGATTATAACTAGATTTATATTAATTGTGAATCTTAATTCTAATTGTGATAAAATTTTTATAATTATAAAATATTTTAATATTATTTTTAATTTATAAATTTAGAAAAAATCGCTACATGTCAAAGAGAAAAAAATTGAAATTTTCTTTGAACTTTAACTTCATATACTTAGAAACATATAGATAGATAGTTGGCCATAGAAGAATATTTGATAAATAAGATCAATAATGGCATTAGAGTAATACTAAAATTAATCTAGTAAGTTAACTTTTTGTAATTTTTTATTGATAAATATTTAATAAATAAGAACATTCCTTCCAATAAACTAATTAAAATGCATCAATAATTTTCTGGTTGGTTTAGATAAATTTAGTTTAAAAAATAAAAATAATAAGGAAAAAAAATTTTAGTGTAATTCTTGCCTCCCTCTTTTTAGTGGAGCTTAACCAGGAAACCAAATCCACAGACATTGCATATTTGCATTACTCATATGTAATCAACAATTGCGAATTTCCAATACTACCAATTCATCTGAATCTAATTGCTATCAGTGTGACTAAATAAACGTCCTCACAATTTATTTTACTTTTTTTATTTTTCTTGGTCAAGATGGTGGCCTAAGCCTTACGTAGAGACATGAGTAGAAGTAGGAACCAACCGGGTGGGGCCAACCAAAACCCCCCCCCCCCCCCACACCGAATCATGCCTACGTAATCACGTAATTTATGATATATGAAAAATACACAATTAATTTAATAATTTATTTTTTTTTAAATTTAATATATTTTTTATAATTCATCAATCCAAATCTATATTTATTAATTTTTTATTTTATCATTACATACTTACGTAACTCTTCTCTTTACTAATGGGTCGCAATCTTATAAAATTATAAGGAAATCATCCTGTTCTCTTGACCCAACCAAAAAAGGAAATCGTTTCCATCGAAAAAGAGTCCAAACAGGAAAAGGAAAATATATACGCACACGCATCAAAATCCAAATCATCTTTTACTTGGAAGCTTCCCCCCCATAACTTCGACATTACATAAACCCTCTTCCTCCCAATCTCTCTCTCTCACCATCCATATCAAGAAAATCAAGAATCTATCAATATCTTCCATCCCATTCTCTCTGTCAGAACAGAATCTCTCTTTTCTGTTTTTTTTTTTAATAGATTTTTTGTTTGGAAAGTAAATTAAGAATGAATCGGAACAGCTCTTATGAGATATCATGGGCCGACCAATGGGACAGCGGCGCCGATCCTCTTCCTTATCAATCGGGCAAGAACGGCACCAGCAGCGGCTCATCATCGGCGACGGCGAAGTACAAGCAAAAGGTTGGAGAAGGGCTGGGAAAGACAAAAGCGGTGGCTTCAACTGGATTGAAAAAGGTCAAAGAAGGCACCTCCGTTGGCATCCAGTGGATCAAAGACAAGTATCATAAGACTACCCAGAAACATTGATTTCACGTTTGTAGTAGTCCGAAACAATCTTATCACGTGGGTATACGTAAATATTATTAAATAAATTATGTGTTTACTTATAGTCGTTAACGATGGGTAGTGCTGCCTGCTGCCTTTTTATTGTCTCTTTTTATTTTTCGTTCATGAGTTATGTAGAGTTCGATGATCATTTTCAGATTTTAATTACCATTATTTTCATAAAATATGATTTTTTTTTTCCCCAGTTCAATTTGATATACGATGGTTTCTCTTTTGTTAATTACATTTTCCTTTGTAGCGCACTCCAATGCGTTGGTTTGCAATATACTCCCAAAAAAAAAAAAAACCAATGGATGTGGTGTGAAATTTATTCAGAAGGGCTTCTTTTTTTTTGGATTTACGGTTTTAAGCTAATTCGTGTAATTTGTTTTTTTTATCTGCTAGAAATATATTCATATATTTTTTTTTTTACATTCATCGAAAAAGAAAATAATTTGGCTTTTCCAAGTTTTATCATTGAGATAAAATGCAGTAAACTATGCCTTATTGGAGATCTCCTTTTTTTTATTATTATTATTATTTCAAATTTTGACCATCTGTTGTCATCCTGTGTATACTGTAGACTACATATAATATGAGCTTCATTAATTACCTTTGCATTTTTACCTTTTTCTTTTTTTTTTTTGTTGGTGTAACCACCGTCAACAATGAATCAATGGTGTTGGCAACTGCCCATAGAATTCAAGAGAGAAATCCATGAGAAAATTACAAAACCAGCCAGTACCAACTCAAATTTCGACTCAATCTGATATTTGAACGTGTAAAAGTATCTTTGCCAATTTTATGGTAAGTGGGTATAATGTTTTCATTAGAAACTTCTCAGAATATTGCCCCCCCCACCTTCGGAATGGCAATGAGAATACTGTTGTCTCCAAAGATTTCAAACTTCGAATCCCTTGAGCCATTACATAATTGAAATCTTATGCTTGTTTTAGAGTTCTTAAGTTCAAGTTCACATTAATGGGTGTTAGGTGGAGCCTTCATGAAAGACCGGAGCATGCATTTCTTTTTCCTTCTGTCATAAAATTATCTTAAGGCATTGCCCGGCCAACTTATAAAAAAAAACACAAGCATGCAGCTCTTCCAACTTCCAAGTTCCTACCTCAAGAATATAACCCATGCAAGTGCCTTTTCAACTCTTCCAAAATGAAAATATGCCAACCGCATATGTGTATGGATGACATGAAAACCCATTAATCAAGCCCGCAATAGTCGCATGCAATTTACAAAATCTGAATAATCTTCCCAACAACAGTTTAAGTTCAGTATTGCATGGCATCACTTTATTTCCACTGAGTTGATAGACACCGAAGTTCTCATTTTCATTCTCAGAGAAACTTTCTTACAGCTTTGCTGGAGATTGGTACCAGTTCCATCGTTCATCCGAGATATACCGAGTGACCTGCTTCACATTGAAGTAATTTTCAAGTCCCCTGTTTTCAGATGTGTGTGAGAGAGAGAAAGAGAGGTTGGTCAGTATCTGCTAAGGCTAGTCCAAGAATCTATGTTTATTACAAATGATAACTGCACAATCTTTATCATTATCATTAGCATATCTCGTTTGGTATTTGAGAAACATACCATTCTCCCAGTTCACGCCCAAAACCACTGCGTTTGATGCCTCCCCATGGTGCATGACAGAAGCATGGCTGTGAACAATTGACCCATACAATACCTGCCCTGAAAGCCTGCAGATTGGGATCGTAGAAATATCAGATTACAAAGTAGGTGTGACTCCAATAGACTATTAACATAATTATTTCACATCATGTTTGACACTTTAAGTCTCACCTGGGTGACACGCTCGCACCTTTCCAGATCATTTGATATCACAGCAGCACCTAAACCATATCTGTGGAAGATGAATGCAATGTCAGAAAGAATCTTTATGACCCAAATATAAGCAAAAAATCAAGGACCAAGATAAAGAGGGAAAGAAGATCCCAAAAGGAGAGATGGTGCTAAGAAGATCTATTTAGGCTCTTCCATCAGTACTGAAATAAGAGGAATGAACTCACTTGGTGTCATTTGCTAGGTCAATGGCTTCGTCTTCAGTACTAAATGTTTTAATGCACAGGACAGGTCCAAAAACTTCCTCTCGCCAGATCTCCATGGAGGTACTTACGTCAGTAACAATGGTTGGTTCCATAAAGTATCCCTTATCTAAATGCTGCCATACATTTGCAAAAAAAAATTTGAACATTCTGCTGGATTTGAGTCATGGCAATTACACAAATTAATAGCTGGAACCACAATACCTGTGGACGAGACCCGCCATACAAAATAGTTGCACCTTCACTCTTTGCATTTAAGATAAATTTCATTACTTTATCAAACTGCAGAAACAAATTAAATAATCATAAAAGAATCTCCAATTGCTCAGGAATATGTAAAATTTAAGGTAATTGTGGCATGCATTTGAAATTATTGGTTGTAAGAACAAATCAAAATATATGTGCAACAAGATTAGTTCCAACAACTTGCAATCATGGAAAACAGTGAAGACATTGCTTATTACATTGCAGGAAAATTTCCTTCGCAACAAACAAAATATTACATGTGCTGAACAAGCGAAGATGCAGAATTTTTGGCGAACTCCATTACCTGCGCTTTACTGACAACTGGGCCAAGCTTGCAATCCTCTTCCAGAGGATCTGATATTTTGACATTTTTGCACCATTCCACAAGCCTATGTACAAACTGTGTTGCAATGCTTTCCTAACATAGCAGAGGTAAGCTATCATACTAAAGAAATTTGATAACGTAATATTCTGTGCAAAACAAAATTCATGGCAGTAGAAACTCTTCATATTCGTCAGTTTCCTTTTATTGAATCCTTGGATAAGTTTTCAGCAAGTGCAGACTAGAATCTGAGCTGGAATTGAAACATGTGCTTATGGAGTGGAGATCCCAGGCCTCATTTTTCTTCCTGTTCTTTTGAACAGATTGATTACTAGCTTTCTCACTAAGCAGCTCCATAGATTATTAGGGAAAAAAAACATGCATCTCATAGCTATATCATATCAAAATAGTTATTTGCTCCATCTCACTTGATCGAGTTATGGTAGGAATATAGGGTTGTTTTCTTTAAGCCTAAAATTTGTCTACCGGTTTTCCCCTGTCGCCAACAGCTTTTCAAATTTTGTTTGGACACTATCACTTGCCCTTGGTTCATTAGTATTCTGCATCAAATGCATTGGCACATCAAACTTACATGCAGAAGAAGGCGGGATGTTGCACTGCATATCTGGCCATTTGTCCAAAAGCAACCAAACATGGCCCATTCAATAGCTGTTAATTCAGACAATTAAAAACATTAGCATGCACACCAATGGCTACAAAACATGTGCTTGCTTTCTCCATGCAATGGATCTGATATGCTGATTCTGTCTATTGCAGCTTACTCGTGATGAAGGAATTCTAACAATCCAAGGAAACATAGGTCAAAAAGTAAAACAAGTCTTTTACAAGGAACTAACCCTTATCAATGTCGACATCATCAAACACGATAAGTGGGCTTTTCCCACCAAGCTCCACCGAAACAGGCTGCCAAGCAATCACATAATGCAACCAACCTTTTTTACAGCAAGAATTAAAGTAACCAGAGGAAAAGGAAAGCACAAAATAGACATGCCTTGACTAAATGAGCTGCAGCTGCCAGTATCTTGCTTCCCGTGGGTGTGCTTCCAGTAAATGCTACCTGTTAAAAAGGAACTAATTATCTTCAAGGGAATGAAAACTAAACAAATGAAATATGACATTAATCAAGACTAAATATGAAGAAATTCACATTGAAGAAAATAAAAGAGTGTCGAAAACCTTGTCAACATCGGGATGAGATGCCAAAGGTGCACCAGCTTCAGGGCCCAATCCAGATAAGATATTGAGCACACCAGGGGGAAGTCCAACCTCCCTACATACTTCAGCCAGCTCCAAACAGGTCCTGCAATTGAAAAGATTTTACTCGTTAATTGAGCATGATCCAACAACATCAATGTCAAACCAAGTTTAATTACATTGAGTGACATACACAGATGCCAGTTCGGATGGCTTTAATATGGCAGTGCAACCTGCAGCCAGAGCTGGAGCGATTTTCCATGTGGCCATCAATAGTGGGTAATTCCTTCAATCAACATCCAAATGATCAATTCTTTGTTTTTCATACACTGAATTTTTCCTAAGCAAGTAACGACAAAGCTGGTATTGAAAAATGATCAGCAATCCCACCACAGTTACCAAAATACCTACAGATACAGCAACATGCTTGTAAAACAGGTACAGGTTGCTCAGGTAACAAACAGCAAAGCAATTAGCAAACATAAACATAATAAAATAAAATAAAATAAAATAAAAAAAAGACATTAGAAATGCTTAAAGAAGGGAAGAAGCCACTAAAAAATTGCACCGAGAACCAGCAATTACCATGGGGTAATCAATCCAACGACCCCAATAGGTTCTTTTAGAACATGGATCTTAAATGCTGGATAGGGATGAGAAA
This sequence comes from Carallia pectinifolia, assembly GCA_037832335.1. Lineage (NCBI taxonomy): Eukaryota > Viridiplantae > Streptophyta > Magnoliopsida > Malpighiales > Rhizophoraceae > Carallia > Carallia pectinifolia. The sequence goes on along the minus strand of CM075448.1, from coordinate 21,265,436 downwards.
TAGGAGCCTTTTGCTTTGCATCTAAACCTTCAGCAAGGTCGGCATAAAACTCAAAACATACAGCAACATCTTCCTGGAAAAAATGAGAATGCATATGAGGAAATGCACACCACCACAAACATAATGAATTCAACAGTGTCTCAAACTTACTATGTCTGCCACTGCTTCGATCCATGGTTTTCCAGAGTCAATAACTTCAAGTTTTGCCAGTTCAAGTTTTTTCTCTGTTACCTGCAATCAAGCAAAAACTCAAGCAGATATAACTCGATAAATAAGGGGGAAAATATTTTTTTTTTTTTTGGGGGAACAAAAGATAAAGCTGAATCTTAGACACACAACAGCACAATGAATAAGGAAGACTATTCTAGCCATCACACAAATTATTGCTCTCTTATGGTGCCCTCCAAACGTTCCCGACGAAAGAACACAAACACTCGATAGAACCCATAGTATTTAGCAACACTGCACCATCAGCAACTCAGCATAATGAATGTGGAAGAAAATATTTAAGCCATCACCAAAGCTATTGCTCTCCAAGCATTTCAATCAGAGAACATAAACCCTCAACTATACTATCCATAATCTTTAGCAGAAAAGGAAAACTAGTAGATCCAGCAAATTCTTAGCTGTTTATCCTAAGTGCAACAGATAAGCAGCTGTAATAAATTCATTGATCTAATAAAAAACAAGACCAAACTGCCATGTTCAGCAAAGAAAAAGGGCCAAAAAGAAAGACCTTAGCAGCAATAGCACGCAGATACTTGGCACGGAGCGCACCAGAAGCAAAGGCCCAATCTTTGCCCCTATTCCTGTTAAACGCTTTCCGGGCCGCTTCCACTGCAATGTTCACATCTTCTGCAGTAGCTGCAGGAATATCGCCTGACCCCATTTCCACAAACTTCACAAAATCATTCTTTTTGCAAATGTAAAGTCCATTAAAAAATAATAAAAACATGCAAAAGTGGAAAATTGACGGTACCCCACTAAACCAAAACTGCAAAAAAACAAACTAGGAAGAGAATAAATTTTTTTTGAAAAAAAGAAAAAAAAATTAATTGATGGTTGAATAAGGAAAGAAACAAACCGACAATCTGTTCAGTGGCAGGATTGATGGTGGGGATGCGTTTCTTGAGGACAGGCTCTCTCCACTCTCCATCAATGAAAAGCTGGCGATTTGGGATGGCAATCGACATCTTCACTCACTCGCTCACTTTGATAATTGGTCTTCGTCGTGCCGCTTGATCGATCTGGGTCTCCGGCTAGCTTTTTTCAGTCTAGTCGATGCAGTTCTTGACTCTTGAGTGCTGACTCTTAAGTACGAATGGCCATAAACTTACGATAATTGTGTGTGGGTCCCACTACTTAATTTATTTCAATTTTATTACATCGATACGTTTAAATTTAAACAGGTAATTACATTAAATTTATTATTTAATTAAAAATTATAATAGACTTATTGAAACTGTTTACAATATTTATCAAAAAAAATAAAATTAATAATATGTTATTTAACGATAAAAATATAGAGTCTATTCTTAATTTATTGGAAGATAATTTTCGTGATAATTAAAAATTTAATAAATATCAAGAGACAGTTTCATGGTAAAAATTATTAATTTTTAATCAATAATTAAGATTTAAATGATATATTTATATTATTATTTTGTATTTAAATTTTATATTTATATTTTTTTTGAATTCCTTTTTCTCCATGGTAATTTTTTTTTTTTTTTTTAAACGTAGCCTTGTTGGCGAGGTTATCATTTTTTACTCTATTATTTTGACGGACTCCTTATCATGAGTAGATTTCTAAAAAAAATCTTGCGTAGAGCAAGTATATAGTAAAGTGTGTTGATCTTCATTATTATTATTTTTGAAATAATTTTTAGACTTTGGTCCCAATTAATAAAGTAATTTTTATTAATGATCAATAATACCTATGACTAAAATAAAACATTGAAATACTTCTCTTACAATTTTATTAATCATAAAGAAATTATTTTTAGCTATAATTTTTGATATATGTGCTTTTTTGGCTAATTACATATAATGTGGATAATTGAGGATACGTCCATAAAATTAATTATTCACTAATTATTTATATGCAGTAAATTTGAATACTTTTACAGCTTAACTAGTGGTTTGACCAATAATGCCTATTTTTGGGATCGTGGTTTTTTTTGTATCCCAATAAATTTATCCAAAAATTATAAACAATAAAAAAAAAAAAGTATCAAAGTCATGGCTACATGATAAAACAGTTCCCCACCATTCCATATAAGTAATTTTTCATTAATATAAACTAATCAATTTTGATTTTTACGAAGTACGATTCGAGATGGATTGATCAGCTGATAGAATGCACGTTTCCTATACCTGATTTTTAAGGAAAAAAAAATTTGAAAAATACTTTAGGACAACAGTTAATCAAGTACGTGATAGACATACAATAATTTTATCACCAAATCTTAAAAAATGTGTTGAATTTAAAAAAATAAACTATTTAATATCGTTAGATAAATTTCATATTTTTAACTTCATATTTTTAACATATCTCATTAAATATATTCATATAACTAAACTTAACAAGCAAATGACACCGCGCATGTCTGTCCACTAGAACGACCCTTTTTCGATTTATATATAATAGCATTCGATAATACTGTTTACGAATTTGGGTAAGCTTTTACTTAGGTTCATGGTATAGTGTAAGGTGACTCTTTAAGCATTTCAATTTTTTTTATATACAAATTAGAGATGTTAAAATTCAATATATAATCTACATCATGAATTCTTTCAATAATTTAAATTTTTATGTAGAATAATTTTTCGAATTGGGACATACCCGAAATTATGGGAGTAGTTAATTTTGTGAGTTTAATAAGGACTCGGATAGCTTCAACGGTTTCGGAATTCGGAGAAAACCAAAAATAAAAAATAAAAAATAATAGACTACGCACAAAATCTCTAATTTCCTCTTCGGCTAGCCCGTACATGGGAGAGGGGGCTCCAATTTAAAAAACTTGCATTTTCCTAGAAAGGCCCAAAGTTGAAGCCCAAAGCCCACCTTCCTTACAGTGACGTTGAATATCGGTTGGCGACGATTGATGCTTTTTTGAATACACAGGGTTGCAAATGCTTCCAAGGCAAGATGTAACGGCGGTGCATCGGCCCCGGGGTGAAGGGTAGTTAGAAGTGTTTGGTATTTTTTTCTCTCTCTTATGTTTTATGTTGTGTTTGGGAGAAGGGATTTCTTGGAGAGGAATGAAATTGGGTTGGAATAGGAACCATGTATTTGGGAAGGGGAAGGGAGGGACCAAAAAAAAAAAAAAGGTAATCCCTGTAATTCCTCCAAAAATGGGAGAATGCCAGCCACTTTCCCTTTTTTTTTTTCAATTTTAAATGTCAAATTACTTTTTATTTTATTTTCATTTGTTATTATAATACATATTATATTCTTTTTTCTTAATTTTTACTAATTCTCGAACAAAATATTTTCAATTTTCTTTCTTCATATTATTCCATTTTTCCCATGTCCGTATCTTTTTTATTTGACATTTCCACCCCTTATTCTTTGATCTCACTTGATAAGATTCATGGCTTGGCCACAAATTACAATGGAGACCAATATTCTAAGCCCATGTTAGTTTTTAAGTGAATCTAATTTAAGTGCTTTCGGTCCTCCAATGCAGACGGGTCATTTGGCAGTGTGAGGTTCTACATCAATATATTGGGAACCAAATATTGCAGGAGTTATTGGTTAATATTACGGCCAAGAATGAACGTGGGGAGGAAAAAAAATGTGTGGAGGACCATTTTCTTTTGGAAATTAGATCAATAACATTAATTAGTTGGCATTTATCAACTTAACCAAGTGTTAAATTTAACAGAAACTTTAGCTTAAAGTCAACAGCAGCATTTGCAAAGAGAGAGTTACAGCTAGGCGTTGATTCACAAGTTCAATCTGTCAGAAAATTTGAGAATTCCACGTCACCTTTCAAGGTTATTAGGGAGAAAGTTAATTACTGGGATTAGATCTCTAATTATATCTTGATGGTCAACTTTATTAAATGTGGCGTCCTTCCTACTGGCTAGCTTCACGGCAAAGACAGTTGTGAGCATGTGGCCGCCGCCCCCATCTCTGGATGTACCCAAAGCCAGTTTATGGAGGACGCAAAAGACTAGTGCAGAGTAACTGTGACACGTATTGCGTATGGTGGTTTGCAAAAGATCATTTTCATTATTTTATATTTGGTAGAATTTCTTATATGACATCAGACTGATGTAATAGTTAGCTTGTATTTCAGTCAGACTCGCACTGGAGTTAGTGCAGCCTAGCTAGTGTAGCTCAACTATCAATTTATGGTACGTTAGATAATGTTAGATAGATAAATTATATAATTAATTATGTATTATTTATAATATAAATATGTAATAAAATTCTTTCATAAATATAATTGACGTTAAAGTAGGCGCGCATACATTAATAACGGAAAGAATTTTGAACTCTTAAGACGTAGAATCAAGTCGTCGGGGCAGCATTGCTTCGCTATCAATCAAATAAAAGCTATCCGGGAACTTGTGGACAGAGATAATAAGCACAATATATAAGCAGAACGAAGTCTCAATTGATAAGAAATAAATAAAAAAAAATAGTAATGATAATATTGTAATTGATAAAAATTAATAATTAAAAAATTATGAAAAAAATAAATAATAATTTATAAAAAAATAAAAAATAATTGTTTAAATTAATAAAAAATAAATAAAAAAATAAAATAAATAGGAAATATTTTCTTTTTATTTTTTTTCTTTGAAAATTTGCGAATCAGGAAATGTTTGGGCACAAATTAAGGAAAAATTCTCGAACTTCGAATCTAATCTGAGAACATTTTTTGGCACATGTCATTTGATAAACAGTTTCTCCATAGTAAGGCTGTTAGTTGACCTTGGCCTTTTCTTCCCTCTCTCTCTTTTTTCTTTTTTTTCTTTTTTTTTTTCGTAAAGAGGACCACTGCATGTCTATAAAATTTAGTGTTTATAAGTAGTCACAAAAATAATATAATAGATAAAATATACGATATTTTTTTATATTTGTAAAAAAAATATACGATATATTAAAGAAAAATATACAATTCGTTCGAACAGTCATATATTTTTCAAATTAAAAAATTTTAGTTCTGAACAACTATTTACATTGCTCGTATAATTTTATTTGATATATTATAAAATTTTTTAATAATTACTTTATTACGTCATATTTTATTTATTTATATGTGTCGTATATTTATTTTAACATATCATATATCTTTTTATAAATATAAAAAATTATTATATATTTTCCCTCTTATTATATTTTCTGATTACTTGTAGACACCAAATTTGATGGACACCAAGTGTTTCCCTTTCAGAAATTGTTGTCTTCGGTTTTGAAACTGAAATGATGGTCGAGGAATATTCGCAAGCATATTTCATTAGTTCTTTCTTTTTCAGATCTCGTCCTCGAGCAGACGGTTTGTGCTCGTAGGCAATAGCTTGTTATGACTCAAAACCATGCACATTTGTGGCTGTTAAGGTCGATTTGAGTTACAAATAGGACATACACATGACAAATCTTAAGAAATTCATTTTTAAACTGTTTCATTATATTATTTAAGGTAGGAATTTATATAATAATTTAGTATATATTTTATATAATTGATCTAAGTTTAAATTTTTATACCGTCACCTTTTCTTCAAAGTTGTAATATACTTAAATGTTTTCACCTACTAGACTTAAAAGGTTTGATTCAGTGTGGTGTCGAATTCGAAATTTGACTATCGTTATAATCTGTTACGTGGAGACATACTGAAACTCATCAGTACTTGAATATTAGATCCTCCTACAAAACAATTAAATAAAAATATTAACAAATAATTTCTTACTTTAATCTATAAATACAATAATTAATGCTTTTACAATATACTTTTCCTTTCTAAAAAAATAACAAACATTGTTTCATTCTGGTCTACATTCCACCAACGAATTATTGAAAGTGCCTCCTCAAAAGGAAAAAAAAGGTGGTCCGTCTCTTTTCTTTGTTTGGCGAAGTTGGTAGGAATCATCATGTTGCAGTTTCAAACCCCTAATACTCCGGTTGTAAAATCATTGAACAGTGCGGCAAGCGCCTATATATATATATATATTAATTGAACAAAATTTCGCTCATAAACGTGATCCCAAGCACTTATTAATTAATTTATATTTAGAAATCTAGAGTTCTAATTTTAGAAAAAAAATATAAAATTTATGAGAATAATAAAAATTATTTTTTTAGTATAATTTAAGATTCAATAGACTTCCTCATAATAAACAAAAAAAATTTAATCTCTAGAAGAACATAATTTTTCAATAAAATTTTGGCATGTCACTCTTTTTTGTTGGAACTTTTGTTACAAAAAAACAAGAATCACTTGTAATTATTGTTACGAAAATAATTGGTACAGATATTCTCCACAAAAATTTTTATAATGCTTATATAATTTAAAAAAAGGATACTTTTCCTTATTTTTCACATTTGTATTACCTAACTAACCAAACGCGTACCTTAGAACACAAGTAATATCCTAATTTTTCTTTCTTTTTTTTTTTTTGCTTTTTAGAACGATAAAGAGGGATACTACACTACCCATTTGTAAAGAAAAATTATCCCAAATTATCTTACGAAATAGATTAAATTACCTAATTTTTTTTTGCATATTAAAAAATAGTGTATCAGTATTATATACGTCATCACATATATGGACTGAAATTGAGAATTATTAGTTAATATCTTCATCCAATCTCCTTCATAAGAAGAACCTACTAATGAACTTAAGGATTACTCTTGCATTGCTCATTGAGCATATTGAATCTAGATTCTTTAAACCTATTTTTAGACCAAGACATCCAAGTCAGAAAGGATTGCATAATACAAATATCTGAATATAATTTAACTACATGAAACACGTATCGAATCACTATTCACACTATCATTTCAACTGATAATCAAATTACCTACATTGAAACTATGGAGAAGAAAAATTGCATGAAATTGGAAAGCATGGGAAAAGAAAATCAAATCGAACTATGTAGTGGGCCCACGACCGGCAGGTCCTACCCCCCTCTGTCTCTCTTATCATCTCCTCTGGCCGAAGCATCAAAAAGAAAGAAAGAAAAAAAAGTGAAAGAAAAACAGAACAGAGAGAGAACAGAACGGCGGAGAGGGCAGAAGAAGAAGCATCCACGAAATTACTTGCACAAAAACGACAATGTTGGAAGCTTCCTTAGTCTCAATCTCAATGCTTACTTATCTCTAAGCCAGAGCCAGTGGCCTTCTATAAACACACACACACACATATATATTCACTCTTTCTTTCCCTTGTAATCTTTCACCCCACCACTCAATTTTACTCATTAATCATAGCATCTATGATGTTTACATATGTATAATTAATTGGATTCATGCTTTTTCGTAGATCCCATCGTTGCATATACTAGTGGGGTTCTTTTATAATTGGATTTCAGAGTGTTGTGTTTTTTAGAAGGCTTGCCGTTCACATTATAGATAGAACGAGAGTTATTGGAGAGATTGGGGAATTGGGGTTTGGAGATCTGGGATCTTGGTTGCAAAAATGGGTAGCCCAGAAGAGGAGAGAGTTATTGCCGTCATTATGGTCGGTGGACCAACTAAAGGTGTGATCTTTTTCCGTATATTCTGTTAAAATGGTGATTAGCAGTTAGTCTTCTGTTTGCAAAATCTGAATTCTCAATCCCCTTTTCTTCTTTGCCTGTATCTATTCGTTTCTTGGTTAATAAAGATTGTGGAATCAAATAAGCACGACCCTTTTCCTTGCCTTCTTTCAGTTTTGTCGGTAGAAATTAAAAGTTCAAACTCTCAAGTTTGATGCCATTAAGGAGACCCAGTTCTTGTTTTGTTTTTGTTTTTGTTTTTGTTTTTTTTTTAAATGCTCTTGTGATTTGTTAGAATTTGATCTCATATTGGACATGGTTCCCAATTTTCATTACAGGTACTCGGTTTCGCCCGTTGTCATTGAATATTCCAAAGCCTCTTTTTCCTCTGGCAGGGCAAGCAATGGTTCACCATCCAATATCTGCTTGTAAAAGGGTAGTTCGCATAGAATCAGTCATTTAATTTGTATTAATTGGATTTCTTGAATACGTCTATTTTCAACTTCTGAGCATGAAAATTGGCAGTGATTCTGATGTTGCATTTGCTGTTTCAGATTCCAAACTTGGCACAGATCTATCTTGTTGGTTTCTATGAGGAGCGTGAATTTGCATTGTATGTTTCTTCTATTTCCAATGAGCTCAGAATCCCCGTCAGGTAACTAACTTGCTTACTTTTCTTGGTCATTTGCTTGGTTTCCCAGTTTTTGGTTGTTCTTTTCTTTATTATGCAATCTTTGTTTGTAGATATTTGAGGGAAGATAAGCCTCATGGTTCGGCTGGTGGGCTTTATAATTTCAGAGATCTAATCATGGAAGACAACCCGGTCTTTACCTTAGTCTATTTCTTCTATCTAGACATGCTCGTTCCTCCAAAGTTTTGTATATATTTCCATTTCCATCCTCTACTCAAATGATAGGGAAAGTGAATTATGGATTTTCTGGCTGTTATAGTCTTATAAGTGATGCTCCATTATCTTGTTGCAGTCTCATATCTTCTTGCTGAATTGCGATGTTTGCTGCAGTTTTCCTCTCCCAGAAATGCTTGGTAATCTTGTTTTTCCTCTGAAGGTTGAATTTAGGAAAACAGCTTCTATGTTGTTAGTCTGTGTTGCCAAGCAGAAGCCTAATCTTTGAATTTTGGCTATTTCATTTGCAGAAGCACACAAAACATACGGCGGGATGGGAACTATCCTAGTAATCAAGGTTGGTTTGATGTAAAAGCAGGTTGGAGTGTGATCTTCCAGCAAGATTTTATTTTTGGCTTCACAATTCTTCTTCTGTCTAGGTTTCTGCTGAGTCGGCCAACCAGTTTGGGGAATTAGTTGCAGATTCAACAACCAAGGAATTGTTGCATTACACAGAGAAACCTGAAACATTTGTAAGTACCGGTTCATTTTAGCACTACGTCAACATTTGTTAACTGCATTGAATGGTTAAGTAAGGCTCTGTTTTGTTTGACTTCTTATTCTCCACGATTTAAATAGTGAAGATTTAACAATCTAAAATTGTCCTATCCCTAGAAGTTTAGTACTCACTGTCGCAGCAATCAGAAGCACTCATATTTAAACATGACTAGATTCCAGCTTTTTCATTTCTCTTTTGTGGAAGCAAAATACCCCAAAGAGGCAGTAATCCAAATAGTGATGTTCAGAATTGTTTATTCCCCAACCCCCAAAAGAAAATCCTTTATTTTCTTTTTCTTTGATTAGTAGGAGATTACATTGAATTGCAGGTAAGTGACCTTATAAATTGTGGAGTGTATGTGTTCACCCCGGTTATATTTACAGCCATCCAAGGGGTCTCTTCTCAACGGAAAGACAGAGGTCAGTTAATCCTGAGCTTTAATTAAAGTCAGAAGTTGGAGAATAATAATTTTTTTTTGACGCAATAAATGCAGAAATGAAGCCTGTTTCGATGACAAAATAATCTCAAGCACGCATATGATATTTCAATTCTGATATTTACATCAGCGGAGGATTTTTTTTTTTTTTTTGGCAATTGGCATGTAATAGCTTGTTGCTATTTTTGAATTTTTTTTGAAAGACCTCCACTTAGCTAACTGTATCATGGATATCCATTATGGCAGAGTCTGAACTATGAAATCTGTATTTGCAGCTAATCTGAAACGTGTTTCCAGCTTTGAAGCCCTACAATCGCCTACAAGGTATGCTGTTCTGCAGTTCCAGGTTGCCCATCATGCTGCTGTATGAATCAGGCATAGGCTGCCTCTAATTTGACCAATAAGTTGGCAGCTTTTTTCTTCTCTTCAACTAAGCTGACCAATAAATGTTACCATTGAGCTGTAATTAACAAGCATCAGCCGTCTCAAAAAAAAGAAAAAAAAAAACTATTTTGCTGGAAGCAAAGATAAACAAATGTCATGGCTGTCACCTAGTATATAAAACATCTGTTTTTATAATGTTATGTATTTTAATAACAAAGAAAAGGTCTACAAGAGCATTCCTGCTTATTTTGGATTTGGTAGAACCTACTGTCCATCTTCATTTTCTTTCCTGACACAAGTTCTGCAGCAGGAGTACTCCAACAGATTTTGTAAGATTGGATCAGGATATCCTGTCTCCCCTTGCTGGCAAAAGGCAGCTATATACGTATGAAACCATGGACTTCTGGGAACAAATTAAAACTCCTGGGTAGGCTATACTATTCAATATATTTTGATTGCATTTTCTTTGCCTCAACAGATGCACTGATTTTGTTTTTTTCTTTTTGTCAATGCCTACAGTATGTCCTTGAAATGTTCGGGTCTGTATCTTTCCCAATTCCGAATCACCTCCCCCAATCTTTTGGCTAGTGGTGATGGCTTGAAGAGTGCAACCATCATTGGGGATGTTTATATTCATCCTTCAGCAAAAGTACATCCAACTGCTAAGGTAATAGTAAATCTCATTTCTGGTATGTTATTAGTGATTCACAGCTTAATATCAATTTTACTTGAATTCGGTGAACAGATTGGTCCCAATGTTTCAATATCTGCTAATGCTCGTATTGGGCCAGGTGCAAGGCTCATCAGTTGCATCATCCTAGATGATGTGGAAGTCATGGTAGGAAACTTTTTAAAGGATTTAAATGTGCAAGATTGGACCTTTCTTTCCTTTTGCCTATCTTAAACTTTATTAAATTTTGTTTCATACCTTAGGAGAATGCCGTTGTCATACATGCCATTGTTGGGTGGAAGTCTTGCATAGGGAAGTGGTCTCGAGTCCAGGTAAGATGGTTGTTTTGCAGTCACTATTTTCTAACTGTTAACTGTCGTAAACCCCGCTTTCCCAATATTGTCCCATTCTATGATGGATTAATGCAATGACAACGTAAAAAATAGACGTTTTGCACAAGGGAGTGTTTCTCAACGTACACAATGTAATTGTTGTGGCAATGGTAGATTTTCATGCTTAATATTATTACTATGCCAAAGTGACTCGATTTTCCTCTTGTTGACCTGTAATCTTGCAAAAGCTTGTTCTTTTTGCATCCATAGTTTCTCCTAACGCCGGCTTTACCTCTATCTTAAATTTACTTTCACTTGCATTAGTTTTGTTTCTCTTGAATTTCCCTTTGGTGTACATCACAACTTTAATTTACTGATTTGAATAAACTGGCTGCAGGCTGAAGGAGATTATAATGTCAAACGTGGGGTTACAATCCTCGGTACTTTTTCCATGCTTTTCCCTTCCTACTTTAACATATGCATTCTGTATCCTTCCCTTTGGGGCTGAATACAAGTCCTTCACAATCCCATTGCTCTTTCCTGTGGTATAGGTGAAGCTGTGACTGTTGAGGATGAAGTAGTGGTGGTTAACAGCATTGTTCTCCCAAACAAGACGCTTAATGTTAGTGTTCAGGAGGAAATAATCTTATAATATAACTCTTATAGTTACAAACATCTCCACTCTCTCTCTCTCTCTCTCTCTGTAAATACAGCTACAATCAATTATTTATCATTCTGCCCTTAGGGAAGCTAAAGTTTCTACTTGTAACGTGATATTTGGAAATGAATAATAAATGAAATTTTAATTACTCATTGGTTTTACTCTCTTGTGGAAGCTTTTGTTACAGTTTTTCTCTTGGTTAACAATTTTGTATGCCTGGGACAAACGTAATCTGAAATTTCTATAGCTATGTTATGATTTGCCACTCTTTGTCATGGAATATGACACTGTAGCAGCATTGGCCTTTTGCATTAGAATCTGCCTATTCTCACCAAAGGCTTCACCTCCAATGCATTCTCTGAATGCATTTCTATATAGAAGTTGAGCAAATGACATTAGAATTTCTCCCAATGTTTAGACAAGGTTGTTGTGTCGAAGAAAATTAAAAAAGAAAAAAAAAAGTACAAGGTTGAGCTGCTGCTGCTGCATTCAGGGATGTTAAAGTCCCCTCGCCAAGAGCTCCCCGACAATGACAGTGGAAACAACCCACATGCTGTGGCGGGACGGTTTTTTTTCTTGACAGTGTGCAGATACAAAGCATAAAACTTCTTCCTCAAAAGATTAGTTTGAAGACGATTCTGTTATTAGATATAAGAAATTCGTGCAGTCATTTACTTCGGTACATCAGCTGACAAACAATGAATGTTAGTATGTAAGGGCGAACTGAACAATCAAATGCGTACACAGAGACGATGTGTACATCTTTGGATATTGAAGAACCTCAAATACTCTGAGGATGGCCATGCTAAGCTGGTACACGGAGTACATGCATCAACATGAGGCCCTCACTTCTTTTCTATGCCCTAAAAAGAATGAAAAAGGAAATTGAAGTTCCAACACTGCTCTTAATGACTGAAGCTCACTTGAAACGGGCTGATGAAGAATCAGGAGATTTGTCGTATTGGCTTCTTCTCGGCAACTTCACTGTACCATGATCTCCACGCCTCCATATAATGAATGAAAAGGTCTCTCAAGGCTACAACAATCACCAGCAAAGTCAGCTTTGCTACAATAAATACAAGTGAAGAAAGTTATGAAACAGGCAAATAAATGTTTTTTCTTTCTTTTTTTTTTTGCATATAATATATGTTTGTTATGACTTGCTACCCAATTTCGTACCCCATTTCCTAATCGAGCATCAAATACTTGGATTATGGAAAAAAGGGTGTTTCATCATTGTCAAATTAGATCACTTTACATTATATTAAAGCATTGGAGTATACCTTGGTTGTGATATTGGGGCCGGTAAGTAGAGGCGAGACTCTCACAGTCATGAAACCAACGCACTTTGTTCTCAGTACCACTAACTTGGGGCACAGTGTTGGGAGCAAAAGGACCAAATTGAAAAGTCCTGGAGCCCTGATGTGAATCCTGGCCTAAATTACCTCTATCATCTGCAATTCCCACGTCTTCAACTTTTATATGGTTCTGTATCTTCAAATACTGGCTTTTATCCTTGTCAACTGATGATTCAACTTTGTTTCTTTTAGAATACGTATTTGTAACATCAGTTCCAAATGTCCTCTTTCTCGTAACATTAAGTGCCAAAGCATCATCTGCTACATTATCTGACTTCCCTCTCGACCCTACCCACCTGAATGCAGGTTTCCTGGTATCCGGAGTATGCGTCTGCATGTCATTTCCTATTTCTCAGAATTACCGATGGTGATAGAGTTTGACATATAAAAGTATAATTACTTCCGGCATTACCTTTTGAATAAGCATCATGGAAGACAGCACATTCGCAATGTCATATAGCCGCCGTACTTTTGCTGCAGAATCATATCATGGAGAGAACATCAGTCTAAGAGAGCTTAAACAAGATGCCTTTATCACCCAAAAAGACGAGAATTGAGTGGAATTACTTCTCATGATAGCTGAGTTATGAGCATCCCCGAGCAACAATTTTGCAGCATCATCGAGGGAGATTAGATCCACCTAAAACAGATTTTACTCGCATTAGAACATCAAGCAAATGATAATCGCATGCTCAATCTTAAAAACACTAGCAACTTAAATTCACTTACATTAGAGCACAAAAAGAGCTTGACAAAATTCTCTGTTAGAAGTCCCAAAGATTTCTCTTTCCTGTTATCTGTAAGGAGAACAGTACGCTTGGTCATGATATATCATCAGGGATTGAAGATTAAACTATAGCTATAATTTAGCGCACAAGGAGCCTTTTTTTTTAAATCCTAGTGGAGATAGTCTATTATTACGGAAAAGAAGCTAATGAGCGAGGAATTGGGGGCCAAACCCCAAACCCTCACTTGAAAGCTTCAACTTTCAACCATCCTAACTATATTGGGGTCCTCACAAGGAGCATATTTTGAAGCAACTAGAAGACCATATTTTAAAACATTACCAAAACGTGATGCTGCCGTTGATTTAACAATGCCACTAGGAATTGAATTGTCATTCTGGCTTCCTGAGTTAGGATTGGAATCACTGTCATTATCATCATTTTCATCCTCCTCATCTTCATCAGAGACCTAATATGCAATGGATACATCATTAAGACAGAAAATAAAAAAATAACAGTTTAAAAAATCAAATCCTCATAAGACAAAAAGCAAAAAGCTTGAAAAAGCAATAAGTAAAGAAGAATAAACCTGATCTACTTACTTTAATGAAATTGTTGTTGCTACTGTCATATGAATGTCGATTCTCCCTCGAACCCTCCTACAATGCCACGAAAAGCACAAAATCGGCCTGCTAAAGTTCTTATAAAAAGGCCCAATTCGCAGAACACTTACCAAGCTCTGCTGGAAAATAAAAAGCTGAAATTCTCGCCTTTTCTGATACCTTTAGTTTTTGAAGAGCATTTGGGATTGCCCCAAACCCCTTCCATGTATACTGATTCTTTGCCCTTCTTGCAAGAACCTGTAATCGATGGATACCCAATTCAGAAAAAGGCATGAAAAATCCATATATATATATATATATGGAAGTCAGAAGAAGAAAAGAGAAAAGGGGGGGTTTTTCAATATTCGGACCCCAACGCTTTCTAAAACATTGACAATATCATAGATCCGCCGCCTCTCAACACCTGGAAAATCCCAGAAACAATAAAACCTCACTTAATTTTTCCGATTGAACCCAAAACAAAAAATGTGAAAAGCAACTATCGTAATTTGATTTAGACATTTTTTTTTTCAAAAAAAAGAAGAAGAAAGTATTGAGTGGGAAGAAAATGACCTAATCTTGAAGCGGCGTCATCGAGTCCAATCACCTCAGTTCCATCTCTATTATACAAATTCAAGAAACTGCAACAAAATTTTCAAAAAAAAAATTTCTTCTTAAAAAAAAATAAATAAAAGACCGGAAAAAGTTAGGACAAAGGGGTTGTTAGATAACAGAAAAGGAAGGAGAAAGAAAGAAAGAAAACGGGCCGGGGAGGGGGGTTACTTGGTGCACAAAAGACCGAGAGACTTCTGTTTCCTGCTATAGCCATGGTGCCTGCCGGATGGTTCCGGTCCGTCGCCGGCAAACAGCGTCATGTTTAGAATATAGAGAAAGAGATGGGAGAGAGATTTGAATGTTCAGACGGAAAAAGAGAGAGAGAGAGAGAAATGGGGCGTTTGGTTTGGGAGGCTGAGGACCGTTTTTAAAAAAAAAAAAAAGAGTGGAGGAGCGATGGATCTAATGGCAAATGGCGGGCTTGGAATTTTGAAAAGAGAGGGAGGATCTGTTTGTTTGGGGTTTCGGCTGAGAAAATAGAAAGCAAAAAAGGAAGGGAGATGCGCGGATTGGGGGAGGCGGCCCGCGGCGTATTTGGAGTCTGGAGTTTTGGGATGGATCAGGTGGATTCTGGAGGGATTGAGTGTTGGCGTTTATTCAAAGTTTTGAATTACAAAAGACGGAAAGGGGAAAAGAAACGTTAGCGCGAATTTGAATTGCCGGTTTTGTTTTGCAAGACGCGCCTTCCGCTCTGCGGCTCTGCCCCCTTGTGGTTGATCATATGAAGTGAGAATCGGACCTGGACCAATCGGTTCAATCATAAAAATTGGGAATCGATCTTAATTTTTGTCCTGTTCAAGTCTAAAAATAGAATTCAGATTAGACCGAAAAAAATCGGTCAAAAACCGAAAAAATTGGTCAAAAACTGAGAAAATCGGTAAAAAATCGGACTAGTTGGACCGGTTCAATTTAAACCAAAAAATTTTAAATTATAATTTGACCCAAAATTTTATCTAAATTATAATTAAGATTCTAATGTTAACTAAAAATTTTAAGTTAGTACTCGATTGATTAAAATTTTTAATTTAATCTTTAAAATTTAAAAATTAATATTTAATCATTATTTATAAATATTATTTTTTCAATTAATTTTTATAAATTATATTTTGTTAAATATACTAATTGTAATATCCTTAATGTATGTAAATATTAATATAATTTTTAAAATACACTTTATTTTAAATATTTATTATCATTCTTATATAATATAATATTATATATAATTATATAAGCTATATAAAAATTTAATTTTTATATATTTAATATTAAATACCGATTTTACCGGTTTAACTGCAGTTTTACCGATCGAACCGGTTGAACCTTGAACCTCTCAGCTTTCTAGTTTAATAGCCGGTTCGATTCTGACAACCTTACTTGATGTGCCACTCCCACGTGTTGATACTAGCGTCGCCGCTAACTACAATTTATAATTATAATTTCTTTAAAAAAAGAAATACTTTTGAGTCATACACACAGCCAATTACATTTAAAAACCACGCACAAATAATAGGAGGCTTGTCTCTTCACGTGCTAAAATCCTTATATTTAAGTCCCTATTGAAGTGTTCAGGAATTAAAATTATGTATACAAAATATAATCGAGTAATAGGTATAATATCTCTTGATTAGAGTGAGGACACCACTTTTACTTTTTTTTTAAATTTTTGTAATCAAGGAAAAAAGAGAAGTCTTCCCATTATTGTTGTTGCCTGAATCAAAGCTAACTATCTCGTGTTTGTTTTTAATGTGACTGGTTAAATAATCTGTCGAAACTTCTTCGTCTTGTATCGGAATTCTTGTGACTCTAGTATTTTTCCTTAACATTTGCAACTTCTCTAGCAGGAAAAAAAAAAAAAGAAAAGGAATCAAGACTATTTGAAGTGTTGTGTTGAAGAAATATACTTAACCAAATCGCATGCATCCGCAAATTTGTAGGATTTATAGGCATGATATGATGCATAAACCCATCCAATAATTTGATTGCGTCAAATAATAAATGCTACATCTCAAAGATCACGTGTATGATTTTGGGGGTTAACCTTTTCTCCTCACAAAAATTCACAATTTTCAACCTTCGAATTTTTTGATTGAAACATTACCGAAGGTTGCGTGAATGTTAATTAATATATATATATATATATATATATATATAAACACCGACGAACTTTCTTCTCCCCGTCTGAGTAAATTAATAGCAGAGAGTTGAACATATATATATATATATATTATTCCTTTTTTTTTTATTTTTACAAACGATGGATTGAGTCAAATAATCTCATATTTCATTCAACCACTCGATGAGATATACGAAAACTCCGTTATTAGATATTATAATAATTATTAAGTTTAAAATCAATTGCTGTACTTAATCTTTTTAGATTTGAAGTGAGTATTTAACTTCTTATTAAGGGAGAGTTATGAGTATAAAAACTTAGGTTTTAGGTTATTTGTATTAAAACACGCCGCCTTACAACCAATTTAACACATCGGATGATTAAGTATATCATTTGATTTTTTTTACAAATTAAGAAACTCTAATCTTACTAATTAACAGAAAAATGTTCCTTAATTGGTTTAATTATGATGAACAAAGATGAAAGCTTGTAGTACTCATTCCAACTCTTTATTTCGTCGGATTACTCTATCATAGGTGGGTCGATCTGATTCATAAACCAAGTGAGGAACCAGGGAGGCTGGGGCGGAGGCTGTGGTGGAAGCGGCGGCTTTGGCTGGAGATGAAGGAGGTGGGAGTGGCTGGTTCTCGTCGGTAGTTGAGTCGAATCGTTACATTAGTCGTGTTCGGTCTTTTCATTGAAGTTTTTGTCTTTGGGCTCTATTGCCCTATGGGATGGGCTGCCTGTCTTGTTCGAATTGGTCCACTAGGAATAAAATAGAAAACCGCTAGTTCCCTCTTAAACCACCGAAAAAGTTTCAATCTTTTGTGTCTTTGGAATCTGATAGTCAGTGGGAGAGTACAACTCTAGAAGCAGAGAGAGAGAGGGAGATAGATTAGATTTACATGATCAGACAAGAAAGCCAAGTAGATAGAGAGATTTCAGGATGATGGGTTCCAAAGAGAGTTGCAGAAGCGAACTTCGAACTGCAATTCGGCAACTGAGTGATCGGTGCCTTTACTCTGCAGCCAAATGGTAAGCATCTCTCCAGTATAAAAACCCTAATTTCCAAGTTGCCCATTTGCCTGTTTATAGCGTCTTTTTATCATTTTTTAACTTCTTTATTGTTTCTGGGATTTCAATTTTTGTTCAAATAATATAACAGTATTTCAAATTGCCGTGCATAATGTGCCTACATTAAATCAGCTTTCATTTTTATATTCTCATTGTTAGATCTCTATTTGATTTTTCTGTTCTTGGTAAATAAAAAAAGCTGGTTTTTTTTTTTGGACCTTATCAGAATTTTTTTTTTTTTTCATTAGTATATTCTGAGGTGCCTTTACATTTATGTATGCTTGCAGGGCAGGAGAGCAACTGGTGGGGATTGAGCAAGACCCAGCAAAGTTTACTCCTTCAAACACCAGATTCCAGCGTGGAAGCTCGAGTATTCGGCGGAGATTTCGAACCCATGATATCACTTCTACACCTGCTGCTGGTGTTTCGTATGTGTCCACCCCGATAATGGAGGAAGACGAGGCAGTGGAGAGTGACTTCTACCTTTTAGCAAAGTCTTACTTTGATTGCCGAGAGTATAGAAGGGCAGCTCATGTGCTTCGAGATCAAACTGGAAAGAAATCTGTGTTCTTGCGTTGTTATGCTCTTTATCTGGTGTGTTTTCTTCTCGCGTGCATATATTACATTTTTATGGTTCTTTTCCTATGCTTTCACTATATTTGTTCTGATTCGGCTTTCATTGTTGCCCATCAAGTTCTTTGCACATTAGGTGTATTAATCATCCGCATAATAAAGTTGGTAGTATTCATGCTCGTTTATAATTTTTAGTCAAAATTGCCTCATCAGAACCAAGAAAACCCAGTTATCTGGAGGAGGAAATGTTTCTTAATGCCATAGATGCACACATTCTTCGAGGTTCTGGTGTGGGAATATAAGTTTACATGTATCTCTGCTTTTCATGTCAAGCAAATAGTGGAAATGAAATGGAGGTAGAATGTTTTAAACATCTTCTTCCAACTCCTATTGGTTCTCTTTTTAGATTCCTTGTTTATGTTTGCTTGAAGTTTGTATGATATAAATTGAATAGCATCAGGAAACTACAGAACTAGCTTGTCCCTTCCTTTCTAATTGATAAGTGGCCAGCTACTGGTAGAGTATCAACTGGTGTATCTGTCAATTTTTTCCTGCGTTATTATTTTAATAGTTGGGATGCAGTACTTTACGTGTCATGTCTTTTCTGCCTATCTCCACGTGCTGGTATTGGTCCACATGTTTTGGACAAAAAAAAAAAAAACAATTAAGAGATACCAGGAACCTAGTTAACTTTTTGCTCACCTTCATTCAAGAGGCAAATCACTGTGGAAAGGGATGCAAAGGGGATGGGACAAATAAAATATAAGTGATATGGGAATGAATTTAGAACTGCAATATCTTTAGTCTATCAAGAGTTTGTGAGTACTTGTATCCCACTATATTACCATGTAATTTTCAGTAGATGCATGGATGCATTGTATGCATTTGTCGGCTTATATGGCATAAATGGTTCGTGTGATACCTGTCCGCATAAAGTTTAAACGACCATGTATTGTAAGGCTTTGTGCCATCTCACTAAGTCTGCTTATCCTTCAACTTCTGGTTGGCTTTGAAGGCTGGGGAGAAACGGAAGGAAGAAGAAATGATAGAGCTTGAAGGGCCCTTAGGTAAGAGTGATGCTGTCAACCGTGAATTGATTTCTCTTGATAGAGAGTTGTCAACACTCTGGAAGAATGGCAATATTGATCCCTTTGCATTGTACTTGTATGGTCTTGTGCTTAAAGAGAAAGGCAATCAGAAATTAGCGCGAACAGTTCTCGTGGAGTCTGTCAATAGTTATCCTTGGAACTGGAATGCCTGGTTGGAGCTACTGTCTATGTGTACCACAATTGAGATACTGAATAGTCTTAATCTCTGTAACCATTATATGAAGGACTTTTTTCTTGCCAGTGCTTACCAAGAACTGCGGATGCACAATGAATCCCTGGCAAAGTATGAATATTTGCAAGGAACTTTCAGTTATAGCAATTATGTCCAGGCTCAAATTGCAAAAGCGCAGTACAGTCTAAGGGAATTTGAACAAGTTGAAGTTATATTTGAAGAACTTTTAAGGAATGATCCTTATCGTGTGGAAGACATGGATATGTATTCCAATGTGCTCTATGCAAAGGAATGTTTCTCTGCCCTAAGTTACCTTGCCCACCGAGTGTTTATGACTGATAAATACAGACCTGAATCTTGTTGTATCATTGGAAATTATTACAGTCTAAAAGGACAACATGAAAAATCAGTCATGTACTTTAGAAGGGCACTCAAGCTCAACAAAAATTACTTATCTGCTTGGACACTAATGGGTCATGAGTATGTTGAGATGAAAAACACTCCGGCTGCTATTGATGCCTACCGACGGGCTGTGGAAATCAATCCTTGTGATCATCGAGCTTGGTATGGGCTAGGACAAGCTTACGAAATGATGGGCATGCCTGTATATGCACTTCATTATTTTAAAAAATCTGTTTTCTTGCAGCCAAATGATTATCGGCTATGGATTGCAATGGCTGAATGTTATGAAAGGGATGAGCTTCCCATGCTCGAGGAGGCAATCAAGTGTTACAGAAGGGCTGCCAATTGTAATGACAGGGAAGCGATAGCAATGCATAAGTTAGCAAAGTTACACCGACAGCTGGGGCGATCCGAGGAAGCGGCATTTTACTACAAGAAGGACTTAGACAGAATGGAAGCTGAAGAGAGAGAAGGGCCAAATGTGGTTGAAGCTCTGCTTTTTCTTGCTCAACATTGCAGAGCCCTGAAGAGATTTGAAGAAGCAGAAGTGTACTGTACCCGTCTTCTTGACTACACTGGACCAGTGAGTTCTATAACCATAATCTGGTTTATCTGTGATGTTAAAAAGAAATTTACAACCTTTTTGAAGTACATGCATTGTACATCTATTTATGAGCCAGGCTCAGTGGATTTTGGCTTCTATTCCATGGTTGCAGGAGAAGGAAACGGCGAAGAATATGCTTCGAGGAATGAGAATGTCTGAATCAAGCTTTCCTTCTATGGACGTCGAACACTTTCCTCCTTAATTTCTCCGCAACTTCAGAAGCACTGAAGGACTTTACGAAGCATGTCCCTTTTCCTAGGTTTCCTGCTTAACAAAAGCAAACATGGTGGGAGCACTTAAAAACTGTTTCCCACCATGCAACTGACAACTAATATCCTCGACTTCAAAGTTGCTTAGAGGCTCGGCACACTTTCTGGTCTTCTAGCTCCTGTGCTTATTACAAGCAGAATAGATATCATATAAGTGTTGCCCTATCAAGAAATTCCAGTCTGCTTGGTGATATATTTATTTGTTGTATAAGTTTATAGCATGATGCATTTAAAACTGAGTGTTGTATTGGTTGGAATTTATCATTTTGGACCTGTACTCGGCAATTTTTGTCTGAATAAATTATGATTTCTGCATTGCGATGGTATGCTTATCCGAGAGGATTTCCCAGTGCGCTAAAGACCACTATGTCTGATACATTTTTTGGACAAATTGGAAAAGTCGCAGTTTGACCGTTGAGGTCCAATTTCAAATTTTCAATATGTCGGGTATCCCAATGGGAGCCTTGCACGTAGCAAAGTCCCAAAAAGAGTATTGGTACTTTTTCAGAAGAAAATGTGCTTGAATTACTATTCGAATGTAATCAGTTAGTTTTAACGTGCAACCGATCGAATTGCATGCGCAAGTAAATATAAGAAGTAATTTTTTTTTATAATTGGTTGCACATGTAATTCGATCGATTACACATTAAATCTGTCTAATTGTATCTGAACAGTAATTCGAGCGTTTTTTTCGAGCGTTTTTTTTTTTTTTCAGAAATATAGTTTTTTCTTATAAAAAAAATGAGAATTTAATTTCCGTATAAGAGGGGAAATCCAGAATATATGTTTAAATCTTATGGCTTTACCGTCTTTTGTAGGGTCATTGATAGCAAAAAAAAAAAAAAAAAATTAAAAAGGAGGTAGGGTGATTAGCTTTTTAATTATTATTTTGTTTCTTTTCAGAAACTACTTAAATATTTTGATCAAAAAAATTTAATTAAATGTATATTTTTTGTTTTCCATCGGGAGAAAAAAAAAAAAAGCAAAAACGAAAGATTACACTTGCCCAACAAACTCTATGTAGTAATGTGAAGACACCCTATCATGTGCAGCAATTAACATCAGAAACAACATTAACATCCACAATTATCAGAAAAAATCAGATTTTTTAATTCATCATGAGACACAAAATTGACATCCACAATTATCAGAAAAAATCTGGAGGTTGGGACACCAGACAACACGCCACAGTCAAAAGCATCATGAGACACAAAATTAACATCCACAATTATCATAATCATTCAAAAGACGCAACACTCTATTCATCATTTGGAATCCAGCTTATCGGAAAAAAATCCATCGAAAATTAATTCATTTGAAACTTTAAACACTTGCCTTTAGTTCGAAAGCAACAAGAACCTCCATCACACAACCCCTCCCCCAAAACAGAACAAAAAAAATTGAAGACACCCTTTGTATCTAATATTCAAAACAATGTTTCAAAGTGGCTTGATTTCTTCAGTTTGGATTTGAGAAGAAGCCGTTGATATTTGGCATGATCTGAGGATTCTTGTTGCGGACAAATTTCCTCAAAGCATGTTGTGCATACTTTTCTCCCTCTGCATGGTTGTCCAATACTCCGGCAGCCCTGTTCTGCTTGGTAACCCTATTTCAAGGAACGCAGAGCAATCACCAAAGACAAATATTTTGAGTCAACTAGTGACATTACTCGACTAAAAGTGCTGCAAGTCAATTTGTTCATATGTAAGCTTTTACATCAAAACATATATCCAAATATAGAAGATTCACTTCTTTTCTTCAGCCAATGCTCTTTTTCTCTCAAAACAAAATGCTGGAAAAGGGGAATGGAAGGCCAACTCAGCTAAGTAGCTAAACGATTCCGATTCCAAGCTTCAAATATAAGCTTGAACATGCTAAAATTTGACTTGACTCGACTTATTTGCAGTCCTACCAATTCTTCCGTTTCCTAATCTATCAAAATAAAACACTAAAAAAGGCAATGGGGAATTGGCATTCGGTGCAAATATAAACATCAGAAATCAGAATCTTTTTTTTTTTCCTTCAAACAAAATTCATATTGAAATCTACCAAATTCAGGCACCCGAAAAAATCTACTAACTTCCTTGAATCAGCTGGCGTGCATAAACATCAAAGGATTCTCCTGATATAATCTCCAATTTTAATCCTTATCAAAATATTCCCATCCAAAGGATATTCTTTCTCAAAATCATGGATCCATCCGAACCCTTAAGTTCGACGCCAATCTAAATTGCCAGTTCTACAATGGAGGCAAGATATCACTAGCTGCTAAATGTCAAAGACCGACAGACATGTAATGAGCCATCGTCTATTATCTCCCCATGGATTGAAAACTTCCTTAATCAAAATCAAACCATTATATTATACACAGAAAAACCAATAAAAATGCTAAAACATATTGGGGTCTACGGTCTACCTATCTAGGCAAGGAAAGGAACCAACTTTCCCATATATTCGGCATGCACGTAGATTTTGATTTACAGACTCGACATAAATCACAGAGAAAGACATAGACCTGACTTCAGGGTTGGTGCAGATGTTGCGGACAAGCTGCATCCCGCAGATCCCAACGGCAAGTCCGACGGCGGCGAACAGAGGATACGCCTACAAAACACAGCAAAAATAAGATCCCATCCGGCTCAAAACAAACAGCTAATGAGCTATTAGCTTTTAATTCAAATGACATTAGAAATATGTCTGTAAATATGAGATCGAGAGTTTAAATTTTTAACTTTTTTTATTGTCACTTTTCTCTCCAATCAATTAATTTAAATTTAAAAAAATTCAAAACAAACACCCAATACGCAAAAAAAAAAAAAAAAAACAACGACAACAAAGTAAACACACACAATTCTAACAAGGAAAAAAATCGGTGAATATAATGAGAAACGAGCTGGCATTTAATTCCCGTACAGTAAAAATGTGTAATAATACAATAATAAAATGTGTAACTGACTTTATAAAAATACATTACGTGTATTATTGAACAAATTTTATTTTTGTCAAATAGAATTTAAATTTTTTAAAAAAGATTGTCAGTGAATGGCTCATTTTCCTTCACGCAAAGTCAAATTGGCTCGCAAACAAAAGAATCACTACGGTCAAAACAACGTCCGGCAACCTGGCATCGGAGTTTGAGTTTGAGTTTGAGTTTGCGTAAATTTATCGAGTTTGAGTTTCCGTCAGAATCAATTAACCAGACTAAAAGGGGTAGACCCGGCGGCGACGCACCTCAGGCCTCAGCCAACGAAACCCTGCCATCAGATCACGCACCCGCTGCAGGGATTAGGGATGGAAGCCGCGAGAGAGAGAAGGGGAGCCTTTTGGAGTCTTGCAGAGGAGGCGGGAGAATAATAATAATAATAATAGAGCGTTATTAGAATAAAGGATGTCAATGCGACTTTGTCTTGACTACAGCCGTTACTATTTTTATTTGTTTTCTATATTTGTAGCCCGCATTTGGAGGAATATAACTGGCTGGCTGGTTTGGCAAGACGAAGAGCACCACTATTTCTATTTGTGGACAAATTGGACCAATGGGTTTGTTTTTCTTTTGACACCCTTCATTCCGACCGAAAAGAAATTTCCTTCGCCGGACCTTATTTTACGCACGGACCAAAAGAGTTTAGATTTAGAATTAGACTAGGTGTCCAAAATAGCATAAATGCCTTTGGAGGGTAGTAAATACACACACACACATATATATATATATATATATATATATATATAATAAAATATTTGAAGGCTTGAAGCCAAGATGTTATGATTCGAATTTAAATGCACATGTTTTGAAAGAGAATTTGTAGTATCACTCGACTAAGGCCTATTGGCATATTCTTTTTGAAATATTCTTCTAATTTTTTATAAAAAAAATTTATCAAATTATAAGTTACATATAATAATAATAACGTTTAATTTCTTATAAATTTCACGTCATCCTTAAAACCCCGAGAGTTGTCAGGCGGTGATTTTTGCAACGATATCGTTTGATCAACCTCCCGTATTTGTTGGGCCTTATAGATGCCCAAGTTCCAATGCCGGATCCCAACCCAAAGGAATATGTTTGGCCCACGAGTTTAGTGACTTGAATGAATTTTTTATACACAAAAAGTCGGCAAAACTTTGTAAATAAACGGTGTTCATTGTTTCTTTTTCTTTTTCTTTTTTTTTTAAGCTACTATTAATTTCATGAAACTTGATAAAATCTCTAAAATTTATCATAAATGTTGGAAGATAGTGGGCAAAAATTGAGAATTGGGAGTTGTTCTAACAATAATGAGGTGTGTGTCTCATTACAGTGAACGAAAGTTTGAATCTCTACTTACTTCTCACTTATTTTCTCTCTATGTAATTGTGACCACTCCTTTAAAATAAAAAATAATGAGTGAAGCTTTCAAATACTGTAATCTAAAAACTTACTAGGAAGAATGATATGATTGTAATCAAATGACGTGTACAATTAAATTCTAATGAGCTACAAACTTGCACACATATTATGTTTTGAATGATAAAATTTTCTCTCTGACCTGGTGTCTGGCTCTGCCATTGCCACTGCGTTATTATCAAATAGTTTCAAAGATGCTTATGTGTATCACAAGCTTCAGCTAAGAAAATGCCCTAAGACAGCTCTTCATGTTTGAGTTAACCAGAGCATCGTGAGAACTGAGCTTTCTTTTTATTTAAAGAGAATTGAGATCGGTTGGGCTAAACTCAATCTTGGATTTTTTTTTTTGGGGGTATATTTTTTGACCGTCCACGTTGATGGTGGGTGTTATAGAATCATTTAAATGGTCTGCTTATCAATTTTATTGGTCATATGTGTGACTTCTATTAAAGTTGAATTATATTCCGTAACAGTAAGACTAAATATACACGAATTTTGTCGAGTCTCGAACAGTATGTCTTTGAATATTATTTTCTTACAGATTTAGTATAAATAATTCGACTTACCTGATGCCTCATGCCTTATACAATATTATCATATAAATCTATAGGAAATCACTCTTATTTAGTCATTTTATGAATCAAAACCAGCATTACTGGGTATGTTTGGCCTTCAATTGACTGGAGATCACGGACTTTATAAAATAGGATATGAGATAGATGCCCTTAAAATTATTCCTGTTTCGGATCAGGATGACATTCCTCTAAATGAGAACCTGTCTTGGATATGGGAATAATGAGATATTCAAAGTTCAAACAGGATTGTAAAAAAAGTCGAATGCCTGCATACCTATAGCCAGAGAGAAACATGTCACGTGTCGACAACCTTGCGAGCAAATAAAAATTGGACCCCAGAGAAGATTTATTCTCTCTTTTGTACAGAAAAGCATTTAGGCCAATTTATAATGGGAAGCGATTTTGACAATCAAAATTTTTGTGAACTTAGATGAATTGAAAAAATTTTATATTATATACAAAATATTTTTATATCAATAACATTTTCTACAATAATAAAAATTTATATTAATATCTATTATTTTATTACAAATTTCTTATACTTCGTTTGAAATATTATTTATGTAATATAAAATTATTTTAAATCTATTTAAGTACATGACATTCGAGTATAGAATTTTCAATTTACATATGCTGGCATTCTTCTAATGTAAATGATATAATGCTAACACCTACAATTGAGCGTAAGGAAAATTCGTTTGGTTCAACAATACTCAGATAGTAATTTTACTTTCTAAAAGTAATTAAACGAGACACAACAAATAAGTGTTACGCTAGTTTCAACTTATAAATTTTATAACTAATATACTTATGATAAATTTTTTTTACTCTTAAAAAAAATGATATAATACTAACAGGAATACGAGGTTTGCTACATATAATATTTTTTATTTTTTTTAATTATTAATTAAAAATAATATATTAATATTTTTTAATGATAAATTTATTATATATTTATTTTTTAACCTTTTAATAACCAAACTTATTAAATTTCAATCACAGCAAAAGGCAGACATTTTTTTTTTTTTCGGAGTTGTGAGCAGATTTTTATGTTAGACCATATGTTGTCGACTCGTTTATTATTTTTGAATTGTAGAGGGCAAAAAAAAAGAAAGAAAAGGTACTAGGATTAAAAGAAAAAAGAGAGAAAGAAAAGGTACTTGTTGGATGAAATTGCATAAGTCGAAGAATTACAAAAGTGAGGAAATTGAAATTGAAAGTGTAAACCAGTTTTCTCGTAGAAGGTGTTGTGACTTGTCAACCTCATGGTTATGTTTTCGAAATTGAAAGGACAGGAAAATCTCTACCCCCAATCTTCCCCTACAATTTCTCCGTCAGAGTCCAATGAGCCACCCGTCTCGGCTTGGGGCCACGAGATGGGCTTTTTGCTCTGGCAAAGTCAAAGTAATTACGAACTATATAATATTAAAGTGATTCATAAACGTTCGACTAAGCTAACTTAAAATTCGATACCTTAAAAAATAAAAGTGCAAAGTTTCTTTTCCAAGACTAATTATAAAAGTACAATTGATCATTAATTTTATATAATTATATTTTTAAATTTGTGTAAAATCAAAATAAATAATAAATTATATTTATTTTGATTATCTCACGTTTTATTAATATATTTGCATTAAATTTACGATTAATTACACTTTAATAATTTATTTAAAACCACACACAAAACGTTTGAGAGATCAGACGGTATAGAGAGAGCTAGAAGGATATAATAAGCTTATTTGTTGGAAGAACGATACCTTCTTATTTATAAAATTAGAGAATATCAAGTTTGGTGGATCTCATTGCTTACTTAGACGCTATTGACCTACAAGCCGTTGGACCCGTAAAAGACTATGACTAAGCTTAACAAGCTCGACTAAAAAGGAGATATGTATAAAAAAAATTTTAAATTTTTAATTTTTTTTTATTTAAATTTTAAACTTTTTGAGATTTCATTTCAATTCTAAACTTTTTGATTTTGCTCCAAATCAGTCCTTTCGTTAGTCAAACCGTTAAAAATTACTATTTACTAACGGAACTTTTTTTTAAAAAGTAAAATACACTATTTCAATTTACCAGTTAACAGAAATACTTTGTATAATCTTAAAAAAATAAAATAAAAAATAAAAAATTTAAAATCTCAACTTACATGTTACTATTTGAGTGTAAAATATAAGCATTTAATAACAAAAAAAATATTTAAATAGTATATTTTACCTTTTTAAAAAAATTTCTGTTAGTGAACAGTAATTTTTAACGGTTTGACTAACGGAAGGACTGATTTGGAGCAAAATCAAAAAGTTTAGGACTGAAATGAAATCTCAAAAAAGTTTAGAATTTAAATAAAAAAAATCTAAAAATTTAGGACTTTTTTAATGTATATCCCGACTAAAAAGTATAAAATTCGAGTACAGATTGTGAGTAAGAGACCTAAAAGAACTGAGTTCCAAATCCAAAAGACCTAATTTAGCAATTATAAAAAGGAAAAGAGGATTTTAAAAGGCAAAGCTTGCAAAAAAGCAAGCAAATCCAATCACAGAAGATCCACTAAAAAGCGCGACCCTCGATCCGTATCCCCAATAAATATTTTGCAAACTGTTTCATTAAAGTCTCTTGTAAAAGAATAACATATAAATTTTATTATAAATTTTTGTGATATATTTAGATTTATGAGAAAATTATGAGAAAAAAAGTTAAAAAAATTGTTATGATATATGAGAAATATATGAGAAAAAAATAATAAAGAAAGTTGTAAGACAAAAAATTATAAGAAAAGTAAGTTGTTTAGGTATATCAAAAATATGTGAAAAAGAGAGTGATAAAAAAATAAAAAAAGTTATGAAGAAAATGAGTTATTTAGATAAATGAGAATTATGTGAGAATAAAATTAAAAAAAATAAAATAGTATAATAATGATAATATTTTTAATGAGAAATCATTTTTTTCCATAATTTTTTTAAAAACCAAACAGACTATTAGTAATATGTAAGCTAGAGACATTATTTCTACCTCTAAACTTTTATTAACAAAAAGAAAAAAAAGATACATATTATATTATTATAATCCTATGCATTCAAACACTAAAATAATATAATGTGTTTGATTCAAGTTCAAGGTTTTAAGAACTGAACCGGTCATTAAATCGAAAAATTTAGAAGTATAAGGTTTAACCGGTTCAATCGAGTTAGTTGTGGCCGAACTGGTAAAACCAATATTTAATAGTAAATAAATAAAATTTAAATAATTGTATACATTTATCTAATATATTAATATTTAAAATGTAATATTATATAAGATATAAGTGTAGAATACTTATATTTAATCTTAATATATATGATTTATAATTTATTCTAAAATAAAAACTTATTAATTTTATCTTACTATTTATAAAGTTATATTCTTATAATATACTTTAACATATGTTTCAAAAAAATACCGTTAAATATCTATAACCCATTTAATTTATTTTTAAAAATATACCATTTATATATTTATAAAGTAATGAATATTTTTTGTAAAATAAAAATATGTTAATTGCTTTTGGAAATGGTAATGTATTAATTATTTTTAAAAAATTAAAATATATTAATGACTTTTAAAAAAAAGTAGATATGTAGATATTTAGTAAGGTAAAATATTAATTAAGTTTAACTAAGGTATGTTAACATTTATTGATTTTTTTTTCATTTTTTCTTTTTGAATCAAATCATTTTCGGTCAGAAAAATCAGGACTAATTCCCAATTCAATCAACTAGTTCACCCGGTTCTTAACTGATTCTTCAATTCAAAGCGTTTTTTAAAATTAATGAAACCGGTTCAAATGGAGGAGAAGATATGGCACCAGAAGCAACTGTATCTTCTTTTAGTTTTACACAAATTCTTTCACCACTAGTTTGGTTACACAAATTCAATAACTTTGTTTAGTTTTATTAATTATGCGGAATAAGAAATTGATGTTTTATTTATGGTGACCGGTCCAGCGTTATAAAGGATCGTATCTGACTCCACACGCAAATGGAGGAGAAGATATGGCACCAGAAGCAACTGTATCTTCTTGGTTTTTGGGTGGATCAAATGGGATTCGTGGGGACCAAGATCTCTTTTCTTTTTTATTTATTTTTTTTATACATGATCAAAAGATTTTGTGACCGTACGTAACATTAACATCTTTCTTTAGAAAAGTGACGCGCAACCACTTCCAACGGATAACATCTGTGGTCGGCGTCGGCTTTCCAATTTTGACGCCGCCGGTTTTGTATTGGTCTCGATTTCAGCATACTTTTCACTGTTTCAGGAGGTCCACCTTGGGGGGGTCCCTCCAGATATGATCAAGATCCTGACTTGGTGGTCAAACGGACTTTTTGTTTGCCTGAAATAAGATACAACGTTTTACCCATGACCCATCTGTCAATTTCGTGTAATCTTTTCAGAAATCCATGGGAGCCGCCTGGTTCCCATTCTACTTCAGGTAAAAGGCTGTCCCCCTCCATACCACTTAAAAAAAAAAGAAAGAAAAAGGAGGTAAAATCACCAGAAAGTTTTTTCACAAAAAAAACTCATTTGCCCCATCATATATTCCACTTTTTTTTTTTTTTTAACACAATTGGAAAATTATATAAGCACATGAGTGTAAGTATAAAATTAATATATAAAAATTTAAATTATTAAATTATTAAAAATATATTAATTTTTTAAAAAATAAATAAATTATTTGATTAATT
This sequence comes from Carallia pectinifolia, assembly GCA_037832335.1. Classification (NCBI taxonomy): domain Eukaryota; kingdom Viridiplantae; phylum Streptophyta; class Magnoliopsida; order Malpighiales; family Rhizophoraceae; genus Carallia; species Carallia pectinifolia. Next base: position 21,234,543 of record CM075448.1, on the reverse strand, counting down.
ATTCATTTTCTATCTATTATAAATTACGTGATAGTATAATAATACAGTAAATATATCCAAACTATTTTGATGTTCCCAACGGTTTTAAGGCAAATCACCTTAATTAGTCTGGGTCTCAACAATTTGTTCTGACATGATAAGAATAAAAAACTGAACGGCACTTCTGTTCTCTATCTCTTCGTTATGGAAGCTATAAATTTTAAATTTTTTTAATTTTAAAAAAGTGATCACAAACACATATAAATAAATAAAAAATGAGTGAGAATTAAAAAATCCTACCTATTGTAATGAGAAACAGATTATAACCACTTAAACAAGTCACAGTCCTCGATTCCCAGTTTTTGGGTTGGGAAATTTGAAAGAATATCATGTGAATTAGTCAGTAAAAAGAAAAGTAAATTGTGAATTAATTACTACGGAATAACATGGGAAACGTCAGAAGAAGAAAGCGTTTTGTCTTCTCGTCACATTTGCAGGCGCAACTGGCAGTAGTAGTAGTGTAATAATTAATGAGATATTGAAACATATATGTTTTGAGGTTGACACGACAAGAGACAAAAGTGGGCCTCTTTTAGGATTTGCTAAGATCTCAAGAAATTAGATCCTCCGAATCTCCCACTTTATCTCTCTGCGTTATGTCTATTAATAACTAATGATCCAAATGTAAAAAAACCCCACTTTTGATTTGGTTGTACAAAGCTTCTTAATAATATAAGTCTCCTAGGAGGAGAGTTCGGTGGGATCAAAATCAAATCTTTTTGTATATTACACTTTAATATTATCATCTGCCTGGTTGGATGGCCGCCGTCGGCGAGGTTTTACGGTTGAGTTCGCCGGACGCGGTTGGAATTTCTAAAGGGGCAGCTTCGGGGCCGGAGGAGCTGCACGTTCTTGCTGTCGATGACAGCCTTGTGGACCGGAAGGTTATTGAGCGGTTGCTTAGGATCTTAGCTTGTAAAGGTACCATTTTTATTGCGATCATCTTCTTCTATTCTTTATTTTTTTCCTTTTAATTTTTTGGGTTTAGATTTGTGCGCATTTGGGTTTTTGTGTTTTTTAAAAGGGATTGGAATTGGGTATTTGCAGTGACGGTTGTAGAGAGTGGAACCAGAGCTTTGCAGTATCTTGGATTGGACGGAGAGAAGAGCTCTGCCGGGTTCAACGTAAGAGAAAAAAAATATATATTGAAATTGTTGTTTGAAAAGCTGTTTGGTTGTCGAGAAAGTGTGGGAAAATGAGAGTGGTGGAGTGAAACAATATTGTAGTTATTTTGTGTCTTAGTAATGTGAGATGTGATAGTTTTATTGTTTGATGGCTTGGATTGCAGGATTTGAAGGTGAATTTAATAATGACAGATTACTCCATGCCTGGCATGACAGGTTATGAGCTGCTTAAAAAGATAAAGGTCAGTTAATCTCCTTTTTTCTCTTTGTTCCCTTTTTATCTGATTTTGTTTTTATTTGATTTTGTGTTGATGGGGGTGTGTGTTGTTACCTTTTAACCAGGGATCATCGGCTTTCAGGGAGATACCTGTAGTGATCATGTCATCTGAAAACATATTGGCTCGTATTGACAGGTATCCTTATTGGCTTCATCTTTGTTTTTCTTTTTTTCTTTTTTTTGGGGGGGGGGGGGGGGGGGGTTAAGCGATGTGGCATTTTGTGTGGTATTCTCTCAATCAATTTATATACCCTGTATTAATTATTTCTGCTGGCAAGGTTAGAAACTGCTTTTTCTAGCAATGGTTTATTAAAAATAATGTTGTATAGAGATTTCCAGTCCGATAATTTTTTTGATGACTATTGATGAAGTGAAACCATGTCAATCCATACTTCGAGATGGGTAGGGATGAATCCTCATGAGCTTAATTATATCTCTATGACTTGTATAAATGAAGGGTCTATGATAAGACTAGTTCAAACACAGTTAGAGCACTTTTATGTTCCTCTTGGCAGCAGATTATTCTACAAAATGAAATAGATACTCAGAGGAAGTTTGAATAAGATTATCTCCTGGCCTAGAGTTTCTAAGTTGATGTTTTTTTTTTTTACACTGGAGTTGTTCCCAGGATGCAGCTATCGTTTTGACGCTTGATCTTAATAGGATTTTGCTATATCTGCAAATGCTTGTTGAAAAATAGACAATTACAATAGTCGAACTGTCTAAATTTAGCTGAACAATTTCGCTGCACATCCAATACCCTACCACAATCACACAAGTTTATATATATGTATATTCCTTCGATAATTTGGTGGTACAACTGGTTATGTGTTGTATGCATCGCACCTATTAGTCTCTCCTTCTATTCAGTGATTCAAGTCCTCGAGTTGCCTTTTTTCTTTTTTACCTGATGCCTATTAGTAGTTCTGTCGTCAACTGATGACCCCAATAAATTCCTGCATAATTGCAGCAATGGTCTGGATCATGTTCCATTAGTATGGATCTGTAATCCCAACTTGGTTTATCTGAATGTTCGACAGGTGTTTAGAAGAAGGGGCTGAAGAGTTCTTAGTTAAACCAGTGAAACTCTCAGATGTGAAACGATTGAAAGATTTCATAATGAAAGGGGACGGAGATGGGAATGGAAAGAGGATAACTCTAAAGAGAAAAATGCAAGATGATGTATTTTCATCGGCATCGTCATCATCACAATCACTCGCTGTATCGTCCTCCCAATTGCTTGTTTTTGATGAATCAAAGTCGAATTTGTTGTCTGAACTGCCTCTTTCACCATCATTAACTAAATGTCTGTCCAAGAGGCCTAGATTACAGAGCATAGACTGACTTGGAAGTGCTTTTCTCTATTTTTGTATACGAATTTTTCAAAGCCCTTGCTTGTCTCATTGCCTGTCCATGGAGCTTTTATCTGAAGCAAGAAAATTCGTTCTTGGCTCTATTTTGCACATATGCTAGCTCGGCGGAAAATGACAACCGGAGCAAGGTAAGGAGGGAAAGGATCCATGGAAAAGAAGAGAAAAAAAGAGGAAACCACAGGAAATGTGTCTCTGTGTTTTGATCTTGTGGAGCCCAAATGTTTAACAAAACTACGTTCCCTTATCAGGGACCAGTGTCTCCATTGTTTGTTGTTTCTGTTAGGAACATAGCAGACAAAGCAATAGTTTTCTTACGTATCAAAGTTGCTAGATCATGGCAATAGAAGGAGAGTTCCTTCATAGACATTGAGCTTTATTCGATCTATCTGGGGATTCTCCTGCCCAGAGTCTGTTTCGCTCCCCTGTTGAAGTTGAAGAGGTTGTTATTGCATTTCTATCCTTGATGTTGGAAGTTAAAATGCTAGGCTTCAAGTAAGTTTTCATATGTTCGTTGTGATCGGTGTAGAAAAGAGCCTAGAAATGAACCGTGTTATTTTTGCTCAAACATCTTCACGGTCGCAATTAAGTTGGTTGACTTTCAGACTTAAAGGGGTGGTTGGTGGGCTCTCAGCCGGCGGCGTATTCATGCTGCTGGATTGTTGGAGAAGCAGAAGAAGAGGAATCAGGAAGCAATTGACGGAACGAGGAAAGAAATAGAGAAAAAGGCTAGATTACAAAAGCAAGTGTGCATTGCCGAGGGTGGGCTATTATGATGCGTTCAAGATGTCAAGACAAAAGGGTGGATTTCGAGGTTAATATTGCAAGGCTAGAGTTGACAAGCCATATGGAATAAATGGTCGAAATGCTAAAACGAGAGCTCGAAAGACCTTGGAACCCGGTGTTGAAACCCGAATGAGAAAATAAAATGTTCGGTGTGTTAAATTTTCAGGTAATACTCCGAATAAAATAAGATCGATAATTTTTGAAACAAAATTAAAAATTATTATTATTTATTTTAAAAATTATTAATTTTATTTTATTGGTGACATCAGTCATATTATCAGTATTAAAACTCAACTTGGATTTGGCCAATTACTATTGACATTCGAAGAAAGAAGGCAAAAGACCCAACATAGCCAAACAGTACAGGTGCACTCGAATAGGGCATGAGCATTCCCTGATGATATGACCAATGAGTTCCCCGAGACCTGTTTTTGGGCTGAGGTAAAGCTTGGGCATTAAAGGCAGCACTTCGCACCTACCGAACCAAACCAAGATCGGACGTGGATTCCAGACAGGATTTAAGGTAGAGACGCGCTCCTGGAAGATTCAGCTTTACAAATTTTTTGAAAGTACACTCCCTGCCCATCTCTGCAACCAGCACACAATTAATGTCCAGCTGATGGCAAGGCATGGCTTCGAAGAGTTGTCCACATAGCAATTGCATTAATAATTACGACCTTAACACTGGAAGAAGCTTTTAATTCTTATAGCAGCAAGCCCATATCATCCTTATAACTGTATGAAATATTGATGACTAGCACCGTATTAACGTGTCACTTGCGCCTTTTCACAGGAGAGATTCAGAACAGACATGGGTTAGGCAGCTGCGAGCCTGCCTAAAAACTTGAAAGAAGAAACTAGCATAATTGATATTCCTCTCTCTTGTTAGGCAACTGTTCCACAAACTACATCAGCTAACGTAAGCCCAAGAAAAACAAGATAGATATTGAAAAAAGATAAAAAGATATTGAAAAAAAAACATTTTGTTTCAGAAACTAGCATGATCGATATTCCTGTGTCTTGTTGCTAGGCAAGAGACACGTTTCTAAACAAATCAAAAAGCCACGTTACAGAAGACAAAAAACAGGCAGCAAGGAACAACCGTTCACCGAAATCACATTTCCTTGCCTTTCCCTAGTTGGCACCAATACCCTCATGATGCAGTTAGATAGACGCACAGAGATCAGGAAACCCTGAATGCCCTTCTAAACCACATTATGGGTTCCCTTTCCCAAATCTGCAGCACTTTGGAATTCCATCAATATCCTATAACCATTTTCAACATGTAACTAAATTTCTTGTTGAAAGCGCAGAGAGAAGTCAGATGCAAACCAGTCTGAAGAAACAAAAGTTCAAAGATACCACATTGAAGCCACCAACATGCCATGCCCCAAGAGCGAGAAAGTTAGAACCTCAACCAATGAATTACACAAAAACCATGTTTCCAAAAAAGTGAAGATGCTGCAAAGTAATAGCTTTGGTGACGCCATTGGGGAAAAATGTACACGACCAGCATCTAATAAGATAATAGCTTCTGGGATACACTCAATTGCTTATATTTTAGGAGAAATCTCCGTTGTGACACCTTTGCAATATCACAGATCCTCATGCAGAATAAAGGGAGGAAAGGGAAAAGGAGAGTGTCACATCCTCTGCTTGCAATTTGGTTCCCGTTCAAAACCTATTTCTTCTTGGCAACAAAAGTTAAAGCAGCAAACAAGTCATGAAATTTCAGGTGCATGCAACCTATGTTCAGAAGAATGATACACAATAGCCCCTTAATAAGTGTTTAACAACAAACCTACATGTTTAACAATGATAGCAATAACCAAATTATCCCAATTGGTGAAACTCAAAAGCTTTATCTTATGACATTAATCATCAAGCAAATCAGACGATATAAAAAACAAATCAGCAGATAAATCACCAAAGTATTTCAGAGGCAACGTCATAGATAGAACTGTAATGTGGAAATGGCGAGATAATGTAACGTGTTTTATGTATTGAATTTCTATACCACCAACCTTATCTATTCACATAACAAGCAGGAGCTCTCTACATCAGAGCGTATGCACCATACACCAAAAGAACCAAACTCATAAAGGAGAAACAGCTTAGTTCCTGGGTACCAAAAGGCATAATCACCCATACCCCCAAGTCTAAAAGTCTACTAAAATGATAGTCTGCAACTAAACATAAATCAAGAGAAATTAACGCAAGCCACCAACAACAAATGCTTCGTCGAAACAGAGACTTGGACGCCTAGGACCTTGTAATCATGCTACAAGAACGTGCCAACCCGAAAGTCAGACTTCCTCCAAGCACACCTACCTCTGCCTTTACAGTATTATGCTCATACGGTTTTCTGCAGCCTGGACAGCGTCCATCTGCTTCAAGAATTCTCTTGTGGCAAAAGAGGCAAAGCCGGAAGCCGCAAAAACATGGCAAAAAACTAGTGTCGGTGATATCCAAATCCTCATAGCATATAGGGCACGAAGACGGCACATTCACAGCATTGGCTCGAGCCCAGGATAAGCCTCCCTGTCTACAATTCCTACTTGCATCGGGGAAGCTCCGCTGCTTTGACAAATTAGGCAGACTTGGCGGACGGAATTCATCATCCGGCCTCCAGGCCCTGCTATTCCCAGGTGCTAACCTTGACGGTGCGGCTCTCTGGCACTCCTCCTTCACATGCTCACGAGCAGACGTGGCCAGATTACTCGAACTAGAATCCACATGCGCAAGAGGCTGACATTCTGCAGGGGACTCTGATTCCAAACATGGACAATTTTTTTGGTTTTCTTGCTTGGTCTCATCATTGGCAGCTAAAGCATCAGCCACAGCCTCCCAATCATCCAAGCAGTTATCATCACCCTCTTCTTCTTCCTCCGTGATGCTTCCAGAACAACAACCCCCGCTGCTGCTGCTACTGCTGCCGCTGCTGGAGCCGGAAAAATTGGTGGCCACATCAGTGCCGCCGAGGACGCTGCTGCAGGTGGGACTGTTGGAAGGGGAGTCCGAATCAAATTCATGATGCATCGACCCATTCTCATTCTCATTCTCCTCCTCGCACGCTCTTCCCCTCGTTTCTAAATTCCCAAGCTGGTTCTTTCTCTCATTCTTGCAAGGCGGTGGTGGCGGCGGCTGCGGCGATGCTCGTAGGCCACTGAGCTCTTCTTACATCCCCTGTTCTTGACTGCACCTGATTAAAAAAGAAAATAATAATAAAAAAATAATCCGCCATGCATCCTATTTTATAAATAACCACACCCCATCCCAACAGAATCAAAACCACAAATCCGAAAAACTCAAAAATTATTGATACATATAATCTAATTAGTACATAAAGAGCGAGAGAAAAAAAAATCGTCGGAAAGGCCGCACCTTGAGAAAGCCATTGCTCTCGACGAGCATCCAGCTTGCACTGCTTCAATTTGGCAGACCTATTTGTCTAAAATCCCCAAATAAAAAAAAAAAACAAAAACCAAATCAACCCATAAACAAGAATCTAAAAAAAAATGCAAAACAACAATAAAGACACCAAATTTTTCGAAAAAAAAAGTCACAATTTTTTTTTTTTGAAAAAAAAGGCCAAGAAACGAAATTGAAGAGAGATAAAAGAAAGAAGATGAGAGAAACAGAGGATTGACGAAATTACCCTCTTTTTCTTGCCCAAATCCTTCGGAACAGAAGGAATGGAGGCGCTAGTAGTGATCGAATCGGAACCCATGGCTGCTCTACAAATTCCGATTAACTCCTCCAGAATTCCAATAACCAAATTTCGCTCTTTGATTGGAAAAAAAAAAAAAAAAACCCTAATTTTCTTCGAATTTGAGAGATTTTTTTGGGAAGGGATGAGCCTATGAGAGATTATTATTATTAAAAATATCTGGGGATTTCTAGAGAGAGAGAAATATGGCAATTTCTATGGATAACGGAAACTCCTCTGCTTCGCTCGTTCATAGATCACTGCGACTGAATTTATGGAGATATCCTTCCGGAATTGCCCTTGAAGTTTTGCTTTATCTTCGGGAATACCCCTTAAATGTTGCTGGTTTTTGGATCGAGGTTAGGGATAAGATTGGTACTATAAAAGGAGATTTTTGTTTGGGCGTTACTGCTGGTTTAGGACTGAAAAGGAAGATAATCCGACTACGACGTCGGTTACAGATCGCAGGGAAACGGTGCGTTTTGATTGCTTTTAACCCCTTTTTTTTATTTTTTTTTATGGCTGGGTAAAATCTGTATAAAGTTTTTACTTGATTGCCAAGGCTTTGTCAGGAAAAAAAGGGGGAAAAAAAAAAAAAACTTGATTGCCAAGGCAAATGCGATGAGATATCCATCTCAATTAATGGCTAATTATAGTTGCAAATATTCAAATTGTTTTTATAATTGCTCAAAACATCAAAGGAAAGTTTTCTCAAAAATTGTAGGTAATTAGTTTATTGCATCAATGTGATTTAAATTCACAACCTTCTAATTATAAAGATTTAGTTGTAGAATCACTTAAAACTCTTAGTTAGATTTAAAATATCCCTAATCCTTAAAAAAAAAAACAAAAATCTTATTCCCAAATTATTCTCCGGATTGCTTTCACCAAAGTATAAGTGGGTAATTGTTTATGATTTTTTAACATCATGATTGTAATATTCACCAGGTTGAATGGTTTTAGCCCGTTCCATATTGTCCATATTTAAGTTCCACAATTTGAAGCAAAAACATGAAAGCGACAAGAGAATTATCCATGCATGTATAATTTGCATTAACTTGTCAATGATATTATGTCAAAAAAAAAAAAAAACTAGTCAATGATATGTCTTTTCTTTGAACAAGATATTCCAGTAGAGTTTCATTATATAGCTATGTAAAAAGTTATTTCGTTAATAGTTAAATTATAATAATTAGTGTATTTAATATAATTGTAATAAAAAATGTGAATAAAAAATAATATTATTTTATATTATATTATATTATTATAATTATATAAAATATACTGATTATTATAATTTAAATACAACATAAATATTTTTTTTTGGAAAGGCCATAACATTTTCTCGTGCCTATATATACTATATAATACTATTAACGCCACATCTCACAACTCACTCGCTTTTCAAAGGACAAATTAGAAAGACGACCTTTGATTAAAAAAAAAAAAAAAAAAGTTGACCTGAATTTATTATTTTATTATAAGCACATAAGTTGGGCGTGTACGGATGTGATGCAATGCGGTTGTGATGCATGTCAATGTTCGCAAAAAGGATCAAAAAGTAAAAAAAGCAACACGTGTACGGATGTGATGCAATCTGGTTAGCGCTAGGCAGGGCTACCACTGGTGCAATGGCTGAAAATATCGTGACGTGTAGAAATTCTGCTCGGCATGGCGGCAACTAAAAAGACCCCAAGAGATCAAAAACAGTGGTGATCGTCATGATCGACCAAACTAGAACATGAAATGTCTCCATCACTTCTTCGCTCATAACATCCTCTAATCACACATAAATGCTACTAATGTTAGAATTAATACTATTCGGTTCCCCTCCTTTTGTTAGGAGTTTATTGTATAGGCGTACAAAGTTCTCCTTAACACAAGTCACTGATCGAATTGCACTTTGTGGTCTCTATTACAATAAAAGAAAAAACCTAACATTCCCATCTCTTTCGTGGTCATAGATAAATGTCAAACATATCGATCAATAAGTATCAAATTCTAGTGCTTTTAAAATGTTCATTTAGGCTAAATTTACTCTTGATTTGTTATTTTTTATATTGTTAAACATCTAAATTGGACACGTTTTCTTTGAATATAAATACGATATTCTCTGATAAGAATGTCAAAATACTACTTTATTTTTTCATTTTTTTCAACAAAAAAAATATGTCAGTGGATTTTTTTTGTGTATGCAGGACTTCTTCCGGCAAATGATTTTTTTTCTTTTTTTATAAAAGGGACATTGTCTTGCCCATTTGCTATTGGCAACAATTTGATGTCAACACTTGCCACCCAGAACCCATATACTGATATTTGGTTTTTATTTTTCTTTCGACTTCTTATTCTTATAATTTCTAATGATGAGGAGAAATTCTTATACAACCTCAATTTGCTTTATAATATAATTTCCACCTATTGTAACCTTTGTTTTCGCTCATATACTGTACTTTTGACATATGTGATTGACCGCCTAGAAAGAAAATATGATTAATATATTTATATCTTAAGGAAATGTTTGAACGATTAAAAATCTATACATTAATTTGTCATGAAGGTCACATGTTCAAAATTATAAGGTTGGTAAGACTTGTTAGAAAGAGAGAATAACCAACGAGTTCTCAGTTCATATAATTTAAAATAGTAATTCAGTAGTAAATTAATATATTTTTACATTTATGATTTAGGTTTGAGCTCTTATATTCGCGCTACCCCTGACGAGTGTTGAGTATTCACATTTTGTGGAGAAAGTGTTTAAACGTGGCATAGAAGTTCGACTTAGTAATCATTGTGATCTCTTATAGTAAAATTACGCTCGATTTCATTAGTACTTTGCTAGTAAGTTGGTCTCTTTGAGGATTGTTGAAGAAATCACTAAAAATAAGGAATTAGCTTAGCCTCTATTTACAAATATGATAACTGACATATTTGTGAAAATTTTTTTTATAGTTAAAAAAAATGTCAATTCATAAATGTGAGAGGGCCCTAAATTGAAAAAAAAAATAGAAAAAGTCTGCTTGCTTTCTGTAAATATTTTTAAAATAACTATAAAGTAATATAAGTTATATAATTGAATTAAAAAAATAATTTTTTATTCTTTTTATTAATTCACTTTTTACATTATTTTGTAATATTTTATTATTTTATAATAATTATAATTAATTGTAGTTAATACTTATGCATTTAACAAGTAAGGAACCAGGACAAAAACCCACCGAGATAGATCCTGATTGTTTTTTTTTTGCCCATTGAGACCTCAAAAACTTGCATAAAGTGGGATTTATGAGACTTGTCTCCTGTTGTCCTGTGAACCCTCCTATTCTTACAATGTTTATGATTTGTAACTTCTCTTGCTAATTATTACCAGACTAATTACTAATTACTTTACTGTTAAAAAAATAAGAAACTGCGGGTAAAGTAGAGTATAGCCCCAGCGTTCAAAAGCATGTAAAATAAATAATCAGGAATTAAAGTCAAGTAAAGGCCAAACCATTCCTTTTAGCAAGACAAAATTACAAAAAGTATCTTTTCCTGTCTCTGTTTTTTCTGAGAAAGATAAAGAGCCTTACTTTTTTTTTTTTTTTGGTCAAAGATAAAGAGCCTTACTCAAAGCCTTGAATTTTATTCAAACGTTACTTCTGGCTTAAAGCCCATAATTCGAAATTGAAACCCAACATTCCAAACCAAGCGATGATTTCGCCCGCCGATGTCAAAACAAAATACATTGTGATTATCCTTAGGTAAGTATGTTATAATCATATGGATGTTTCGTATTTGTTTTTTGAAGAATGTAATATTTTTTGACAGAATTATTGAGGCATTACCAAAAACAAGATACAAAAACATCGTGATTACCCCAATGTTCTTTCCCCTATCTTCAATTAGTGCATTAACATCATCAAAAATAAAAGTCAAACTAATTCGGTAGTAGAGCTTACATTTCATATTGACCTACAAAAGGGCTGTAAAGGGATTGATTAGACATGAACGAAAAGGCTGTTTACCGCGACTACATGCTTGATGATCGCCTGTTTTGAGGAAACTCTGAACTTTGGTGACAGACACTCCGCTCTTGGACCACTATCAGTGCCAAAATTCATCGAATTTTCTCTCTTTAACGTTTTAGAATGGGCCTAGGCCCAGTCGAGCCCCAGCTTGTCGGACTAGGCCCACAGCAGTTGACAATGCTTCATGACACTCATCCGTGCCAAAATTCATCGAATTCACCGATTGAACTTTAAATTCTATAAAAGCATTTGCCTCCTAATGCGACAGAAAAACAGAAAAAAAAAAAAGGAATAAAAAGGAAAACATTTGTCATGAATGCAGAGTGCTCTTGACATTTTTTTCTTTTTTGTTTATTAAACAAATGAGAAAATAAGAGTGATGTAACAATCCTGTTAAGAAACATTACAATTGTTAGTGATATTTAATTATTATTATTATTATTATTATTTGTGAATTAGAGGGCTACGCCAAACTTTTATGGCTAGAAAACAAGGAAAAACGGCCCCACATGTATCTTCCATAAACAATTATCGAAATCTCACTGTTAGCTACTTTAAAACTACGAAGGCTCTCTGTTGATTAAAAGCAGCATTGGTCAATAAATCTACCGCTCTATTAGCTTCCATGTATGTTTGCTAAATATGAACATTCCAAAACAGTTATAATAGCTCATGACACTCAACTATGAGATTGGTATAAAGATGAATAGGAGCAACGAAACCAGTAAAAGAATCTAAGGCAAGCTTGGAATTAACTTCAAGGATCGCTTATCGAAATCCAACTTCCCACGTAGTAGGGAGGCCCCTAATAATGCCCCAAAGTTCAACTACAAATGCAGAGGAAAAGACAATTTTTTTTTGTATAAACCACACAACCACCTTCCCAAATGATCTCTAATAACTCCTGCTGCAGCCGAAGGACCCGGATTACCTCTAAATGCCCCATCTGAGAAGCCAACGTTTTGCACCATCGATGTGCTCATGACACTTATTAATACTTCTCATGTAATAACTTCTAGGCCCATTGGCTCTCTCAGATTATGCTTTCTTTCTTGTGGCCGAGACTTTTTGTCATTAATTGCTTTACCCAGATGTGGGCCGAAATCAATGCATATCTATTTGGTTAAATTTCTAACTGATACACAATTTCAAGACTTTAATAATATTGGTTAAATTTCTATCTGATACACAATTACAAGACTTTAATCAATAGCACGGGATTGGGTGGTACATGCTACGTACATATGCCGTGGATGTAACCAATTGGCCAATTTTTTAGCTTCACTCGGCACTCGGTTACCCGTGGGGATGCATGAGTTCCCTCGGCCATTAACGGAACCCTGCAACCTGTTGGATCAGGATAAAATGGGGGGTGCAATGGCCTCGTTTGAGGACTGTCGAGCTTTCTGATGTGAGCGAGTAATTTCACTGTGTAAATGACTGGTCTATTACCTTCTCTCCGACCACAAAAAAAAAAAAAAAAAACTTTAATAAAATTTGGTTAAACCTTTAAAGTAATTTTTAGAGTTTTTTTTTTTTTTTTAAGTATTTCGTGACAAGGTTTCGCCCACACGTCAAAACCTTGGGATTGACTTTGCAGAGATGAGTAGCTGGGATACAGTTTAACTTAAGAGCATGGCTTACGCACCATACGGTGCAGCCACACAAACCCACCGACACTAAAGACAGCAAATGTAATTTTTTACTAACAAAATATAATTATATTGATAAAATATAAAATAATAAAATTAACATAATAAATTTAAATTTAAAATTAGATAAGTATTACTGTAGAACTTTAAATGTAGATTCTCCATAGTACGAACTAAATTTTTTTTTTCTTTGAAAAAAATTACTTTTCTTGAAAAAAAAAATTCATACGAAATACCAGTATAATTGCATTTAATTACTAAATAATTGTATTTGTCGTCTTGAATACGACAGGCTTGTTTGGTTTAAACATATGGGTCTAAAACTTTCCTGTTAACTTGAGTAGGCCTAGCTAATTGGGCCTAGTAATCATGTGGGTAATAAACTTGAAGTTAATCTAGCATTAGGCAAATTCGCAAGTGAAACCTGAAGCTGTGAAGCATCGCATCTTAATTAAGGCCCACGAAGATAATTTATGGTATTAAATATTTTGTTCTATCCCAAACGTAATCATCAATTTCACGTGCATTTCAAGCAGCACAGTTTACAATTTATCGCATAAATAACAAACAAAAAATAACCATTTGGATGATTAAGAGTCATTTGGACGTATCAGAACGCAAATTAGATCTGCTAAAACGACAGACTAACAACCGAAAGCACGTTTTTAGATTCCTAGTGACGGGAGAATGAGAGCAGAGAGAGACACGTGTGCCTTGTATGTTATGGTGAGAAAGATGGAGAGAGGAACAAAGAAAAAAAAAAAAACCTCGGTTGAGTGCATTTCAGCAAAAATTTAAGCTATGGGATGAAGTTTAAAAAAAAATATATATATATTAAAATAAATACTAATCTGTTTGCGAATAAAAAATTTTGTTTCATTGAAAAGATAAATAAAAGGTATTACTATATCTATAGAAATTTATAATTCAATGTAAAAGTAATGCAATTTGAATACATGATCCTTGATATATAAAATTTTGATATTATTTTAAAAAATTATTCTATTAAAAATTTAAATTTTTGAGTAGCACTATAAATAAATTATATATTAAAGACTAACAAATACTATATAGTATATGCTAGTTGTGGAATATTGGAAACAAACCAAAAGTGTCCAAATATAAATATATTGTTAAGAGAATAGTTAAAAATTACCAGTTGGATTGTAAGGGATCTGAGCTCTTAGTCTTATAGTTTGAGAATTTGAATGTCCACAAATTAAATATTGAGACTAAATTTATAATTTGCTGTCAGATGTGAGATATATTGTAATTATTCAGTTTCTTCATAGAATTACAATAATTTTTAATGAGATTATGAAACAAATCCTTATTTTCTTTTTTTTTTTCTATCAAAAAAAATTAAAAATTTATTAATTTGACATATATAATGTGACAAAAAAAATGTAATTAATTCAATAATTTATCAATTAATTTTTTCAAATCTAATGATTTTTTATAATTTGATAATCTAAAATTTATATATTAATTTTTTATTTACTATTATATACTTATATAAATAAATTCTATGACGCGATGGATGTGCAGTCGTAGAGTTATTCTGTTGCTTGCACGTGAAATGATGAGGGGAGTTGATGAGAAGCAAGAGAAGGGGGCTGATCATCACGGGGCAACATGATGTGGCAATGCCACCTATCCCATTCGATCATACAAAAGTTAAATTACGCCCTCTTTTCTCTTTCCTTTAATTTGAAGTCATCCCTCATGATGACCTTCCACGCCCACAACCTCCATCCCCCCAGCCACCTCCTCGCCCTCCCCAAAAAAACAAAAAAAAATTATGCATACATTTTCCGACAATTTTATTTCAAAATTTATTTCGAATAAAATTATAAATATTATTTTTAAAACTGTAATTAATATTTTTAAAATATCAAAATAATAAGAGTTTTAAAAATATCAATTTTTATTTAAAAAATAACAATCACCGTTTTATTCAGAATAAATTTTAAAATAAAAATCGTCAGAATGCTAATTTTTTGTCAAAACATATAGACCATGTAGCGGAGAGAGGGATAAGGACAAATGGCTTGAATGAGTGTAAAATCACTTTCATTCTACTGAAAGTTTCAAACCCACGGAATCAACGTTGCTAATTATTTGACAAATTCTTGTTAAATTCCATAAATCAAAAGTGAATTATTATTATTATTATTATTAGCCTTAAAAAGAAGATTAAAATTCATATTATAATTAAAGGAAAGAGATTTGAAAGATGCAGAAGCTAAACTTTTAACTTTAACTTTGACAAAAAAATCAATAAACTAATTATTTAAGACAATAAATTTGTAAGTGAATTATTGTACATAACTTGTAGTGTCACACTAATTCTCTTGTAATGCGTTAAATTATAGCGTGATTAATTAGTTTTTCCCGACAGTTGTGCAGTAACGTTCTGGGATTTGTGACCGAATTGTCTTCTCCTCTATGGCAGATAACCCTCGGGCCATAACTGATATATGCATTTATTTAAATTCTTTTAGAAAAGGCTTGTAAATAATGTCTTTTTTTCCAGGTTAATTTCCACCGTGCCCATTTGCCCTCTCCCAAGTCTGCAGAAAGATTTAAGGCTTGACACAATGGCACTGACCCCAAAATCAGAACTCCTGTATGCGTGCGACATAAACAGACCATGATCAATTGCAGGTAATTAAATACCTCATAATTGACCATCGCTGGTGTAATTCCAGCAAGTAAAAGATTCATATGGGTGTAAAAAGTTATAAATTTAAATTAAACTATAATTATACAGTGAGATTAAATTTATAATTTATCATCTAACATTAAAAGTATTATAATTATTTAATTATTTTACATTCTTTTAGATACAATGTTGTAATATCTTTTAATAAGACAGTAAAATTGTAAGATTCTTACTTTTCTTGAGAAAAAAAAAAAAAAAAAAACCTCGTAGCTGTATATACTGGGAACTTGGAAGAAGAGCAACCCTCCAAGGAAACAGGGGCCATCCTGTTGTGGCCATTTTGGCTGGCGTGTGATACTTTTTCCAACGAGCCCGAAGACAAAACAGAACTAGTATTTTATGCGTCGTTGGTCTTCTTAACATGACGCTCCACTGGGCATCCACCTAGAGAATGTCTTCTAATTGTAAGAGGCAGCTTGGGACTGCCTCCTACTCCCAATTGTATTCTCCTAGCCCCACATATAATAAGCTACAAGACCACTTGTCTTTCCTGTTCTCCTAGATCGCACTAGTCTCTCTCTCTCCCTCTCTCTCTGTTTTTTTTTGTGCATTTGTCTCGTATTGACTACAAGACAATTACACATGGCTTGCTGCTGATGAACAAGAACATGCACATTTTGGAATAGAAATAGGAGATGAACTTCTGCACTCGAAAACGATTTTGCCATTCTCTGCTAATTTCTTCCCATGTGGTATTGTGCATGTATATTCCCATTTGGAGACTTTTCTCGGTAGGGACCAACTCATGGATCTAGCCACACCCTTTGCCTTCTTTTTTTTTTTTTTTTTATAAAAAAATTTACAACACCAGAAGATTTGCGTCTAAAGAATTTGTCTAAATGCAATCATATTTTTTTTAACTACCCATTCACTTTTTACAATAAATAAAAAGAATATATCTTGTTATTTTTTTATTACAAAAAGTGAAGGTGTGATTATAAAAAAATAAAGACTTGATTACATTTAGACAAATTTTTCAAATACAAATCTCTTGGTGTTGTAACAGTGCCTTTGAAAAAAAAACTAATTTGATGCTGAGATATTTTATATAAGTGAAATATGAAATTAGAATCTCATGTTCTGCCTTTCTGTTGGAAATTGTAACGTTTTCGCACGACTATATTGGATTTGAGATGCTTTGATAGTTTGTTGGAATTAAGAACATTTTGACACCATGGAATGTTGTTGGATTTGGGAATGCTCATATAAATTATTTGAAGTGGAAGGACAAGACAAATAACATACTTAAAATAATATAAGAGATTTTTAATTTGATTCATATATTATTGTAAATATAATTTATTTATAATTTTATATCATAAAATAAGTAGAGTTTATTTAAAATAAAAAAAATTTGTATTGTAAGATATGAGTGAATTTTACTTAAACAAAATAATAAGCAACATATTATAAAACGATAACTCACTCCATAATATATAACTCAAACTTCAACTACTCTTTATAACAATAAACCCTTAAGACTAATACTTCACATTTCTTAACAGGAATTAAAACTGTAGAAAAACTAAATAGACACTTTCATCTATTAAATGCATTAAACTTAAACACATTTTTTTGTCAATTAAAAAACTCATTAAATTATAAATTATATAATTGAAGTAACTCTTTTCTCTAATAAACTCTTTCCCTTCATCTCAAGATTTGAACTTAAAACTTGTAGAATAAAAAATTTAAACTCTAATCACTGGATGTCCCTTAAAAATAAACACATCTTTTCGAGATACTAAATACTTTGAAGATAAACATAAATAACTATGAACCTAGATTATGACTCCGTACTAATCTAAACTTGACTCCAAAAATACCCAAACTACTTTGATTCAAGTTTATTGTCCATCAATTTCATCCAAAATAAACACTTGATGATCAGTAGACTACAGTGGTTTGAACATCCTTCGCTTATATTATAATTAGAGGTTGAGTGCCGCTGCCGCTAAAAGTAATTCTTTCTTTTCCGGTGGAACCAAATATTTGATCTATCAAATGCAAGCTACGCAAGAGGCCTCCTTTCCGTACTTCTCACGATTCATTTTAAGATTTCAAGTTACGTCCAAAATATATGCATAAACTTCTAGCTATTGAGGTTCCTCTTAAATACAAATTAAGAGCTTTAAAGAGCAGAAAGCGAAGCATTTTATTTGTAATCAAACATAAGCAACAAATTTATGCGAGTAAGATCTTGCAGTTGACAACCACTGCTCTCAACTATGTACTTGGATTACGCCCAATCTACAAATATATTATAAAGTTGTGGGAGTGTATATATATATATATGGAATGAATCTAATAATCCATTGATCGTGCCGTGATTTGCAAATAGAAGGAATAATAACAACGACTGCAGTGAATTCGATTTTTTGTTTTTCTTAAGGTTAAGGACATCGGGCACTTCACTGGTAGCAGGAAAGAGAGAAATTGATCCATTCAAACTGATTTGCTTTACGATTCCTGAATATTGATTATGTCTCCATCCAGCAGGCAAGAATGACCCTATAACAACCTCACTGGTTGAAATCCCGAATTACTCTCATTAAATATATATTTTTTTAAAAACCAATTTAAATAGAGATCGAGAAGTTAATTATTAGTGACATCTGAAATTGAAATCTTAAATCTTATTAATAACGACGAGTAATTGCAGTTTTTGAGAATGAATTCTTGACTTGTGAAAATCTTGTTAATCATCCTATTCTTCCAACACAATTGATTAGAATATTATGAGATCTTTTAGTCACGTGTTCGAATTCTAGTCACTCTTTTTACTGTCTTTCAGCTGCCCTTATAACACAAAAAAAAAAAAAGAAAGAAAATCCTGCTAATAAAAAATATTCATTATGTCCAGCAAATGACTCAAATTTTATTTGTTTTTTTTTCTTTTGTTTTCTTTTTTCCTGCACTCACGGTTCAGTGATTTGGTTTCTTAACATGTGCACATCTTACACTTATCGCTTTATAAAGACACTGAGAATAGAATGTTCTTCATCCGCTTTTATCCTGTAATTAGAAAACTTTTTGAAAGGTACGCCTTGTTTATTTTTTTTCCCCTTCTCGCTTTAGCATTTCCAATCTTGCATGATTGCCGCTGAACGAATTCCTCGCAACTTTTCACCAACTGGGGGACTCATTTCCTGCCAGACCAGACCCATCTCGCAACTTTTCATTTTTGGTGCTTGAAAAGAATTTCCGGTGGTTATGCAGGTTGATCAGACCCACACATTGATTGGTTGGTTTAACTGATCTTTCTCATTCTTGCTTCATCTCAACCATTTCATTACCACATGACCCCTTTCCCTTTGGTTGAACAATATTATATTTATGGGCTTCTATACATATATGGTTTCCTAGTTTTTAGTAATTAGCATGCAACACAAGCAAAAGACTACTAGGGCCTAGCAATCAACTGAACCCACCAAACACATGGATTGTTCTTTTGACCTAATGATAATTGTGATATGATAGTAGTCGCTCGACATCTTCACACGAAAAGGCTTAATTATAAATTTCAAAACATAAAAGAAAGAAATGTAGAGAGGGATTTATGGCTTGATCGTCACCATTACTTTTAGGCATAAATAAGATCCGAAAAACTTATAGGTTTTCGCAAAGAATAATAATAATTATCCTTAAAACCGTATTATAAAATATCTTAAATGTTAAGTGTATAACTTTGTTTTTCTTTTTTTTTTGGGTTAAATAGAGATTCAAAGCATTCTGTGCAGTATAATTATCAACCAAATAAACTTGTTGATGAATGATTTAAATTAGAACGCGAATTAATGAGAAAGCTAATCCGATCCAATTAGACAACAATCAAGAATAAAATTGTGGTCGTTAGACAATAACAATGAAGTAGGCAAGACGAGACCGCTTAGACTGTTATTCAACTTGGCTCACCAACACCCCAGTTTGGCAACCAAATGAGAGGAGCAACTTGTCCAACTATCAATAATGAAAAAACGCCCATGATAATTGATACCCAAATAAAATAAAAAAAAAACTACGTATATAACAATAAATTATAAGAAAAATATTAGTAAGAGTCACTTTTATTTTCTCTTTTACAGTTGCTGCTTACGTGATAGATGTTGATTGATTGTCAAAAAGTTGAATGTCAAAAATATTACAAAAATGTTATTAAAAAGTATTGATATGTTGATTTGTGATTAATGTCTGTAAAAGAAAAAATAAAAAATTTAAATAATAATGGCTATTCACTTTCACAGCAAACCAATCTCACAGTTATTACTAATTATTAGTCGATAGTTAGAGATGGAAACATTAGCAGTTAATAAGTCAGCTGGAATAATACAGCCCACAGTAACTCTTTCGTTATAAAGACTCTGCCCCATGCCATGTGATTCCTTGACTTTTGAGCAAAATTTGCCGATATTAACTGCCTCGTTCTGAGTCCTTCAGATGCCTCCATCTCCCCTGTCATTCCCATGGATTCACCTAGTCATTATAATATTATTATCTGAAGAAAACCAAAAAATTATAATTTGATTAGTATTAGATTCGTTTTGATGACTAAAAACCTTAAATTCAAGATTCAGTTAGTATCAATTAATTAAAAAAATATTATACGAAGAAAATAAGAAAAGAAAAAAAAAAGGTTAGCGAGCCAGAGAAGAACGGGGAATTGGCCAGATCCAACCCCAATCGTTGAGACTGCTTCAAATGAGCCGTCCACAAATTATTCTAGGTGGAGAAATTGGTCCTAATATATATATTTTTTTCGTTTTAAAATTAAAATAATAATTCCTTTATTGAATTAACTATCATTGAGCGTCACTGTTCTCGAGAAATGATTGGAAATCCAGCTTATAGTTTAGTAGAACAAGTAAAAGAATAAGTAAAAGGAAAGGTTGGCTGGACCAATAGGATGCTTAGATATATGTGTCGAAAGCTACTTGAAGCTAACGCTAGATTTATTTACATGTGGTTAATTTTACGTTTTTAAGACTTAAATTTACACTATATATAAAACAAAAAGACTTAAATTTACGCACTGTATTATCATAAATCTTAATTACACATTTTACATTTTCATGCATCATATCACTCGATATGATAATTTAGTAATTATTCTCCGGATCTTCTCTTATTATTATTTAAATTAGAATCTCAACGTTAAATTTTACCTGTCTTAATTAGTTGAAATTATACAAAAGTGTAATTTTTGATTCAAAATTCATTAATATTATAGTCAAATGTAAATAAGGCCAGTTGGACCTAATCATGCTTAGGTAGTCTATTTTTTTAGAAGTGGTTGAACGAGATTCAAACAAACGAGAGTTATTTTAATTTTAATTTATAAATCTAATAATTGTTATATTCACGATAAATTTTTGTAATATATATATATATTCTTATGCATAATCAAAATTAAAATAATAATCACAAATGCATATTTCTTTATTTGGAAGAAAGAGCTCGATCCTATTGTTGCCTTGCCACTTTTGCAGTTGTCTTCTACAATTAAAAGTAACTTAATCAAATCAATTAATGATTCGGGACTTCCAGCTGGCATTTATTCTTTAGGGCAAATGTTGGTGGGTATACTATATTATCGTATATTTCAATTATATTACAATAATATTTATAATATTTATAATAATTATTATATTTTTTATAATAAAAATTTATAATTTATTTTTTTATTATAAAAATATATATATAATTATAAAAAACCTATATATTATTATAGTATGATCAAAATATATGATAAAAAATATATACCCATTAACGAAACCCTACTCTTTAATCCCATCTCAAGTTCTTCACCTTTGAGTGAAGTTTAAAAAATTAAACAAACAGCATAAAAGAAAAAAATAGCTCCCCTTTATTTTTCTAAAAGAGAACAAAGAAGACACATCGGGCGCCACATGCCACGCTGCAATTTCTCGTTTTTTCTAATCTATTAAAAAGATTTGTTAGATTATAAATTATATGATAAGTAATTATTATATATTTTTTTTAAAAAAAGGATTCAAAACTAGCCATGTGTTTTGTTATTAATCTAATCTGCCGTATAAACGGTGGCGTTTTTATTTTCTACAAAACTGAAACGGCACCGTTCCCTCTGTCGTTCGTAATAACGGCTTTGCTTACGCTTAACTGTGTCGCCTGCTTTGTACTTTAAAAGGCTGACACTCCCTGACACGGCTTCGGCCACACCAAACTAAAGGCGCCACCGGAGAACCACTGGCTATGCCGCCGTTGATTCCTCCGGCACCGCCGCCCAACCACACTTAGCTCCACCCAAACTACCCAAACGAAAAACAAGTTATCAGAAAAAGAAGAGAAATGGCGCAAAACTTCAAGCTGAAGGTACTGACCTTGATCACCAAGCTCTCCGACAGAGACACCTATGCGGCGGCAGCCTCCGAGCTAGACTCCATTGCCGCCGCATTGGACAACACGACTCTCCCTACCTTCCTCTCATGCATCCTCTCCACCGACACCTGCCGACAAGACGCTGGTGCGGAAGCGCTGCCTCCACCTCCTCTCCACACTCTCTCTCCTCCACACAAACGCTCTCTCTCCTTTCCTCCCCAAAATCCTCTGCTACATCGGCCGCCGCCTCCGTGACTCGGACTCCTCCATCCGTTCCCAATGCATCACCACGGTGTCCTCTCTCGCTTCCAGAGTCACGAAGCCGCCATTCTCCGCCGCTTTCTTGAAGCCGTTGAGCGAATCGGTTTTCACGGAGCATGAACCGAACGCGCAGATGGGATCCGCCTTGTGTTTGGCCGCTGCGATCGATGCCACGCCGGATCCGGACTCTGGGAGGCTCGGGAAGGCGCTGCTGCCGAGGCTAGAAAGGTTGTTGAAAAGCGAGGCGTACAGGGCCAAAAGTGCGGCTTTGGTGATTATAGGCAGCGTGATTGGAGTCGGCGGCGTGAGCGGCTACGCTGGGATGGGCGGTTTGGTGAAGTGCTTGGTCGGTTTCTTAAGTAGTGAAGATTGGGCTGCGAGAAAGGCTTCTGCTGAGGCACTGGAGAAGCTGGCGGTTGCGGAGAAGGATTCCATGGCCGAGTTCAAGAATGGGTGCTTGAAAGTTTTCGAGAATCGGAGATTCGATAAGGTCGAAATTTTTTTTTTTTTTTTTAATTTTAGTTTTTGCTTCCGTGTTTGCGTGTCTTCGGTGGTGAGTGAGTCTGTGAGGTCCTTGATTGTCTTATTACTTGGAATTTGGATCGTTGGATTTGTGTAGGTGAAGGCGGTGAGGGAAGTGATGAATCAGATGATTGAGGCATGGAAGCAGGTTCCGGATTTCTCCGAGGAGGTGTCCCCGCCACCGCGATCGACGGCTTCATCAAGAGGTAATGGAGTTCTCTCACCTTTCTTGATCAGGTCGGATCGGCGGCGATATTGAATTTGTGAAGAAGTTTTAAACCCCGGGCATTTTTAGTTAGGTTTGATCCGCAGTGGATATTGGATCACTGGGTGTTTCTTTTGTATGTTTTAGATAGGCCTGTCAAGGTTGATTTTTTTTTTTTTTTCTGGGTTCAAAATAGAATTTTGTTTTCTATGTTATTTTTGTCAATGCTAGTCTATTTTCGCTTTGACTTTCTGATTCTCTTGTTCTATGATCACAGAAGATGCAAGTGATGGGCACTATCCATCTGGATCCAAAAATTCTTGCGCTGCTGGTCCCCTAAGTAAGAGATCCATTTTAGCTAGTAAGTCAACTCCGCCTGATAGTTCATCGGCAACCGCTGCAAGGAATAGAGGCGTTTTGAAGAGCGCTGGGAAGAAAATGAGTCCTGCAACCTGTGGAAAGATAGACTGCAAGAAGACCTTGGATTGTAAGGTCAGAACTTCGGGTCCTAACTGTAATCCTGTGGCAAGAAGTGATGACGGTGGGCTCAGAGAAAGAGAGGAGAATGCTCCAGAGAGAAGGTTAATGAAGCCAGAAATAAAAAGGTCACTTTTCGGTAAGAGTTCCGATGATAAGATGCTAAAATTTGGTGGGCCTAGATCTGGATCTCGTGTCGTTCCCTGTCATGAGGACAGAGCAGATTTTTCAATCGGTGTCGGTGATGGCACTGAGAACCGTGACAGCAACCACAAAGAAAGCGAGGATTTATCTTTGATTCGCAGCCAGCTTGTTCAGATCGAAAGGCAGCAATCAAACCTGCTAGACCTCCTGCAGGTTTGTAATGTTCCAGTGCTTGATAATTGGGCTCCCTCTGATGGTAACTATGTTTAAATGATTGATCTCAATCTTTGGCTGTCGGCGACCAAGAAAATCTACTTCGACCTATAATGTAGTGTGAAATAGTGATATAATATGAAAGTTAATGCTTTTGCAAAATGCTAATGAAGAACAGCATTATCCTCTTTGATTGAACCACATGGAACATCAGGGTATTTCATTCATGGCATTCAGTGCAGTATTGCATGTGCAAGTGCAATACATATCAATAATCCTGATTGGAATACGTTCACCATTGCTGTCTGCTGATGTGCTAGTATGTTTTGGTAGTTCTAGTATATTTTGAGATAACTTTCTGCTCACCTGTTTTTCCCATTATTTTCTGACAACTAGAATTTCATTGGGAGCTCACAAAATGGGATGCGCTCCTTGGAGACACGCGTGCATGGCCTAGAGTTGGCTTTGGATGAGATTTCGTATGACTTGGCTGTATCCAGCGGAAGGATGACTAACAACGACTCCCGTAGAATCTCTTGTTGCCTGCTACCTGGTTCTGATTTTTTTAGCTCCAAGTTTCTAAGGAAAACAGGTGGCCGCTTTTCAACCTCGAGATTTTCTTCTTCCACTGGAACCTCATCATCGGCTGTCATTCGCCAAAGAGCTGATAAAAATGGTAGTACCAATGCTGCAACATTTAACTTCGAGAACAGTAGGTTACGGCTTCAGGGACGTGGTGGATTTGTTGTCAATCCCTTGGCAGAAATTCGAGGAGGCTCGAGGGGGATCTTGGAGGTGGCACAACACTAAGCCAGGAATCCACAGGTAATTAGATGTACCTTTCTGTCTTAGTCTATGTTCCTCTTTTTTCTGTACATCACATCTTGTAATGTGCATCTAGAATGCACTTCCCTTCAAGTCCTGACCTGATTTCCATGCAACGGAGGTTCAATGAAAAGATAATTGTGCTATGAGTGAGCGACAAAACTACCTCTTTGAGCATCTCTGATTTGCCCTCGAAACTTTTGACATCCTCAGTTCATAGGTGTGGATGCAAGTCCACCCCTCCCCATAAGCCCACCTCTAACCGGGCCCACGGTTACAGCTTTCAGGGTAAACACATGGCACGTGGATGAGCAACCTGCACCCCTCTCTTTACTTGGTCGTAGTTGGCTGTGCAATACATGCCTCCAGAAGTTTTCTCCGAAATAACTAAACGTTGTCCTGCCCAAACATCATTTTCATTCAGCCTGCTTGTTCACATTTATTACCTTAAAAATGTGTGTGCTTTCTTTCTCTAAGAAATAGTAATGCAGAATACACTTCGGTGATTATATGAAGTTAATTATTCAACAACACGATTTGTGCTTTCTGTGTTTGCAGATTTTGCAACATTGTTGGCGTTGTCTAATTTGCTAGACCTGCAAATACAGCCGGCTAGCGAAAAACAATCTTATGATCAAGAGAAGGCATTGGCTTAGTTTGTAGTACCTATCTGCCCAGCTGTAGATCTCCCTTTTGCAAATTGCTCAGCGATTGCAAATCTTCGTAGCTTTGCTCATTATGCCTGCCTATGGTCCTGCTCATTGTTGCATCGCGGTGAGGAACAAGAAGCGAGTTGAGTGTATAATCGGCCATCTCGCATAGCATCCCTTTTCTTTTGTTTACAGCTTCAAAGACACGGAAAAAAAAAATCACAATCAAATATTCTCTTATTTGAAAATCTTGAATGTGTATAGAGTGAAATCTTCACCAAATATGTTCATCACTTATTGTTGTTCTTCCTTGATTGTTACTCGCTTTGTAATCTCGATCTATGCGGATCTATGCACTATTTTCGGCTTTGTAATGGATCTGCGCTGCTATTTGTGGCTTCGTCTTTTCTCGAAGTTAATGCGTGTCCATTTGAATGAGCATTCAATCAGCATGTAGCAATCGTTGCCAAAAAACGACGTAGTATAAGAGGCCTTCTGTCCGTCAGGTCCTCAGTGTGATGCAAGTTGGATTTTGACAAATCGACAGGGCTGAATAGCACATCTTTATGCCACATCCCATGAAGTCGAATATCACATGGAAGCAAAACAAAGGCAAGCTGCTAGATCATATATTTTCCGTGTGCTCCAAAAAATAAATAAATAAATTCAGCCAAGTCCGCATGGGATATTTTTGACATGTGAACTGACAAGGATGATCGGGGAAATTCCCCGTCACTCTTCATATCGGCTGGCATTAGAGATTCAACAAGAACAATCCCATTAATTAAAGGACAAAAGTAAATAAGCAACTGAAGTTATCGCCAAGAATCAAGATGGTTGAACTAACGTTCGTCTAGCTGGCTGAACCTTGGCCGTAAAAGACTTATTAATGAATAATTTGTAAAACACAACATTGTTGTGAGATGGGACAGTAACAAGATTATAATTCTAGTAAATGTGAATCATATTGGATGCAGAAAATGAAAAGGTATCCCAAACTGTTATTTCATGGCTTACACATGAAATTTGGCGAACTAATTCGATAGTTTTAGGCTTAGAGGCCTAGTATTGGACTAGCTTCCCTACTAGAGAAAATCAAAGCCATGAGTTCGCACGGTAGCTTTAGGGTGTAAAAGAATCTGATACATATGATTTGGCAATAGTTGGAAAATACAACGTATTACTCATTACTCATTAGTGCCTTGCTTCTCAATTTTCTGCAGAAAAAAGCAGGATCACAGTTAGCACTCAATCAAAAACAACTATAACATAACACAACACACATATAGCCAAAGGACAGGGATTTTCAATGAGTTACACAAGCACAAAACTTCACAGAAAAGCAAATGATTAAAAAGGAAGTGTTATTGAACCTATAACACAAGTATTATATTGCCAAACCTCAAATCAACAAGTTTTCATACAACAAATTGACAATGCCAAACAGACGAGAGATACAACATATTAAAATGTTAATATTATCGCCAACACAAGTTCATGAACTCTGATCATCACCACGATCAATCCCAAAGTTAAATGCATGAAGCCATGAGAAATTAACGAAAAGCTCAAAAACAAGTTTTTGAATACAACTCAATTCAGTTCAACTATGCCTTGATCCCGAACTACTTGGGATTGCTAACATAGATCTTTTTCCCCCTATTTTGCTCTATGTTGAGTCCAATATTTACACTACATGATATAACGACAACAATCCTTTGCTATCGCCTTACTCCACACTATCCCCCTATATTAACAATCAAATTGCAGCTTCCTGCCATGTTTAAACTTTAAAGTTCACATGTCCTTCACGATAATTTCCAAGCAATATTCTTGTTAAACACCCAAAAAGATTTTTTTAAAAAAGGTGATACTAAAACGGTAAAGCATTATACAGACTGCAGACAATCGACAGAAATACGGTGTCCTGTTTTCTAAATGCTCTTTTATTCTTGCAACACCAGAATTAAACACAGAGTGCTACCACATAAAGCACCAAATTGGAGAAAGAAACATAAAAAGTCCATACCATTTTTATAAAGCACCAACTTTGGCCGAAAAGAATGCAAATTCGAACAAAAGGCAATAATATCATGAATATCACGGATGCAAAGTAGACTCGCAATTATGATAATTGCTAACCCAAAAAAAATAAATAAAAAGAAGCAATAAAACGTAATTCCAATTTCCAATAAATTAGAAGGGAAAAGTCCAACAAAAAGGAAAAAATAATAATAACAGCAAAGCTTTAATCTCAAATTTAATTGCAGTCCGCTGAATGATTTTTATTTTTTTTTTTTGCTGTCATTCCATTTTATCACTGAGTGAGATCTAATGGTTCTAAATCTTCGTAACTACAGAAACGAAAAGAAAAAAGAAAATAAAATGATGAAAGAAATTGGCTGAATAAAAGAATAAAGAGGATAATAAAGTGATCGGGAGATTCGGTACTAGTGAAGAGCAATTGAGAGATAAGAGAAAAGTAGAGACCGATTGGGCGTTGTGCCAGGCGAGGCCGCGGTAGACGTTGACGGAGAAAGTGGCGGTGAGGTAGATGGTGGCTACGCCGAGACCCGCCGTGAACGCCTTGAATGCCCAATCTCCTGCTTTGCTTGCTATTCCCATTCTCCCTCTCTCTCTCTCTCTCTCTCTGCCTTCGTGCTTTATGCTATTGCCTTGCTTTGTTTTCCGAACCCTCCAGAAAACATGAAATAGCTCTCCCTTTTCGCTTTCTGTCTTTCTTTCTTTCTTTCTTTTATTTAATTAATTTTTTTGGTATTTTCATTTTCTTCTAAGTTCTTTCTTTTTTTAATTTTTTTTCCTACAGAATGGTTTTGAACTATATTTATTTTCTATAATTATTGGTTTTTGTTTAGAAGATTTTTTCGGATTTTTTTTTCTCTCTCTCTTTTTGGAATTGTTGGACCTTCTTGTTGGTGTTTTTTCAATCAAGAAGTTAGGGCTTGATTGGCTATTTTCAAGGAAAAATTAAAGGAAAATGGAAAGAAAATAATTTTTTATTTAATTTATTTTTTATTTATTTTTTATCAATCTAAATAATTATTTTTTATTTTTTCTCTTATAAATTACTATTCATTTTTTTATCACAACTTTTTATCAATTATAACATTATTATTACTATATCATTTTTTATTTTTTTATTTATTTTTTATTTAATTTCTCGCTATTTAATCACACCTTAATGATTTAAACTTGGGACTTAAGGAACAACTTGTCACTTCAATTGAAAAGGCATAAGCAAACAAATACTCTTCTCAAATTTGGTAATATGAGATTATAACTTCTCTATAATAACATGTGAGATTTTGATAAAAGTAGTATTACAATATCTTTAATGTTTTTTTTTTATAAATAAAAGGTGAGAGAAATATTATCAAACAATGGAAAAGCGCGTTGCCACAAGGTTTAGGCCATACACAAAAGTTATAATATTGGTTTTTTTTTTTATTTTATAATATTGGTTATTTGGGAGGTATTTAGTAGTCTCCATACAGAAATTCCCTCAATCCCACAATGGTGGTTAACATTGGTCTCTAACTTTATTCTGTGTACACTCTCTCTTATATTTTATTTTTTCTCTCGAGATCAACTGATGAAATACTTAATGATTAATGTTTAGATTTTTATTTTATAAGTTTCAGATTTTAATTTTAAAAAGAAATATGTAAGATTTATATGAATAAAAAGAATTAATATAACTTGTGGCCTAATAAATTTCTTAATTAAAAAAGAAGAAGGAGGTTATAACATACGATTTTCCATCTGAAAATCATCCCGGACATAAAGCGAGGTCAGGTCATGGGTTCCATTGAAATATTTTCCTGATAAAATATTTCGTTATGAAATTTCAAATAAGAATTTAAATAGAAAAAGAAACAAAAACCTGGGTACACGTTAATGCCCATCTGAGTTTTTCTAAAGAACCGAAGTAATTTGGGGCCGGTCGAGATTTGCATTTCTTCTATAGTGAGTGGTACCCAGGAACCTGTTTAGACCAAGAGCAAAATCTTAATGCTTTCTTATTGCCTCCCAGGGGCTAGGTACACACCAAAGGATGTGCAGCACAACAAGTACTCAGCACAAAATCTGCAGAACATTTTCTCTGTGGTAGATCATTGAAGCTGAGCCAAATAGTTAAAAATTTTGACATAAGGTTATTTACTTAAGGAACGACGAAAAGCTACAGAAATACAACATAGATAACTAAATGGATATAATGATAATAGCATTATCAACCTAAGGTCGCCAGCATTGCATCAAAATTCTTTGTTCAACTCCATGATTTGTCCATTTTCAACATCCATATCTCTTGATTTCGATTATACAGACGGCCCCCATCAACTACCGCCACTTCCTCTCAGACAAAGATATAAGCTGTGAAGAAGAAATTGCAGAGCAATTAGCAACGATGCTAGCAATGACTAAAGTATGAAGCAACTTTAAGGCACTGTGTAAAAAGTTCAATAGATGATAAGAAAAGTTTCATCACAATGCCTAAAGCACAAACTTTAAAGGTTCTCTTGTGCTTAAATGGTTCCATAATCAAGAATGGATGTCGGCATAGCATCAGCTAAAGTTATTCCTACCATTGATATATGCTAAGCTTCTTCTAGTATATATTTCTTCTGCTAGTTTACTCTTAAACCATATATTTCCTTCAAATTTTCTGATGATAGCTCTTGTCCTATTGGTTTCCTATGAGCCAAAAAAGGAAACAAACTTCCTAAAGCCCCAAGACTGTTTCTTCATTAGAGCTTACAAGTCCCTCGAAGGCTACTTGATGCCTCATATAGCAAGAGAAGAAGGGACAAAATTAAGGAATTTATTGTGAACAATGATTAGAGTAAATAACTCTATCACGTAGGCAATGCACGGCAAGACACAGCAGGTTGGGCTCAATAACAGGGAAAATGACAAAGAACAGCAGAGGAAAAGAGCAGGAAGATCAAAATACCCGGGACCTAACCAATACAAAACTGGTAACAGAAAACTGGATTTACCATATCAGACATCCTCATGGATGTTATAGTTTTAGACAAATGATTAAAATTAATATTGGTCATTGTTTGCTCCTCTGCAAATATTTACATAAAAATCCACTGATAAATACACTTGGAGCACAGCGCTGAATTTGCAACAGTAATATTTCTTGCATGCGTCAATACCATTATAAGTTTTAGGTCATAATAAGAACTTAGATCTTTTATTCAGATGATATTATGGAATTTAGAATCTGCATATCCATTGACCAAAGACCGATGTATTTAACTCCAAAACTATGTGTTCCACGCTACATATGTATATCAATCAAAAAATGGGGGATCATATTGGTGTGTCCGCAAGTACAGGCTCATGCTTGTGTCAAATTAATACCCCGTTTGTAGTTGTAAGCCTTTTAACACCCTCAAGCAAGGGAGTCATTAAACTCGATTTGTTTTCTTTTCTAGTAGAGAATCCTAATTAGCAGAATTTCTGAAATTTGAATTCTTAACTTTCTAAATCAAGAGATAACCTTGATGATTTTCTTACAGGCCAGTGGAACTTCCAGGCCTTCTCTAGTTACAAATTTGCTTGCCTGATAGTCAATATGACTAATAATTTACATTTAGAACAGAAAGCAGTGATGGATGTATATTATTAGAAATCTCCCATATTACCTGTTATCTGGGGGCTTGGGGCAGGGAATGAATCCCCTTTATGGAATATCACTTAGAATATTTGCAAGCTCTCAACAATCAATTTGTATTTAATAGTATAGTTGACACCCCACGCCAATGAGAGAACTGCTTAGGCTCGGCAGAAAGGCAGGCATATGCTTGTCTATAACAAGGACACATGGTCCCCCTAAATTTTCAATTGACTATAACATATAGCATTGAGAGTTAAATTTTATCCAACATTCATGCTCAAATTAGAGTTAGCATGCAGTAAACAATTATAATGCAGCAACAGAGCAAGTATAAATATGAACCAACCTGGCGAGCAACCTGTGCCACTCTCCGACTGTCTCTAGGTGTGTCAGTTAGCGAGCCAGACTCTTGTGACTCCGTAATACATATTTGTGTCCCGCCCATCTGTCTCTTCAATGTGCTACTGTCAAGAGATGAATCCCCATCGGGGCTGCTTGGAGTTTCCTTCTTCCGTTTTCTTCTGAAAGTATACTTGAGAAACTTATTATCCGTTGGTTGAGGATGAAGTGCTACTGTTGCATTAGACTCTTTTGGATCTGAGTTTACCAGCAAGACACTGGCTAACTCAAGATCTTCCTTGCTTTCAGGAAACTCTGAAATCTCTTTAGATCCAGCTTCCTGTCCACTCAAGCTCAGTTCATCTGTAAGAAACTTATCCTTGCTTTTTGTGCAGGTCCCAAGACACTCAGCATTGTTGTCAATAACTTCTACTGATACTGGCTGGATTATCATTTCATTTGTATTTGATGGCGATTTTGGAGCTAGGAGAATTTCCAAATCCTTTTCAGCCGGTTGTTCAAGTGTCCCAGAATCTTCCTCAAATGGAAAATTGTCAGCCTCATTAGAAAATTCCTTAAACAAAGTAACCCTGCGTTCTTTATATCTTGTAGCTCTTTTCCTGTTTTTGCGGAAAGACCTAGCAGCACGAATGTGGATGTAATTGTCACCTTCTGGCTTTAGCTTGACTTCATCTTTGCTGGTCTCAACACCAAACACGTTATTATCTATGGTGGCAAGTTTCTTGCGTTTATTCTTATCTTCTTTTTCTTCTCCCACAAACACCAGGTTTTTTGCACTGCCAGCTTGTCCAGTGAGAGACTGATTTCCATCCAACAATTTCCTCTCAAAAGCACGGATTCTCTGAGTGCATCCATTCTTGTGGAGCTCTGGCTCTTTGTTTCTCATCATAATGGAAGCAAGATCAGGATTGTAAACAAAGTTATCATCTTTGAATAACCTATTTTCACCACAGCACATGGTCCCGTCAACCATTCCATTTGAATTTGAATTCTTTATTTCATGACTTGCAACGACGTCACATTGTGCAGAAGACGGAGAAGATACTACACACCCATTAGTGCCAAGACTGTTCTCATCCAACGCTGTTTCCTGAGTAGCCACACCACCTTCTAAAGTTTGCTCACCCAAAAGCCCCACCTCATTCTGTGTCAGTGTCTCCAATTCATCCTGCAGCTGCCTCAACTCTGCCCTGAGATCTTTTACTATATCCTCAGCCTCACCAAGCTGTGCTTCTAGTTCTTCAATCTTTTGCTGCTGACTCAATGACATCATTTCTGATTCATTAACCTATAAATATGATGAGGCAGTCAACAATAATGTTGCATGGAAGTATGAAACAAGTGGAGAATAAAAGCAGCAACTCAATACAGGTTAAGGTTGGAACTCAGAATCATCAAATGGCAGACTTGATTTCAGCAATGTTTCTGTGTGTTATACAAATGTACTCTACCCAACAAAGGTATCAAGCTGTGTGTGACTGATATGGTTAGTCCAATAACAAGTACTTAAGCGACAATGAAATGTTTGTAAACCCAAAAAGATGCCTTCAACTCGTGAAAATTCCTTAAATACATAAATGCACTATTTTCTTTGCTGAAGCAGAAAGTCAATCCTAATAGTGTACTAAAACTCAAAAATTCCAAGATCTAAGACAATAATGTGTCTCTCAGTTGCTCAAACATTGATGAATTGGCCAAGTTCATTGATGAGTTCAGGTCTACGCTTTCACACACCCTCATAAATCCATCAGAAAGGTCAGCTTGGTAAGTAGTGCCAGACACTCAAAATAACCTATAATGAAATAAATTTATCTTAAAAAACAATGAATTACATAAGAGTTTTGGACCTAAAAGCAACAGCATGGTCCATCTCCATTGGACTCGAACTACTGCTTGGGGCACCACCACACTCCGTAAAACAACTGTGTTTGATAACCCTAATTTGATTACTGAAATAGCATTCCAAGAAAAGCACTAGGATTAATTTATGGCAAAATATTGATAAACTGACTAAAGAACAGTTTGAAATGACTATGTTTTCTCTCAAAAGCCAGCTGTGGACATAAACCTTATGCTATATGCTGGATGGCAGATGTAGGTTTAGCAACCAAGTATTTAAAATTAAGAATTTTATGCTTTAAGACTCCACAACACGGCTGTAGTTAACTGTAAAAGTCACATAGACGTGCAGTCTCACAAGCCTTGAAAATGATTATTATGTTTCACATGGTGACCTACATGAAACCAAATTCTTCACAAGCAAAGGTAACTGACATACTATCAAGAAAAAGGTTTAACTGACCCCAAGTTTACCAGAATCAATAATAGTAGTACCAATAAAATTTTTACACAGGTAAGCTGGATAAAACTTATGAAATCATAAACATGCTACTAAATTCCGTTAACACTAATCCATCAACAATCTAGACAAGCCTTTGCCCTGGAACTTGGCACAATGAGCGACTTCAGTTATAATTACAAAGCTGCAGATATAGAGCTCAAAGGCACTTTGATCCAATGCAACCCCAACCATTAATCAACTTAGCTCACATTCTTCCCTTAAGAGTCAACAGAACAAAATTCCGTGTTACGAGGCAGGAAACAAACACTCGAATAGACACCCAACATCCGCAACAATAACCAAAAAGAAGGGTACCTACAATTGATAAATACGATTCGAGGAAGTTGATCAAGAAAAATTTCTCCATTAATGCTTGACTCTCTATAAACAACCAAAACAACCAAGAGAAAGCAAGCAAGGACCAAAAAGCAACTCCCACAAGAGAACCCCCAAAAGCTAATCACCGCAACTGAAACCAACAACACTACATCAATGTAACCAGAAAGCGAAACCAGAATCAAAAAAACAAAGTCAATCCCCATTACCCAAACAGAAACAGAGAAAAAAACGTCATTGGAAGGTCGTTGTATCAATGAATGAAGCCATCAATACCTTGGAATCCAACATTTGCTTAAGCCTAAGAAGCATACGGAGCGCCTCGTCTTTGGCAGCAAACAGCTCTCGTTGATACCGCTGCGCTTTCCTCTCCGACGCCATTATCCTCGCCGCCGCCTCCTTGGCCGTGTTCAGTATAATATCGGCGTACGCCTTCTTCAACGCCGTCAATTTCTGTCAGAAACCAAAAATTCCAAAAAAAAAAAACATCAAACAAAACCAATCGGTGAAAGGAACCAAACAAAGCCGATGAACAAAAAAAAAAAAAAACAAAAGCAAAAAAAAACACTGCCACAACACAAGAATAGCAATCAACGCTCATTCCACTACACAGGACCGAAATTCCACCGCTCCGCCGAGGAATGAGGCGGCTGGAGGTGGCGGCGGCGGTGATTACACCGGATATGGGAGGGATAGAAAGGGTAATAACGTAATCTTACCTCGGATTCGGCCATTGGGAAGGAGAATGCAGAGGGAGTGTTAGTTAGTTGCTGTTTAAGACCGAACAAAGTTGTTAAGTAGAGACGGAGGTGGTTTTTTTTTTATTTTTTTATTTTAAATTTTCTTTCTTCGGTCGTTTTGTTTTGGTTTTTATTTTTTATTTTTTATTTATTTCTCCGTTTTCCGGTTTTCCCCCTCCTAGCAAGCTTGGCTGTTAGGAAACTGAAAACTCTGGTCCTAAATTACAGGAATGCCCCCACGATTTCCAGTTAATTACAAAAACTGCCACATCCAATTGGACACAAGTAGCGCGTCATCATGGTCCTCGTCTGGTTTTCGTTTTAGGCAAGACCCGGGTCCACACCCTTTGTGACGTGGCTGATATGTCCCCACCGTCATGGCAGATCAAACACGTGGCAGTAAGCATGTAGTAGTGATTAGCTGAGATTTTTGATTGAGAACGGTGCTTTCGCAAGTCTGATATCCGACGGTTAGCTATTGCGGGCCTACGGTGGGGTGGTGGCGACAGGAGAGCATGGCGTTTTGGTGGTGAGAGACGGTTGAGGGAGGCTTTTTGGCTTGCGGATTCTAAAGAACAGTTGGTTAGAACTGAGCTGTCAACCTTGTATTGCTGTGTCTTTTAATGAAGGAGAGTTAACTTGAAGGCCACGACGGAGCGGTCCAATCAAATCATTGTAATCATTCCCAAGTCAACGTTTACCTGGCTTTGACTTCAGATTCGTCCTTCGAAAATTAAGCTGGAGTTCTGCGTTCAGCATGAGATTTGCTCAAGGTTTTGCTTACCTATTTTTTTTCAATCAGAAAAATGTTCTCAGGCATGTAAGACAATACATACGGAATTGAGACCCTTCTATTTTTTTATTGTTAATGTTCATTTAATCATTTGTATAAGATCAACTTACCACCAATTATTAAGTTTAAATAAATCCTTTTTTTAATTGCTAATATTTATATAATTATTTTTATAAGATAAATCTATTAGTCAGTATTATTAAGTTAAGTAAGCATCATTCACTCTCATATTTAATATTAACGAATTTAAAATATAATATTTTATTTTTAATATAAATTCTCATTTATTAAGAGACAGAACCTAAATCAATATGAGTGAAAGATTTTACATGACAAACGTGTATCGTTCAGTTTTTCATTTGGTAATAAGATGTAAAACATTATTTTCCTTTAACAAAAAAAAAAATAAAATTTCACTTTTGACACATGCAGTAAATTTTTTATTTTTACCCACTTTGTTTTTTTTTTTTACATTTTGTTTTTCATGTTTTCTTGATATCTTGTTTTTTCTTTTTTTTATTTTTTATCAATCCATTGTTATCCTTATAACGGTAAGTTGGGATTTGTGAGGAAGTGTGAGAAAAAAAATTATGAAAAAATAAAATTAATTAAATTAATAAAAAAATATAAAAAATAAAATAATTAAATATAAATAATTATTTGTGAAAAAAAATTATTCGTTAGTAGTCCCGATGGGCCTCCACGACCGCCTAGGCCACCACTGCAGCCGGACGCTCCAGATTCGATTTCAAAGATGAGGTCTATACCGACGGCCATGATGAGTTCTGGTCTAGTGGGCAATCAAAACAGAGGGTCTGATAGTCTGATAATGATGATAGTTTGGATGTGGAAGATGAGGAACATGGGCTTTGGGTAATCGAGGAAAATTTTTTTTTTTTGATTTTTTGAGGCGATGGTTTTATTTTTCTTCTAATTTTTTTCTTTCTAAAATTTAAACTCTATAATTAAGTAAATACCAATACTATTTTTCAGAAAATATTGCAAAATAATTATTAATTTATTGACATGACATCTGATTGTAAAAACATGTGACTTATATGGCATTTAATAGATTGCCACATGGCTAAAAATAAGATTGGCCATATGGTGCTTGGTAGATTGTCACATAATCACAAAATGATAGACCAACAATAAAAAGTGAAAAAGAAAGATGAAGAAATGTAATAAAAAACAAAATCTAAACAAAAAAAATTATAAGTAAAAAATAAAAAAGAAATAAATATTGAGAGTAAAATATTGTGTTTTTTTTTTTTGGCCTTTTTCTGTTTAGTTGCATTAAAATTCTTGTTCATTTCATCTACATTGATTTTCAGCTAAAAACTACGGATTTTGTTTCCTTGGTAATCGAAGGGATATCCATAGGGCGCTGTGGTTTCCATTTTCGAGACGAGGCTTATGTCATACGATTGTGAACCAAATCATTGAATTTAAAAAAAAAAAAAAAGAAAAACCCAAAAAACAAAAGAAAAAATAAAAGTTAGGCAGTATACTTTCAACACCCAAGCCAACCGACCTTGTCCCTATTTATTAGTATTCATAAAGAAAAAAATGTTCACATATAAAACTTTATTGGATCGAATGATGTACCCGAAAAAAGGAGTTTTTAGGATGAAATGGAATTGGATAATTTATATATGTATATTATTTATAAATCAGTTGTACGTTAAGAACAGTGTAAATTTTATTAATTTTTGTAATTTTTTTAAATTGTTACTTATATTGTACAATACTATTATTTTTCCTAAAATTATTGTCGTTTAATCAGATTGACGACAAGTTCACCATTCAAATCGAAATTTTATTTACCTTACAGCATGCCGCTCCCTCGACGTCGGCCTTTTTTTTTTTTTAAAATATCCTGTTGGTCGGAGCCTCGGACATCAGCGTTCAGTTACAAGCCCGGATTGACCATGCACGTCATACTCATCCGGTGCAGGTTGACCGATTATACGACTTCCTTGCGAAAGTGCAAGTTATTTCTCCTGTCAAAGTCGTGAATGGTCAATTCGTAACCGGCTGGCCTTTTTTGGTCCGATTAAGGGGGCGGATCCGTTTTTTAAAAAGAAATGACAACCGAGACCGTACCGACCCTGCGATTTGGTTTCGTCCGGCCGGGTCTCCTTCCGTTCTGCCCTCAACCGGAGCTAAGGCGGAGTCTACTTTTTTTTTTTTTTTTAAATCTTAATTTTCAATCTGAATTGTTTAAGAAAAAGGTGTGTAGATCCCACATTTTAAAAAAATATGTGATGTATATATCTTCAAGTATAATATATAATAATTATGGACCTCCTAATAAATTAATACAAAAAATACAAAAAATAAGATAAAATATACATATAATTATGAAAAAAATTGACTCTCTTTGTTATGATTATAGAGACACATCGACCCTTTAACAAATTGTTATGACAAAACTCGGTTCTTATTAAATGATATCTAAGAAAAGATACAGTAGGGACACATTTTCTTATTACCCTGAACTATCGAAACTTTCAAACTTGAATTTGAGTTACTGTGCATACTCGCTAAGTCTAAAATTAGATGTTACTAAAGACATTTTCTATGTTTGATTCAAACGGATGTTTGCAAAAACAAAAACACAATTTCAGACACACTTGAAATGAAAGATTATTACTCCATCATTGGATTGCTCATATGAAGTCGAAAAAATAATTTGGAAGAATGCATTGTTGGTCTTTCACCGCAATTTGAGGATGACAAGGGAGTTGAAGAAGACCACTTCAACAGATGTTCAAAAGTTCCTACTTTGCCAATACATTAGTTTCCTATTCTTTTTAAGTAATAATAAATATTCTAAAAATCGTATTTACTTTTAATTTTGCGGATTTCTCCTTGCTATAGTGATATTTTTCCAAAATTTATCTTTCCTATTTATGAATGACCGTGTTTGAAATAATTTTTCTTGAAAATAGTTTTTTAAATTCAGAAAGATTTTTTGACGCCAATAAGTTATTACTTATCCATTTAATTATTTAATCTTTCCTATAAGTGTAAAAGAGCCTAGTTAAGTCAAGTTTTGATCTATTCAATTTATTTAGCTAACGAGTCGAAAATGTCTTTTATTGATATGAGTTTTGATCTTTTAATTTTCAAATTATTTAATTTTATAGTATTACTAAAAATAATTAAAATTATAAAAATTATTTCGATAAATAAAATTAAATGGATAGTTATAATTATAACAAAACATTTTAAGGATTTAGGAAACGTCAACTTATGGGTTTGTTTCCACTACTAATCACTCGGGTAATAATGAATAACTTTGGGCCGGGTCTGGCCCGATTATTTAACCCGCACCTAACCGTCTCGTTTCCGCTTCCCCCTTGCCTTTATCCGCAGAATCTCCACGTGGCTTTCGTACGGCGGGTGAGACGGCCCTTTTCGCAATGCACTCTTCCCTCTCTGAACTTTCCGGGTAAACAAACAACGGTTTTCCGGGAAAAAAAACACCGATTACCAATCCTTCGAAGAAAATTCAATTTCTCTATCCTGCCTTCTCGAGCTCCCAGGCTAAAGTTTAAGTACCTGTTGTATTTGCAGCTCATGTTATTCAAATTACCAAAATGACCCTCTCGCCCGCGCTCTGCATTCCCAATCCCTGGCCTGTCTCCGCGAAGCTTCTCAGCTCTAAAGGCCACCGGTTCCCGTTCCCTAACTTTCCGGTGCACCGGCGTCTCATCTCCATATCCGGCGACCGGAGTACCCGCTCTGACGCCGGGAAAGTCGGAGCCAAGACCAAAGAAATCGTCCTCGGAAACCCTTCCGTGGTCGTGGAGAAAGGCAAGTATAGTTACGACGTCGAAACGTTAATCAACAAACTCAGCAGCCTGCCTCCACGGGGGAGCATCGCGCGCTGCCTCGACATCTTCAAGAACAAGCTGTCCTTGAACGACTTCGCTTTGGTCTTCAAGGAGTTCGCGCAGCGCGGCGATTGGCAGCGGTCCCTCCGCCTCTTCAAATACATGCAGCGCCAGATCTGGTGCAAGCCAAACGAGCATATCTACACAATCATGATTAGCTTGCTAGGCCGCGAAGGCCTACTCGAGAAATGCGCGGAGATTTTCGAAGAGATGCCCGTCCAGGGCGTGCCGCGTAGCGTCTTCTCCTACACCGCTTTGATCAACTCCTACGGCCGTCATGGCCACTACCAGGTGTCCCTGGAGCTGCTGGAGAGAATGAAGAAAGAGAAGGTTCTGCCAAGTATATTAACTTACAATACTGTAATTAATTCGTGTGCCCGGGGCGGGCTAGATTGGGAGGGCTTATTGAGTTTATTCGCGGAAATGAGACACGAGGGAATACAGCCTGACATAGTAACTTATAACACTTTGCTTAGTGCTTGTGCTAATAGGGGTTTAGGGGATGAGGCTGAGATGGTTTTTAGAACCATGAATGAAGGAGGGATATTGCCTGATATAACAACTTACAGTTATATTGTTCAGACATTTGGAAAGTTGAATAAATTAGAGAAGGTCAGTGAACTACTTAAGGAAATGGAATCTAGCGGTAATTTACCCGATATTTCATCATATAATGTGTTATTGGAGGCATATGCAAGATTAGGTAATATTAAGGATTCCATGGGGGTGTTTAGGCGGATGCAGATTGCAGGGTGTGCGCCGAATGCATCAACCTATAGTACATTATTGAACTTGTATGGGAGGAATGGGAGATACGATGATGTTAGGGAACTTTTTTTGGAGATGAAAGTGAGTAACACGGAGCCGGATGCTGCTACTTATAACATCCTTATAAAGGTATTCGGTGAGGGTGGGTATTTCAAAGAGGTGGT
Source organism: Carallia pectinifolia (assembly GCA_037832335.1). NCBI lineage: Eukaryota > Viridiplantae > Streptophyta > Magnoliopsida > Malpighiales > Rhizophoraceae > Carallia > Carallia pectinifolia. The sequence goes on along the minus strand of CM075448.1, from coordinate 21,194,146 downwards.
TACATTGTTCCATGATATGGTGGAGGAGAATGTGGAACCAAATATGGGAACCTATGAGGGGTTGATATTTGCTTGTGGGAAGGGAGGGCTACATGAAGATGCTAAGAAGATTTTACATAATATGAGTGAGAAGGGGATTGTTCCTAGTTCAAAAGCATATACAGGGGTTATTGAAGCGTACGGGCAGGCTGCATTGTATGAGGAGGCACTTGTTGTGTTTAACACAATGAATGAAATGGGAAGCAACCCTACCGTTGAGACTTACAATTCGTTGATTTACATGTTTGCAAGGGGTGGTTTGTACAAGGAAGCTGAAGCAATTTTGTTGAAAATGGGTGAATCTGGGGTTGCAAGGGACGTGGATTCCTTCAATGGTGTGATTGAATGCTATAGACAAGGGGGCCAGTTTGAAGAAGCCGTCAAGGCTTATGTTGACATGGACAAGGCAAGATTGGGTCCCGATGAGCGTACCCTTGAGGCAGTTCTTAGTGTTTACTGCATTGCAGGTCTTGTTGAGGAGAGTGAGGAGCAGTTCCAGGAAATTAATGCTTCAGGAATACTACCCAGTGTTATGTGCTACTGCATGATGGTGGCTGTCTATGCAAAAAGTAAAAGGTCAGTGTTTAGTTTTATTTTGATTGAATACCTGTGAACGCATTGCGAATTTTGATGATTATAATCAGCATCCAGAGAGATAATTTTAAGTGATCGTTGTCCACCTTACATAGCCTTTGGGTGGCACGAACTGAAGGAATTAATTAAGTTTCTGGTCGAGTGCTGATTGAATTGCTCATTGTTTTTTTTACAATTTATACCCATCAAATCAAAAGTTAATTAATTCATGATTTATGCATCCAAATTTAATTACTTCATGGTTCATGCATTCACTTTTTGGAGCATCATTCATTTTCCCGCCAACTGGCTGATATCTTTCCAGCAGTTCCTAAAAATTGAATCAAGAAGATTTCTTTCCATTTGTAACTTTTCAGTCAAATCTTAACTTGTGCCTTCTTTTATCCCGTGTTTACTAATCAAATTCAATGCCTTTAAGCATTTTATGCCCTTTATCGATGAATTTCTGCAAACTCATATTCATTTGAACAAATTACTGTTTGTGAATAAAATTTTTATTGGAATACCCTGCTATTTTGGGATTTGTAGTGTCAGCTCCCAGTTTCTTGCTATTTTCTACCTTAAATTCTTTGACATCTTTTAGCGTACATTAGTTTATTCTGCTTCTTGTGGTTTCCTGTGTGTTGTTTTGATATGAGATAGTGTTGGAATATTCCGTGGACCATAAGCACGTGGTAGAATGCCCCCCAATCAATGTAGTTGTCGATGTCAAATTTTATACACGTTCGAAGTCATATATAAAAAATTGCAGTTGTTAATAACACGGTTATTAATGTCTGTAATTTTCATAGTTTGTGCATACCAGGTTGAAATTTTTATCCTCGTTATCGCAGAACATATAAATTTAGTTTAATAACTGAAGTTTATAGTTCAGCAACTCTTTTATCGGAGGCACATGTGGCAGAGAACGTCCAGTTGCAGAATGGGTGTTTTTTGGAGTAGAGCAAATGCGTGTGCCAAGTAAGGAAACTTGTACTTCAGGAAGGGGTGATGTTTCCAAGTTTGACTAGGGACAATACACCTATACTGAGAGCTAAATTACTGGTGGCATGGGCCCAATATCTATGAAGTTGAAAAGGATGCACCAAATATACATAATAAGCATGTGCCTTTTCACAATGGGCCATAGAGATCGGTGTCATTGGCCCAGAATTAAAGATAAGCTAGGAAATTTGTTACTTCAAATTTAGTTCAAATTGATTTAGTATGGCTGATGGAATTTCTGAATCAAGTAGCGGCTTGGCAGCTTAGCAGCAAAACATGACCCTTTGCCAATTGCTGCAAATGCAGTCCAAGGGAAAGATGTTACTGGGAAAAATGTGCTGGTATTTCCTTAGGGCTATACTAACAAACAGCCGCTCTCATATATTTGAAGAGATTGTGAGCCAGAGCGACTTGTTTCTCTATTCATATGCAATTCATGAAGATTGAAGACATTATAAGACTTCTCATGCTGAACGTTGAGACTTTGATATATGAAATATGTATATCATTCATGCACAAGTCTCTTCTTGTTTGCTTGTAGTATCATGCCAATCCAAGCCAAACATGATTGAGTTACGTCTTTCCTTAGAACTTTTCTTCATGTGTCTTATTAGAAGCTCTGGGTAACACTTTTAGTTTGTTATTTTGTTGTTATGTATCTCGGGTTCTTGCTAGTTCTTGTAATAGAATGGCTGTTAATTCTAATGCAATCTCTGTTTGATACCGCTGTTTAAAACTATAACATTTTTGTGCATGTGGTGGAATGTTGAAAAACAATGTTAGCATGCAGTTATATAGTGAACTTCAAGCTTGCTAAAGTAGCACTTCAGCCAATTCTCGTTTGAATATTGACCTCTTGTTCAGGTGGGATGCTGCTTATGAGCTCCTCAATGAGATGCTCACTAGTAGGGTCTCAAATGTCCATCAAGTGATTGGCCAGATGATTAAGGGAGATTATGATGATGAATCCAACTGGCAAATGGTGGAGTATGTGTTTGACAAGCTCAATTCTGAAGGATGTGGTTTGGGAGTGCGGTTTTACAACACACTTCTAGAAGCTCTTTGGTGGCTGGGTCAGAAAGAACGGGCCTCAAGAGTGCTTGGTGAAGCATCAAAGCGAGGACTCTTTCCTGAACTTTTTCGTAAAAGCAAACTTGTGTGGTCTGTGGATGTGCATAGGTATTGGAAGAAATTTCTTTTCCTTGGATTACTTGCCATGACTTCTATAACTTCATTTAAATTTTCACAGGATGTGGGAAGGCAGTGCATATACAGCAATCTCTGTTTGGCTCAATAATATGTATGAGATGTTCATGAATGGGGAGGATCTTCCTCAGCTGGCAACAGTGGTTGTAGCGTAAGTCCCTTTTTCTTTATAATTTACATTCAGATTTCACAAGAGAATGGTTTTATGCCTTTTTTTTTTTTTGACCACATAACTCTATTGGATGTTAACTGTTATAAGAGCTGTCTCATTTCTTGTTCCATCTTCCTTCTTGTTCAACGCATTAGCTCCGCTTTTGTTATTTTTGTCATTTGTTGACTTGTTGTAGTGTTCCAATTGTGTGTCTCTGTTTTGTTGGGCATGCATGAGGTGAAGGTTGCTGAATTGCAATTATCCACATGGGTATATATATAATGTATGTGTGGAATAGATGGAAGATGTTGAAAGGAAAGGATTATTTACTAGCTAAAACCAGGGCCTTATTACGGATTTTTTTTGTCCCTCATGTAAACAATTGTGGTCACATCTTTATGTGAATTGTACACTAAGGCCATTCACGTGGAATCTAAGTGATTATAAGCTTACATGGAACAAAGGTGTGCCCAAAAGGACAGATGCAGTTCACATTTTTTATTTCAGTGACTGTTTGCATAAAATCCTTCATGGCCTATGTTTAGCCACTGAATATTTGTATGCCTCGTATTGCAGTTATCATTAGTGCTTTGACACAGTTACAGGGGGTAAGTCTGTATTTGCCTCCACAAAGTTGTTTAAATCCATGCAACTAAAATGAAGGGTGAAAAGTTACCGGATGCAAAGGGGGGAATATGGTTTTTTTTTTTTCCCCCCCAGTTTTCTTTATTAGATGTTCTTCATCCCTCATCCGTGAATTATATGAAAGGTGATCATCTGACTGTTGGTGGTGAAATGCCTGCTGCAGCTTTTAAAGTGTGGAATGCTAGGATTGGTAGTAGCATGGCTTATCATGGACTGTGATTCTCTGTTTGGCAGTATACTGAGTTTAGCTATTCATTAAAAAGGCAATAGAAGGTCTTTGAGACGCCAGGAGCAAGTTGCAAAGCTTATTCTCTTTACTCTCTTCAAAAAGTGATTTGTAGTCCTCCCAAGTAAAATATCAAGTTTAAGTTGGATGGACATGGAAATATATGACCAGAAACTAAACCCCAGATGAGAGAACACTCAAAAAAAAAGAAATTAATAATAATAATATGCCAATTTACTGAGAAGAACTTGGAAAAATTGTCAGAAAAACCAGTGACTTTGGCATGCTTCAGCCCTGCTTTTATCTTATTATGGAGAAAAGGACATAGAAGTGAACCAGAATATTAGTCTACTTCTCAAATTTAGCATATGAGGCTTAATTGATGCTTTAATGGACGCTAAGGAAAATTGGTTCCATTTTTAGTCTTGTTTATTAGATAGTTCCCCTGTCTCATTGGTGAATTGCATAATAGTGACTATCTGACTGATATTGGCAATTTATCTTTTTTTTACCAGACGAGGGAAGGTTGAGAAAAGCTCAGTGACACAAGATCTTCCCATTGTCAAGGCTGTCTACTCATTCCTTCAGGACAATACGTCACCATCTTTTTCTTTCCCAGGATGGACTAATGGTCGAATAACCTGCCAGCGCTCCCAACTCAAGCGCATTTTGTCAGGCACGGAAACTGTTTCAGATGGGACCAAGAAAGGCAAATTTATTGTTTTAAGTAACTCCCCCATTGCCCTCTCTCATCCAAGAACATCAATTGATGTTGTGGATACCCAAAATAGCGATACAAGTTCTAGAACAACTAAAACAAGAACAGAGCTCTTGACAAGTGCAGTTTGAGTTGCTATCATATAGTCATTTCTCTGTTCTTGGAATGTAAGACATCTCCTTGTTTTATAGAAGCCGTACGGATTGATCCACTGTTGCTCCTTTTTGATGTTTCACCCCATTGGGAAACGAAAACTTATGGACTGGGCAAATCTAGGTTCTACTTGTCATAGTGCTGAGCAGATCGCCAATATGATGCCTGGTAAGATGGCCTCTGTTTTTTGCTGGTTTGCGGTTAAGTTCCTTATTCAATACTGGGGATATCCCGGATGAGAATAAATTTTTGATTTATTAGCCTCAGACTAGTGTTTCAATTACTGTGACATGCGAGTGGATTATATGTTCACATATCTTCTATTATTATAAGAAAAGTCAAATCTGCAGGTCTAGGTGGAAGATCGATTGAGCTCTGTACTCCAAGGTTGCAAGACTATAAGTGCAATGTTGCCAGTCTGTTGGGATTCTTAACCACATGCGCTATTTGTTGGAGCTTCGATTTGGAGCGGCATGGATAGACAGAAGGCTGCGTTGTTGAACCAGGGAGTGGGGCGATGCAAGGTCAGCATTGTTCCCTAGTCATTTTTGTATCCTTGTATAATGAATATGAAGCGTTACTGCAGACAACTATTGGAGTCCCTTCATAAAAGTAGTGAAATGTAATCCGTCAGTCACTATAATGCTGTAACGTTCTCAGTAAATTGCAATTTTGCCTAACTCACCAAACGATACTTTCAGCAATAGGTCTAACGACTCGAAAAAAGGGTAGAAAGTGTTTGGTTTAGGAGACTATAACTAGTCAAATTTTGACTGATGAACAGTGATCTTATATTCACCGGTGGTGCCTGTTAAATTCCCAGTTAAGCTACAATAGAAGACAATAATTTATTTTCTTGGGCAGCCAAACAATGAGTTCTAGTACAAAATATGATTAATCAATTAATTGTTGGCTGTGGTCCAATAATGGACAACTAGCATTACTCGAATCGGAACAGGTAGGCCATAACGAGGAGATGGAGAGGATTGATGGACGGAGCAGAATCATAAGTATTTATTGTCAAGGGCTTTCGCCGCTTAGGTGCCTAGTGCCTATGCCGCTTTACAGGTTTTCAGTATTCCTTCTTCGAATCAGCAAGCATATTTAGGAAAATAAAAAAAAGGAAAGGATAGCCTTTTACAGTAACATTGTACGGCGAAACCTTTGTTAAGGGATGGTGGCAGGCACAATGGAAAAGGTGTCACTAGAATACGCTTTTGTACCAAGATTAGTGCTTTCCCGCGGGGATTTTGATCAAGAACGAAGATGGTGAAAATGGTTGTTAGGAAAAATATTCGCATCATGTCCAACCCACTCGTCCCAGAGCCTCACCAAGGTTGGTCCAAATCTGCTTCCGGGGATTTGTTTGATCAATGGTCAACAAAACCGACTATTAATCCAATCTCTAGACGCTAGAAATTCCTTTTTGACCTTAAAAATGGTGTAAACACTAGGAATCACGTGGTCTTTTAGCCCAACCAGGTCAAGTGGACCACTGGGAAGGTGCACGCAAAGGTTTGAGCTTAAGTATGAACACAAATAAAACTTCGTGGTCCCCCTTGAGTATTTAACAAGTACATGCCTCGGTAAAATTCCATCACAGCACAATTTTATACTTGTCCTAATTTGATTACAGTGAACGGATTATTATTTTAATAGAAGACCATAAATGAGTCTCTTAGAAGTAGAAAGCTATAATAATTGAGAGTTAGAGACATTTATTTTAGAATCTCTAATTCAAATTTTATAAGGAAGGTGTCTTTCTTCATACTCTTTGAGGGTTTAAAGTTGTTTTCCTCCGCAGGAGCCTAGTTGGCGAGGTGTACTATATGTGAACTTTATTCCCACTTGCTCTAATGCGCAATGGCCAACGTGTAAGTGGGGGCACAAACCACCGCAGCCGCCTGTTTTAGCATTTGGGAGCAGATGCAGATCAGATCAGGATTTTTTTTTTATTTTTTATTTTTATTTTTATTGTTTTCAGTTGGGATGGGAGAGATTGGTGCAAGTCACTGAGCTCTGAGATTTAACTGAAAATTTTACCCCAAATTTTAAATTTGGTAGAGGTCAATTCATTTGTGATTAATTTACTCTTATCAAGTTTACTAATTTTCAATCGTACTATTGCTCATATACCATCCAGCTCATTTCTTATTTTTATTTATAAAGAGACTCATTAAATTGTGAACTATACGAAAAAAAGTTACTCTCTAATTCTTATGCATCTTACATCTATGATTCCTAAAATTAAAAGCTAATACATCTGAAATAAAGGTCTACGTCTAAGCCACAGCTCATCATCTATTCTTTTCACCTTCGACGAGCCACATATCCCCCCATGGCCCCATTCAATGGTTGTCTTATTGACGCCATCGAAATCCAATACCCGGATTCATTGTTTCGCACAAGAACCACCATTTCTTTAACATTTTATTTGGTTGTTCAGAAGTTGTAATTATTTTCGACCGAAAAAAGATGTAATCATTTATTTGAGGAAAATTTTATTATTTATCTCGATGAATAAAGAACAATATATTTAGGCCTGAACAATGCAAAATAAAAATATCATTGTTACATTTAATTGAGCGAATTCAAGTACTTTAAATTATATGTTTAGATGTTAACACATTACTAGCAACTCAATTAAGTATGTCTCAATCTCTAATTATATATTTCATTATCTACATCTTTTAGCCATTTTTGCTTAAACATTACCAATTTCATTTGTTATCTACTACTGCTTCATTCTATCTGTTATATGTCATCTGCTTTAATTTGGCATATGTTAACTAATTTCATTTATTATTTCCAGAGAACCAAAAAAGCTTTTGTGACACGCAAATTCAGCCTGATTCGTCCAATATCAAAAAGCAAATTTAGGATATCACGAGCTCAAAAGTCGAAGTGCCCAATCAAACAACTATGTGGGATTCATAAGCAGAAGCACCAAAAATGGAAAAAGGGCAAAGTCCACAGGAAACGACCATCCACAACAAAGACTATTGGTCGAGACAGGGCAACCTGTCTTCCAAGTAGATTCGCATTTTGTGTGGAAGAGGCCGTATTGGGAATTATGATTTCACGTTCTAAGAGCGTTCATCAGTGAGTTATCACGTACTTTTATAAGTGACTGTTTTTAGATAAATTTTTTGGTGTCTTTGCACTCTTATTTCCTTCATCATTGAGCGGTCATTTAGAAGCTTGATCTAGTGATCCGACTGTTTCTCTCTCGATATGATAAAATCAGGTCCATTGTTTATGGTTTTGTAAGTCCTGCTTTGCTTGATGTGATTAGTACTATGTTATCATAATAGCGTTATCAGAAACCACCATCCATGTCAAATCTTAGCTTGACCCAACTTGTCTGTGGCAGGCATTCTAAATTTGAATTTGCATGCAACTTGATTAAGACACAAATCGCCAAGGTTCAAAGTTCCAGTTCATTGGCCTAAACATAATTGAAAAGTAACAAGAACAAGAAGTAAGTAATTGCACCAGGATGTCTCCCATGTTTATTGGTTAGATTATTTTGCTTCACTTATAAAGTCAAAATGGGCATGGAAGGATGGAATGGGAATTCAGAAGGAAATATACCAACGGGGTGGTGATGGGTGGAACCCCACAAAACCTTATCCTGGCTTTATCCTCGCAAGACAGACACACACACTCCACCATGTAAAGGTGATTGTGCGAAAGAGAAAGAAACCCACATAAATGAGTAAACAAAAATATCTTCTTTCTCTCTGCCGTTTTCTCTTTCTTTCAATGGAATATGTTATTGCCTCCCATGGTCCACGACTATCTCCTCCTTGCTCTTTACAATTAACATACGAGTTTGATTACGTAAATGTGAAAGAGTAGATGTGGAAGTCGACATTGTGAGATTATTTGTGTAACTAATTATTTTATTTGTGTAATAATATGTTTAATTTTTTTAATAAAAAAATATTTTTAAATTTTATTATAAAAATTAAATATCTTTTTATATAAATAAAATAATTAATTACATAAATAATTTCACATATGGATTCCCACATTTATTCTTATACGTCTATATAATTTTTTTATTTACATTATTGTCATTATTGTGTACTATAAAAATGATGCCTTTTTACTATGAAGTCCTTTTCTCTTTTTTTTTTTTTTTTATAATGGAAACGTTGATGCGACGTTTTGTGTTTCACATGTAAAAATCCAAGGTTAAGCACAAGGCTGTCTCGGTTTCTGTGAGTAGTACTGAGGATAAGATATAATTAAAGGAAAAAGTTTATAATCAGAAAAAACTTATGTAAAAGAATTTTTGGATTATAAGTAATTAAATTTTATTTGTAATTGGTTGAATTTATTTTATAAAAAAATAATAATATATTTTTTTAATTATATTTATAATTAAAATAATTTTATAATAAATTTAATAAATTATAATTCAAAAACTTTTCTTGACAAATTTTTTCAGTACTCTTTTTTTTTTTATTAAAGAGAAACTTCATTAAACAAAACTCCAGAAGGTTCTGCACACCCCACCAGACACCAACGGCGACAGAAGCCATAAACAGCCAATGGCAACACGAGTAAGGCGGACAGCCAAGTGCAAGCCAACATCGCCAAAGCGCAACTTAAAGGGGTAAACACCACATGACAGAGGACTAAGAAGGTCGAAAGAAAGAAGGCAACCACAAACGGAAGAAGAATCCAGTGACCAAAAGGGCGGTCGGACGACGGTGCGATGCTCTCACTGATAAATCTAATAGTATAGGGCGCCCAAAGGCTGCTGGGAGGGCCAGCAGCCGACAAAAGTGGGGCATCCCCCACCTCCATACCAAGAACCAGTAGCGGCAGAGAGGTGGGGGACACAACTTGACTTCGACAGCCGCTCAACAGAAACGAAACAGAAACAACATGTACAAACACAGCAGAACAGAAAAGAGAACGCAAAAGAAAGCTCCCAAAGGAGCACCTAGCGCATGAAGGCGCACAAACAGCCACTAAGGCTGACAAAGACGATTGGAAACTTCAGAACAAAGCTCTCGACGACACTCTAAGTTCTTGACGTACGTTATCGAAAGCTAGCTTTAATTAAATCGCCTAACGGACATTACATAATTATATTATTAGTCTAAGCAACCTCGCAAGGATCTGTAACAAAATGAACAAGCATTGCCCTCAAATTTAATGACAAATGATCTTGTAAGTTTTTATTTTTTGAGTTATATAATAAAAGTTGGTATTTCAAATTTTATAAAATTCATACTCTATTCATAATATTAAAATATAAAAGTCTAAATTACAATTAGTAGAGTATTCACTGAGAGACTAAATTATCTTATAAGTATAACATCGTTACATATATTAATTTGTATTTAGTAGAAGAAATTTATTACGGACAACAAATTTTTACTTTTTCTTTTATATATGTCAATAAAAAATTTAACATATCAATACATTTTAATGATAAATTTATAATATATTTGATTTTTAATTTTTTAATAATCACATATAAATAATAATAAAAAAATAAAAATGATTGATAATAACAAAATTCTTTGTCCAATGTCATGTTTACATTAGAACTTTTGGTTTACGAGTAATTAATTGGCGTTTTCACCCTTTTTTTATTTTTTTCGTGTGTCAAGCTGGAAAAAAAAAATCACGTTGACTGGATTCGCCCGCTTCAATCAGCGAGAAGATTAGATAAGATAACATTAATTTCTGCGAAATACCTCCGGCACTCCCATGTGCATTTGTCTGTAAATTTTATTCTACACAAAGGTTGAGGAAAGGGGTACCCCACATGAACCGTAACTATTAATTCAAAATAGAACTTAAAGCAAAATTAAGAAATAATCTTACCAATTAAAATCTCTTAGATTAGACAAAGTAATGCCCACAAATATAATTCTACTAAATTTAATCTAAGTTAGTTGATATTTTACAAAAAAAAAAAAAAAAATTCCCTTCAAATATAAAACAATCATATATCACACACTTAAAACTAAAAAATTAAAGTATTGTTATATAATAACATATATAGAATAACATAATCTTAAATATTAATTTAAGTGATTATTAATTTTATTAATTAAAATTGTGATTGATAAGTTGACTCTCATTACACCATTTCTTCTTTTCTTATAATGATTTAACTCCTTCCCAAAATAAAAAAACACAAAGAGCAACAACTTAAGAGTACCAAAAAGATAATATGCAAACTTCTTTATATTCAATTTATTTGTAAGACTATTAAATGTTGTTATGTAATTTTTTTTTTTTTATAAAGAAAGAAGAAGAATTTTTTATTTTTTAAAAATAAAATATAAATATATTCTTAAAAATTTACCCGAATATTCCAAAAAAGGCACGTAGCTGCGAAAGAGACACGAAGCACCTCTCAGCCACACGGTGCCAAGCCAAGCCAAAGCCAAGCCAAGCCGAGTGCGTGTTGGCATTTTCTTTAAATTTTAAAATCAAGTATATATATATATATTATCTCTACAAATACAATTGCACAACTCCAAGATTTCTCCACTCAATCCTACAAATTCCAAACAGCGAACTCTGAAAAGTAAAATAAGAGCCGAAAATAGCGGAGGATGGCTGGAGCGTGCGGTGGTGCGACCGCCGGCGGCGGCGGAGAGTTCATGCTATTCGGAGTGAGGGTGGTGGTTGATGCGATGAGGAAGAGCGTCAGCTTGAACAACTTGTCGCAGTATGAGCAGCCTCAAGCGCCGTCGAATAATGCTAATAATCAAAACCTTACCGATGCCAAGGAGAGCGGCGGCGGAAACAACAACAGCAATAACCGCAAGGACGATTCGTCCTCCTCGGCCACCGCCGCTGCCGGATACGCTTCTGCCGACGATGCCGTTCACCACTCCACTGGCAGCCGCGGCGGCGAGCGCAAGCGAGGTTCCAATCTGTCCTCTGTTCAGCTTCGATCTTAGTTTCGATTTTCCTTTTAATTTATTTTTCTTATTTAATTACGAGGAAAAAATGATTAATTAATCATTTTGGTTTGAAAATTATTTTGTGATTTTTTTTTTTTTATTTTGTTGTTTTTTACAGGAGTGCCGTGGACGGAGGAGGAGCACAAGCTGTTTCTGTTAGGATTGCAGAAAGTAGGAAAGGGAGATTGGAGAGGAATTTCTCGGAATTTCGTCAAAACTCGCACTCCAACTCAGGTCGCCAGCCATGCTCAGAAATACTTCCTCCGCCGGAGTAATCTCAACCGGCGTCGCCGCCGATCTAGCCTCTTTGATATCACCACCGATACGGTAATCCCGGAGATCTTCCTTCGGTTCTTAACGCTCTAAATTTCTGCTTTGCCGCTGAGTATGATTGAAGGGATTGAAGAATAAGCTCTATTTTTAATTGCAGACTGATTGCTTTGATTTGATTCATTTGCATCAAAGCAAATCATTTTTTTGATGGTTTTATGTTAATTGATTGAGAATTTTTTTATGAAAAAAATTCATTATGCTAAAATCTTTAGGATCCTTTAGGATTTAGATTTTGATGCAATGATTGTGCAGATGAATATTATTTGATCTTTTCTTTAATTACATTTTTATCAGGTCATATCAGCTCCGATGGAACTGGAAGAAGGGCATGCTCATCAACAAGACAAGAAAAACGGCAAGGACTCATCGTGTTCACGTCCTTCACTGCCTGAGAGTGGCAATATCAGCAATTTCCATCCGGTGGCAGCTATGCCTATTGCTGCCAATCCCGTCATGTTGCCAGTCCCAATGGAGAGCCCAGTGGAAAGCCTCACGCTGGGACAAGGCATTCAAGCTGTAAATCCGCCCGCAGCAGCAAAACTGATCCGTCCAATTCCTGTCCTCCCGGATTCTCATCCTTCAGCAATGTCCGACCTTGACTTAAATTTGACGTCAACAATACACCCATCATCACTGTCACTCAGGCTATCGTTAACGTCCGATCAGATGGAACCATCATCTAGGCATTCAGCTTTTCAGGCAATGCGAAGCTTCAGCAATGGGGATAGCATCATCAGTGTTGCCTGAGGGAAGGGCTGAGAAGTTGGAATGAAAGACTGGTGCATAGTTAGATATAATGGACTTAGATCAGATAAGGTAAATTAGGTGACTGAGAGGTTTGATTCCTTTGTTTTATGTACAGACAAGGAAAGGAATTGCCATCTCTCTTTGTGTGTGTGTGTGTGTGTGTGTGTGTGTGTCGTTGTTGATTATTATGTGCTATTGCGTCCGTTTCTATTTTGTGGTTTGATAGAACTGGAAATAAGCAAGTTTTACCTTTGTCCTTTACTGATATAATGCTTGTTTTGGCCATACCTTATCATGCTTCGATTGTTCTTGGGAGAAAAAAAAAAAAAAAAACATCCTAGTCGGGTCTGTATCATCTTTTTCTTAGCTGAACGGAAGGAATCATTTTGTGAATGTGGATCGATATGGTACTTAAACGAATGGACCACGCTGGTCTCCGTATTGCATAATGTCTGTGGTATGGGCCATACCTTATCGTCGGAGGTTTTGTGAACACAAGCAGGGAATGGTTGTTGTCGTGAGGGCATAGCATTTAATGTTAGGTTGGTGTAACTCTTGGCAAGGTGGGGAGCACGTGCTTTTGGTGATAGAATCTAGGTGTTTCCAGACTTCCCCCTTCCCCAGGTTGAATTGTTGTAGGATATTTTGTGTTTGTGCCTACATAGCAACACGGTAAAAGCGGAGGCCCACACTCTGTCAAACAGCAAATATCGTTATTTTCAAAAAAGATTTAATGTTTCGTTAGATTACTCCAAATTGCGTCAAATTATCTCGCGTTCGCGTTCACTGAATTGCTTCAATTGCATTGTTATTGAGTTTTTCCATTTTGATAAACTAGTGAGAGAGCCTTTTGGTGATAAAAATGGAAAAGGGGTGGTGCTCCGGCATTTCCGATAAGGAGCATTGTGCTTTGTCTCCATAGAGGTGTTACAATTTTGGATAGTTACGGTAAGGACAAACACTAAAATTGACGTAGGTATAGCCCCACATGCCCTGGTAAGGAGTGAAGGAGTTTTAATTAGAGTGATTCTTGCATATTCTTTTTGCTGTTATAAGCGGGGCTTACAAACGAGCCCAATTAAGTTGAACTTTGTCAGGTTTAGATGTCGGTTCGTTTATTAAATGAGTCTAAAAATAAGATTCGGTATCAGTATCGTTTAATAACGAGATGAGCTTGAGCCGAGTTTTCAAACTTTTAACTAATTGTATCATTTAATTTTATAATATTAACAAAATAATTAAAATTAAAAAATTTTATTATTATACATAAAATAAAAGGACAATAAAAATTTATTAAAATAAAACTAATTAATTAAAAATAAATATTTAATTTTAATATATAAATGTAAATGTATGTAACATATGATTTTAAAAATAAGTATAATGAAATTATTTTATAACATAATAAATGAGTTTATGTAGACAAATTTTTAAGTGAGTTATTTATGAGTCTAATCGAGCTGAGTCTGCTAGTGCTCAGACTTGACTTGTTTATTAAACGAGTTTTAGATTTAGATTCGTATATCGTTTGTTTAGTTAAATGAACGAACTCAAGCTGAATTCTAATTGTGTTGAGCCACTAAATTTTTAAAAATCGTATCAACTCATTTACAGTTGTATTTATAAAAAAAAATCAAATGCAAAAAAAAAAAAAAAAACAGAGTCATTACGATTAGTACAGAACCAAAAAGGTTCTGACAAAAATATTAGTGCAGAAGGCTGTTGTCTTGGGGATCTTGACGGGAAGAGTTTTGGACCACTTCAAGTTCAAGTTAGCATCGGGCCTCAAGTATGTGGCACCTGCCCTATGGCCTGGCACTAAGGACGGAAGGGCTCGTGGGCCGCAAGGGTCGAAATTTATCCCCCAACAATGTGTGATCGTTATCGAACTATTGTACTCAGCATTGGACCAAACTATTGTGCCCAGCATAAATAACATGAGTTCTTATTTCAAAAAAAAAAAAAAAAAACGTGAGTTCAGTAGTTATAAAATTTGGGATATACATTTTTTTAATCTTAAATTTTTATATTTTTTTATATTGAAGTTTTAAACCTTTTTAAAATTCTATTTGAATCCTAAACTTTTTAATTTTTTGCCAAATGAATCCATCCATTGACGAAAAGTGGTCAATTTGTTAATAAATGAGTTTGATTTAGCAAAAATTAATTGAAAAAAAAGTTAAATATATGAATTAAATATTTTTTCTGTAAAAAGATACTCACCTTGCATATTTAATTTATGTATTTGTTGATTAAAAAATATTTAAAGTGCATATTTGTAGATGAAAAAAATATTTAATTTGTGTATTTAACAATTTTTTAATAATTTTCATTAAGTTTAACTCATTTATTAATGGATTAACCACTTTTCGTAAACGAAAAGAATGATTTAACGAGAAATTGAAAATTTTAGGACACAAATGAAATCTCAAAAACCATTTAAGATTTAGAGGTAAAAAAATATAAAAGTTTAGAACTAAAAAAAAATGCATATCCCTATAAAATTCATCAACTATATATATTTTTTTTGGGTCAAATTGCTTTCCCCAAATAAGATTCAACAAGTTAGCATCGAGCCTGAAGTAGATGGCAACTGCTTTATTATGTGATTTCCTTTGATGCAACCTATTTGGTAAACAAGTACTGGATGTTGTTTTGCTCATTTGTGGGGGTAAATCATCATGGGCAATCCATCCTTTTAGGCTATACCCTATCATGTGAGGAGTCAATTGGGACACATCAATGGGTGATGCAAATATGGCTTCGCTACATGTCAAACAAGAAACCTGGAGGTATTATAATTGATCAATGTAATTCCATCATGAATGTTGTTGGGATAGTTCTAACTGAAGTACGCTATAGGTGATGTTTATGGCATATAATGTCAAAAATACCTAAGAAGTTAGGAGGAAAGAAGGATTTTAAGGCGATCCATGCATACATCAAAAGAATTGTACATTATACCTCAAGTGAGGCTGAGTTTGAAGAACAGTGGTAGACTCTACTGGATAAGTACCAATTGTAGAACAACAAATGACTAGATTCCTTGTACAAAGACAAATGGGTGCTTGCATTTGTAAACAGTTTCTTTCGAGTGGGTATTTCTACGACACAACGGAGTGAGAGCATGAACTCCTATTTTGATCGGCACCTAAATGCTGAAAGTAGTTTGAAGCAATTTGCTGAGCAATATTAAAATGCATTTCTGGACAAGGTTATGAAAGAGGCTGAAGCCAATTTTCTCTCTAGCAACAAGGTTACACCTTGTGTGACCATATTTGCTTTTGAAAGTCAATTTCAAAGATCCTTAACAAACCATAATTTAAGTATGTTCCTAGCAGAGGTACTTTTAGCATTGTATTATGAGATTCAGTCTTGTTAGGAGGAGGCAAACATTATTAGCTATGAGGTTGACAAATGTCAAAGTTTGGAGGATGGAAGCACACGCCATAAATGGGTAAAGGTTCAATTTAGTTTGGATACAAGTGCAATGCAATACAGTTGCTAGGGGTTTCAGTTCAAGGGGATTTTATGTAGATATGTGCTTTAGGTTTGCATGAAGTGAAATATGTATGCTGTTCCAAAGGAGTATGTGATGAGGCACTGGCACAAAGATGTTGGGAGGTGTCACAGCAAAATTATTCTGGTTAAAATAGAGGGTAATGTACCTATTGTGCTGCGACAGACAAAAGACCTAGAAAAGATATTGTATACATGTGTTGATAATGTAATTGACAAACAGGCTAGATCTTTGATTGATTGTCACAGCCAATTACAAGCTTGTTTGAGCAATGCTCCTCGCAGCAGTTGCGATGAGAATACAGTAAACATAACTTTAATTCCTCTTACCAGTATGAGATCTACAGGATGTCAACGACAAACCTCTGTCTCTCCACCAATTCGGGATCTGACAGTAGTATGAACTTATGGTAGGCCGAAGAGTAAAAGGATTCAAGTGCAACATGAAGTTCAAGGAAAGAGAAGGCATGGTGCAGTTCTACATAGAGAAGGTGTGGTGTAGTTCCACATACTGATGTTGTCAACTCTATTAATCCGGCTAAGGAGATAACTACCCGAACAACGAATGTGAGCCCCTTGTATACATATTTTACCTGCCATAAGTAGTGAGCCAAGTGAATATATTTTACTAATAGTTTTGTGCTTCTACTCTCATGTTGTTAACCATATATATGTGGCTTCACTTGTTATAGGTACATAGTCCAGGCCTTCTACTATTCCCCTGATCACCTAATTTGTTTCATTTGAACTCAACCCAACAAAGTTTTGTAGGTCAGGTATGAATTTAGTTATGTTGTAAATGATTGATAGAATGTTGGCAGTTTGATAAGCAGAGGAAGGAAACCAATTTGTTTTCAAGATTCTCTTTTCTATAGTTATGTACCAAGAGGTATTGTTTGAAGAATCTCTAGAAGCTTTTTGTTTGACCAATCTAACTTATGGGACGCAAGCAATTATTGAAGCAACGGTGTTCTCTGCTCAACCTATTTTTTCCATACCTACTGAAGTATGCCCGTATGTCCTGTGACTAACCTAATTATTGGTGAGACAATATTTGGTAATCCATTTGGTAAAGACTTAAAAGTGTTATTGAAGAAAGTGAGTGACAGAAGATGACGGTAACTCATTAAAAATGTTATTTGCAGGTTTAGCAGTGGAGCCTAGAGTTAAGTAATTTGATAGCCGAACTATTTCAGTAGCTCCTTAATCAAATATTTTTACTTGTCCATCGATTTTGTCCCCAAAAGTTATAGCATGAAATTGAAGAGGACGCCCGTGGCCATGTAAATATAGGATGTATGTTGTAGGAAATTAATTAGGAGTATGTAGTGCAAATGATTTAGCACAGTTTTGGTATGCATGTTCCAATATAAATATTTATGTTATAGAAGGTACTCGAGAACCATTGTCGGTTAGGTTAAGATAACTCCAGCTTGCATATTGTGCAGGTAAACTGCAAATCGACAGTTATTTGTTTTGAATTAGAAGTATCGTATAATTTGCTAATGTTGTAGTATATTAACATAAGAGGGTCATATATAGTTTTGAAACTGACATAATATTGCCAATGAGTTTAATTTAGTTGGTTTGGTCGGCACGATTCACTGTTGTATAATAAAAACAGAGGTTATTAGAGAGCACAACTAGTGAACATGCCATAAATAAATTTAAAGTTATAAAAATAAAAATACAATTCCAACGTAAATGACGTACTTTTATAATTTGAAATATTAATATAAAACATATAATGGTTACTTCATCGTGTTGAAATATTGTTGGCAATATTACAAGTTGTTGGTTGATTACTTTGGTCATTTATCATAGAAAAATGAGCATGTTGTATATAAAGGGGAATGTGTTGTAAAATGTGACTAATGGCGTATGTTTGAAGGTCGATGTGGTATAATATGAAAACTGTTGTGCACTTGCAGCCAAATTAGTTTTCATGAGCCTATTCTTTATGACATCATGCATCTTCTCATCATGTTTACTTAAATAAACTTGAGTGCAATAGTTCAAGGCATTGTCAGGGATTAAGAGTGTTTATACATTATTCCATTTTGTAGCTACTATAACTCAACTCAACTCTCTTACCATTTTTCCTCATGGCATCATCGTTTCCCCACTCCAGAGGAAGGCATACTATGTTTTTTTTTTTTGTTTACTTTAGGTTTTCTCACATAAGCCATAATTATATGTATAATTAGAGTTTGATTATCGCTTTTATTATTTCTCGCAATTATGTAGACGTGACGATTCATCTAGCCCTCCAAAGCCATGGCCATACCATCGTGAAAATATGCGTTTTGCAGTCGAATTGGATCAATTTCGTGCGAGGAATAATGCCTTTGCTAATGAAATGAAATACCTCCTAGCACATTTGCGCTAACTCTATGGAGTGACTGTTTCCCACTTGCGTTTAATGGTTCGAAATTCTGACAAAAGATGGGTGAAATTGAAACAATAATTGATGACTGGATCCAGCAGTGTTGTGAGTTTAATGTTGATCATAATGAAGACGATGCTTAATGCCATATGTTTGCGTACTACGCCGCCTCTGCGACATACAATTCAGTTAATGTTGCTTATTGTCCTGTAAATGAAGTGTCGTACATATGCAATCTAATGTCGTGTAAATCACAAATGTGTCTGCTCTCATTTGCATAGTTGTGCAGGCCTTAATTTATGTTGTCGTTGGCTGCCCCTTATAGGTTATGGACTTCTTATCATGCCTTATCTTGTATAGTTCCTGAACATACTTTTATGTGTATTATTTAAGAACCTGACAAAAATCGCCTTTATAATAAGTCTTAATGTTTATTATGTTGTATACTCATTTATAAAAATCATCTGTCTATATAAATGTGTTGTATATTTTGGTAATAAGTTGCATATATTTATCCTAAAGTTGGTTGTCATGTAATTGCATTAAATGCTTTCGATTGAGTTTAAAATTGGCTAAGTGGCCCAATAAATGTCATTTTTGTACACCATCCCCCTAGGTTTATGATGTGCCCCTTTGAGTATTATAGTAGTAAAAAAAATACGATAAAAGGTGTCATTGAGCGGTTTTATTGGCTTTTGGGAAAATGAATTTTGATTTGTTGTCTACGCATGATGCTATATCGTGTCATGAAGTTACATTTGTCGTATATTGACATTAATAGCAACATTTATTATGAGTCGTGTAAATGTGCGCAAAAATGAAGCTAATGGGCTGTCAAAATAAACCATTTTGGGAACAATGGCTGTTACTAATAGTGGGGTAAATTGCATTGAAACTAAATTAACACCAAGGGACCATGTCATAACCCAATACGAAAAGAAACATTCACAACTACGTTACCAACATAGCAATTCTGGTTAGAGGTGATGATATACTATAAAACACATTTTGCCGGCCGAATCAAGTCACAATGTCCTTCAACATGTCAATTATGTTTCGACTTACTTCAACTTGAAGCCTTCTTAAATTACTCCTTTAAAATACATGTCCCAACATAGTGCGAGCAACCAGACGTGACATTACCATGTGGGTATAGACTTGAATGGGAAACAAGTTCCTGTTGCTCTCGCTCAACCAAATATTGTTCACGTAGTAATTATACTTCCGCCTCTTCAACATACTAGCTAACCTCTGCAAACAAGTGGGCTTATTCACTATATAGGGATGAAAACGAGCTGATGCGTTCGTTAAAAGCTCGGTGGCATGGCTTGGCAAGGGCTCAGTTCAAGCTCATTCATTTAGCTAAATGATCAATACACGAGCCTAAAATTAAAATTTGTTTAATAAATGAGTTGAGCCTGAACAATGACAGGTTTGGCTCGGTTTAGACTGGTGAGCAACTCTTTTTGATCTCAATAAATGTATCATTAAAAGCTTGTTTAATATGTATTGTTTTATATCTTGTTTAATGTGTTAATGCAAATTGTACTCCATTGCTCTTGATATAAGATATGGAAAAAAAATTGCAAAACATATCACAGACAGACAACTTATTCATCTTGTAATGACAAAAATTGTATACAATTCCTTAACCTAAATTTTTCAATCATCTATTAACTGAAATGCAAACAATTACTTACAAAGGTGCATCTTGTTCACTGTACATCCGTCCCTAGCCAATCAATAAATTGTTGGTGCCAACAGGATATTTGAATTTCCATGACTTCTGCAGCAACTACAGCTGCTTAGCTTTTGCCTTTGCCTTTCTTCTTACTCGTCTTTTTACCCATCCCACTGATAGTCTATGCTGATGCAACCTCAACATGTAAACAGTTTTTTCCATTAGCTACAAGATTATTCTACCATGTAAATTTTATTAAAACATCATTGAAGGCCAACAGCAATGCAAATTAATAGTTACTTCATGCTGAAAACAAAGGATACATGATATAGCGAGTTTTCTCACTATCTCTGGCTAGTCATTCTCTTGTTAACATTCATACAGCCATTTAAACTAATTATAATGCAATCCCAAAAATTTGTAAGCATCATTACATCTAACTAATATACCTATATAAACATTCTAACACCATCTTTAGCTTATCACTCACCCTTGCTATCAAATTGCCCCTGACACATACGACATCATAAAGTTGATCCTTACTCACATATTCTCCCCCCCGGCTTCCATTGATATTTCGTTCGCATCACTACAACAAATATCATACTTAAATGTCATATAACATTAACATACTTGCAGGGATTTTTTACAAAAACATATTTTCATTGTACTCTATTACCAGCTCCCTCTAAACCTCGTGCGACTTCCTTTCCTCAGCAACTTCAATATTTGTGCATCCAATGTCGTGGTCCTTGCCTTTGTCCCATCATTTGGGTTAATAAAAGGGGACTTTGCACTTTGGGATGGTTTTGGAAGTCGACGTGGATGCAACGGCTGTTGTTCTGTTGTAGGGTGCTTTTTTTTTTTTTTTCCTAGAATGCCTGCTTCTACACTTCCGTTTGTGTTATCTAACAGCAGCTCCTCATATTGGCACAGCGACAACACTGCCGATATTGGCTGCACGACTAATTGTTCTGCACGTATTAACTCATAGTCATCCTTATTATGAAGGTGAATAAGAGCATTGCATTCTTCCTCCTCTTCCACGTTGATTGTCGCAATGTCATATAGTAGCAGTGATACTCTACTTGAAGTCAAAGCCTTTGAGTCATTTATTTCCATTCCAACAACACTAACCTCTATAATGGTTTGCAGTGTCCAACTCTGATGCCACTGATCAACAAAGATCGAATTATCAACAATATATGCTTGATCACCCTCGTACTAATGAGTGGGTGATTTTCGTTGTTTACTTAAGTGTTCTTCATATATCCTCAAAATCAAGGACCCAACTAATGGCCTATCTATCTCACATGTGCCTTCCTCGGCATCACCTCCATGATTTGGTGCATCATACTATGCACCCCCGTCACCAATGCATTCCCTTTCACTTCTCACCCTAGACTCTTCATACTCTCTAAGGCCATAATATGCATCTACAATCTCCTCTTGGAAGGATGCTTTACAGCCAACATTCATTGCATTGCTCTCTATATTCACTTTTCGTGACTTTTGTTTCCCCCTTTGCCTCTACGTAGCATCCCTCTATTTCTTAAAAACAAGGCAACACATTGACAGATTGTCAACTACTAGACACTGAAAATCCCATAAATACATAACAAAGCTCAACTACATTGCTTAAGGCAACCACATTGGTTACACCTAACCTTTGGTGACATGAAGTTGCTCCCCTATTCCATTATTTTCTCTGCCTACTGCTTCTGCTAGATCAATGGATGTTGCTTTTTGTGGGAAATATTAAAAACCTATGACAATTTCACACTTTAGCATGTCAAGTAGTTATTGTTAAGAATAATATTGCATAATCATTAACACAATGATCACAAATATTTTACATTTGCTTGTCCGTAGCCATTACAATCTTTGTCTTCATTAATGGCACGTGCTATAGCATGCCTATCCCACGCAACTATGCAGCTACCCACATTCCAACCGTCTTTCCTATATCTACATGGTCCAAGTAACAAAACTACATTGATTTGTCAAACAAACAATTTAACAAACTGGAACTACCTCAAAAAATATGCAACATATTCAAATGACTTTCAAATGCCTTACCAACAAAATGAATATGCATCCACCAACTCCCGATGCCTTGCCGTGTTTTTCCATTAAAGCATGAAATTTTTTTGCACTCGCCGGCAAAAAGTCTAGGGCATATAAACCCCAATTATTTTGTCAAGCCTCAACAACATGCACAACAACGACCAAATGGCTTCTTATAATTCCTGGGCACATTGTTGGGCACAAAAAAGCACCTACTATAAATAACATAATCAATTGCTTGAATTGGACCTCTTTTATCCTTTTGCCTAAACCTTTAAGGAGCTCCTCATCTAGTGCATAATTCCTAGTTCCAAACAGCAACTCAAGATGCACTAATGTTCTGTTCTCATAATTAGTTGGAACAATCTTACTGCCCATCGGGATGCCAATCAACCACCCTACATCATTAGTATTAATGGTTTTCCTCATACTAGGTCTAACTTCCAGTATTCTATTCATCGGGTTAAAACGCCTTATCAACTGTGAAATAGGAGAAAGCCTTTGAAGGAATAATATTTTGTATATCTTATTACATAGAAGGATGACCTCAATATATACAGGAAGACAGTACATAAAATAGGAAATAGAATAATTACAAATAATGACAATAAATTATAATCATATCAATCAGATATGTAATCGATTATAACCATATATGAACATATTCTAACACGGCCCCTCAAACTCAAGATGGTAAAATGCCTAACTTGAGTTTGGAAACTAAATCAGTATGCCGTCCGGGGGGATGCGCCTTGGTGAAGATATCTGCAGTCTGATCAGCGGAAGAGACAGAAACCAAAGAAATAGTGTTCCGCTCATGGAAAACATCATTGTGAGCAATTTGTATGGCACTGCGATTGTCACAATGAATAGGTGTGGCTGAGGAGTGCGTAATACCCATATCCTGTAGAAGCCATCGAAGCCATAATAATTCGAATGCAGTATCTGCAAGAGCCTGATATTCAGCTTCAGTACTGGATCTAGCTATGACTGTTTGCTTCTTACTACGCTAAGAAATGAGAGAATGTCCCAAAAAGAAGCAATATCCTGTGGTGGAACGTCTGTCTGTTGGATCACCGGCCCAATCAGCATCAGAATAGGCCTGTAACTCAAGGGATGAGTGAGCAGAGAAAGAGAGTCCACAAAACATAGTTCCCTTGATATAACGAAGAATGCGAAGAACAGCAGCATAGTGGGTGGACCGAGGTGCTGCCATAAACTGGCTAACTATGTGTACAGCATAAGCAATATCTGGTCGAGTAACAGTGAGGTAGACCAGACTCCCAACTAGTTGTCGATAAAGAGTAGGGTCTTTCAGTGGTGTGCCATCAGTAGGAGAAAATTTGACATTGTACTCCAAAGGAGTAGAAGAAACTTTGTGATCACTGATTCCTGCTCGAGTAAGCAAATCGAGGCATATTTAGCTTGAGATAGAAAATATCCTGTAGCATCAGAAGATACTTCGAGGCCTAGAAAGTAATTGAGGAGACCCAAATCTTTCATCTCAAATTGTTGACGAAGAAACTGCTTGAGATTAGTAATGTCTTGCAAATCATCTCCTGTGATAATCATATCATCAACATAAAGTAAGAGTAGAATGATTCCATTAGTACTTTTGCGCACAAATAAAGCAGTATCATAAGGACTGGAAGTGAAGCCAAATTGGTGCACAGTTGTACTAAATTTGGCAAACCATGCACGAGGTGCCTATTTGAGACCATAAAGAGCTCGACGGAGACGACAGACCATGTTGGGTGGATGGTCATATCCAGGTGGAGGTTGCATGTAAACCTCCTCTGTAAGATCACCATTAAGGAAGGCATTCTTAACATCCATTTGAAAAAGTTTCCAATGTCGAACTGCAGCTACTGCCAATAAACTCCTGACTGAAGTGATTCGTGCTATGGGAGCAAAAGTTTCTTCATAGTCAATCCCATACTCTTGAGTAAAACCTTTGGCCACCAACCGAGCTTTGTACCGCTCAACAAATCCATCAGATTTGGTCTTGATCTTATAGACCCACTTGCATCCAATAATTGATTTATTTGGAGGTAGCTCAACCAAATCCCAAGTGTGAGTCTTAGATAAGGCCTGCAATTCGTCTGCCATTGCTTGCTGCCAAAGAGGGTTAGTACTAGCTTCTCGATAAGTTTGAGGTTCATATAAAGAGGCAATGGTAGAGTAAACGACAAAGTCTTTTAGATGGGAGGGAAGTGTACTCACTCTAGAGGAACGACGTTCAGGTTGAGGCTCAGAGGAGAGTGCAGGATCCACAGACATGGACGAGACTTTAGGATTAGCCGGTGATGGACTGCCTATCGAACCTGTATCAAAATCAGCAGGAAAAGGATCTATAGGAGGGAGAGATTGTGTTAAATGTTCAGAATTTGTACTGGCCAGTAAGTCAACAGAAGGATCAGTAAAAAATGATTGTGAAGAAACATTTAGCTGAAAGGTAGAAAGAGAAGAGAACATCTTATGTTCCCAAAAAATGACATGACGGGAAACACGAAGACTTTTGGAGACCGGATCCCAACATCGATATCCTTTGTGTTCAATGCCATAACCCACAAAACAACACAAGTGGGCTCGGGGATCTAACTTTGTTCTTTCATGAGGCTGCAAGAGTACAAAACAAGCACAACCAAAGACTCGAAGAGATTGATAGGAAGGTGATGTGCCATAAAGCCGCTCATAAGGAGACATGTTATTGATAACTTTGGATGGAACTCGATTGATTGTGTAAACGGCTGTAAGAGCAGCTTCTCCCCAAAAACGTTTAGGACAAGATGCAGAGATAAAAAGGGCTCGAGTTGTGTCTAAGATGTGGCGGTGTTTGCGTTCGGCCCATCCATTCTGCTGTGAGGTACCTGGACAAGAACGCTGTAATATGGTACCAGATTGCGAAAGAAGCTGCATAAATTTGGAGTCTTTGTATTCCATGGCATTATCCGTGCGAAACAATTTGATATTTTGAGAGAACTGAGTTTTGATCATGGCGGCAAATTGAGAATAAATATCAAATAGCTCAGAACGATTTTTCAAAAGAAAAAGCCATGTATAGCGTGAGTAATCATCAATGAAAATCACAAAGTAACAAGAGCCACCCATAGTATCAACAGGAGAGGGTCCCCAAATATCAGAATGAATTAAGTCAAATGGTGCGGAAGAAATGGAATCACTATTATTGAAAGGTAAAGCATGATGTTTGGGAAGTTGACATGTAACACAATCAGTCTCAACATTCTCAACAGAACCTAAAACACCACGTGAAATTAAAGGACTCAATTTAGAATAAGAAACATGACCAAGACGAGAATGCCAAAATGCAGAGGAAACCGATACAGCACAAAGATAATTAGACGACCTAGGAAGTTTCAGGGAGACAAGTTCAAATAAGCGTCCAACTTTACGGCCTGTCCCAAGAATCTGACCCGTCGTTGGATCCTGCACATGGTAACCAGTAGAAGAGAAGTGTAAATCAAAACCCAAATCACACAATTGACCAACGGAGATAAGATTTAAGGTAAGATTTGGAACAAAAAAAGTATTAGATAAGGCTAAATTGGAAGTAGAGATGTTGCCGGTGTGACTAACATGCAGTTGGGAATCATCAGCAGTATGAATAACAGGTGCATATGGAGACACTTGTTTTGACTGGAACATTGTGACATCAGAGGTCATATGATTACAACATCCAGAATCAAAGAACCAGGATTTGGACTTGCCTGAAACAACGGATAGGGCAGAAGAGGAATTACCAGATTTAGCTAATGCTCGCTTGAGGGTATCAAAGTCAACTTGGCTCAAGAGAGCCTCGAGATCAGTAGACAAACCCTCAGTAGCAGCAGTGGTAGCAGCAGCAGCCTTACTAAACTTACCCTTGGAATTGTTTGACTGTGTAGAGCCTGATTGGTTCTTGGCCTGTAACTTGTGGCATTCTGAGATGTGATGACCAGATTTATGGCAATAGCGACAACTTATTTTGCGCTGATTAGACGGAGATGAGGTGAACAAAACATTATCAGCTGAAGCAGATGCAGAATGGAGCTGAGTGGAAGAAGAAGAAGTGAGTAGAACAGTATCAGCAGAAGTAGGTGCAGCAGAACGATGAGTCCGCATGGTGGTTAGACGAGTTTCCTCAGAGAGTAACTCAGCAACGACACTTTCCAAAGAATGGAAGGAATCGCGATGAAGCAGAGAAGCTCGCACAGGCTCATAATCATCAATGAGAGCCATCAGAAATTGCATAATCCTCATTCTATCTCTATACTGTGAGAACTTAACAGCATCAGAGGGATAATCCCATGCAGGTTCAGAAAGTGCCAGTTGGTCCCATATAACATACATTTGAGATAGAAAAGCATTGATAGACTGACTAGGCTGTTGTTTCAGTTGATAAAGATCACCAAGGAGCTGATACTGGTGTGCAACGTCACAGGTAGAATATCTTGAAGCTAATAGATCCCATACTTCTTTTGCAGTACCAAGACGACCAAATTGAAATTTGATGATCGGAATACAGGTATTCCGAAACCATGTGAGTATTTTATGGTTGTTGCTCTCCCATTCCTCAATTTGCTCATCTAACTTCTCAGATGACTCTACCTTATCCTTGCCTTTCGTTGACGTAGGTTCAGGAATGTCCCCACTAACGTAACGCCAAAGTTTGCGCCCCTTGAGGAAGCTACACATTTCTTGAGACCACAAAATATAATTTGTTCCATCTAGAATAGTAGTTATGGGTATGGAGGGGTCAAATTTTTCCATAGCAGCGGTAAATATGATGTCAACACAGATAAACAATGTCGAATCAAGTATAAGATGTACTAAAACCAGTCTGTATAGTCAGAATTTGAAGAAATAGACCTAAAAAATGAAAAGAGGACGTCATAAAACTTTAGGAACCGGTCTGAACCGGTCAAAAATCGGCCCAAAAGCGGTTGAACCGGCTGGTCAAATGATTGAACCGGGGTCGGTCAACGTGCTGACGTGGCGGTCAACGATGCTGACGTGTCGGGCAATGGTACTAACGTGGAGATGACGTGGCAAGCCACGTGGATGATCACGTGGCAGACACGCATCAGGTGACGTGTCAGTTACGACCAATAATATGGAGACACGTGGCAATGTGTGCTGATGTGGCTGACACGTGTGTGTTGACGTGGTCATCTTCAACCTCCAGAGATGCCGGCGCGTGAGTGAGAGTAGATCGGCGATCAATATTCCGGTGAGGCGCGTGAGGGCGCGTGAGAGATCCAATGAAGATAATTTTTTCGGCGATGAGTTCTCCGTGTTCTGTAGGATGTACTTCTGCAATTGGATGTGAGAAAATCCGAATAAAAAATAGAAGCAGAGTCTCACCAGATTCAAACGGCTTTCTGAGATAGTGAGATTTCGTAGAACAGATCCAAAATCAGAGGTCTATGAATATAGACTCTTGATTGAGGATAAACGGGGTCTGGAAAACTGGAGACAGCAGTACTAAATAATTTATGGTGACCAACGACGTCGAAAGAAAACTAGATGAACAGTATTACTGGAGAAATAATAACAAAATTGAGAAAGGCTCTGATACCATGTGAAATAGGAGAAAGCTTTGAAGGAATAATATTTTGTATATCTTATTACATAGAGGGATGACCTCAATATATATAGAAAGACAGTACATGAAATAGGAAATAGAATAATTACAAATAATGACAATAAATTATAATCATATCAATCGGATATATAATCGATTATAACCATATATGAACATATTCTAACATCAACCATTCAACCAGCTCTTGATTCACCCTAATTAAATCCATACCCAACAGATCTCCAAACCGTATGTCTACCAACCATCTCTTTTGCTGCTTGTTCAATTTTTTCAACACTGAAAGTATCCTCTCAGCAGAACATCTCGTTTTTGAAAGCTACAAGGCACAAAACATAATGACATATCAATAACTAATACGTAGACACCAAAAATTCCACAAGTACTGTAGTTGTGTACTTTGATTTACAACTTGTTTCCTCCAGGGTTTTGGTTCACCTTCTCCTTCTTTGCTTTTGCAATGACAATTACATGTTATCTACTAATCCATAGAGTCACAATCACATAACAAGTGTCAATAACTACTCACCGTTGCTTGGTCCTTCCTTTCCTCCCTCTACTACTTGTTCCAGGCTTATCTGACATTGTCCTGCAACAAATTATAAAATATGGGTCATTTATATTTTAATGACTAGATTGCTAAACACATCTGCAATGAATAATTAAGCTGCACATCTAGGAATACAAGCCCAATAAATGAAGAAAGCTTCTTCGCTCTAAATTTTGGTGCCTTGTTGCTTGTTTTACTTTTTTGTAGCCCAACATACTTCGTTTATGTGCAATAGTTATTCATGGGAAACAATTAGCCATACATTCTTCATCCATCCCCTATGTTTCTCTCATCTCTCTTTTTACCGACTCTCTATTCTCCTCTATCCCCTTCTTCTCTTCTCTGTTCTCCACTTCCATTCATTTCAGCTTCAAATTTTGGCCAAATACCTTACTGCTTATCACATGCAACATCTTTACATGCCAGCCGTTGTTTGGGAACTTTCCAAATTTTCCTCGTACCCCTTCAATCTTGCATCCAAATCGTATAGTTCAAAATTCCATTCCTTGCGTTTCTTCTGAACAGAATTGCATACATAATTACTTCATATGGAAATACATTCACTCTTATCAATTCTTATTCCCTCGTTTTCAAAACCAACATTTTGGCTTTTATCAAAAATTAGGGTTACAATATTTTTACTTCACCAATTTTTTGCTCCTCTATCACACCCGAACCTCGAACAACCTCTTATGTCTTTAACTTTCACTACTTCGATCACTCCTGGATTTGCTCCCTCCAACCCTCCATGCTAGGTCGGACGGGATCTCCGTTCTATAATGCTTTCATCTTCTGTACTCTTCTCCTCTACTTTTTTTTTTAAACCACAATTACTAATGTTGCCAAATACAATATGCTCTTGTTTCTCTTTTTTTGTATATACCCATGTCCTTTATCTGTTTTCTCCTTTTCCCATAAAAATTGTGGCGTACGTTATCTTTACTTCCATCTTATTTACCTTTTTACCCCTTTCATCTTTAAAGACAATTATGCCCAACGTTGGTTTAATTACCATCCTATCCCAACTTCAGCCTTCTACCTAATTGCTCCGCATAGCTTGTTGATCTTTGCAGCCCCCCTAAAATTGTGTTTGCATTGAGAGGAAAGATATGGAAAGGGAGGGAATTAGTAAAAAAGTAGTATAGAAAATAAATTGTTTGGATAAGTAAAGAAAATATAGAGAAAGAAAGAGTAGAAAAAGAAAAATGAATAATAATTTGTCAGAAAAAAAATGATGTGAAAAATAAATTATTTGGATAAGTGAAGAAAGTGTAGAGAAAAAAAAATAAATAACAATTTATGAGAGAAAAAGTGATATAGAAAATAAATTATTTGAATAAGTAAAAAAAATATTAAAAAAAAAGTGTAGAGAAAAAATGGTAAGAAAGAACAAACATACAAAACAAACAGGCCATAAGTGACAAACACCAAAGTTTTCCGATGCAAAAAAAATACATCACCGTCGAATGTCGATGCACCATCCGCTAAATAAATGATCACTGATTTCTCAATCCAATTGAGTAGACTGAGCATACGAATTGGCTGTGGTGGAGAAGGATTGGTCTGACTTTAAGGCAGACGGAAAGTCCGTGGGCACGTGGAAGGAAATGATCTTCAAATAATGGCGTTCATACTTGGGCAGTTCAAAATCGATCTTTCTAGTTCAGATTGGCAGCTTTTTGTAGGCGTGAAACACAGTTTTGGAAGTCTTGAGTGTACATTAATTAATTGGGTTCCAATACATAATTTAAAAAAATTATTTAAAAAATATTTATAATATAATAAATTTAAATTTTTTTACAATTACATACATTAAATGTGTAATAATTTTTTTTTATTTTTTTATTATTATTATATAAATTATAATAATTATTATATAATAGATACCTATTAAGATATATATCTTCAAGACATACACATTTTTCTTAATTAATTAATAATGGACCCGGGCAAGCCGCTGATGGGGCACATGGTGAGGAGTGAGGTAATAGGGGGAGGAAGTGAATAAACATAAATAATAATTAAAAGTTTATTATACAGTTTAATTTTAAATAATAATAATTTAATTACATAATTTAGTTTAAAAAATTTAATAGTTTATTTATTTTTTTAAAATTTCAATTTATATACTATTTTATCATTTTTTTTACTTAAATATTATTGTTTAAAATTTTTTTTAATTAATAATTAAGTGCCGGTTTACCAGTACTCACAGAAGCATATCTCCATTAGAATAATTGCACGTACTAATAGTATATGATTGAATTGAAGTACCTGACTGGCTGGATCTTTCACCAACTAACAAATTTCGGTTTTATTTAGTAGAGTATCAAAGCATACTTCAGAATCATATTTTGTGACATTTGAATTGAAATACCTGACTGGCTGGATCTTTCATCAACTAAGAAATTTCGGTTTTATTTAGTAGAGTATCACTACATGAGCATACTTCATAATCATATTTTATCTAAACTCTTTTTTTAATTAAAAATTAAATCTTAAATGTACTTAATATTATTCTAAATAATTTTAAATATACTTAAAATTACCTTAAACATACTTAATATACCTTAAACTTTGATTTTTTTTAAAAAAAATTAAATCTGTTTTACTAAGGCAATATTGTTATTGTATGATTATGGGGTATGCCCATAAACTTTTTATATATTTAGTATTATCCATTTTTTACAATGTCTATTGGAGAGTACAAGGCAACTCCCTAAATGCGACATTCATTTAATATAATGAATTTACAAAAACTATTTTAAAAAAATTATTTGAAACTATTTTAAAAATAGTCTTGATGCATTCTTTTAGTGCAAAGTATTGAAAAATTAGTTCATTAATTATGTAATCCAAAAAATACATCACCGTCAAATGTCAATGCACCATCCGCCAAATAAATGATCATTGATTTCTTAATCTAATTAAGACTGCGTAGACTGAGCATATGAATTAGCTGTGGTGGAGAGGGATTGGTCTGACTTTAATTAGGGAAAGAAACTTCTCCAAACAAGTTGCATGTAGAAGGAAATGACCTTCAAATAATGGCGTTCATACTTGGCAGTTCAAAATCGATCTTTCTAGTTTAGATTGGCAGCTTTTTGTAGGCGTGAAACATATTTTTGGAAGTCTTGAGTATACATTAATTAATTGGATTCCAATACACGATTTAAGAAAATTATCTTAAAAAAATGTCCTTAATACAATAAATTTATAATTTTCTACAATTGCACACATAAAATATGTAATGAAAATAATTTTTATTTTTTTCATTCCACATTTTATAATTATTATCGTATAAATTATCATAATTATTATATTACAGATACCTTTTGAGACATATATCTTCAACACATACGTATTTTTCCTAATTAATTAATAATTGACCCGGTCAAGCCGCTGCTGTTGCATACGGTGAGGAGTGAGGTAACAGGAAGAAGAAGTGAATAACCATAAATAATAATTAGAAATTGACTATGTAATTTAATTTTAAATAATAATAATAATTTAATGAGGCAATTCATATAAAAAAAATTAATAATTTATTTATTTTTTAAATTTTCAATTATTTTATAGTATATATTATTTTATTATTTTTTTTACTTAAATATTATTATCTAAAATTTTCTTAATTAATAATTAAGCGCCGGTTTACCAGTACTCACAGAAGCATATTTCCATTAGATTAATTGCACGTACTAGTAGTCAGCAACAATGCACTACTTCAATTAACCTTTCTTTGGTAGATTTGGCAGAAACTGATTGAAGAGCAAACGGCAAATAAAGTCAACCTTTGGGGAGTCCGAGTCTTGTCTTCATGGCCAGCTGAGAACCCTTTGGCTAAGAAACAAAAAGCGTTAAGTAATAATCCGACACATTTTATTTTATTTCTTTTCTCCTTATCTTCCAGCATTGTTTCTATGTTCATTTTTTGTAGCCTCCTGCCATACCCAACCTCCGACCACCCTACCAAGATATCCGGTGTGAGCAGAGAAGGCCATCTATCCATTATAGTCTCGATGTAACGGCAAGAAGTTGCTCAGCCCCTTCCCTACCAAAACAAAGAATATATGGGTGATTCAATATTCTTGAATAAATCATAATGAGACAATCCCTTGGGAATTTTCGATTCCCATTTGGCTGACTTCATTTTAACTGGATCCCAAGGAAAAAAAAAAATCTTGATTCAAAGTACAAATTAGAATTATTTTAAGATCATTCACGGGAAATGAGTAAAGTAACCACTTGATGTAGTAATCTGGCGACAATCCAATGTCTTTTCTTTACTTACTATTCAGATTCGAGTCTCAGCACTAGGAGGTTTTAACATTTAAATTTGTCCAATTTAACTGTTGACTGCACGCCGCTGGTTCTAAATTTGACAATCGCCATGGTCAGCTTAGGAAAAGTCTGCTCAGACTTAATAATATGAGTGGTGGGTCATTTCCTATGGATTGCGTTGAATGAGGCATACAAATGAGAGATATTCCGTCGTCGACCCATAGATCTGAAAACCGATATATCGGTGATGGATCTTTTTCTTCGATAAAAAGAAAGAAATGAGTAAAATAGATAAATATACAAAAATAAAATTGAATTAGTTGTATAATATTTGTTTCCAGATTCGTGAATATTGCGGTTGGGCATAGGAAAGTCCACTCAAATTCAATAATACTTTGGTTGTGAGTTCTCCTTATAAGAAAGTTGAATGAGAATGCCAACAAATGACTTCTTATTTCGCTCCACAAATGCGATAATTAATATTTCAATATATTTACAATACTCTTTTTTTCTGTTAAAAAAATATATTTGTTCAAAAAAAGACCAAAAGAAATTAAGACGTCCACTATTTTGGAAACGTGTTGTACATACGAAAGGTTAGCTCTTTCAGCATAAGAAGATATGGAAATTAATGCATTAATTCATTTCGAGCTCAGTAAATTATCGCAATTAATTCAGAACAGTGATGCGGGCTATATATTTTACTAAGAATACATTTTTATTTGAGGGTTTATTGCTACAACCTCGTAACTTAACTGCAAATTTAATTGGCAAGAATTATACGGCTATTGCCCGTGAGTGAGATAATCACTTTTTGGATCGGATGGGTTAATTTAGATACTATTTAGCGGATAATGTTTTATTGGATAAAGAATTCCAAATATAAAGAGACAAAAAGGATTATTAAAATCTTAAAACTTGTCAAATTGAAGTCTCAATTATTTTTACCAGTTGTACTTGATTGGACATACGTTGAATCCTATACAATCACACAAATACAATTTTCTTTTATTATTGTCAAATTTACATCAATACCTCAATGGATCTCTTATATATAAACTTCTTCCCAGCTCCTTCCAATTCAGCAAACCATTTATACCGGTATATTTTATTAGTTTGGATCACCGTCCCAGCACGATGAGTTGGTAGCATAGGACCACCCAATAAAAATTTATCAATTAAGCCCCGCGAAAAAAAAGCAAAAATGAAAATCATTTCAGGATCCTTTTCCAGCATAATGATCAATTTTATCTAAAATATTTTTATATTTATTACTCATTACCCAAAAAAATTTTTTTAAATCATACTCAAGACTTTATCGTCTTCAGACTAATTGTACCCAATCTTTATTTTTCCATTAAGTCAGCATATGACGTGGATTTTGAAATATCACGTCAGATGTATCTCGTCACCTATGTATGGCATGTCAGTATTGTTGATGACGTGACACCTAATTTAAATTTTTTTAAAGATTTTTTTAATTTTTTTTGAAAGAGGTATTAAGAAATCAAAATTGTTAAAAAATTTGAGAAGCGAGAGAAAGGAAGGAGAGAGGGGTAAGGAGATAAGGGGAAAGGAGAGAGTAAGGGAGGAGTGAGGAGAGAGAAGCGACATAATTTTTTTATTTTTTTAAATTTAATTTAATTTAAAAAAATTTTAAAATTATAAAAATATTTAAAAAGAGATGAATTTTTAGGAGAGAGAAAGGGAGGAGGGAGGAGAGATGAATATTTTTTTTGCTTTTTATTTTTTAATTGTTAAAAAATTATAAAGATATTTAGAAAATGTTTTTTGATTTCTTAATACCTCTTTCAAAAAAAAATTTCAAAAATCTTTAAAAAATTAAATTAGGTGTCACATCACCAAGGATACTGACATGTCATATACAGGTGGTGAGATACATTTGACGTGATACTCCAAAATCTACCACATATACTAACTTAACAGAAAAAGTAAAGATTAAATATAATTAGTCTGACTGGTGATAATGTCTTAAATATGATTTTAAAAATATATATTTTAGATAATAAATAACAAACGCAAAAATGTTTTGAATAAAATTTATCATTATGTCATCCTTTTCCCTTTTGCAACAAAATACTTGGTTTTATTTATGAATTCTCTACCCCTCTGTGTACATCGGGATGATACTTTATCTTAATTTGATTTGGGTACATATAAATGGATTAGTCTCTTTCTCTGTAACAAAACTTATTGTGAACCATCCATTCAGAAAGTGAATAGAAAATAATACAGTAATGATAATGTTATGATTAACAAAAAATAATGATTAAAAAGTTGTGAGAAAGAAAATAAAAAGTAATTGTGAGAGAAAAAGTAAAAGTAGTTGTTTGAATTGATCGAAAATAAATAGAAAAGAAAATGAATAAAAATTGAATAATTTTTTCACTTTCTTTTCTTTTTCAATGGAAATTTGCCAATCATAGTGTAAAAAGTCGAGATCCTCTTGTTATTTCTAGTTAGGGGGGAAAAGAGAAATAACAAACTTGTCAAACTAAGCTTGTAAAAATTCATAAGCTTTCTATTTGAAATAAAGGATACACATAAGGCAACTAGCATAATTGGCCGCAACTCTTTATTATTTTTGTTTGAACAGAGAAGTACATCACTGTGGTTAATATATAATAATTAATTAGCAGGAAAAGGGCACATGCGAGAGTCTGTTAGTCATCTACCGCGAATTGCTAGCATTTTTTTAGCAACATGAAGTATTAAGTATTGAGTTGAGACTAGTATTTTATATAAAAAGAGAGAGAGAGAGAGAGAGAGAGAGAGAGGAAACATTATAAGTAGAATACACTCGACGTCCTAAAATTTTCGCCAGAATGTGCCGAAATCCCACATTCCCACTATAATTTAAATAGTATGCACCAAAATTGTTTGAATTAGATCGGTCATCAAATTGAAAATATTTGTGAGTTAAGGTTTAACTAGTTGACCTGATATTTAATAATATATATATATATATATATATATATATATATATATAACTAATTAAAAAATAATATTTATATATAATGATTAAATATTAAATTTTCTATTTTAAGGACTAACATAAAAATTTTAATCAAATTTAGGACTAAATTGAACTTTTTAATTAAATTAACTCTTAAATTATAATTTAAATAATATTTGGGGTTAAATTATAATTTATAAATTTTTAATTTAATTTGAACTGGTCCAACCAGTCTAATTTTTACTGATTTTAACTAGTTTTGACCGATTCGAATTAAGTGTCAAAAACTAGCATGAACTGTCTCGTACCTTCGGCCGATCACCGGTTGAACCGATCAGACGGACCGGTCCGATTTAGTTCTAACAATAATGGTATGCACCATTGAGGTATCTCTAATATAAGAGGGTCAAATTATAAAATGACTTTTGTTTTGTGGTGGGTTTTAATTTGACTGGAAAGTATAATTCAATCATAATTTAATATCACATATAAATGAAGTATAATTAAAATAAAAATAATAAAATAAATTTGTATAATGTAAGATAACGAGTAAAGTATACAATAACAGTAAATAAAAATATTTGTTTATGTTATCGTTGGGGAAAAATATAGATAATAATATAATTGTGTAGCGGATATCCAGTAATCTGAATTATTAAATTATAAAAGATATATTTAATTCAAAAAAATAGATAAAATATTAAATATTGTTAAATTAATAATATATTTTGTATATATTTTACTAAACTTATCTATTGTAGTTTTAATAAATCATCTTTTTCTTTTTTTTCGACGAATAATGAATCATCCATTGAGATAGCCGATAGGGTCTTTAATTAATCATCCATTGAGATTAGCCGATAGGGCAATTGACTTTATGGGGGTGTTTGGATTGATAAAAGTGATAAGAAAAGAAAATAAATAGAAAATAGTATAGTAACAATGATATTATAATTAATAAAAAGTAATAAATAAAAAGTTGAAAGAAAAAAATAAATAGTAATTTATAAGAGAAAAAGTAAAAGTTAATTATTTGAATTGATAAAAAATAAATAAAAAAATAAATAGAAAGTAATTTTTTTTTTCTTTTTCATTTATATGGGTATCCAAACAGAGCTATATTGTTGTTTGCTCTACGCATGCTTAGGTCACCTGATGGCGTACTCATGCTTACATAAGCTCAAGTCTCAGCATAAATTTTTATTCGTTTCTATGGTTACATGGTTCAAATTCTCAAAAAAAAAAAAAAAAAAAGGTTACATAGTTCAAGACTTGAAGCTGCTCCACATGTCTATAAGGAGAGCAATTTTTCAAGTACATAACCATAACTGTATAAAAGTATAGTAGATACACAATAATTTAAATTATTAGATGATAAAAAATATAATAAATTTAAAAAAATAAAAAAATAAATAAATAATTAAATACCATTAGATTAACTGCACGAGTCTTGAGTATCTCAATAAGCGTGTGTAAGTAATCTTGTCTTTAAATTATAGAGTATGACTAGGAATAGATAAAAATTAACCACAAAATAATCATAAAAATGAATTTATCCTTTAAAAAATAATAAATTTTTTTTCTTTAAAATTAAATTTAAACGTACTTAATATTATATTAAATTTATTTGATATTATATTAAATTTTAATTAAAAAAGTTTGCTAAAAAAACTTTTTACTATTTTTAACCACTTTATAATTATTTTCTATATACTCCTAATTTTTTCTTAAATTATATTTTTTTTCGCCCATAATGCTCTGGATACTACTATAAGTAGGCTCGGCTACCATGCAGCAAAGGCACAAAAACCTGAGCCCTCCCTTCTTCCCTTACTTTTTCTGTTTTTTCGCTTGCTGCTTACTAGCTAACCATGGCTTCCAGTGACGACATTCTGAACAAAATCCTGAAAACTCATGCCTCTGACGGCTGCCGTGATGCTGATCTCAATCCTCTTCTTTATCTCGTCGAAGACATCCTCAATTCTGCCAACGTGCGTTGAATAGTACTACCAAATCTGAAAGATGATTAAACATTAATCCCACCCCCAAACAAAAGATGATTTTCTATTTTATCATAACGTTAACTATACTAATATCATATTATCAACCATTTGTGATTGTGAATTATGCAGGCAACGGCAGCCCCCTCGCAATCGCAAAGCGAGGGCAATACCACCGTGCTAGGACAACTGTCATCCGTTATCAACAGAATTTCTTGCGAGGTTAATGGATACCCCATATGTTATTTTTGACATGGTGAGATCAAGATCATAATGGAACGTGAAATAATTATTATTAATTATTTATTACTTTTTCCAGATTTCCTGCAAGGCTATGTCTAAAGCAGACCCGGAGAGCACGACAATGACAATATTCGAAATGGTGGGAGACTATAGCTGGGAAGTGAAGTTGGTGATGAGCATTGCGGCCTTTGCTTTGAACTACGGCAACTTACTGTTGTTAGACCAGACTCACACGTCTATCCAAATGGCCAAATTGATAGCACTGATTAGGAATTGGCCTACGGATATCAAACAATCAGTAAACCTATTGAAAGAATTGATCAAGGCCATGATGAATGTGGCCAGATGCGTGGTGGAATTCAAGACACTCCCGGCTAAACACGTTTCGAGGGAAGCCCCTCAATTCCGCGCTGCCTTTGACAATTTTCGTGTTGCTGCTTACTTCACTGTCAGGAGCGTTGTGGCCTGCTCTTCATATATTTCTAGTCTCACCCACACATCCTCTCAGACTACTATTATCGGTTTTGGGTCTTCAACAACTCACATTATGAGTATGACTGTGGATTCCAAGTCACAATATGCACTGCACCCCCGATAGATCTCTTTTAATTTTATTGATTGATTCATTAATTCCAGATTCAAATTAATTTTTTCCGTAGATTCTGCGGTGGCTGGGTGTTTTGGTGTGGGGAAAAATAATTTTAGTTCCTTAATTAATTATTATATCATGTATATGTACATTCAGAGGCATGTTCTTGAGTGCACTTTCATGGTATTAAATCAAAGTGTAGCGTTCATGCCTTTGCCTTTGGATTGGATTTGTCCCAGATTTCCGTCATTTGAACTCGCTGGCTGGACTCAAGCACTTATTAAGTTGCATGAAATTTTGACGAAACAACTGAAGGCATGCCGATTGCTTATTGGTAATTTACTACTGCTTTTTCTTTTTATTTTTGTCACAGATTTATACAATAGCCCAATTTCCCTTATCGATATGCTTAATTATTTGCAGAGGAAAAGGAGAGGGAGGAATTCTATCAAATGCTTGTGAAACTCTTTGAAGCAAGCCAACCAGACAAAGTGAAGATACTTGAGGCCTTGTTTTGCACCGACGGTGGTGATCGTCACAAACCACTCATTCATTGTTCTTCTGCGGAGACCACCCAGGTGGTTCGTCTTTCTGTCCTCACTGTTCCTGTGCAGAATATGTATCCTGATACGTGGACGGGAAAATGGTTGATTAAGAGACAGACAAAAAAAAATTTTTTCACATTTTTCATAACATTATTGCACTAAAACCTATAGTGTTATTACACATCATAACAAAAAATTAAAAAAAAAAGTTTACTTTTGTTACCCTCAACTCGTCCATTTATCATTATCGTATTACTTCTAGTTCTCTCTCTCTCTAGGAAATTGCTTGCTAACATAGACGTGACACTTATACATCTAAGCAGATCGGTATTGATATGCTGGTAAAGAAGAATGTGCTGCTGTTCATTTCCGACCTACAGATTTCGGAGGTTGAGCTTGTGAACATCAAAGCCGTTCACGAGAAACACGGGGATACCCATGAGGTGGTGTGGATCCCAATTGTGGACGAGTGGACCGAGTTTACGAAAACTCAGTTTGAGAAAAAGAAGGGTTGGATGCCATGGTACACGATGTGCCAGCCTGAATCCATAAATCAGATGGTGATTAGGTTCGTGAAAGAGAAGTGGCAGTTTGCGAGCCAGCCCATGATTATGGTCCTCAGCGCTGACGGCAAGTTGGGGCCCTGCGATGCATTCCACACAGTGCAGGTCTGGGGATCCCAAGCCTTCCCTTTCAATAGCTCCAAACTGGATGAAATCTGGCGAAAAGTCAATTGGGACCTTGAGTTCCTGATTCAGACCATTGTGCCTTCCGATTCAGCACTTTGGAAATCGGTAAAATCAACTAGCTCTAGCTAACACAAACCCACCCAATCCCTTATATCTATGCATATGTAGCCACGAAGCTCATCTTTTTGCATTGTTCGTGCACGCAAACAATTAATTTATGAACTTATTAAGGTTTCCATCTTTTCTTTTTATTCTTTTTTCTTTTTTTTTTCTGGTTACAAAATTTTTCCTTCTGCTAACTAAACGATGTGGTCGAAATTTGTTAGTGGTTATCTACATATTTTCTTAAGAGAAACATTGTTGGTATCATTATTTTTTTTTTAAAAAAAGAGCTATATATTATATGTATGTTTGTGTTTGTTTGTGTTCGTGACTTTAGCAAATTTATCACATATCGCTGGAATATATTATTCATTCCAATCACTTTGCTTTTGGCTGTTTTCGTTAACCTCTAGGTTAAAGAGGAAAACAAACTAATTTTGCTCTGGGGAGGGTACAATTCTGATAAGGTGGAAGATATAAACAAACTCGTCTATCAAGCTGCAGGCGAAAGGGTTGTGGAACCAATAGAGGTGGTCTATGTGGGGAAAAGCAGCAAAATAGAGCAAGTGGAGACTACCGTAAAAATAATCACTGACAAAAAGGTGGGTTGCTGCCTGGAAAGGGTCAGTGAAATAGAGCTGTTTTGGAAGAGGCTGGAGAGCATGCTAGTCTCCAGGATTCAGCTCAAAAAGGTGGAGGAAAGTGACAAGGTGTTGTATGAGTTGCAGAAGCTGCTTCACTATGACAAAGGCAAAGGATGGTTTATGCTGCTCAGAGGGTCTACGATTATAGCCAGTGGACCGTGGTCCTCAATTGCAAATGCCTTAAACAAATATAAGGACTGGGTTTCCAAAGTGGCTTCAGATGGCTTTGAAAAAGCCTTTAAAGATTACCTTGACGGTCAGGCTCTAGAACACTGTTGCATTGAGCTTCCATTCACCATCCCTGGCTCTGGCGGCACTGCAAATTTGCCAATGAAATGCCCCGAGTGTGGACGCGCCATGAAAAAATGCATTACTTTCACCTGCAGCCATGAGGAGCCCACCAGTGCTACCGTTGTCTCCACCACGAGCACCACCACCACCACCACCACCACCACCACATCTACCACTGCCACCGGCACCGCCACCTCTGCCTCTGCTAATTGAATGGGACTTATTACCACTAATCACTGCTTTTCCCTTCTTAAGTGTTTCATGTTGCAAACTTGTAATATACTGAGATATGATGGCTTTTATTGGCCGCATTGCGGGCTTCAGCTACCATGCCCTGAATCAGGTTTGAGTGTGTTTGTGACTTGAATAAATTGTTGAGTGTGTTTGTGATTTGATTTGAATAAATTGTTGAGTGTGTTTGTGATTTGAATAAATGAGTCAAATTATCGAAACGTTCCTATTTCATGTATTAGTTCTTTTAATTAATTGGGTAATCCCGAAGGTAATAATAATATACAAACATATATATGCGTAACTTCCTCCTTTTTCCAAATATCAATTAACAAAAAAATAATACAAATTTGCTTAATCAACAGCCAATACAAGTACATAGAAATTAATTAAATAAAAAAAGTACAGCACCAAAAAAATATTGTCCGAATTTTTATCCGAATTAGATAACATCATATATTTTTATAACTATCATAGTACTTTTTGTAATAAAAAATATAAGTATATGTTATTATTTTTTTATTATGAAATACATTGCACCAGTTGTAAGAAGTTAAGGAATAGTTGTATTCTACTAAATTTTCGGACACCAATCTCTCTAGCGCTGTAATGGTGCCATCAAACAAATAACACAAGTTCTTTTTTTTTTCTGCCACAAAAAAAAATCAACTCTTTTCAAAATTATAAAATCACATTTCGATAGAGACATGATCTGATTTAAAATTTTTAGACTTTTGCCACTTACTAGATTAACTTTAATTGAATTGTTTGGAAATGTTTTATTTTTTTTTTTCTTTAGATTAACATAGCTAAAGACTTGGGGGAGGGAAATTATATCCATAGTCCATGCTTGTGTCACTACAATAAGACTTTTTTTTTATTAGAAAAAAAGTAAGAGAATATAAAAAAATAAGCATAGAATAATAATAGAAAATTTCTTTTTAGCAGATTCATGAATTGCTATCTCTGTTGTGGAAAATACTTCCCTAGTTAATGGTTCATTCCAGTAGAATTCTTTTTCTGTGGATCAAACAACTTTAGCGATGTATCATTGATTTGACAAGCATTGCTAGTAATCTGTTTGCCTAATGCCCTGGAATGTGTCCTGCGTTTCTTTGTTTGATTCTTATATGCTTGTAGCTTTGGGTTCAAAGGCCCATTGTTCTTGATGGAAAGAAAGGGGACAAGATAACTAAATCCTTATCATTTTTGGGTGTAGCTTAATTAGTTAAGGCGCACGTGTTCGAGCAAAAAAATTTTAAATTTGAGCGTTGACAAGCGCAATGTTGTTTGCACTAAAATTTTTAGGTGCGGTTAAATTTAAACCTCTCCCTGTACAAGATCTATCGTAACAATTCGAACCGTTCGTATCATTGCGAGGAAGCCTAATACTCCTTGATCGATTATGAAGCACGAATACGGACACGATACGATACGGATACGGCAACACACTAATGTTAAAAATATTAGGATATGGATACGATTCGGACACGACTATCTAGATATATATATATAAATTGAATTTATAAAATTTTTATACATCATATATATATTTTTTATTAATTTACAAATTTTGTTCACTTGAGAATACTTAAAAATATATTTATATAGTTATCATAAGTTTTACAGATTTTTTATTCAAAAAACATATTGTAAGATCATTTGTTATTTGTTCGTGAAATACCGAAATAGAAATATAAGATTTGTAATCAATTTAATTTTTTGTTAAAATTAATATTAAGTTGAAGTTTGAAAGTTTTAAGAGGCATTGATAAGTGATAATATTAAATTATAATTTTTAATTTTTTAAAAATAATTATAAAAATCTTTATGCGTGTTTGTCACATATCGGACACTCGTACATTCCTGTATCTGACACTCATGTCCAATTTTTTTCAAAATAACTTTTTTAACAGACACTTCTAACCACATCTGTCGCGTATCCGACACGTAGTATACTCATAATTTGGCGTGTCCATGCTTCTCAGCTAATGGAACTATCGCGGCATCCTCGCTCTTTTAACTCTCTCATTTTTTAGATTAAAAAAAAAAAACAAAAGATAACTCAATCCCTGTTTTTGTTTTTTTGACTCAAAAAAAAAACAAACAGTTTCTACCCCGCACGTGTTTCAATATTTCTTGACAATTATTTACTTCGTTTTTACACTCAACGTTATTTTTTATAACTGAAAAATACCAATTTCGGTCAAATTGTCATTAATTTTGTCACGTCCTCTGTTACGTTAGATTAAAATTGTCATGTCATCAGCTACTTTATTAAAATAATGATGATGTGACAAAATTTTTATTTTTTTTTGAAAATCTTAATTTTTTTTTTATTGCCAAAAAAGAAAAAGGAAAAAAAAAAAAGGAAAACATCTTTTCAGCTCCCCGGCTTCTCGCTCCCCCGCCGCCGCCGGAATCTACCTCGGCGACACGCTGAATGCGGACCGGGTCTCAGCCCTGAGGTTGCTGCGAACTCGACAGCGAACCGGAGATCGCTCCCCTTTTAATCCGTTATCATGCTTCGTGGGCCGGCTGATTCCGCCGGATGAAATGACGGAGCTTCGGGGAACTTTGAACAGAACTATGACGATGGCGCCGGGTCGGGTTTTCGGCCATTACTGGCTAGCGTGTCCGAGTTCTTAATGGGGTCGGGATTTGACCGGATTCTTGATCAGTTGACCTAGTTGGAGATCGATGGCGTTGCCTTGGACGGGATTGATG
Source organism: Carallia pectinifolia (assembly GCA_037832335.1). NCBI lineage: Eukaryota > Viridiplantae > Streptophyta > Magnoliopsida > Malpighiales > Rhizophoraceae > Carallia > Carallia pectinifolia. Next base: position 21,150,279 of record CM075448.1, on the reverse strand, counting down.
GGCTTGCCAGGGACGGGATCGATGGCGATGACGGCATTGGCGTCGGAGGAAGACCAACGAGGGAGGGGATTGTCGATATAGGCGTTCACCAAAGACCGAAAGTTTTGGTTAACTAAAGAAATTGAATTGGATTAAATTAAATTTTTAATTAAACGAACTATTTTTATAATTAATTTATTAACTTAAATAAAAATTAAACAATTTAATTTAATTTTAATTTTTTATATTAAAAAATCGTAATTAAATAAACAGAATCAAAATACTTTTATGTATGTATATTTTCATTTATTTATTACAATAATAAGAAAAATTATTTTTTATAAAAAATATTATTAATACAATAATTAATAATAAATAAATATTAATAAAATATTATTATATCTTCAATAATCATATATTTATCTTATAAATAACAATAGTTATAAATTTATTTTAAAAAATTATATCAAAATTTTTTACATTTAAATTAGAATTTTAAATTTTTTAGTTATAGAATTTAGTTAACTTTCAAATCAAACTAAAATTTTCAATTAATTAAATTTTTATTTAAATATTTTAATCTTACATAACTGAAAATTTTAATTTAAAAATAATTACAATAATTGAATTTAATTAATTGAATTGTGAACAGCTCTACTTATCGAAGAATTTGCCGTGGTTTTCTTTTGCGTAGGACTCTCTGTAATTGTTGGGACTTGGAACTGGGCGGGGCGTAGGGTGGCAAGAGGGGTGAGGGCGACAGTGGCTGGTGAACATGGAAGATTGGCGACGGGGCCAGTGGCAGCAAGCTTCAATTTTATTCTCTCTTTTTTTTTTAAATTAAAAAACAAAATTATGATTTTTCAAAAAAACATTGAAAAATCAGGATTCGTTGGATATGGGTAAATTCAAACTTTTTTTTTTTAATGAAAAGACGTCTTTAAATTATAAATTATATAATAAAAATAATTTTTTTATTTGTATAAATCTCGTATACTTATTCTCAAAATTAAAATTTAAGGTTTTTTTTTTTTATTTTTTTGAAATAAGAGTCTAGGTTTTTAACTAATTGAAGGAGAATTCAAACTCCTGTTTTACCCATGACACGAGATTCCAATAGCTAGAGGCTACTGTTTTAGGCTGCAAGGAAATACTACCTCTACCTTGAACATGTACTCCAACACGCCTGCAGGGAGAATTTCTTCGGTAAACATAGTCTATCGAAGGACTCAGCAAATGAAACTGTGATACATCTATTTGAAGTCCCATGAAAATTTCACCACAGCTTGCTGGCAGATCACATACAAAGTCTATCACTGTGCTGGCGGACTACATTTATCCAAGGATCTTCGCTACTGTACATTTCATATGATATCTCATGAGTCTGGTAGAACAGTAACTAAAAAATTGCATATTTTCACAGGTACACAAGTTTAACTGGATCAAATTACATGGTCTATGGTCTGAGAACACAAAAAACCATTAGACGAAAAATAAATGAAAAGAAAAGAAACCGAGGAGACTCTACACATTGGAAGACACTAGTAAAAAGAAAATACCAATCATTAACTTGCTCAAGTAAAGCAAGGGATAAAACTTTACGAGTAGATTATTCTAACCAAGCATTGTCGCGTATGTAAAGTAACTATACTGATAGAGAACATGGATGAAGATGGCTACTTCGCGGCTCTAGTAGAGGAGGTAGTATGTATAGAGCAGGCATTGATGTCTGAGGCTCATCATTTGATTCTTCTCGTGCACCTTCCTGATATATGCAGAAGCTCGCCCATCTATAAATACATTTTCATCATTAATTACAACAGAAGAACCATTCCCTCTATCTGGCTGCAGCACAAACAAAATGGGCTGTGAGGCTTGAGCTGCTCTGTGGCTCCTGTGACCTTCGGCCTCCAGGAACTTGAGATAGCAATGATTCTTTTCCAACCATGAGAAAACCTGTCACAGCGGCAAGATCTTTTGTGGGAATGGCAGGTCCAAATGTTCCGAGACTCATTTTTGCAAACGAAATGAAGACTGTCTAATGATGTTTACCGCTGTCTTCATTGACATTTCACAAAGGGAATTGTCGACCCCATCCTTTCTGTTCATGGCTACCCTAACAAGTTTCTACCATAACTACCTTCCTCACACAATCAAGAATGTACTATCACCTCCATATGCGAGCATAAATAGACCCATGGGTCTTGCTTTTGAATCAGTGTTTAAGGATAGACAACTTGTATTCTCATTTTGTGTGAAATCTTAATCACAGCCATATGAATGCCAAATGCCTTGGGTGGGTGAACAAAAATTCTTTTCTCATTGCATAATCTGACTGGTTAAATCCCTTTCTAGACGCAACCATATGAACAGGGGAGACTAGGAAGAAATGTCCTCCCTAATCATCTATTTCTGATGCAATTTGCTAACCAATTAAAATAACCAGTGACAATCGCATGCGTGATCTCACGAGAATATTTTTATATCTTTTCTCAAGATGGCAAGCAGAAAATATTTCAGTGTGAATCTGTACAATATACAATATGATAGTACAAGTTTATCGACTTATAAGCTCGAGCTTTACATCAAAACATTAAAAAAATGGCTCAAGACATGACAGATGATAGTTAAGTTCCATCTATGACACCGACGCTAACAACACCTTGCCTGTCTTGAAGTCATGTGAGGAACAAGATTCTTTTGCTGACTTTTCTCCTCTTAATTGTTCAGCCCTGCATTATGACACCTTCGCAATGAAGATAGAATCTTTCATCCCTTCCCCCTCGCTCATTTTCCACCCTCTGGAAAACAAAACAGAGCATTTAGGTACTACAATGTTCTGGATTAGATGTTCCGACATGTTTTCAGTTTTCATTAAAATCAAGAACATCTCAATTCATTATTCTTTTTATTAATAAGTCCCATTGGCAGACTAATATAAGAATCAGTAAGCATCCACCACATTCACAAGAACCAACGAAGCATCCACCACATTCACAAGAACCAACGATTGCCCTCTTACAACAAATATGGCCTTCCAAAAGTTAAGGCAAAAGGCAGGATAAAACATGGGAAAAAACATTTACTTCCCATTACTGTTGGAGATAAAAATCCCACATCGGTGGGAGATGAAAGAATTTAATGAAATATAAGTTTGAGGTTAGTTGGTTAAAGTGACTTAAGATAACGAACGAAATAAAATGAATTTAAAAAAGAAAAAAAATGCAGCCTAACATTCTCCTATCCGTTAAGGTCTACGGCACAAAAAACAACATGATATCAGAATCCGAACCCGCTTCCAACCTTTAAAAGGGTATTCGAGACAGTATCCTCAAGTTTATGATTTGGGTAAAGTGTTTCAATGATCCCAGTTGCATTTGAGGAGAAGTGCTGGAGATAAAAATCTCACATCTTACTTAAGTCATTTTAACAACACATCGAACCTATAAACTGAAATAAAATAAATTTTAAAAAAAGCTCCTACTTGTTAAGGCTCACGCCATAAAAAATAACAATTACATCCTCCCCAAAAAAATCTGAAACCCAAAACCTTTTGCAAACTTATCCACAAAATATTTTACTCATGCAAGTTAAAGATGATGAGATATTTGTCAATACACTTTTGTAATTCTTTACCTTCTGATGCATCTTTTGAATAATGTGTAGACGCTGGAAAAATGCACACTTTCAAATGTTCTCACTCACCTTCACACCATTTTCCGAAATCTGTATTTCCAATCCCATTTTCTTCGTGTTACTTTTCTACACCTAAATTCTTTACTTTCAATCTGCGCCAAGACATCATTTTGATTTTCTTTGTCCTTTAACAAAGATATAATTTCTTTTTGCTTGTTTAATTTATATATTTTCTTATTTCTTAATATTAATGCAGTTACAAAAGCAAATGCACGGTATACAAAGGTGAAAACCAAAATATGAGCTATGACTCTCTCTCAAGAAGCAGTGAAATAAGTTATCAAGGAAAAAGTGCAGATATGGGCACAATACAAGCAATTGAAGCAAAACCACAGACTACAGGTGCAGCAAAACTTCAGCTAGATTTCTTATACAAAAGTGTTGACTCTCAAGCAAACTATCTCCGCGCAGCATTAGTGCATATAAATTTTCCTTTTTCATAGGAATATGTACAAAAAAATATCAAGGGACAAGTAAGTAGTTTAACTTATTCAAAAAAATATGTAATGTATGTGAAAGACCGGCACATTTTTTCATTCACTTTGTTCAAAAGGAAGGAAGATACTTACAAAGAGAAGAAATTGCAATTAAGTTTGGCTAGCTTGTATGACACCACCTTGTTATTTATCCTGAAGGGAGCCAAGGGTTAGGTGCAATGTATGTATACCCTTGGAAATGTTCCCCTGCTGTTGGTGTAGGAGCAGGCGAGTCGTCTGGAGCCATTGTTGTCCAACATTTATCAAAATTAGCTGTACAATCTTTTCCAGTTACATCTGGTTTGAACTTTGGCTGCAATTCCCTTGCCTCTAATTTCTTCCAGTTAATAGGTTGAAACCATTTGTGTCTTTTGACTTCATCCCCTCCACCAGGACCACTGCCAAGCCTTCTTGATGGTTCCTTCTGCAGCAACTGATGAAAAAAAAAAAAAAAAAGGGCCCATAACACTGTAGCTGCTTGAGGATGAGAGACCAAAAGGAAAATTTATATAATAGAAACATTCACTTACCCCTTTGAGCAAAGAGTGAACTTCGGTGCTGAGGTATGGTGGTAGTTTTACTTTCTCTTTGATAATTCTTTCCTGTAGCTTTTTTCTATTTGAATGCGTAAATGGTGGCTGTGGGAAGAAAACCTTTGTAATTATTTGAAGGATAACATTCATGACCAACAGCCAAAAAATTGGTGCTAAAGATACCAGTACAATGACTTACCTGCCCAGTTAACATTTCATACAAGAGTATCCCAACACTCCACCAATCTGCATCTTTGTTGTGCCCTTTAGACATTAAAATTTCGGGAGCCATATATTCTGTGGTCCCACACATTGAATTGGATCTACTTGACTCATCTATTTCTTTTGCCAGTCCAAAATCAGTTAGCATAACCTGCATGATAGATATCACTTCAAAATTCAAGGTTTTTCAATATATATTGTCAAAACAATGATATAATTCAGTTTAGCAAGTTTTGTAAATCCCGCCATAGCATCAGAGTATAGCATGGCCATTACATGCCCATCAGCATCCATGAGAATATTTTCAGGTTTAAGATCGCGATGCACGATTCCGCTCTTGTGAAGATGTGAAACAGCAGATACCATCTCAGCGGTGTATATCCTTGCTTGATCCTCACTACTCAAGATGTATCCACGGGACAAAAATTAAAACGTGAGAATATGCATCATTGATACAAATTCACAAGTTCATATATCGGATACCTGAAGATTCCCTGTCGATAAAGATGAAAGAAGAGATGACCTCCACTTACAAAATCCAGGATCAAGTAAAGCTTAGACTTGGTCTGAAAGGTCATAAACAAAAAAGGATTAAAACACTCAAGGCCGGGTAAGTTCACATAATTATCCATATCAAAGGAAGGGAACTGAAAATGACCAAAAGTCTATTTTCATTGATTCACGGCTAAAAATACCATCCATACTAATCCCCTTGAAAAAGTTGACACAAGACAACCTAATGATTAGATAGCAGAAAACCTAGCATCCAGAAATAACAGTTCTTAATGCCAACAGCTTATGGCAGCCCTGAAACTTTGGTCACCAATTTGGGGCAGGTGAAAACGAGGAGAACAAAAGTACCATCTAAATCCACATTAGAATCACCAACGTTCGAAATTCATACCAGAAGCTTTCTAACGTAAAACAAAAGTTTCAAACCTACAGAACTTTATCAGATAAGTGAATGTGCAGGCTCAGATTCACCGAAATATTTGGTTTTTAGTAAATTTTCTCTCGTACGAATTACACTTGCGTAACAAGAATACTGATCTCTCAAACCTGAATCTTTTTATGAAGCGCCCCAAATAAAAAAAGAAAAAACCATGATTCTATTCTAATGCAATCAAAACCAAATTCAGGAGAAGCATGAACTGTTGCACAATGTGACTGGACATGAAAAATAGAGACTTTTTTTTTTAAAAAAAAAGTCTCTCACTTTGGCCTCAGTTCAGTAAGTATCCCACAAAACAAAATCCTGAAATACAAAAGAACACTAGATTTGTAATAAAATAGAATTAAAAAAAAAGGCAATCAACAAGTAGAGTCCAAAGTAATTTAACAGAAAAACAAAAAAGTAAAAGGAACTAACCTGAAAAGAGTATCGAAGCTGAACAATGAAAGGATGGAGAACTTTAGTAAGGATATCCCGCTCGGCCCTCATGTAATCAACATGGTTGTTCTTGATAATGGTCTCCTTTCTCATCACTTTCATTGCATAGATCCCATCACCATCACCATCACCATCACCATGATTCCCTTTCTTTCTGACTTGAAAGACCTTGCCAAAGGCCCCCTTCCCTATGACCCTCAGTATCTCAAAATCGCCAGGCCCAATATTAGCAATATTCCCACCGCCGCCGCCGCCACCCACCACCGTCACTTTATCATCCCTCTCATTTTCCTCTTCTTCTTCTTCTTCTTCTTCTTCTTCTTCTGGGATTTGGATGTGGAAAGGAGGAAGGGAAGAGGAGAGGGTGTAGCGAGGGGAGGGACCCACGTAGGAGTGGGAGCGGTTGTGGATCACCTGTGGGTCTCCAATGAAAGCCAAGGACGCTGTTGTTGATGATGATGATGATGTGGAGGGTGATCGCGATTGTGATTGATTTGGGTGCGGGGTCGATGGGCCGAACACATCGGAGAAGTCAAAGTCTAACGACGAGGTTGAGTTTGGTGTTGGAGGGATGATTGTTAGCTTTTTCAGGTTGCTGGATAACAGAGACTGAATGCTTTTCTTGTCTGAGGATGATGTCACTGATACCATCTTTCCCTTCTTCTAATCTTTTCAAGTTTCAACACACCTACAGAGAGATACAGAGAGAGAGAGAGAGAGAGAAGAATTGGAAAAGGAAAATGATGGCTGAGTGCGTGCATTATTGAACTTCTTTTAGCAGTTAATTTACACTTTCATGTTCAAAAAAATGAAAAAAGTTTACGCTTTGCCCACCTTCCAGGATTACCATTTACCCAAATGTTGTGACTTAGCCACTTAGGCATAGAAGAGGAGATCAAAAAAACGAATTCTCTTCTTAATTCTTGTTTAGGATCTATGATCTACCCCTAACCAGCTAGCATTACCAAGCAAATAACAAATTACCGGACAGCACGCTCAAATGAGAGGCAAGAATTCAACACCCACCTCCCAATCCCGCTCTTCTCAAAGACCAAAAAATATCTAAAATCAACCCCATAATTCTCGATATAATTTATAACTAGCAAACAGTACATGACTTGCTGCAAAACCCCCTATGCACTGCGACAGGAAATTCTTTTGTTTCACTTTTTATTGTAAGCCACGTACATAAAAAGAATGTGCAAAAACTGGAGCAGCACCGTGCATTAAGTGATCGAGATTCCTAGAACAACAGCAAAGATGGACACTACACCAAGGAATGCAAAACATCAAATGATAATAACGCTGTAGTCCCCGAGATTACACACTAAAATTACATCCTTATGCAAAAAATTCTACCCTAAAAAAGGAAGTCAATGCGGTTCAAACTTCTCTACACCCCATCTCCCAATGAAATACAACATTCGCACCCTCTCCTCACCAAATATTAAGGTGCATCATTCTCCTTGAAAAAATAGAGAATGATAATATATGATGGCGAATGAATGTAAAAATATAAATACAAATTCGAGAAAGTCGGACACTCCGTAAATGAAAAATGTAGCGACGCCTAAGTGAAAAATCCCTTTCTGTGTTACTCTCTCCTATGATACAGTGACCAAATTCAACTCAAGTGGTCTCAAAGCTTCTTGAACAATCTCCTGAACTGTACGATTACGCCGACAAACGTCAGAAAGTTCTTCAACCGGAGCTATCAGGGCATTGATGTCAGCTCCTGATGCTGCATCCGACAATGCTTGAAGAAATCTTGTGCGCTCCACTTCTGTCACAGCAGTCAATGGAATGTGCGAAACACTTTCCCTGACCCATTCCAATGCCATTGATCCAAATCCTCGAGTAAGAGCTAGTAAGGCATATGCTACCTGGAGAAGAAGGTGTCTTCCTTAAATGTTCAAAATGTAAGCAATGGTGATAAATGCAGTAATCATCATAACAGTAGGAGATACCGTTTCTAATCGAGAACTTGGTAATGCTCCAGTTAACGAGGCAACTAAAATTCTGGTAACATTGGCACCTCGAGGAATAATAACACTATTCCTTAAGGATAAGTACTCCTCCCCCATGCCGGACTTACCAAGATCAAAAACATCGGTCAAGAAGGACAACATGGAATTGGATGCCTCTCTGCAAAAAGAGGAAAAAACCAAGATCACCACATGTCATATAGGAAACCTGGCTAATCCAACTTTGCTGACCATCCCCTCATGCCTCCATCCAATATTGTTAATTTACTGCATACAACCTCAATATGGGTTTAAATGGTAACTAGGAGGGCTAAAACTGCGTGTATGGCAGTATATGCATCATAGGCATAATTTGGGCTGTTGGAGATTACTAATCACGTTTGGTATCTCACCCTCTACCCACAGGCATAAGGTCTTGAACAGATGACACGTAGTGATTACAGTAAGTTTTCTGAAATGAATGCGAAACCGAAATTCATACCGCATGCAAAAATTAATTTAAAAATATTTTATCCTTTCACAATTCCTCTTCTAATCACTTGTTACACATTTTGATAACTTATCTTTGTAAATACAATTTGCTAAAGTGTCACTTCGCAGACTTGCCGTTTACTTGGTCTCAATTTACAGTAGACACTTGGACCCACACCTATTATTTACATGCTAACAAAGACAATTGAACTTGTATACCATTCAAATGACCATCAACATACCAATGTCCTATCATATCCACATGTTACAAGTATTGTCTTATCTACACATTTGAACAGCAGAGAAACCCCCCACAACTAAAAGCAATGAAACTTGTGATGAGATGGGGATAAATCAACACTTGTTCGAGTATTGCAAACTGAAGTATTTGCAGAAGATATTATTTGACATATGCCCATGCAAACTACATAGCAATCTGAATCAGATACCTTACATTTGATTAGCGCAAAATTCTTAGTCACTGGAAAACAACTTTCCAAATTATCACACAAAATCAATCGAAATTCATTTAATTAAAAACCGTGCACATGGACACTTGCATAAAGAGCCACACCTGTGCTGCACTGTGATACCAATCATTGAGCAATCGACTAGTGATGGAAATGCAGCAGATGGAATAAACAGTTGAGGACAATAACGAAGGCACCTAGATGCCAATAAAAAGCAATCATCTGCTATGTCTGGTCTTGCGGTAAAGTCCTGCAGCAGAAATGGACATGTTAACAAGAATCACAAGACTAGGCAGCAGAAAAGAAAAGGTGATGCGCTGTCTGCTGAAGTAGAAACCTCAATTTTGGTGAGAAGACATGTTGTGTTCTTGAAGAGAACTTCAACCAAAATTTTTAGGTAGGAAGCACAAGATGGATCAGAACCAAATATCTGCATCCAATGATAATGCCAATTTTTAAGCTTGACCCAATACCAAAATAAAGGAAGAAAAAAAAAAGGTGTAACCCTGCTCACGGCCAAAGAAGAGAGACATACCTTTATAACTTCGCTAGAAAGATAAAGGAAGCATGGCTGGTGATGCTGTTGATATAGGCCTTGAATTTCTTCTAGCATTGCTCCAATTGTAATACCCATGAACCTTCCCGAAGTTCTCACCTAAATAAATCATCAGCATTCATATTTGTCATGTCAAAACACAATCAATAACAGGATAGGACATCTTTGTCCTATAAAACCTTTCATATTAAAAGAAAACCAGATGCCTAACGCAAACTTAAGTCACACAAGTTCAGTATCTGCTGAAAGAATTCAACAAAAAATTATGTGCAAAAATTATCCGAGTTCAGGATATTTTTTTGAGATGTCTAGGAAAAGATCCATCACGAATTATCATTTGATTGCCTAAATTCTTTATCCCCTTTTTCATCTCTTCATCTGCTTCTCAGTGTAAAAAGTTCAGTAACTCACTGCATATTTGCAAGCTCGGCAAAGTGACTCCATTATCCGCATATCCCAAGCACGACTACAAAAGAAAAACACATGCTAGAGCTAAAAGAAAATTCAAGATTAAATGCACATGCAATTTATTTTCTGGGATTATTCTGAATATGCTTACAGGTCAAAGATCGCTTTGAAAATTGGCCAAAGCCTTTGAACTGCATCTGCCACCGCCTCGGGGTGGCTCACATACCTGAAAATTGTTTCATTGCACCTTGAAGCAACCATAGATTTGTTATACAGAACAGAAAAATAGAAAGAAGGATTTCGCCAAGACCTAAAGATGTATGCAAGCCTATCTATGTGAACTGTTAACTCACGAGCCGGTTTCTTTTCCAATACTTCTGGACCTTGGTTTATAAATTCCTGGTTGCACAAATTGCAAACAACATGGAATCAATTACAATCAATATAACTGAGGAAGATCCCACCAGAAAACAACCTAACCTGTAGAGGAGTAACAACTGGCAAGCATAATTTCTCTAAAGCCTGCTTAGCCAGCTCAGGAGGAAGTTCTGTAATGACCATGCTGCAATAGAAGTTTACAAGGCATTCCAGTGCTCAAAGCAGTGGTAAAATCAACCATCAGAACTAATCTCCACACTTACAAAGCATCAAAATTACCTCAAGGCTTCTACTAAATGTAAAGAGTCCTCAGCAGAGACTTTAAAACTACCTTCTCCAATTACTGCTCGTTGATATATGGAGAAGAGGTCATCAAAATATCCAGAAAGCTTTCTTCGGCAATCTACATCCCATAAGAAAAGGCATGACATCATGGTTGAAACGATCCTAACAAGGTAGTTACGCATTATATAGAGCAACAGAGAGCAAACAGAATTGAAGGGGATGGGGAAACTAAATCAAATGAGTACATAAAAAAATAAAAAGAGAAATCGAGGTGTATGCTGAAAGCTAAAAAACAAAGCAGCCAATAAAAAAATTGAAGAAATATAATTACATCCAAGGTGAATACATCATGTTAGTGGTTTGACTTCTAGACTGAAAAGATGAACAGCATGGTTGCTTTGCACCCATGACTTCTGCTTCTCTTCAGATCAAACCAACAACGCCAGAAATACACATCTCATAGACAACAAGACTTAAAAAATACGAAACTTAATTCTCCACCATATTAGGAGATCATGCCAACATATCAACTCCAAGAGGTTCAACTCATACGCACAACTCATCACCAGGTAAACAAAGTATTGGATCAACATGAGGCAGTATGCATGCATCCCATTGATAAGGTGTCCAAACTTGAGAAATTATCAGTGGAGAACAGTTATGGATGACACATGATCTCTATACAGCAGGAAACAAGACTCAATAACTTTTCTAGAGTAAAGTCCCTGCTGTTCCTTGAGAAAAGAATGCATCAGAATCAAAACTAGATAACAATGTTTAACATGCAGAAAGATGGTCAACAATTTCTTCAACCACCGTCTGATCCATGATAACAAGTTCCAAATCACATCCAAAGCATACATTTTTCGAACAGAATTGTGACAATTGCGTACTTTGCAAATGAAGATTCATCAAACATTGGGATATGAAAGACTACAGCACATGCCAAGTACATATAAAATAATCATGGCAACTAAAATTTTGTAGAATTGTTGCTACGATGACTTGCCAAATGAGAACCAAGAACTTTTGCTCCTCTAGTTCTAATTACCCAACTCGTAATATTTGAAGAGGGATTGGATTAGCAAGACGACAAAAAGGATTATATACCATCACAAATGTGCCTGAATGCTACAGCTGCAGCAGCCTGCAGAATCTTCCGATGTACCCATGCCTTGCATCAGAATCTTCATGACCGAGGACAACAACGGCAACGCATCTGATGCTGTATTGAGCCATTTTGAATACGCTCCAATAGTTAAGCACACTGAAATTTTACATACAGAATTCAGTAACTCTCATCCAGAGGCACCTCCCTTGGTGAAGTAGAAATGCTGAGGGTTAGGGACCCAGTAAATGTTGACCACTACTTGGGCCAATATGCTTTACCATCTCCGCTAAATGGAAACAAAGTAACAAACATGCCTCCCATGGAAGAAAAGATGGAAGGGAAGAAACAATACAAATACTAAAGATATATTACCTGTCTGAAGCAGTTGAGGCTGATGAGGAAATTCTAAAAACAATGACATGATCTGTTCAAAGCAAATCACACAATACAACTTTCATCTTCCAAGGGTTCTAAATCAAAGTGATAAACTGTAATTGAACACTTTACAGATGACAGACAACTCGGCTAATAATGTGAGCAAACAACTTATGCCATAAGACTAAGGGAGTAATCTTTAGGCTGAAGGGCAACATTATGCATAATAAATATGGCATATTAATTTATCAACTGGGTGGTCTCACAAATGCTGGCTTTTATCATCATTGTATTACAGTTTGATATAGACAAGTCATGCACAAGTAAATAATTCCAGAGATTTCAATCTCAAAAAAATATAATAAAAATATAATAAAATAATTCCAGAGATTTCACAACTGAATCCAAGAGTAAAAGCTAAGTCCAATTCTAAATAAAACATGCCCAATTTCATTCCACTAAAACACGGCCCAGATAGGATAAAAAGGTTTTCATTCCCTTTTCTGTCATTTTTCTAAAACTGCCTTTTGGCCTAAGTTCCTACTTTTCCCTCCCTCATTATCTCTCTCTCATCAGCGTGTTGACGGTGATATTTGAGATGAAATGATAAGTGACACAACACAGCTCCAAATAATACTTGTGAGATAGCTGAAGCAAAGTACAGCACAAAGAATGTGAGAGATTTTATACCTTGGGCATCACTTCAGCTTCAACAACTGAGACATAACTTGCAATAGCCCTGATGCAAAATAAGGCAGCTTCTGCTGGACGCCATTCGCTATTCCCATTTCCCCAGCAAGCTCGGGCCTTGGTTAATAAGAAACAGTTCAACATTAATAAAACAGGACAAGCAACAAGAAAAGTATCTGGAAACAATCTTTAACCCAAACACAGAACGGCGAAAAAGCAGAGAAGGAAAAAACCTCATTAGGCTCTAGATTACAAAATTCAAGTACATTACATCAGACCCTTTAAAAAACATTACAGGAAAGCATTCCAAGCAAGGTAAACCACATGTGGATCAGAAAACATTGAATCCAAACAAAATGTTACTAAGCATTTTCCAGCAGTCATTGAGAGCACCAGGATTCATTTATACATTTGGTGTAGATAAAAGATGGACTTAGTGAGAATTTACACTCAAATCCTTGGCGTTAGAAAAGCCGAATAAGGTACAATATGAATTAGCAATATTGGACCCCCTTGTTAAAATAAATATTTGAATCTGAATAGAGAAGCAATATAGATTGAAAATATTGCAGCATTTGTCAAAATGAACAAGTAGGTCTTGTGCCAAAACAGGAGCACGCTACTGTTAAATTCTTACTTACATATGTTTTACAAACTGAGAGATAACTTCTATAGCTTCCAGATAGTAATACACACCTCGGCAAGCTTGACATAAAGAATTTTCAGAGTTGCATCACCACCAAAAACCCATGCTGCATCAGTTAACACGTCTGCAACAGCTGGTAACATAGGAGATTCTGTTAGCAATGAAGAAGGCTAGATGTCTTATCTCACTAATCTGAAAATACACAAGACCCACAACTTGTGATGAAGAACAATGATTAATAAGATCCACTTTTACACCTTCTAACTAAAAGTAAAAATAGAACACGGAAAAAAGAGAGTAGTGGTAGCAATAGCTAAACTAATGCCAATTAGGTCTACCAACAACCTAGCACAACTGTTGCATGAAAATCAAAGAACATAAAGCGCCTAACAGCCTATAATTACCATATCTAGTCTGTTTAAATTCCTTGAGGTCTTCAATAGAAAGATTTTGATAGTCTTGGGGGTATTGAACTCGAAAGATTACCTGCAGCAAACAAGTAAATAAATAAATAATAGCACTCTAAAGATTTTAAAATAAACAGTGTATGACAAAGTGGATTGTTTGTTTAAATTATCCTTTGCCCAAGAAGACAATGTACCAGTTACTCTTCAGTATCACAAAGATAAACTTTGAGCATGAAAAGATATTTATAATTTCTTCTCAGCTAATCCAAAGGCAGACTAGAAGGAAGAGAGTTATGTACCTAAATATTATCCAATTCTTGAAAAAATAGATTTATCGGCAAAAATTGAAAGAGGGATCAAAACAAATAAGTGAGAGCAAAATTGAAAGAGGACCAACTCATCTGAAAATTAGTAACACCAGTGCACATGAGAACGAGGGGAAATGAAGAGAAAGAAAAATCTCCTTCAGAGGCCACATTCTGAAATCCCATGTTTCTCAAAAGAATATAAAAAGAATAAGCAAAAGACACAAATATTATAGCACTGCAAAAGCCTCCATCAGTAAGAAAGCAAAATCCATAAGTCTAAGGACAGCAAGCAATGAGTTGCTTCAGTCTAATGCTCCTGTTAGACCCTAGAAAGCCCAAACTTAAAGAGAATATATAGTGAATTGATATCAAATGCAAGATGACAAATCAAAGGCAATACCACAGCATGAATACTGATAGTATAACTACAGAACTGTAAATGGTAAACTTGTACGTACAGGACTACTTTGGTCCCATGTCACGCATGCAAAATCTATTCAGAAAACGGTGTCATCAGACTTCAAAGTAAGGCTGTGAGATCTTTTGCAGACAATCAACATGTTGATCAGACAAAACTATCAAACAAAAACAATAACAAAAAGGACAACAAATCTTTGCAGCATCATCTAACCTCAGTTAGCCACATCAATTTTCAGCTACCAACTTCAACTTCTTAGGGGGTGCAGATCAGTTCACATTCACAAGTGTCCAATTTTTCAAGAATTGAAGTTTCAAGTGCTGAGTTCCCCGAACTTCTAAACTACAGACTCACCAAGGATACAAGTGACTCGTAGACTGGCCGAAAAACTTGCAGCCTCCTACTTCTCTCTGCTTCAATGGAAGCTTCATTCCCAAATGAAATATATGAATCCCTGGTAGATTTGAATCATTATATTCATAACAAGGCAGGAAAAAAACTATAGTAAACATAACCGAGCTCAAGATGGTTTTACCTCTTGGTCAGGATCAATTGAAGACTGTGCCAAAAATTAAAAGTCATTGAAGCAATGTCATATTCTGGGTGTGATGCAACTTCTAACAGTGCATTGACTATCATCATCGCTTCATCAGAACCTGAGAGAATCAGGAAAGAAATACCAATCCACGAGAATGAGACAGATCATGCTAGCAAACTAGCATCACATGCAGAAGCAATTTGCAAAATTTTGAGGTACACCACAAGAGACAAAAATTTGCAAAAATTGCACTAATCTTTGGACTACATTGCCATAGATGGTAAATATGTATACCCGTTGCAATTAGCTCAACATATGAATCACCCATGTCAGCAAAGAGACGAGCAATAGCCTTCACATCTTCCTCATCCTAGATGGGGAAAAAGCATATTATTGCATAGTGGATTTACTGATGAAAGGAACTTGAGGCAAAGGCAAAAGCATGACACAAACAAAAGGAGAGAAGAGCATAGCCATGCTGATGAACGGCAATTCTATACATTCATCTAGGACCATAACTATCATTACCGGCATTATGCAAGCATGTATTATCTATGATATCATTACCCACAAGTTTAAGCCAAATAACTCTCTGATGTGTGCAGCATGTCCAAATTTCAGGTTCTACCTGAATGCTATGCGCCTAGAATATGTCGCGATCAGTCTCAAATAGGCAAAGCTAAATGTCCCATCCAAAATGCAAGTTAAAAATGTTTTTTTTTTTTTTTCCCTTTAATTGGTTCCAAATTTAAGCATATACACATTCATGGTGCCATGGCTGGTAGAGCATCATTCTGCTTAAGAAAAACAATACAGAAAATTAAAAGGCGAATTAGAGCATAGAGTGCTCTAATTACAGGGCAAATCTTTGAAGACCAAATATTTTGTAAACTGAAAAAGCAGATCTAGAATTTCTGATCTTCTGTTGTCATTCATGCAATAATTTATGAGGCCAATTACAAGCCAAGGAATGCCATCCAAAATTGCAGGCCTGCAAATACCTTTGAAGAGTCTCTAAGTTGCTCCTTGAGACTCATAACTTGAGGCACGATTGTTTGAATTAAAGGCATTTGCACCAAAATGCCACCAGAGTTTTTGGCTGTTGTATAGTGTATCAATTCTGAAATGACTGCAAAGACAAAGAAAATTCTTATAAATAGCAAGCGTGGACTGGGGACCCAGGAATCCTCTATTGAAACAGCTTAACATGCATGAAAGATACATCATTAGAGGATAATGACAGCAACTTTCTTTCCCAGACCACAAATTTGAAGATATACAAACATGTGAATATCCCATTTCACAGTGAGAGGGAAAATTGGGTAAGGAAGATAACACATACAAGAGGGAATTCAACGACAATTTTACTATATACAACCACATTAAGATAGCGTGTCACAATTTCAAATCCACCAATTCTCCTGAGAGGAAAAGACAACAACATATCCAATCCTTTCATATTGTACTTACAAACCCACAACAAATAGTAGACTAAGCTCTCAAGGCACCACTAGCAGACAATTTTCCTAGACTGTCGTTCTATGAAGTAGGCATTCCCAGAAGATCTAACACTAGCCTCCTAAGGGAAACACTTTCAACACAACAGAATGAACTTCCACGCATAAAAAATCTATGTTGTAATATATAGCAATTATTAAACCTCTCTGGCCTGGTTATGAACTTCTCTGCTGATGACACTATCACTTCAACATGGCACTAAGTGAAATCCAAATATCTTCATTGAGGTCTAAATATTAACATATATGCCACAAAGCAGAAAATAAGTTTAACAGAAACCTTTGACTTGAACCAGTTGTATGCAGGATCTACATATGACAAAAGCAAGTGCAGGGTAACATAAAACCAGTTGTATGCCTTTGAAAAACAAAAACAAAATGTACTAAGCTACCAAACATTAATGAGCTCCCTTTGTTAAGACTGCAGTACCATTTACAGCTGCCTCTGATAATATGTCAGAATTCAAACTTGAGAGAGCTGTGAGAACCAATGGGTGAGAAGCAAGCATAGACCCAGGGATTCTGCAACCAATTTAAGTCAGCATAAGTACCAGAAAATTCACGGCATACACTTCTTGTCAAAGAAGCAATCTTAAAGGCCAGCCAATACATACATACATACATATATCACCAGACAAAGCCAACTCAGGGAAAAAATATAAATAACCACAGCTATTATCAAGCTATTGTGGTTTCTTCTTTTTGTGCTGCTGGAGGCACGGTTTCTTAGTTTTGTTTGGGGGAGAAGTGTGGGTTGTTGGGTTGACTAAGCTGCATATTTTCACAGACAAAAACTTTGACGAAAGGACAAAAAAACAGGCACGACTTTCTCTCCAGCTTGATAGGACCTGCACTCTATTTGAATATTCCTCCCAATCTCAGCTAGATGTAATTTAGCTCATTTAAGCACCTTTCTAGATCTTTAAAAAAAAAAAGACAATTTGGTCTCTCTCATTTATTTTTCACAAGTAACTGTATAGATTTTCCAGAAAACATTCTACTGGATTTCTCATGCATTATTGACCAGCCCCCACCCTGAGCAATCAGGAACCACCAATAAAAGTTCATAATATTACATCCAGATACTTAAAAGAAATAACAAAATTACTTTGCCAAACAGATGTCACTGCCAAGCAGTTCAAGTAGAAGGAATCGCATACCCATGCCGTAATCGAAGCCAAGAAGCGAATGCCTCAAGAACCTAAGAGAATTGCAAATATCAAACCCCACATTAGTTCAGTGCATCGAGCAGGCATGTTATCCATTCCCAACATTGACTCACGAACAACAACAGATATAGAAGAAACTCCTTAAAATTTAAATAGCAGGAAACATGTTAACAAGGACAAGAAGGATGGCAATTACACCGACAACCTGCTTTTAAACTTTTTCCTTTTAAAGTTAACAGCTCATCTTCATGATAGTACGAAATTCCATCTCAAGAGGTTTTGCAAGCATACATATCAAAAAAGAAACATAAAGAAAAATGGAAAAAAGGAATCAAGACCGCAATTTTGCATAATGATAGTTGTATGATGCTCAATAAAACCTATAGAAAGAAAAGTTCCCACCTGCTCCTTGAGCTCATTGATTTTCGAACAAGCTGTCAAAATATCAAGAGCAATGGTCATATGAGAAGTGAGCTCCTTTTCAAATTGGCGGCGTCTTTCTGGATGAGCAGCTATCTTGTAGTTGAATGCTTCCTGGATTTTGGGACAAAAACAACCGAGAACAGGACAGATGTGCGTAAAGTTTGACAAACATCAAAGAAAGCCAACAATTAATTCAACTTGAAAACAACTTCACTTTGTGAATTATATGTATTTTTTCTTTTTAATCATTCAGCGGAAGTCATTAACTTCTTCCTTTTGCAATCTACAATTCTAGAAAGTATATATTGGCTTACTTAAAGTCTGCTTAAGACTCAGATGTACCAAAAAAAAGGACCAGCTTAAGCCTAGCAATCAGGGTACTCCAAACACATTAATACATCCAACCTTCAGCAACCGGATAATGCTGCTTTCTCTCATCTATTTGTACGCGCAGGAGAACAACCAAAGATTTAACCAGACCCTTTGTAGAGTCTGACAAGAGAAAAGGAAAAGGATATTTTCCCTCTCGATTTGACCTGGACCATATAGGATTCCTTTCTTTTTTCTTTTCCCCTCCCCATTACAGAAGGATGTGTTATTTTGCACGAGCAAAACTTATATACCTCAGGTAAAACTGTCAGTAGCTCCAAGAATCCTGGTATATATTCTGGATGACAATTCATTTCATCCTTCAGCCAGTTCACTATACCACCATCCCCCCAATCTGCAGCTGGAACTTGTACAGCCAAGGCAGCCACAGCAATGCTAATCTACAATGAAAAGATTGAATGCTGTATCATCTTCGTAACAAAAAGCAGTAGTAAATAGTATCAGAGCAAAGGAATTTTCAAAATAATACCTGAGTCCTTACTTTTGGAGGGCCTCTATGAAACCTTTTTAATAAGTTCTGCAATCAGATCACATAGACAGCATCAACAGGCAACATCAGCAGGCAATCAAATGACCGTACTAAGCCTAACTGGCAAAGAAAGAATAAAATTAACTCTCATGGACTACATCACTTAATTGCCAAGTGCAATAAACAGAAATCAAAGCATGTGGCCAAATTCTGATATTTTTAAGAAACAAAACAATCCTGTACATCTCTTCCCCATACTAGACAAGCCATGGAAAGAAAAAAAAAAAAAAAAAAGAATAACACAATGGATGAATACTATAAAGTTATGCATGGAGGGCAAATGGCAGGCCCTAAATTTCTCTCTGAAAAGTGAAAATCGATTGAATTGCTACCAACATCCTTGTAGAACTACAAATTCCAAAAGTTAGTTAATCTAGATATCATCCTTAATAATATGTGTTCTTCTTTCTAACAATTACATGAAAATTATTTGTTTTTTTTTTTTTAAGAATCTAGAAATGCCAGCACAGTCAGCATTCAAACTTCAAGCTATTTATCATATGCAGTTCAGAAGATTTAAATAGAAGGGATTCTCCGCATATACAACAACATCATTATCAACAAAAATACCAGATCAAACTCAAGCTTCCTCAATGCTTAGAAGCACATATGGAAACTCACATTTAAGGAACTCCGTAATGGTCGAAAGGCTTCAGAAGGTAGTTCTTCAAAATCACGCTGTACCTACAATCAACAAGAAATAAATCTAAAGGCGGAATAACTTGAAATTAGAAAAGAAAATGAAATTTAGAAGAATAAGAGAAAGAGTGACAGAAAAAATGAAAGAAAGGTAATGCTCTCCCACATTAAACTTGCAATCAACATTTATAAACATCTCTTAATATCTTCAAGTTAAATGCAGAAATTGTACATGCACAATTTTCATTGTCATAGATTCCACAAATACGCAATTAGCATTTGTGAATAAAAAGTATAAATATACCTTGCTTCTAAGGGTTTGGGAACAAAAGATTAGGGTTTCCAAATTGCTAGAGGCATCGTGCAGTAAATTGTCAGCAACCTGAAATCGCAGGCAACAAAATCACAATAACGAGTTTCTAGAGAGACATATGGACACAAATTAAATGGCATGCAAGGGGATCAACAATGGGAAAGAAGAATGGTTGACAGATAAAAATCTCTTATTAGAGTGACACAATATGCCATGCCTCAATAGAACAATAAATATTTACGAAATAAAATTATAAGTATCAAACTCTGCCACCCAAATAAAAGAAAAAAAAAATGAATAGAGAAACGGATAAATGAATGATTGCCACAAACAAATTGCCATCAAATTTTCTTCCCTTCTTCTAATAAGCCTTAATTGACCCATGTGACAATTTAAGGCATTGAAAGTCCAAAAACCTTTAATGTCCAAGCTAACGGGGAATTAATAGAATAAGCAATTGGATGGTCGGCAGAATGCCTTCTGTAGCCTGAAGTAAAACGAGCTGATTTTTCTGCACTTCCAAACGATTCTAGCAATGAACTAAAAGGAGCTACTGCCATTTATGCAAACAGAAGTTAGAGATGCTGTCCATATTGTCATACATGATGAATGGTTATGAAGAGATAAACTGGACATAGATGCTGTCCTCTTTAGTTGCCCAAACACTTATTTGAATTCAATCAAAGGCATAAAATGTAATCCCACCGTCTATTAGCATAAATTCAAGTCACATGGATTTATACAAACTGTAAAAATTAATACACAATATAAACCAGAATTACACATTTCAGGTTGTTAAAGGTAAATAAAAATTTGAAACAACACACAATTGTCAGACAAATGGAGGGTGGAGGCTAATAAATTCATACCGTTAGCTCATTGCAGCTAAACTGACACAGCGTTTAGTTCTACGTCATAAACATATGTACAATTTTGACAAAATGCTTGAGGGTGGAAAATTAATAACTACACCGCAGTTTCAAGCCAATATGATCTTCACTCCAAGCCACAACAAACATAACATGCATAAAAAACAGTTTTGATATTCTAATCTATCAAATTTCTTTTTTTTAGCAACTAATAAGTTATTTGAAAACAAAGCACTAGCATATTTTGCTCTACCTAACACTCCAACGTCCTCAAAAGAGAGTCGTTCTGTCGCATTTTGAAACACAGATAACAACCTATAAAACTGCAAAACCCTAAATTACCATTTAAAACCTAAACACATGTAAACTCGTCATTCCAAATAATAATAATAATAATATTAATATCAATATTAATATTAAAACTCACGAATTTAAAACTTCCACGACACCACAACGGAAACCAAAAAAAAAAAAAAATTGATCGAACTTCATCAAGGAACGGAAGCACACAAGAATCGAAGCCCTAAGTTCTTGACGCGAAAATGCAAACCAATTCATAATTTTATTTTCGACAGTTAATTCGCTAATTGACGAACGAAATTGAAAACACTCCGAAATTTGAATCTCCGAACAGAAAGAGAGCGAGCGAGAGAGAGTGTGGAAGGGAGACGGAGTACCTGCCAGGCATCGATGGTGCGCTGGAAGCCTTGTAGCCAGCGATCGGCTTCCATCCGAACGGCATCGTCCGGGTGATGGTACAGTGCGTTTAGGGCTTCTTTCACTGCGTTCTGGAGCTCCATCACCCCGATTCAAGAACCCGAACCCAAACTCCAGAAAGAAATCAAGAAAGATCTTAATAATTTATATTATTATTATAATAATTATTATTATTATAATTACAATAATATATTGGATTGTTTCTTGCTTTTTTCTGTGAAAATAAATGGGTTTCTTGATTAATTGGGCGGGGTTTTTGGCGCCCCTCTTCCTGCAGCGAAGGCGGTGGGGTTTTGGGATTTTTTCGATCGGGAGAGGTGAAGGATTTGGAGCCGTCAGATTATTGCGCCGGCCTTTTGAAACTTTGGTCAATTGGAGGTCAATTTATCGCTGGTCAGACACGCCGCACGTGATTAAATGGCTTGGTTTTGGTTGGACTGGGACCCGCCGCCCTGCGGAACAGATTGTCACAATTTGGGAGAGATTTGGGTTGGACTTTTTGGACGGATGTACATCTGAATCCTTCCCTGGATGATTTGGGCCTTTGCGGAATTCAAATCTAGTACTTGCGGGTTTTTAATTTTTTCCCCTGAAAAGTGCAATGTATGAAATGGACGCATTGCAGATAGGAATTTTTTTTTTTTCTTTGTCAATAAAATGAAAAACTAAAAACTAAGGTAGTATCTACAAATTAATCAAGAAAGATTATACTGAATATATCATACAATAGGTTAAACTGTTATATTTAATTCACAGAGGAGAAAAGTCTATAATATTCACTACAATTAACTTAGTCAATGATGTCTAATTAGAAATAACTTAGTCAAAAAAAAAAAATAAGAACTAAGGTAGTATCTATAAATTAGTCAGGAAAATTACACTAAGCATATCATGCATTGGGTTAAACTGTTATATTTAATTCATCAAAAAGTAAAGTTTATAGTATTCACTACACCTAATTTAGCCAGTAATGCCCAACTAAATATAAATTTTAAAATAGTAAAATCTATAAGAATCATTTATCTTTCGCATAACTGTGCAGAATTAGACAAACATTTAAATTTATTAAATTTATTAGCAAGAATTCAAGCTCACGATCTTATATTATAAATAAAATTTTGTAATCACTAAACTAAACTACGATGGTAATGATATGATGGATTTGTTTTTTAGAAGATGTTTTGCTACAGTTTAGTCAAATGTACTGTGTGCATACAAATTTTCAGAAAAACAGTAAACGAAGCAGTAAAAATTAAATTGCGGAAATTAAAATGAAGATGTACATGTCATAACATGCAGCACATTGTAATGTCTACCACCGAATCGTAATTAAGCATTATTTAAGATGGTAGTTTAACATTAAGTCATATTTTCATACTGGAGATCTAGATTCAAATTTTTATATGTGCGCTCCCTCTAGTAAATGTTAGATATTCGTATTTTATGAAGAAAATGTTGAAGAATGGAGTAAGAGTCCGATTTGGTAATTATCGTAGTCTCTAATGATGTAGTAGTTAGTTGGTCTCTTTAGAAGTTGTTAAAAGAGACACAAAAAAACAGAAATTATTTTGATTTCTTTCTATACCCCATTGAATTTTTTTTTACTATTAAAAAAATGGTAATTAAGGGCCTGTAAAAAGTAAATTTTGATTCGAAAAAACGTGAACTATAACGGATGAATTCTTTATTTGTATCTAATAAAATTTTGTTAATCGTCACTCATTACAGACTCTAAACCTGACCAAGAACGAGATGCCTTATTCCACAAAAAAAAAAAAAGAACGAGATGCCTTACAAGTTACAAACTACAATTTTCCAAAAACCCTTTTTCTCGTCCTACGGTGAATGTTCCTAAAACTTGAATACCGAAAAACTAAATTTTATCCATTAAGATTAAATAAAAATTTATCAATCAATAGAATAACGTGAGACTTTCACTTCAAAAATTACTACTTATAGTCATATCAATCTGAGTAGCCACCTCCGCGAATGCAAAATTTCTTGGATCAGCAGAAATGTTCACAGTGACTTCTTTTGAGTTCGTGATTGCAGAGTAGAGTTATTTTTCTTAAAATTTTTTTATTTTGCTGACCCACACAACTGTACTAAAAGAGGAAGAAAAGGAGGAAAAAGTGAAAAGATTAAAATAAATTATTATATTTAGAAAATATTTAAAAAATAAGTAAGAGAAAATTTTTTAATTCTTATAATCTTCCTTACCCCATCAAAACTAATATTCTAAAAAATGAGAGGAAATTCATTAGTTTCACTACTAAATTTATTAAATAATTTAATTATCTCTCACATAATTTAAAAATTATAATTTTACCTAAATAAAATAGTTAAATATAATTTATTATGAAAAATAAAATTATTATTCTAATGCATTTTATACTTCTCTCCTCCACTTTCCATCCTTTTTTAAATAAAAAAGTTTATAATTTTTTTCTCTCATCACCTCTTTCTAAATATAATAAATGATAAAAAATAATAATCTCCTCTAATAATCATTTCTTTCACTTTTTCTTCCTTATTTTTCTCTCTCTCAAAAATTTTATCTAAATATAGTGTAAATGTATCCATGGATAATGAAACCATAATTTTGGCATAGAAGTGGACATTATCTGGTCAACAAATTATTTTCCACTTCTCACGCTTTTTGGGCTGGTGTCCCTGCAATTTTCAGGTACTCGATCACAAATTCACATGTAAAAATGCGAGATGCGTGAAGACAAGTTTATTATAACACTGGCACAACACTATGTCCGCCTTTTTTTTAATTATTATTATTACAATTTAATCAAAAATATTACAATTTTATATTGTATAAAGATATAAAAAAAATTAAATAATTGCGTTCGGTAATTTAATATCATAGTTTAAAAAACTCTGTAGATACCACTGAATCATGTGTTAGAGTGATTATATATTTTTTTCACGGTCTTTCATTGAAAAAGAAAATTACTGCCTTTACAAAATAGATGAACAGTTTTATCGAATTTACGAAAAATTAAAAATAAAATTACATAATTTAAATATTATTAGATAAAATTAAGTATAAAATCACTTAATACTGTTGAAAAAACACAATACTACAACTACATAGGTAGAAACATAAAAGCGGCCCAGCGGCGGGCTTGGGTTGCCAGAAACAGAGACGGGAAGTGAGGGGCAGCCCGCAGCAAAGCCATGGCTTCGATAGCAGAAGTAGAAGAGGATCCAACTCCAAGCATATACATATCAGAGGAATGGGCAGAGGCTGCCGAAACCATTGCATCCTACTCCGCAACTTCTTCGCCTGTTGCGTTAGTCTGCGGCGCCAAGAACTGCGGCAAGTCCACCTTCTCTCGCTATCTCATCAACGTTCTTCTCAACAGGTATTCTTTTTCTTAGCCTTTCTTGTTGTTACGTTTTGTTCGGTGCTTGAATGAATTTTGAATGTATTCCTGATTTAATTGGGTTCTAAAAAAATGGGGTTTGCAGATATAGGAAGGTTGGTTACTTGGATACTGATGTTGGCCAGCCTGAGTTTACGGCTCCTGGTTTCTTGTCCTTCACTGTGGTTGACACACTCACTCCTGGTATATTCATGTTTTTGTGTTGTGGGTCTTTTGTTTCTTTGCTTCTACTTCTTTAAAATTAAAGTCCTTTTTTATTGGAGCTGTTAGTCCAGCAGTAACGGTAAGTGGAGGAGGGTGAGCCTCATGACTGAGGTTCGAACCCCATACCTGGGTGCTGGAGGCAGCGCCTCGCAATCATCCGAGCAAAGCTCGGTGCTCCATTTACTTTTAATTTGAACATTCATTCACAAGTGTCAATGTGCCTCTTGCATCTTATCTTCAATGGGTAGTACTTTCACTTTGTTATTAATTGACTCATTTTTCATCTGGATTGGTAATTGAGTCTTAAAAGATTGCTCTTTTTTTTTTTTTTGTTTGCCCCTTTTCCCTCTGTTCCGTAAATGTGATTCCTTTTCCTCTTATTGCTAATGTAATGATATTCTTTTCGTTTTGCTCTTTTGTCAAATCAGATTTGGCGATTCCATGCCTGAAGACACCAGAGAGGTATCAGCTAGTTCACTCATCCTGCTAGTTCTAAATCTTTTACTGTATCCTGAGAGTTAGAATGTTGATTTTAGGAATCGTGATTGCTTTTAGCATTGATGAGCTCTTGTTCCTTTTGTTTTAACTATAGGTGCTTCTTCTTTGGTGATGTATCGTCAAAAAGGGATCCAACAACATACCTGAAGTGTATATGCACCCTATATGATTATTACCGAAAGGAATACTGCTTGTTTGACTTGAGTGGAGGCCTTGTAAAGACTGAGTTACCTCTTGTTGTGAACACGCCTGGCTGGGTAAAAGGTGTGGTTATCGCTTCTCAAACTTCTATATCCTAGATCTTATATAAATTTACTACTGGTATTTTTCCTGCATGCAGATTGGTCATTTTTGCTGTAGTTAGACTATAATTTTCACATTTTCATGTCCTCCAGGTGTTGGTTATGATACTTTGGTGAATATGTTGAGACATATGACCCCTACCCATGTAGTCAAGATAAACATATCTTCTGAGAGAAAGAATCTGCCTACCGGGATGTTCTGGTTAGAAGATGATTTTCGTGAGGAGGTTAATCTTCTTGAGATCCCAGCTCGTCAAGACTCTTCCAATAGATCGTAAGTTCTCCGAAAAATTATTAGCTTTCAAATGTAGTTTACTGATTTATATAGATTTTCTTTTCCCTTTCGTCCCCTTAAAATTATTTCCTTACCTGCTTGGCCTTTATTCTTATCTGCAATTCTATTTGAATATCCACTTAAGTATTTCCATAATTTTTGAATATTTCTGTCCAATCAGCTGTTCTTATAGTTTGACACTTAATCATAGTTATATTCCAATCTATAAATTCACTACCACTGCTGCAAAATCTTACCTTTTTTTATAGTTTTTCTTGGAGTAGGACTATTCACAACTAATTGGTATTGTCCTGTCAGGGTTTTGGTACAAAAGGAAGCGCACCTTTTGCGTGATTTACGGATGATGGCTTATTTCAGGCAGTGCTTTCCAAGTAACTTGAATATCACTACCATCAAGGAACTTGCTAATGCACTTGCCTCTCATCCTCCATATCAAGTTCCAATATCAAGCATCAAGATCAGACATCTCCATTGCCAGGTTTGTGCAGAGCTTGTATTTCAACAAATCTCTTCAATTTTTCACTTGCAATCCTGTATTGTTAGAGTATTCTGAGGCAGCAGTGACTGGTTTCAAAACTGCTTTGATTATTTTAATAAATGTCCAATGATTAGGATTTCTTTTACAATTCAATCTTATGTTAGGTCTCGCGTAATGAAATCTTCTATGGCTTGAATGCTTCCATTGTTGGTTTGGCAATTAGTTCTGAGCAGTCGGAAGATCTACCTCGGTCTGTTGGTCTTGGTAGGTATCTTTTCTCCGGAGGCTCTCACATTCTGTTGCTTATTAGTCAAATTTTCTTTTGTTGTTTCTGGTCTATATATATAATTTTTGCTCCACGAGCTGCATTGTGCCTTGTGTCCATTTTGTTTGCAAAGGCTGATGGTACATATCATGATGCAGCTCTTAAATTTTCAGTTTGTTTACTCTCTCTTTGATGAATTCATTGGCCCAGGAATTGTTCGAGGAATTGACACTTTGAAAGATTTGCTCTATGTGATCACACCTGTTCCACTGAGCATTCTGCAAAAGGTTGATCTTCTTCTACAGGGATTTATCCAAATTCCTACTTGCTTGTTGCAGGTAATCAATTCCTTAAGCTGCGTTTTTTTCTTCTTGTAGTGTCATCGCTTTCCCAGTAATTACTGACGGTGCTTGCATCTGTGGTTTTGTCCTCCAATTTATATGGTGCCCTATATGGTTTATATTAAACTTCAAAGCTGAATATATGCATTTTTATGTGACAAAATCGTTTTTGTGTTTGACTTCCATGACTTTACACTGTACTTGAGATGCACTGAAGAATCAGCCTTTTGAGCTGGGAGGTAGAGTTTTGACTGTATTTCCTAGGCTGTTATTCTTGTTGCATGATTGTATCAATATATTTTCTTGGTTACACAATCCTCAGCACTGGCAGAGCATGCCATTGCTATGGCCTTGTAAATGATTTTGCGGCAAACATGCTTACCGTAACAAGTCTTGTCCTTGAATGTTTGCCGTTG
This sequence comes from Carallia pectinifolia, assembly GCA_037832335.1. Taxonomy (NCBI): domain Eukaryota; kingdom Viridiplantae; phylum Streptophyta; class Magnoliopsida; order Malpighiales; family Rhizophoraceae; genus Carallia; species Carallia pectinifolia. The sequence goes on along the minus strand of CM075448.1, from coordinate 21,122,174 downwards.
GTATGACCGCTCTGGCATGACTGCTTATATTTTAAGCTGAAAGTGAAAAACTCTGCATAGGCTGTGACGGGCAAAACAAGACTAGATTGTGGTGTGGCCAGCAGAAATTATGCATGCCCTGTAGGTTACATGAGCAGGAAATTTAGTAGTAGGAAGATGAGGCATCTGCCTTTTAGTGATTCGGTTGAAAATCCAGTAAAATTGCAAGCAGGATTTCACTTGAATACCATTATCTCCATAATTTTTATTTTGATTAAATCTGCTTGAATAGCCTTCTTATTCTAACAAACTCTAGCAGGCTATCAGGTATATGTCCGCTTACAATCGCATTAGTAAACAGCTTTAAACAAAACCTGTATAAGATTCTGTCATGTTCAAAGCATTGATGGCTTTTTATTTTGACTGCTAATTTAATTTAGTTCTTAGTTCTTACATGGACATTGGAATTCTTTTCAGGTCCAAGGATGCATATCTCCTTACATGTCCACAAATGTCTTGCCCTCAAGCTAGCTGATAAGAAGTCATTTACACTGGAGAGTCGCTTCAGACAGACTAGGTTAGGAAGGTTCAAAGTTGTATCCCTTTATCTTTCTGTACTAAGTAAATTAAACCACAGGCAAACCCAATTCCAGGAAAACTCCATCCACCAGATTTCTGATTTTGGGAAATGCCTCCCAACAACATTGGTAAAAGCAGGTTCTAATGGCCAAAAATGTTATAAATATTAAAAACATGCATAAACTCCCTATCATCAAAAAGAATTTAGACCCTTATAAATTGCTATTTTCAATTTAATACGAATTGAAATTTTTCAGCCCAGCTAATTCTAAATTTTGAAAGATGGATACATAGATGTTGATTCGACTTCTCAAAAATTATCAAGATAGATCGAGATTATATAATTTATGCATTTAGAAAGCAATGACATTTCTAATATCGATGTGTAGTTGCATTCTTTTTCCGAGACAGTGGCATATCGAAATTCAAGTTACCATGTAGGGTTTTTTGGTTTTGGTTAGCGTAGTAGTTGTTCGTTGGACTAAAATTACCTAAAATGAATAATTTTGGACTTTTAATTGCACACAAAATAAGTTTGAGGTCTGATCGCACGTTTAAGGTTGCAAGCCTTCCGTAGCATTTGCTGCTTTTCTTACCCAAAAAAAAATTTCCTATGAGACACCCAAATGATTAAGGCTTGAAGACTTGTAGGACGGAGAATGCAGGATTTATAGAAATAAAAAAAATTATTTTTATTGTGTAGTTCACGGTTTACAATGCTCCTAATAGATAAAAATAAAAAAGAAAGGAAAAAGAAGAATAAAACCAAAGTAGCATACAATAAACGACCCCGTTTTGTTCTAGGTATGGTACGTTGAAGAGTGCTGGATAGACCGTTATTTCAGGTACACACAGCCTCCATAATGATCCTCGGTCCGGCAAAATTCCTTGCCTATTTATGGTGAAATGAAAATGGCCACCCAATTTTTGAAACCTGAAACTCAAGCCATATTCTCCTCATGTCAACTTCTGCCCTTCCTTCTTCCCTCACACAATCCAGAGAGAGAGAGAGAGAGAGAAAAAGATCATGATCTGGGTCCCCATTGCCATGGTCATGATCTTCTATCTCATGACCTTTTGAGCCTTTTGTATCGCTCCTAATTTTTCTATCCTTCGCGCCCACATAACTAAGAACGAAAAAAATTTGTGTATTTGTTTAATTCTTGTTTTTGACTGCAACAATTACAATGGCAAAGAGATCGTTTAAAGGTTTTGTGGAACAAAAACTGGGAAAGTTCCCTTATTTCTTGATGTATGCAGTGCTCGAATGGGTGTTGATATTTATGCTATTCATTGATGGGTTTCTTGCATTCTTTACCAATGAATTCGCCAAGTTCTTTGAATTGAAGATCCCTTGTTTGCTTTGTACAAGGATTGATCATGTTCTTGTTCGCAGAAATGCTGACTTCTATTACAATGACTCCATCTGCGAAAGTCACAAGAAAGATGTTTCGGGTCTGGCTTATTGCCATACCCACAAGAAGCTTTCTGATATAAAGAAGCTGTGTGAGGCGTGTCTTCTTTCGTTTGCTACTGAGAAAGAATCTGATTGTGACACCTACAAGTCCCTTGTTGGGATATTGCATAAGGACATTGAAATGTTTGTTGATGATGATCAAGAGGTTCATTTCACATTGCCTACTGGAAGGAAAAATGACACGGCGCAGGTTGAGAAAAGCAGCCTTCACCGTTGTTCGTGTTGTGGGGTGCCATTGAAGGAGAAGTTTCGTCCCAGAGGAAAGAAAGCAGGATTGCTTTCACAAGCTCCTGCTCCTTCTCCAAGGGCACCATTTGTGACCTTGAGGAATGAGGAGCCTCGCAATGCAGAATTGTCTCACATAGGATACACCGAGCTCAAGTTTTTCGATAATGAACCCAGGCCTGGCGGGGACGACAATGGATCAAACCCAAGTCTTCTTGCTAAACAACGTGAGTTTTGAACATGATTTGTAGTTTTCTTTTCCCCTCAATTATACATCATCGGTGCGTCTTCAAGCCCTTGCATTTGCCTTGTAGTTATGAAAAAGATATTCCTGGAAGTTTCATCCATTGTGGGTGGTTTGTCAATGATGCACTTAGCAAGTATTTCTTGCTGTTGTTCTGATTGTTATCAATCCTTACGTTTTCTCACGATTCTTATACTTGGCTTCACTGGGAAAACAACTTTTTAGTAGTCACACATGTAGCAGATAACAATTTTATTCTCTTTGAACAATCTCACTGAAGTGGCGCATGTATTTTGTTTGGCAGTAAGTGATGATGTCAAAGCTGCTACAGTGCCCCTGTTGACAGAAACTGAGGATATCAACGAAGAAAGGACTCCCACTTCTATCAGAGGAAACAAGTTTTTTGGAATACCCTTAACGGATTCTGCCAACGCCAGTCCTAGATGGGCTCCTAGACTAACAAGGAAATCGCCACTTGAAAAGACAGAATTTGCATCTGAGTCAACAGAAGGGAACGTGCCAAATGAAGCAGATGGTGACCCTATTTTGACGCATTTGAAAAGGCAGGTTCCTCTGGATCGCAAGTCACTGACGGCATTGTACATGGAACTAGATGAAGAAAGAAATGCCTCTGCTGTTGCAGCAAACGAGGCCATGGCCATGATCACCAGGCTGCAAACAGAGAAGGCAGCAGTACGGATGGAGGCATTGCAGTATCAGAGAATGATGGAAGAGCAGGCAGAATATGACGAGGACACCTTCCAAGCAACAAAAGATTTGCTTTCCAAGAGAGAGGAGGAAATCAAGGCTTTAGAGGATGAACTTGATGCTTATAGGATAAAATATGGTGATTTAAGTGAAGATGATAATTACCAAGAACTGAAATCACACTCTTACTCATCCTATACTGAAGGATCTGACTGTGTCAGTCCGACCTTCAGTTCCGTGGAAGGGCAGAATAATGGAGAGCACGTTCCAAACGACGATCAGACTTCAACTTTGCAGGATGGAAATGAAGGGGGCACATTCCAATCCCAGAGAACTTTTCAAAGGGATAGAACCCATAATCTTGGTCGATTAGAAAAAGCGGATAAGAAAACTGATATCTTGTCAAATGAATGGCCTCCTTCCCCTCAATCTAGCTCTAACAATGTCAACAACATAGAAGAAGAGACAGGTAACACCCATAAATGTATCCACAACATTAATAAGACCAGAGCGATTTCCATAGTGATGCGCCTAATTCAACGTACAAATCTTCCTCATTTTCTATGACTACAGAACAAGAAAAGAAAGCAAATTTAGTGAGTGATTTTTCACATCTAAATGAGCATGTGAAGGCCCTTGAAGCTGATAGCGGAATTTCTAGGCATGCCGAGTTTGCACTCGAGGATGGCAATGGAAGGGGGACACTTTTGACAGAGATATCTGAGAATATTCAGCAGCTTGGTCACTTGATCACAGATGCCATTGAATGACAATCATGATGCTTCATTCTCATCCTAAACATCATCTGGTAATCTTTTCGCAAAACTCATCAATCTTGACAGCGTTGAAGAGGTAAAGAAACAAAGAAGGAGAAATAAAATTTGCTTGCTTGCTTAAAGCATGAATTTTGATTAGCAAATGCCTCGGTGTTGTCCATTCTTTTTCTCACTGATCTTTCATCCCTTTGTCTTTGGCAGTTTTCCTTTTTCTCGTTAGATGTACATATAATTACTGCAAGCTGTGAGGCATTGAAGTTCTGGCTCTGAAGATTCGTCGAGTTCTCCAACGTTACCATCTTCTTCTACCAAGGTAATAACTTAAGTTTTAGTAAATTTTTGCATTAACATAATTATGCTGTTACAAATTCAAGGATGTTGCATGACGTAGGCTAAAAGCTTCACCTCGTCAACTTATTCCCACTTGTTGCACTTCTCTACATTCCTAAGTTGAGCAAAATTTAACATGTGGTTAGTAGAGGACCCCTAGATGGAGAAGGTATGTGTAGAGTTGAAGCCAGGAATGGACTTTAAACTCTTTGGAATGACATTGTGATACCAACTTGTAGTTGTAATGTATGCCAATTCAGTCTTCGTTGCTTCCTCTTGATTTCACATTTCACCACCGGCATTTGTTAGCATATAACACGGATAACTGAAGCTTGAATACTGACCTTTTTCATGGCTCCAGCAATTGCAACTTATGAAACCTGGTGGACGCTAGCATCAGCTGTGGCAGAAATTAGCAACGAAGTGCAGGAAGACAGCTGCTTTCAAGGGTTACAAGCAATGTGACTAGTTTTGGATGTCAATTCCTTCACAGCTAAGAAGAAAGTGGCCAGTGGTTTATGACCTCCCCACCTACTGGATTCACTTATACGTTATTGTATCTTTTTGCCAGGTTGGATGCATGCATTCTACTCTTTGATTCTGTCCACGGATGAAATTTTACATTAGTACTGCAACTTTATTCCTGATAACTCATTTTCTAAACATGTTAGTAGAATTAATATCGCGACAATCTAAATAATTTTGCTATTGACGTTTGATCTGGCAACTATTGGTTCAGCTGGGCTGCACCAAGTTTGTATCTCATCATACAGTCACACGGATGATGGGAGTAACTAGGCATGAAATATGAAACAGGGCAGCAAATAAAATGCATTCTTGACAAACTTGAAATGCAAACCAAAAAATATTTACTAGTTACAGCATAGCAATTTTCCAGTACAAATGCAAAAACTGAATATGCACTTTCACAAATCAACTTAACAAGGGATCCAAACAATTGAGATCAAGTGTTTCTTGTTATTGCTGTTTCTTTCGCTTTCTAAGATACAAGAGAAAAGCCATCTATATTGAAAATATATAAACTCGCATCAATGAAAAACAAGAAATTTCGACAATCAAACAAAATGAGAACAAAGCCGACCTCATTGTCCCTTCCTCGGGCGAAAACCGAAAATCCCTTACACTGTATGCACCTAGAAAACCATGATGGGGAAAGGGAAAAAATTTAATCCGAGAAGAAGCTTTTCGGGTTGCAAAAAATAGTCAGGAGTTTGACCTGTGGTGTCAGGCTCAATCTGGCGAGGTGCTGGGTCAAACTGAATGAAATTCTGCTCCATGTCCTCCCCAACCTCAAGTATTGTAGCCATATTCCCGCATTGATAGCAATAATTTGGTGCACTAAACACTGTCACCACGTTCTTGTCCTACAATGTAGCATATCCTATATCGGATGAAACATTCTGGATTTCATATTCGCAATTACTATTAAGTTTCCTGAGGTTCACAAGCCTGGGCCCAATTGTATCCTTCCATTACAAGTTGGTAAGCTCTAGATATAAGTGTGAGTCCATTAGTGTGGTTGAATTGTTGAGATATATCCTGTCCAAAGGTGTATCGGCTCTGCAAGGAGAGATTCCCCAACCACAGTGATCGTCAGGATCAGACCACAATAGATCACACATTGGACCAACATGGGGAGCCCAATCATCCGAGAATACAAATTGTGACCAATACAAAAGGATGCCAACATGAAAAAGGCTAGTGCTTGACTCAACTAGTTTGTTATCTCTATCACACTGAAATAGCAGAGACAAAACAACTCATGCATCACATCATTCACTCAGCTTTAACATGAAGTTGACTTTAATAAGATTCAAAGTCACTCAAGCTAAAGAACCTTCTCATGGAATGAGTTTAAGCTGGGTCAATTAATCATAGAATATAACAAAGTTAACATTCCATCGCCAAATTGTTTTGCACCATCACTAAATATTTACTTGCAAAATGGAGAGGGGGGCAACACGCATTGAGATCATTTCAGGGACAAAGGCACATATCAATAGTATTTTTGACATCTACACGGCACCAAGTCATTTTGTCATTGATGTTGTGTATCTAAATAACCTTCTCATGGCCCAGAAAATGTTAACACACACAATTGCAAAGAAGTAATATTATTGCAGCATCTTACCTCCTGTATACGATCCAGAGCTCGGATATTATCTAATGTCTCCAAAGAAGGGGACAGCCCCCCATGCAAGCAGAAGATCTAAAATAGGATAAAAGATGGTGATCAGGAAACACAACGAAGATTACTTAAAAGCTGTATCCAATAAGGCAGTGTTAAGGATCAAAACCTGACTCTCAATCAATGCTGTCAGGAGTAGATAGTCAAAAAGGTCAGTGAAATATTTCCAGACATTTGCATTTCCGTATTTTCTCAAGCATTCATCGTAGAATCCATACCTGAAAGACCAAAAAGATAAACCCTTGACAAGTGTAGTGCTATATGACTAAATAACTCAAAGACAAAACCTAGCATGATTTTAACCGCATTGCCTCACCCGTAACACTTCTTTAAAATGACGAAGAGATAAATTATCATTTGTATATATGAGGATGATATGAAAAGGACAAGCAGTTCGGACATTATCCATCCCCCATTACATTTTATTATAATTACAGTGAAAGCAAGCTCTTACACTTGAGTTATTTGACGACTCTCATGATTTCCTATTATAATGGTAATCCTATCTCTGTATCGAATTTTGAGCGCCACCAAAAGTGTGACAGTTTCCACCGATTAATATCCTCGATCTACAAAATATGACACAATGGGAGCAAGACAAAAGTAAATTTCTAACTCAAAAAGCATGAGTCAATAACCAAAAACAAAGGCACATAATCTACATGATTAGAAAGAAAACCTACTAAAGCATGCCAATCTTTAAAGGCACCCATCTTTATTTACCATGTTAATGTTCACTACATGCATTGCAAGCTTGGGCTCCCACTCAAAAACGCAAAGCCCCAATTTTTCTTTTTTTTTGGGTTAATTGACTTCAACTGAAACTCGAATTTGAGACTCTCATCTTGGAGATGACTCGAGAACAAAGCCCCAATTTCATAACGTACATGAAAATAAAACTAGCATGTGCACTGAGCCAATGACACAAGAATCTAAAAAGTAAAAAGAAGAGCGATTCAACGAAGTTTCTTGCCCATTCAATAATCTTTACAAACCCAATTACATAATGCTAAAGGCAAGCTGTTCATTTCATATAATCTGTGGGCCCATTTACCATCTTTAATCACAGAAATGCCACTGATATCCACTGATTCAACGAAGTTACTAATACGTATAAGCGATGGTGGCGGAGGTGGTGGTTGTGGTGGCGGCGAGCGACGGACCTACGTAGTCGCCCATGAAGAGGTAGTTGGTGTCGGGAGCGCTGCCGCCGATGCGGAAGAGCTCGACGAGATCGTGGAACTGGCCGTGGACGTCGCCGCAGACGGTGACGGGACACTTCACGGGCTGGACGTTCCATTCCTCTGCGTGAACCGATCTCGCCTGCTCGCATAAAGCCTTCACTTCCCCCTCCGCCGGTGGCATGCACTGCATCAGGTGATCGATCTAACGGTCCAGATCGCCCTGAGACAGCATCGTTTCTTTTCTCCTACCCACTCCTCTCCGCAGATTTTATTTTATTATTTTATTATTTATTTCAAAGGATTTTATTTTTATCACTCGAAAGTAGTTAGTTAAGCAGTAATTCGACGTATATTCTACGTAATCTAACTCAGATTTAAATCGTATGCTGGCATTCACCCCCATATTTCAACTACGATTTTCCTCGCCCAATGCCCTTGATGGATTAGTAGGCTGGTTGTCAGATTCGATAATAATTATAATTTATTATAATAGAATCATATTTAAATTTATTAATATTTAAATAATTAATTTTTTTATAAAAAAATTAAATAAAAACGTTAATAGTTTAAAAACTAACTTCAGTTCATAGATATTTTAATTAATATATTTATGAGTATTTTTTTTTAAATTGTCAGAACAAAATCAGTCATCAAATTACAAATATTATTAGTTTAAAATTCAATAGATTAAATCAGTTAAACTGGTATTTAATAATATATATATATATATATATATATATATATATATATATAATTAAAAAAATAATACTTATAGATAGTAATTAAATATTAATTTTTTTAAATTTTAAGAGTTAAATTAAAATTTTTGATTAAATTTAAAATTAAATTAAAATTTTTAATTAAATTTAGAATTTAAATAATATTTGAGATCAAATTATAATATTTATGAATTTTTTAATTTATTTTGGATCAGTCTAACATGTTCGATTTTCACTAATTTTAATTAATTTTAACTGATTTATCTATTTCTCAATTTTAAGATTTAGACTGGATTGAAATTAAATCCAATCACCGGCCTGACTAATTGAATCAACCGGTACACTCCGAATTTGTCGCCACTGCTTTTTTCTCTTGTTCAAGCAAAAAAATATACATATTTGGATGTTCATCCTAGCCGTCATTTTCTTTGCAGGTCCCTGATTTTTCTTGTATTTCTGTTTCATACCCCTGTTCGCTTTTTGTGCTATAAACTATAAGACGGGCGAAAAGCCAAAGGAGAGTTCAAATTTGGGTTTTGGACGATAAATACCATAATTTCAGTTCTATCAAGAATGATTTGTGAGTTAAATTTATTTTAACTATGGATCACGAGTGATCTAATAATATCTTGACAGATATTGTAAAGTTTGCTCGCTTACAAGCTTGGAGGTAAATTGTCTAATTTATCTTAGATAACAAATTTGAACAAATCTCTTTGCCGAATTTAAGACAAAAAAAAATAGATAAATAATAAAAAATATATAAATTATAAGATAAACTATATAAATAGAAACTCAAAAATTAGAAATTAAAGAAATAAAATTATATTATATTATAAAATTATATAAAACAAGAATAGATTGAATTATCTAATCATATATAATTCTAAATAAATATTATTCTAAATTATATTGAATTATTTGACATAATTTTAATAGAATTAATAAGTGTCTACAAAATATCCAATCCAATCGTATTAGATACGAAGTCATACCCAAGTTCTTTATTTAAAAAAAAAAAAAAGGAAAAGAAAAATTGGTCCTGGACTGGACGAGGACTTTGTTCTAGTTTTGGGTATTGGAGACCGGGTACGCATGCTGAGTCGCTGTAGCAATGTGGGACACAGCAAAGAGTCTGACTCCTCTAATTCCTTGCCGGTGTTGTACGTCATTACAATATTACATGCGATGCAGAAATCTCCAGCAAAACAGACCACTCACTTTCAGAAGAAATACCCAATTTCTCTATCTTGCACACTTGCAAAGGGCTGTTGCTTTAATGTTGGTTTGGTGAGAAGTCGCATTTACTTACAATTGACGACTTCAACAATGTCCTAGAAAGCAGGAATCCGTCAGCGCTGTGCGAAACAAGACCATTTCAACTCTTGGAAAAAATAATGATATCCCCCGTTAACAAATTGCATTTTATGTAAGATTAAAATCATATCCACGGCGTCCCTCATGGAAACCTTATTGGGGCTTCTAATCCTAAGAATAGAGAGAGACTTAATAAATCTTCTAATAAATTAAAAAAAAGAATATGATCCTATCCTCAAGCTACCGTCATAATAATCTGTACTTTCGTGGCCCCTCAGTCATCCCAAATGTCATTTTACGCGGTTTTCTCTGTTTTGAAGCCAGCAGGGATACCAACTCTCGTAGACATTAACTTGCCATGTCAGACCTGAGATTGGTCATGACGCATAAATGATGATCGAGAACCTTAATATTTCCGATGTGCGTTTCTAGCTACTAGTGTCTTCTCCATCTCATCTTCCATGGCTAAATTGTTTTGGTTGCTAAAGTCAGCGTCTGCAATGATTCCTTTGCTGCAACCCTTTCACTTGCAGTGTTGCCTTGTCACGTTATTACTTCTCCCTTTGCTTGCCAATTCAGCTGACCCTGATCCCTTGCAGGACTTCTGTGTCGCGGACCTGAACTCCTCCATATCGGTCAACGGCTTCCCTTGCAAACCCTTGTCAGAAGTGGCTTCAGATGACTTTTTCTTCGGTGGGTTGAGCGAAGAAGGGAACACAAACAACACCTTTGGTTGGTCGGCCACTCCGGCCAATGTTTTTACATTCCCTGCCCTCAATACTCTGGGGATTTCCATGAACAGAGTGGACTTTGCTCCTGGTGGATTGAACCCACCACACTCGCATCCTCGGGCAACCGAAACCGGTGTGGTCATCCAAGGGAAGCTGCTCGTAGGTTTTGTGACTACCGGGAATGTGTTTCACTCCAAGGTCTTGACAAAAGGCCAGATGTTTGTGGTTCCCAGGGGTCTTGTTCACTTCCAACTGAATGTTGGAAAACGGAAGGCCCTTCTTTTCACGGCTTTCAACAGTCACTTTCCTGGGTCCGCGGTGGTTCCAACCGCCCTCTTTGCTCCGTCACCTCCAATTCCCAATGAAGTGTTAACCAAGGCCTTCCAAGTGGGGGACGATGTCATTAATACCATCAAATCCAAGTTTCGATCTTAAGTATTAGAATATCTATTGAAGATTTCCCACAGTGCTTCTGTTTGTCTCCCTTCCCTCAATTTTCCGTACACAAAGCCACTCGTCTGATGCTGCTGGCCATTTAAGTTCAGTTACATATTACAATCATGTTCCTGTCCCTTCATTCACTTTTCTTTATGAATCTGCTGTATGTTTGGTAATAACACAAGATATTACATGTGCTGAAACTGAATTTGAAGTTATTGAACTGTATTAATCCAAATGTGTTATTAAGGAAGGATTAAGTAAATCGAAAGACATTCCTCTGACCACTTCTGTTTTAACCTTTTTATTGCAACTGGTAAGCTCACTCGTCTTGCATAGATGTTTTCCTTGGAAATTACAAAACTTTCAATACAGTTCTGACTAAAGACATAACTCTAGGAGATTTTGTTCAGAAACTATTTATGATCAGAAGCAGTTTCTACAGATGATATGAGACTACAACATCAGTATGATGATACAATGACTAAACATATTTCTGCACTAGTAGGGGGGCCCAAAATATTTCTGCACTTGTACGGAGGCCAATGACAAAGTGTTAGATCTGAAGAATGATTCTAGCCCCTTCACTACATTGCTCATTCAAAACTCCCACCAACCTGCATATGCAGCCATTCGACCTGTGATCCTTGAGCATATTCTCTTGCTGCTTGTTGGCCAAATATCATTCCACTGTCTTCAAATGGCTGCACGCCAACCTACAACAATTATCAACTAGTTGGGGGAAGGTCAAACAGCAAAGAACAAACTAAGAAATTTTCTGGTAAAAGTTCTGCAAATCCCAAACTAACAGGTTTCCAATCCACATTCTAGTAATACAGTACTCTCTTCAAACATGTGTGGCTGCCAGTAAACTTGTTCATCTACCTACAGAGGAAAGCAGTAACTATAAAAACTGAATCAATAAATGCAGTATATCTACACTTACGATCAATATCTCTGAAGGTGTCTAAATTAAGTTGTTAGCTAAGTTTGGCAAAAATTACTTGCTGAACGTTCCAATGGCAGTGCCAACAACGCCCTTATTATGCCGTTATTTTTGTAACGCTCAATATAACATGGGATCAGATAATACAATTCCTATTTGGGGTTAAGTTAGGAAATCGTTCTCCGGTATCCAAAGTTCAGCCACACAATCAGTATATGATAACTTACATCTTTTGGATGCAAGCCTTCAATTGAGGGTGGTTGCATGTTCGTTCTTGAAGTAACTGCTTCTAGCTTCATGGATAGAAACTACAAAATGAATTTTGAAATGCATGGATCTTAGTTCGGGTTCCACAGAGTAACAAAGAAAATGATATAAAAAGGTGGAAATAAACACAACAAACTGAGAATCCTACCTCAACCTGTTGCTGCAGCGACAGGATGTAGTTAATTATCTCGTCGAGGACAAGTGCTTTACCAATTACCTGGTTCCAAGAAAGAGAAACCAATGCTTAGTTTGAGGAGATAACTAATTTATGTAAAGTCTGTGGATGTTCACTTTTGCTTGTTATTGACCAGTCTAAATCATGACTTGTGACCGGGGAACTATAAAGCAGAAGAGACTGATATATTCATACCATGTCTTCTGCAGCTAAAGTTTTCAGAATTTACTTTCATGTAACAAAGGTTTTCTAAATCCATGAAGACAGTAAAAAGTACCTTATTACACCCAGGAACCAAATCTTGGAGTTTCTGCATTCTCTCACTAATCTTTTCTCTCCTAGCCTGCCAAATAAGAGAGCATAGTGAGCAAAGGTTTGAACAATTGAACAATGCGTTACAGTTTCACATCAGATCACTAAGCAATTACCAAACAATAGTAGTGACAACAAATAAGTCAAGATTAACCTGAACCAAGACTATTTGTAGTTTGCTCATTATTCCAGAAATTGAGAAATCACTTAAATAGCAAATTAGAAAGGGCTAAAGGAAATTACTCTCTCTGCTAGACTGTGGCTGTCTGTTGCTTGACCCCGTCTCGCTCTCACGTGGATATAGTCTTGCTTAGGCGGCTCAGATGGTTTATTTGGTTGTTCAACTGACATATCATGGATTGCAGAAGTTGTTTCTATTTCAGCCTTTAAACTACCATTTTCGTTTTTGGATCCCGGTATTTTCATCCTTTTAACATTTGAATCATTCTGCAGAAAAAACATGATGAAGCAAGTGATATGTAGCCATGGATATAAAACATCAACAAAGATAAAACACAGGTGATCGTTTCAACTTGAAAACTACTCTGTTTCCAACCTCTCACGTCTTAATTTTATAAATCTTGGGCCCCAAAATTACAATCTTCAAACATACCAAAAAAAAAACAGAGAGAGAGATAGGAAAAAAAAAGAAGAAAAAACTAATGCACAAAGAACATTTATTCAAAAAAGTTAACGGATCAGAGATCACAAGGGGAAGAACCTTCTCAATTAAGGGGGAAAAAAATCAAATTCCCAAAAAGTAAAGCAAAATTTATGAATTTTTTGCTTTAAGATTTGAATTAAGAACTTAAAAGTTCAACTTTACTGGATCCATCAGTTTCTTTAAGGAAAATGCCAAAGCAAGATAAAACAGTGACACCCAAAAATTTCCTTCCCTTACTGGATCCTTTAATTTCTTTCAAAGTAAAATGCTTTTTTTTTTTTTTTGTACTAGACTCTAATATATGAAAATTACATCGGACTCCGACTAATCTGATTCAAAATAAAATGTTTTTCTTACAAAAGAATCTTACAAATAAAAGTCACATAATTTGATTAGTTGTGGCAGACTTGTTAGGAAGCATATCATTAACATTATTCATTTTGGAATCCAAATTGTAAGTCAATCAAAAAATTAAAAATAAAAAAAAGGGAAAAAAATCCCTTTTTTCCTTCCTTCTTTCACATTCTCGGCAAATAGTAAAGAAATTGAAGAAGGAAACCGACCAATTCATTGCCGGCACTGCTAGTAGTAGCAACCAGCTTAGACGACTCATCCTCGGAGCTGAAGTCCCTCCTCTTCCTAACATTTCCGCCACCACTCGGCTCCATCACCGTAGATTCCACCGGGGACCCGTCTCTGTCCCCAAGCCCACCGGAGTCGCCCAAATTGCCCATTCGGAGCCCCAACCCGCCGTCCCTCTCAATGGGTCCCAAACGCCAAATCTCCGCCAATGTGTAGGAGGATGATGGGTTGGCCACCGCAGAGAAGGCGGCGTCGGTTCTCAATCGAGGATCCATAATTCCCCGCAGCTCGGCTACGGATTCAAACCTTTGGGATCCGAATTTCAAATATTTTAGACAATATTGTCGGGGTGACTCCGCAAGCCAGCGCGTGGGCTGGACGGCTCAGTGAGCTTCTTGGGCTTTCTTTTCAATAGTTTGGGATTTCTGTTTGGATTTAGTTCGTTTAGAATAATTTTTACCACAACGCGTTGTGGCTTGGTGATAGTACATCAAATATACTTACATTCGAGTTAGTATCATTAAAGCATGCGGTGTAATTAAACATACATTTACATTTTTGAGATGATAGTCTTGAACTTAATTGGGTTCTGTATCGTATGTTTTCTCGTAAGTTCAATGCACAAACAGACCCAATCCAATTAGGAGGTGGAGTAGGAGCATTTCTCTCTAGCGGGTTCATGGTGCCACCTCTCCAACCCATTTTTTTTTATCAGAAAAAGAATAATTTTTAATGATATTTTTATATTAATCTTCATAATTGTAGTTATCGGTTTGATTTTGCATTTAATAGAAAAAAAAGATATTTAATTATTACTCCAAATGTGATTGTAACGCTTTGTGCTGCATCTTCTGAGTTCATATGTAATGAACGAAAAACACAAATTCTAGTAAAAATTTGAGATTTATAAGTTAGACAATAACATAGAATTTAAAAATAGCTACTAATGACTTATATTTTGGTGATATTAAAGCCATTTGTAAAATTTAAAAATTTAAGTTTGAGTCCAGCTCTGAAGAACTCTGATTTTTATAATCCTGCCCGATGCTTTGTAGATTACACGCGCCTACAGCTTGCGTTACCGTTTATTACGGCGAGGAAAAAAAAAACAAAAACACAAAATGATTCCTCGCCTTTGACCAAAAGCTTGTCACTGAAATCGTGAAAAGAAGACGGGCGCGTGGTTGAATTGAGATGGTTATTATAATTCTGTTCAATAGTAATAATAACTTAATAATCCTGGGATCGCGCTCCCCTTCAGACAACATGCATTCGTAGAGACTCTCTGTAGTAAATGTGCTTAAAACCCTTGATCGAGCTTTATTCCGAAAAGAGGTGTTTGGTTTTGCTGGCTGCTGTTGCTGTTTTTTTAAAAGTAAGAATTTTAGTATTTGATAAAAATTTTTAAGTTGTCGTTGGAATCACTTTTACCTCTGATCAGTAATTGATTATAAAAGTAGATTTAAATTACTTTTATGCTGTGATTGACAATTTTCAATGGAAAAGGAAAGAAAAATGGATGGAAAAAGATTTTCTATTCATTTTCTTTTTTATTCATTTTCTATCAATTCAAACAACTACCTTTTACTTTTTTTCTCATAAATTACTATTTATTTTCTTTTTCATCATTACTTTTTTATCAATTATAACATCATCATTACTGTACTATTTTCTATTACTTTTATTTTCTATTCACTTTCTACTCAAATTCTCACTATCCAATCACACCCTTAAAGACCATCAATTATTGATGTATTTTTATTTTTATCATATTGTTGTTGGCAGTAGTTCTTTATTTATTGTCCTTGGTTGCTTCAAATCACAGGCCCAAGTTAATTCTCTATGTGTGGGGCCACCATTAAAACAACAACGGTGTGAGCAAAAGAAGGAAACAGACAAAAAAAAAAAAGGAAGAAAAACAAATTTGTGTATTGAAATTAATTTTTTATTAATTAATAATATTTATTTTCACTATATAAATAATAATTAGATTTTTTTATATATTTATTATAAATTATTGTTGATCTTCAAGTGACATGTACTTTTATTTATAATTATGTAATGACGTGATTTTAACATATTAAAGTGAATAAAAAAATAAAAATACACTATTTTCAATAGATATACATAAATATAATTTTAAAAAAATTCAATAAATTTAAAAATAAAAAAGAAAAAGTTAAAGAAATTTAGTTAAAAACCTAGTTACCGTTAAATACTATTTTAACTACGTTAAAACATTATGAAAAAATAGAAATACGTCATTTTAATGTATTAAAGTGAAAAAAATAGAAATATGTCATTTTCACTAAATATACGTAAATATAATTATAAAAAAATTAAAATTTTAATAAACTTAAAAACAAAAAAGAAACAAATTAAAGAAATTTAGATAAAGACCTGATTGACTGTTAAATACTACTTTGACTACATTAAAATATTATAAAAAATAAAAATATGTTATTTTAACTTATTAAAATGAATGACGAAATAGAAATATGTCATTTTGATTAAATATACGTAAAAACAATTGTAAAAAAATTAAAAAATTAAAATTTCAATAAATTTAAAAACAAAAAAAAACCCCAAAAGTAATAAAAGAAAATTATTAATTTTTTAGAAAATACTTTTAAAATTATTAAAAATTGAAAAAATTAAACAAAATGTAAAAAAATTAGTTTATCTCAATTCTTTCCTCCTTTCTCTCTCCTCCCTCCTCTCTTTCTCTCTCATCACCTCTCTCTGCTCTCTCATCGCCTCTCTCTCCTCCATCTCTGTCTTCTCCCTCATCCCCCTCTTTTCCTTCCTCCCTTTCTCTCTCATTGTCATATAAGATCCAATTTTGTGTTCATATAATTCAACAATTTTTTTTTTACAAAAATGTGAAAGTAGGTAGGAAGAGGACGATGATAAGGAAAGAAAAAGGGATGAAGGAAAAGAGAGGGGGAGGAGGGAGGAGAGAGAGACGAAGGGGAGAGAGGCAAGGAGAGAGAAAGAGAGGAGGGAGGAGAGAGAAAGGAATGGAGAAGAGAGAATGAATTTTTTTTATTTTTTTTATTTTTTTAATTGTTGATAATTTTAAAAATATTTTAAAAAATTAATATTTTGTATAAACCAAAATTTATAATTTTCTTTTCTATTTTTTTAAATTTACTGAAATTTTAATTTTTTTTACAATTGTATTTATGATATTTAATAAAATGACATATTTTTATTTTTTTATTCACTTTAATAAGTTAAAATGATATATTTTTATTTTTTATTCACTTTAATACATTAAAATGACGTATTTCTATTTTTTCATAATATTTTCACGTAGTCAAAGCAGTATTTAACAGTCAACCAGGTCTCCAACTAATTTTTTTTAATTTTTTCTTTTTGTTTTTAAATTTATTGAAATTTTTTTATTTTTTATAATTATATTTACGTATATTTATTCAAAATAGCGTATTTTTATTTTTTATTTACTTTAATACGTTAAAATCAAGTATTTCTATTTTTTTTAATATTTTTATGTGATCAATGTTATATTTAACGGTCAACCAAACGTCCGTCTAAAACTGGACTCGATTATATTAACTTGAATTTGAAAATTATCTATTTTGATAAGATAAAAGTAAAATGTCTAAAATGGTTATTTGATTGTTAAATTAATGATCATTAATATTGATTTAATTAAATACTATAATCTTATTTTATTCATCAGTAACAATAATTAGTAACTGCAACAGCAATTAACAACAATAAAACTAAACACCCCCAAATCTTTTTTTAAAAGAAAGAGTTTAGAGACGGGATTGATTCAAATCCCAATCTTCTTCAAAAAACACTCACTATGAGAATTTGGGAACTTTATCTTCTAAGACTTTACTTCTAGAATGCAGTGCTCACTTCTGTCTTTCTTCTAACACATGACAAGTTAACTACTCACTATTTCTAAATTCTAATGGTGAAAAAAAAAAAAAGAAGACTTAAAACAGATGCCACACGTTCAAGGGACGATTTGTCGCCCAAGCATCCATCTTATAAAAGAAAAGGAAAGAAAAGAACTTATAGTAAAATGTCGAAGTGGAATTGAAAATTTTTTAAATTTTAATTTTACCTAAAATTTCAAGCATAATGGGAAAAAAAAAGGAAGAAGGAAATGAAATATTGTAATTCTCTCTGAATGATATAATTCCAATTTATATATCTAATAAATACAAGCTAATTAATGTTATATATGATTGTATCTATACAAAAATGTTATAAATAAGTGTTTCTTATTGTTGTACAAAATGGGTTGGGTTAGGAGTTAAACTTAGGTCTAGGATTCTGTATGGACATGTTAGGCCCGTCCTCATTAGTTAGGCCAGGACTTCTAAATCTTGAGTCAGGGTTTGGCCCACGAGACACTCCATCAAAGGTCAATCTCCTGTTTCACACGCGCAAAGAGCCATCGCCCACCTTTTTCTTTATTTATTTATTTTTGGTCTAATATTTTTTTCCCTTTTATTACCCTACAACTTTTCCTTGGTTTTATTTTGAGTTAAATGCATTTTACCTCTCTGTAATTTGATTATTTTGTATATTACTCTTTTGTGATTTCAATTTAGATATTAAACTTCCTCATAATTTCTAATTTTTACAATTAACCTCCTAGCAGCAATGTATTAAATCTATTAATAAAAATTAATCAAAATTACATTATTTTGTAAATGTTATTTTTTTATTTACTAAAAATTATGTCATATATTTCTCAAATTGAATTTTAGTATATAATTTAACTGCATTGTACATTATTTCTTTTACAGTTTATTTTTATTTTTAATATACTACACATGTTGATATAGAGATATTTAAAACAATATTCATAATTAACATCTATGTGAAATATAATGAAGTACTTGTTATCATAAAATAACGTAGTTATAGTTAATTTCTGTTAACAGATTAAAGAAATTACTGTTAGGGAGGTTGATTGTTAAAATTAAAAATTATAGGGAGGTTTAATGCTTAAATTAAAACCACAGGGAAGTAACATATAAAACAATCAAACTATTGGGAGTTAAAATGCATTTAACCCTTTTGTTTTTTTCTCTAATCAAAATTTAAACTGCAATAACTTTTTTTTTTAATGAAAGGAAAGTGTACTACAGATATGTTAGTTATTGCATATACTGAGATTAGGAGTCACTAGTTAAACGTTTTTATTCAACTTCTCTCATTAAAAGAATTTATTACTGAAGTACTGCTACATTCAAATGAATTTCCACTAAATTCAAATACGGTGTTAACGATTATAAAACTTAATACTATTCTTACACTTAAATTTCTTTTTATTCAAAAGAAAGCACCAATATAAGACTCTAGTTAGAATTATTGTTAAAAAAAAATATTAAATTACTATAAAACTACTATTTTAATAAACTACTATCTCTTATAGTTGCAGTGATTAATGCGAATTCAGTTATTCTAATACTACACTGTGGGCCTAGTAGTTTGTGCGGTGGGTGGGTGGCTTGGTGTACTATTTTGCGGGGCCTGGCCTGGTCTGGTCCTATGTGATGTCCCCAGGCACGGATTCCATACCCCCTTGATTGGCAGAAGAAACACGAAGGCCCCATGCACCCTGGATGCGTAAGAAATAATTAAAGGGGGCCCGAAGAAGTCGGCTGTACCGAAAAAAAATTAAAAAAGTGCGTGATGATAGAACTTTTACGAGCCCATCAAAACTGTTTCAAAAGATCTGCCTCCATAGATGTCACATTCTTATGCGACTTTTTGACCAATAAAGCATTTAACAGCGTGCCAAGCGCACGTCCCAAAGGCATTCCTATGAAACGGCAACTATAATAAGTGAAACGGAAGAGACAGAATTTCAGAGGAGAAACCACCCTCTTATTGCCTCGACGGCAACGTGTTATCATACTCGCTGAGGTCATGGGTTGGAGGGATGCTGTTGCAGGATGCGAAGTCCCACATTAAGTCTCGAATTCGATATTTTTAAGTTAATTTTAACATTAATTAAATTATAGATTATTAATGAACACTAATTCTGATGTGACGCAGCAAACGGACAAGCAGAAAATTTGATGACCCACATTCTAATATTATTAGTTACACATTTAAAATTCATAACATTAATTGTAATTATACAGAAACAAAAAGATTAAAAATTCCAACAATCATAGTCATACTACAGGTGAACTGAAATATTTGTCCCCCACAAATTATTCAAGTGCTTCTTTGAGAAACGTGCATCTTTGCACATGAAATGTGGGGCTTCGCATCTTTTTTTTCAAAAAAAAAAAAATCACAAATTCTAACTTAATTGGTCATTAATTTTAATAGCCAAATAAGTGATAAAGAGTTTGATTCTTATCACCGATACTTTTTCCTCTCCTTTGTATAGATAATAGTCCTTCCCATGACTTAAAAAACAAAAAAACATAAAAAGAAAGATGAGGGGGCATATAGAACAACCCAATTCCTTGTGCCCACATCGCATAGCCTCAATTCCACAGGAGCCTTTTAAATGTTAGTACAGTGACAACACAGAAAACCCACATTCTATGTTCCACCCAACTTGCCATCAGTCACCACAAATGAAAATTCCACAGCTCAAACTAGCTAATACATCATCCACGCTTGAAAGCAAAGATTGTTCTTCGTGCATTCAACAAAGAACAAAAATACAGCTTTTTTTGGTTTCCTTTCTAATCCCACAACAAAGACTAACAGTAGACAACAGCATCCTCCGGGAGATGGCATACAACTTTCATTGTAGGAATTCAATGTTGCCAAGTCTTCTCAAAAGATTTCTTAAAACATAACCTTCACAATCCACGATACGTCATTTATTTCAATTTCTTTTCACGCAATTCCAATTGACAAGGCAGCTATGTTTAATCAACTATTTAACTTAAAAAGAAAAAAAAACAATTAAAAGGAGACAATTTGAAGAAATCTATGGCATTTCTAGCAATGTGGGCAAGTAAAAGGGGTTCTGCATTACTAAACCCCAGTAGAATTACTGCCTTTCAAATGTAGACCACTGAAAATTGTGGTCCTTACAACAACAACAGACAAGGCTGAAGCTTTCATCTCATATGCTGCTTTCCTAACCAAAAGTGGAAAACCAATGTACAATATGCAAAGAAAAGAGTAATGCTTTCAACTTTTGGCTTCCCTGAGAGGCTGAGGCTATCCACAATAGATATGTTGCCACTCCTCCAAAGTCATCCAGTGCTCCAATCATTCAATCAGCTCTTTGTACTGTAGTCTTAAACAAGAGGATGTACAACTTTTGGTCTATAGAGAAATATAAAAAACCTCCAACAGAATGGGTCACAAATGATCCAAAACTTGTCCCCACAATACAGTGCCAAGCCGGCCCATAGACCCCATCAAACTCCTGCAAAAAGATAGAGCAGAACAATGAGAAAAATTTACAACCCCACAAGCCAGAATCACATTCAATTATCATTTATCACGGACAAGTTCAACAACCCCCCCATCACAAAACCATCAACAAATCTCAATCACCTGAAAAACATCCATTTAACATAACTAATCTCAGTGAAATTACTAAATTACTAAAATCGTTACCTTTTTGAGAGTGAGAGCCAGGGACTTGGAGGTGAACTTCTCAAGACTATCACAAGTTTTCCTAGCACAATCAACGGCATGAATCTGCATAAACGGTGGCATATCAACTGAAACAACTTTAGCACCACAGCCTGCAAGAAAATCTGCCAACTCTACTTGTGAACCACAGAAGGATTTCCTTCTCCCACCACCACCACCAACACGTCCTAATGAAACTGACATCCTCTTAATATCAAGCCTTTCGAGTAGATCCTTCACTTCCCCATTATCTTTCCCTACAGCACATAGCTCCTTCTTCTGTTTTTCATTCTTTGTCACTTGCAAAACTTTCTTCTTCTCCAGCAACTCTTCTTTGGAGGACAGTTTCTTCACCTTCTCAGTCCTTCCCCCTCTTGCCACTTCCGGTTCAATTGGTTTGCTGTAAAGCTGATTCTTTGGTTTGATGATTGAAGGATACTTGGAGCTATCAAAATCGGCCGAAATAGTCATGGCTTTGGCTCGCAGGTGGGTGTTTGTGCTAACTGGGGGTTCTTGCTTGGTGGGTTTAAGAGAAGTTTTGGTGGTTTTATGATCTGGGTTTGGTCTAGACAAGTAAAAGGAGGCAGCTTGAGAGGATAAAGTGGGATCTGGGTGTTGGGGTTTTGGGCGGCTAGAAGAGGAGGAGGGGATGGGGTGTTTTGTGAGCGTGGGATCCATGGATGATGATGATGATGAGATAGAGGGGGAATCTGGGGATGCTAAGATGCGCCTATGGATGGTGGTGTGGTGCGCCATGTTATTTCCTTGGAGGGGCTATCGGGTGTGTTTAATGTGGTTTTTGGTTGTTGCTTGGGGTTGGGGTTTGTATTCTTCGCTTTAGGGGGAGATGAGCAAAAATGAAATGGCAACAGGGGAGGGTTTGGTTTGCTACTGTCGTCTTGTGTTCTTTTTCTGTTTTCAGCAAAAAGTTCAAGTGATGGAAAGTTGCCTCATTCCAAAATCAAAAGCAAGAAAAACTGTAAATTTTAAAAAATATTTATATTAAATTCATATATCATTTATTAAAAAATTATTAATAAAACTTAAATCTCTAATTTTTTAAATTAAAAGTAAAAATCTTACTTAACTGAATCAACAATATTTGTTTTGTATTCTTGTGTTGACGTGTGGTGTGGTGTTTTGGGCTTTATTTGTGTATTTGTTGAGTTTAGTGTGGGCTGTGGGGTTCATTGTCTGGGGGCTTGTATGGTTAAGATCTAGGCTTGTCCTTTTCTAACGTGCGCCGTGGATGGAGGATGAAGATTTGTTGTTGACCATTGACTCGATTTGTTTTGGAATGGAGCAGATGTTTATTATTTTTTTGTTGAAGATAAACAAATAAAATTTAGTTAAAAAAAACGCGAGAATAAAAATTGTTGCCGCCTTGATTTTGTTCAGGCTTCAAGGTTAGTAGGTAACTGAAGATGCATAGAAAATTTTGATGCGAGCAGCCGCAAAGGAAAAAAACGGAAGAATAGCTGAGCATTTAACTTGTAATCACCCGTTGACAAATTGACTAAATTTGTATTATAGAAACGATTGATTATCTGTGATGATCTCTAAGATAAAACTTATACTATGGATTTTTTTTTTTTTTTATCAAAGGAAATTACTTTATTAATAATACAAATTTCATACATAAGTCGATAAGAAAGCGTCAGACTTACCTGCACAAAATAAGAATAAACTGACCTACACAGGTGGTCCACAGATCACAAACTAAATGTACTTGAAACTCATTTACACAAAACGCTCGAATGAGGGTACTTAATAGGCATGCAGGACAAAACTGCACAATACAGTATACACCGCACTTCGACAAACTTACTACGAAAAACAATCGAATATGCCTAACAACGATTTCCAAACTTACAACGCTACAATACAAACAGAAAGCACATGACCACAATACTATGAACAATACTGTCCCAACCCTAAACTCAACTGACCAACGACAGCAGCAACAAGCAAATCTACCAACCCTAAAACACACAGAACAACATATCCACAGTAAACCAATTCTCCAACCCTAAAACAAACAAAATAACAATAGCAACAGCAACTAAGTCCAACAGCATAACCGACGGTGGGACTATCAGTGGCAGAACTAGAATCCTGGTCGACGGCGGCTAGAGAATGGACGGCAATTGTGGCTGTGCTGTCAAAGGCTTGGCCTCCCACGGTAGCACCGACGGCGCCTTTTCAAGTTGCAGTACTGTGGCTTCCAACACCAACGACTGGTATAGCGGTGCCAGTGGCAGAGTCAGAGACAGAATCGATGATGCCGATGACCAATACGATGGTACTGCAACGAAAGCTGCGGCTGAGAAATCGACGGCGATTGTGGAGACAGCGGTGCTGGAGAGGTCAAAGTCGTTGGTGCCTAAAACAGCCAAAAGACGAGCTTGAAAATCGGAATGAGTAGATATAGGGTTAGGGAGGCGTTTAGTGGCGCTATTTTGGCCGGATTTGGCTGAAATAGAGCCAAAAGGCCCCATAAACAAGAACATGGGGGTCTGACGATGAAGAGACAAAGAGAAGAAGGAGGAGAAGGCTGAAACGAGGTGTGACAAAGAGAAACAAGCGGAAAAATGAGGAGAGAAAGAATTAGTGGCTGGCCGGCAAAAATAGCTAACCTGGCCAATGGAAAAGTGGAGACGATTTGAAAGTTAGGCCGATAGAGAGAGTCTTTTTGCAAGAATTGTAAGTCTAACTAATCAACTTATACCATCTGATTGTAATTTGAAAGTCGAAATAAGTTATATAGGTGACTCCCACGTGCTGATATTGTTGCTTCCATCTTTTGAAAGGTTCTGTGTCTGATAAATTGCAAATGACCTTTACCAAGAAGAAAACGTCTACAGGCGAAAAATCGAGAAGTGACACCACCTAAGTAGCGAAACTCTATAGTATTTTATATGAGTACTGATATATGTGTTAAATTTTTATATATTAATTAATATTTTAAATGAAATAAAATTGATAATTTTTAAAATAAAATTAATAAATTTTATAATAAAAAATAATTTTTAATTTCTGTTATAAAAATCTTTAGTTTTATTTTAAAAATTATCAATTTTATTTCATTTGAGATATTAATCAAAATATAAAAAATTAACACATCAATATTTTCTAATTTTACGCATACATCTGTTGCTTACATATCAATGTCTATATAGTCTTACTCTTGGTGTTTCCCATAATACAAACACATACTTATGAACAAATATCAAAGTTTGCATCTCATGGTCTTCTATCATCGTTAAAGTTGCCGTCCCTGCACTTTCGATTCTGTTTTTTGTTTCTCATTACCACGGTCCAAATTTTAATGGTCAAATTCTAGTGATCAATGAACCATTCACCAATCAAGTAGGCTTCAGGGGAATAATTTGTTCATAATTGTAACTGGACTCCAATAATTACAAAAACCATTCGGTGCTACATTAATACATTGTCAACCATGAATTTATGAAGGAGCGATACTGAAGCAATAGATAACCTGTTTTCATTGTTTGGCGTTTCTATAGATCAGAACTCTAAGCAAAAGATATGATTTCATGACGTGTGGATGCGGAGCACGACATGATGGACAACTGAAAAACCCCTCTGCCACCATATTAAGGTTGAGTAGTTAACGAATTTTGCTAGTAATATAAAATTATAAGTTTAAATTTTTATTAAAAAAATTTAGTGGGATAAGTATACGTCTAGTTTTATAGAAGTACAAATAGTTCAATTACACTGTTAAAAATTAGGGTAATTTTTCTTAATAAAGAGTTAGCATAATTTTTTATGATAAATTCATATGAATACCTTTCGTACTTTTTGATTTTTATGGAAAAAGAGAAAAAAAGAAAAGACCACAACCTGCTCTTTCACAATCTTCGCCTTTTTTTTTTCCTGCCTAATTGAATTGAATTGAGAGGGGAGTCAGATGTCGTTTGCTGTTCGAACCTAAAGAGTCGAGACACATAAACTAATGACAAATGGTCCTTCTCCATTTAAAATCTACATGGATTCATGTTATTATTATAATCCTATGTTAGTATCCTCTCAGACTTTAGCAGTTGTAAGATTAGAACGAATCATATCCTTAATTTGTGCAGTCTCTCTTAATATGATTTGGTCAATACCTCATTAATCTCTGTTTTTTTTTTTTTTGGTCTATTTTACGTATAAATCCTTGTATAAATTCATGTGAGATGCTTAAATTCGTTACACTTTATTCTCTCTATTCTCCCTTGTATAAATGCATGTGACCTGCTTGAGCAAATTTAATATAAATGTAACTGAAAATGTGAGCATTAAAATTCATGTGAATCTGAGCACATTAGAATCTGACACGATGTTAACATAGGATTCTAGCATATTTGTCATCATTGACTAATTCCGTCCTATGAATGTACCAATTTCGTAAGTAGTCTCAAATTTGAGTCTTAATTATAACTAATAAACCAAAAAAATTTTAAAAAAAAGTCGGTATGGCAACAAGTAGGACTCAACATGCACATTAGCAATTTGGCAATCGAACCACCCAATCTTAGCGCACGGCCTCGAATCCCATGTAATTGGCTGTCGAAGGCTCGAAGCTGAATTGCCGCCTGATCCAGCCGTAGGGGAAGATGCCAGATACTGTAGGCAGGTTTGCAGGACTGATTGCAGGACTGACCATGGAGAAAAATGTACAGAATTAAAAAGCTCTAAATGCAAAGCTTTTTAAAAAACTCATTAGACATAAATCTTAGTGATCACGAGGAATGAATCTAACTTCAACAAGTAAAATACAATTAAACATTTGGAATCTAGTCAACTACATCAAATTTTAATCCCATATTTAATTAAGTAGACTATATGAATATTGTCTTCGTTGTTCCATTCTATTGTGCATAATATTGTACCCTCAATTTGGGGAAACTTAACTAGTGGCGGCTGCGGTCGAGCGGAGGCGAGGGAGGGCCTTGGAGTGGCAGTTCCAGAGGGATCTGAAGTTTTTGACAGAGATTTTTGGGTTTGGCATTAGTCATCTTCTATGCCACGGTGAGATTTCTGGGTTTGACAGAGATTTTTGGTTTAAAACTTTAGATCATAGGCAGGCACCAAATTTGCAATGCAATTTGCAAAGATACTCTTTCAATACTATCTTTTATTAACAAGGACAGACTGGACTGGAGTGTGGAGACTTCAGTCACATAATTGCTGGTAAAAATCAAAGCAGAAATAAATTTCCAAGCCCACAGCAGCATGGAGAGAAAAGTAGATGCTTGTCAGGGCCTCTGGAAAAGCCTCCAAAGAGAAAGCCAAGCCAAGGCTTATTACAGATTTGAACTTGGAATCAGCTCAGGTATAGAATGGTTCCTCTAGCAGGCCAGGGAAATCCAAGAACATCTCGTTTTCGTGATCTAAGATGGCTTCAACAAATGAATCATGGGAAGTACTCATCGTTGTGGGGACTTGGAAGCCGTTGCTAGTTGTGACTGTTGGTTCCAGCCCTTCAATTTCAGCATTATTATGTTTTGTTATGGTCATTCTGCAGTGAAGCAGGCCTTGTGGTGTCATATCCTGATGGCTTTTTGGCATCACATTTTGGCTTGCCGAGTCCTTTGAAGAGAACTCCCCTGTGTTTTGTTGTTCAAGTTGATCACTTTGTAGGAATGCATCTTCTAGAAGAAATTCCTGCCAACTGAATCCGAGGGGATTCTTTTCTTGAGCTGCAGTGGTGCAAGTGGAAGAGGAAGATGATGCTGCTGCTGATGATGATGAGCTTTCATTAAGAAAATACGGTGATATGGTCTCATATTTGGTGCAATTTGAGGCTTCTGTCACGAATTTTATGGCTTGAATTTGGTCAAGAAGATTGAACGACTCATTCTTATTAGTATCATTGTTGCTGAAGAAACAATCCTGTACTGGTTCCATTATTGGTGCCATCCAATGGCTGTTGATGTTTGTAATTCCTTCTGGTGTCTGGGATGGATATGGTTCTGGTTTTGGAACGAAAGTATTCTTTAGGTCTCTATTGAGCGAGCCCATTTGGGCTCTAGATTTTGGGAAACCACTGATGTTTCCATAGTCCGCTAGAATTTGAGAGAAAGGCTTATGAGTAACTGGATCAATTCCCATTTCAGAGAGCTTCTTTCTTAGCTTGGTGTTCCAATAGTTCTTGACATCATTGTCTGTTCTCCCTGGAAGTTGTTGTGCTATGATAGACCATCTATAAGCACAATTGAAAGAATGTGTGCATGAGAGAGAGACACAGAATTCTTAATCTTGCATTAGTAACTGAAACAGGCTGTGAAACAGTTGGGGTCACTTGCATGCTTGATACTTCTAAGAAAATTTATTGTGCCAGTTAAAATTATGCGTGAACTAATCGTCCCGAAAGAAGGTGTCATGTTTTTAAATACTCATTGAATTCGTGTTCACAAAATATTGTTGTAGAAATGCAGAATTTGGCCAAATGTGTCGAAGACATTGAAGCTATAATGCTATAGAATGGAATTCTTTTGAAGTTGTAGTTAGTTAAGGGGCCAAAACAGCATGGGATTTCACAGAACAAATAACTTCAGGCAAAGTGGATATTATATATATATATATATATATATATATAACAACATAAGATCACTTTAGGCAGAACTTACAAACTCTCTGAATTAGCATATAAAGGTTAGAGAAAGGAACTTAAATGTCACACTCACTTAGAATGTAACCCACCTGCTACCTATGGCTGCATGAAGCTTAATAACCATTTCCTCTTCTTGAGGTGTGAAGCTGTCATGCTTGAGATCAGGCTTCAGGTAATTAGTCCACCTAAGCCGGCAACTCTTGCTGCATCTGCGGAGTCCTGCAAGCATCTCATACGTACATAACATACAAGTTCAAAGGATAATAGCTAAATGGTTACTGTCACATAATTACAAAACCATGAAACCAATGCAACGCAACTTGATATCAATAATACATGACCTCCAAATTAACCTGCTTTCTTTGGAACTGCAGTCCAGTTTCCTGTGCCATGCTTAGAAACATAAGCAAGCATCTTTGCATCTTCCTCCACGGTCCAAGGACCCCTTCTCACATTCAACTTGTCACAGCAGGAATTCCTCACCATTTTGTCTGTTGAAGCAATGCAAAGCTTTAAAACGAATAGACGATTTAATAATACAAAAGCAAGAGGATGAAAAACAATAAAATGGAGGCTGGTGAGAAAGAGAAAAATAATAGAGGTGCAGATTCTTTAGCAAATGCTCTTTGAGAGGTGGAGAGGAGGAAGAATATGGATTTAAGGTATAACAAGTGTGAAAGTAAGAAAAGCATGAAGCTTGCTCCCCATTACCTAAATTTGCATGATGTAAACTAAGCATCTTCTGATGAGCAATATTCACACATTAAGTATACATCTATGACTATGAAGTCACTACACTTTTGTGCTTGGCTCCAAGGGCATGTGGGTCAGGTTTGAATCAGGTGAATTTTCTGGTTCAGTATAGTATTGATTTAAGTTAAATAACATAAATTTTTTATTATAAAGAGAAAAGGAAGTGACATCTTTTAAAGTTTCCAATACTCACAAGTGTGATAAAGGCAACTACTTAAACAAGAAATGCAACTAATTGCATAAAAATTACAGACTCACCATTTGAATGTCCTTTCGAGTTGGAAACACCAAATGGGCATGATAAGTTGGTGGGAGCTGCTTACCATCTAGAACCCTCCGCATCTAATTTTGTTTTCATTACTGGAATGAACAATGGAGAACAGAAGGGCACTTTGCATTTGTACGTAAACTGACGAATGTGGTACTTTTGTTGCAAATTTTGAACAATGGCATGGAATTTGGTAACATAAGGCAAGTGTTCAAACCATAGCTAAGCTTGAATCGTCTGCGGAACAACAAGATCTCCGAGTAGACGAAAGTCAATTCAAACCATAAGGTCCGTAACTACGATTATGCTAAAGTCCCCTTGTGGGCTTAATACGGCTTGTAAGATGAGGCCAACTGTCCAACTTTGTATTGCTTAGCGATGGTCTTGAATCGTCCCTCCATGGGCAGATCTAACCAGCAAACTACGATGGGCAAATGTGCCCGTGATTGGCTCACATGGGTATACCATGCAATTGCTAAATCTAAGAGTCTAACGATTAGTTATAGTTTAGCAGTGACTAAACTTAAAGTTTGGGTTTGCAGTGAGATACGGGATTTGAATTTCAGAATTCTTTCATAATATTTATTTTTTTTGATACGAGTTGTCCTATACGCTTTACGAAAGAAATAATTTTTCATAGTATTCTAAGAAAATTTGAGTATGGAAGATTCAAACATAATAACTTATTTTACTAAATTATCGTATAAAACTTGAAATACTTAACTACTCAAATTAATTCTCTAAGTTATTTCATTCATAATAAATGTCTTCCCTCCCCCACTTCACTTAAAAAAGAAAGGTCTAAATGGTCAAATCGGTATGCAGCATGCATAGGTAGCACAGGTTGCTTATGGTATATGTAATTTTGACCCTATTCCTAGACTTAGGCAAAGAGATGAAAATGAGTTCCCAATCAAGAATCAAGATCTTGAAGATCTCATAATCCTTCTATATAACCCCAAAGAAAAAAAAAAAATCATACCCTGAACCAAGGTTGTCAGAATCGGACCGATCATCGAACCGGAAACATTAGTGGGTCAAGGTTCAACCGGTTCAATCGGTCGAACCGGTATTTGAACTAGTATTTATTAATATATATATTTATAAAAATAATTAAAAAAAATAATACTTATACATGATTATTAAATATTACATTTTTTTTATTTTTAAGGATTAAATTGAAAGTTTTGATAAATTTAGGACTAAATTGAAAGTTTTGATAAATTTAGGACTAAATTGAAAATTTTAATTAAATTTAAAACTCAAATTATAATTTAAATAAATATTAGGATCAAATTATAATTTATAAAACTTTTATACCGGTTTGAACCGATTGAACCGGGTTTGGTTTTTAACCGGTTTTCACCGGTTTTGACCGGTTCAAACTGGTTTTTGACCGGTTCGAACCGGTTTTGACCAGTTCGAGTTAAGGGGTAACTGTAGTTATAAACTGGCCCGAACCTTTGGCCGGTCACCAGTTGAACCGGTCGGATCGGTCGGTCCGAGCCGGTTTTAACAACATTGCCCTGAACATGTACAAAATTACATAAAATTACACAAGCGACAACTGATGCGGTAACACGCAGCAATTGAAAAAAATATCGTTTGGGGTTGCCATTTTCATAAATCACACCGTGCTTTGCTGTAAGACTTGACTAGTTCACAAAGTGACTAGGACTTGTTTTCGCTGAGTTTCTTTCTTCTTCTTCTTTTTTTTTTCTTTTTTTCCATTTGCTTTGGGAGGAACTAATATGATGTTTGTTACATTAATTCTTTTTTTTTTTTTTGAGTATAATAACGATAAACTTCGAAACAAAGTGCTTTGCGGTTGCTAAACTATTCCAGGTGATTGTTGTTAGTAGCCACCTTACTATTTACTGTTAGTAGTTATGAATTTGGCCGAAAATCCCCACTCATTCGCATCTTTATATTGAATAAGAAAAAATTGTTCATCGTTGATACGTTGATTATCATACTTATAAGTTAAAATCTATCTTATTTTACCGTTGCGTCTCTAATTTAACCACGATAACAAGGACCCACTCAATTGCAATTACTATACCAATTTGCGGCATGTACATGGGTTCAACAGTAACCCTTGCGTGAGATTGATAATGCAATCTGGCCAAGTAGCTAAAACAGACCAATTATTGAATGGTGCTAAGATAAGAGATTACGGAGAGGAGAACAATTGACAGTTGTTCCAATAGCTAGAATGACTTGGGGCATCATGGTTCCTTTGGCTATAATCACACATTGAATAAGATTCAAATTATTCTCTCAAATATGCTCTTCAAAAAAGGACTCCAAAAGCCTCCCCATGGAGATGCCAAACCTGTCAGGCCACAGGTCAGTTTTGTACCTTTTGCCCAGTGCCAACTATATACCGATAATTAGACGCTATAGAATATATCGTTCAGGTGTTGCCTTAGATAATAGTATCCTGTAAACATCAGGGCAATAACATCATTTTGAAGGTTATATTGTTGTTAGTTATATTAGTTGATGTATCTATTGTTTATCCCAAAAAAAAAAATAAAAACATAAAAAACAACGGACAACCTTACACAGCTAACACAAGGTACATGTCCCCGCTCTCCATTTAAACGAGGAAAATACCGAATATTATCTTTTAAGTAGCACTAATTTAAGACTAATAATAGAGTGAAATAAATTGTTTAATAGTTGAATTCAAAAAAATATAAAAAAATAAATAAATTATTTGATATCGTAAATAAATTATGTAATTAGTTTAAAATTATTTAAAAATGATCTGTATAGTGAAACTCAATTAATATATTTTTTTCCCCGTTGGAGAGAGGGAGAAAGATTGTCTGAGTTTGAACTGTTTTTTATTTTTTTGAGCACTTAAATCATACACTAAGTTTTATGCCCATGACAACTAAACTGTTTTTAGTGGTTATTATATTAATAAAGCTTTCACATTCATCGGATGACATATGTGTCATAACTACAGTCCTTTTGTGGCCTGGCCTACCAACAATAATTCCTAAACCTAACGGGTATTTCGATGATGTGAACCTTATTAAAAATAAGCTTAAAAGAACTTAACCATTTTGTAGTTAACTTTTTTTTTAAAAAACTTGTATGTAATTTTAATTTAAATTATAAGATCCACGTGGTCTCCAATTTTAACAGTTAAGACTCTCCATCAAAAATTCAAATTTCATTGCTTTTAAAATTCTTTTTAAACGTAAAAAGTTTTATAAAATTTAAATATTGTGAGAAATTAATCTTTTTAACTCATCACGATTATTTTTACTTTTTTAGAAATTTTTTACAATTTATAATTTTTGTATTTTTGTGAAATCAATTTTTCTAACTCTATCAAATTTCTAAAAAATAAAAAAAGAAAAAAATAATCATGATGACTCCAAATAATATAATATTTAGATTTTGTAATTTTTTTAAAATTAAAAAAGAGCTTTAAAAATAATATAATCATAATAGAGTGTCAATTGTCAAGGTTAGAGACTATAAGACTCTTACAATATAAATAGAAACTATAAGAAAATAACATAAAAAAAAGAAAAAAATTATAAGGAAGGCAAATATATTCAACCCCAAAAAGCAGCACAAGACAATAAAGTGCATAAAGTGTTTGATGTGCCATGTTACTGAGAAGATTTCAGAGGAATAACATCAATTAATTATATTTCACTTAATATAAAAATTCTTCATATATTAAATGGAGTTAACTGTTAATCTTGACAGCAATATAAGTTCTTTCATGTTATTTTCTATGTGCTCTAGTGCACATCCACTAAATTTGTAAAATGCGAATTAACCGTTTATTATTCGCCATTCATTATTCGCGTCAATTTAAATCAATCAATTTAAGTATTAATGATGTATTCTTTGGAATTACAGTAGTATTAAGTGTGTGCTTTGAATTTCCATCCATTGAGGAAAAAAAATTCTAATTTTCAACCAGAAATTGAATTGTAATCAACTGTTAAGTTCAGGTGATTACTAACCATACTAAAAATCTAATAAAGAGGACTATGTGTAGCCTAGATACTGCTTCTTTGTCATGTCAGCCTTGTCAGGGCGTCGTTCTTTTTCTTTTTTTTGTTTTGTTTTTTTTGTAGTCTTTGATCATTTTTCAAGACTAAAAAACATCTGGTAAATTCATCAATTGTCGTGTCAGGGCGTCGTTCTTTTTCTTTTTTTTTTTTTTCTTTTGTTCTTTTTGTAGTCTTTGATCATTTTTCAAGACTAAAAAACATCTAGTTAATTCATCAATTGTCGTGTTCTAATAATTGGATGACTTTGTTTATAATATCGAATTATGAGTTTAAATTTTGGTAAAAAAATTCGAGTAGAACTAAAGGTATACGTGACCTTATAAAGTTATTAATTTGTTGGTGACTTCCTTGAGTTCAGGAAAATGTGCTCTTGTGTGAGTTTAATGTAAAATGCATGACCCTTTAATTTTTGAACTATAAAAAAAAAAAAGTGTTTTATGAGTATATTGATCATTATATTTGGAGTTAAAATTAAAAATTATTCGTTATTATTCTCATTTAATAATTTTTATACAATAAATTTACTATTCAAGTACTGTTTAAAGTTGAATAAACTTTTTAAAGTTGACTGCGGTACTAATTGATTTAGAATTAATACTCTAAACACACATTTAAATTGATAATCAAATATAAACATTACCTCTAAATATAATAATAATGCTAAACATTTCGAAAACTGTATTATGAAATACCTTAAATATATAATTATAGAAAAAATCGTTAACTTATTTTTTTTTGATTTGACGGTATTAAAAAAATTAACGATTCTTTTTATAATTATATATTTCAAGATATTTTATAACAAAATTTTCAAAATATTTAGTATTACTCCTAAACATAATCACCCAAGCTTGAACCTACATCAACCATAACAAAAAAAAAAAATTGATTATTATTAAATTACTAGCTTGAGTGGTCCTGACCGTCTCGATGGTATGCTGTTTTTTTTTTTTTTGGACAAGAGTCTGGATGGTATGCTCTAGCATAATCCTCACCTGAAAATAATGCAAACAAGAAATTGACTGAAGTTTTGTAACGTTATTGTGAGTACCACCTGCAGTCAATGTGTGAACCTGTGGTCCATTGCTCTCTCCCTCTCTATTAATTTTCAACTCCCAAAAAAATAAAACTTATGAAAAGGCAGAAAAAAAAACTTGTTGTCCGTTGCAATCTGAGACCCACCGCCGGCGATTCGCTGCCATTTGGAGCAAAGCGACAGACAAAAGGTCACAACCTAACTCAATTTTCCAAATCAAAACAACTCCAAAATTCAATTTCTTTTTGTGGGGTTGATTTAATTCCGTTGGGGCATAATTCCCTCATTTGAAAAAAGGAAAATTCCTCCACTTTCCCTTTCTTTCCTGGAAAGTTTAAACGGGTCAAGAAAATAAAAGCTGACCGACCCAACACAGAACCCCCCCTCTCCCTCTCTCTGTCTCCGTACGCTGATACGTGCTTCACCGGAGCCCCGATCGAAACATTGGAAGAAGGGTTGTAAAATTCGGGTCGAATTTGTTTGTAAGAGAATTTCGAGATGAAGAGAGGAAAATCGGATACCAAATTGGATAGGCTGGACAAGTTAAGCAGGCAAAGATCGATTCAGATATTGATCGGTGCTGGGTTATTGTATATACTGCTTGTTACTCTGGAAATCCCTCTCGTTTTCCGGTCCGGTTTCGGCGCCGTCTCTCAACAAGAACCCATCACTCGCCTTTCCGAAAGACTTCAAAGCGAGCAGGATTTGCAGGACCGAGACGCCCCATCTCGGCCCCTTCTCTGGGTTTCCAAGAAATCGGCCGAGCCTGCTCATTCCCAACAACTCGGTACCTCACGTACCGCCCCGAAATTTGTGTCCACCCTCGTGTTCGACCCGAAAACCTTTGATCCCAGTGCGAAAGACGGGTCCGTGGAGCTCCATAAGGCTGCCAAGATCGCTTGGGAAGTAGGGAGCAAGGTGTGGGAAGAGATTGAATCGGGTCGGGTGGATTATGCGGGCGTTAAAAAGCCGGAAAACCGGTCCGACGAGTGTCCGCACTCGGTGTCTCTATCTGGGTCAGAATTTTTGAAGCGAGGGAAGGTGGTGGAGTTGCCGTGTGGGCTGACTCTGGGCTCGCACATAACGGTGGTTGGGAAGCCGAGAGCGGCCCACGCGGAGAGCGAGCCGAGGATATCTTTGGTGAAGGAGGGAGAGCAGGTGATGGTGTCCCAATTTATGATGGAGCTGCAGGGTTTGAAGACCGTGGAGGGGGAGGAACCGCCGAGGATTTTGCATTTCAATCCGAGGCTGAAAGGTGATTGGAGCGAGCGGCCGGTAATTGAGCAGAACACTTGCTATAGAATGCAGTGGGGAGCTGCTTTGAGGTGTGAAGGCTGGAAGTCTACGGCCGATGAGGAGACTGGTGAGTTCTTAGCACTTTTATGGCCATATATATATGTGCTGATTATTGGAAATGTGTTTCCTTTTTAATAATATGACATGAAGTCATGAACTTGACGTAGCAACTCTTTGGTTGGTGTTGGAAGCATATTGAGTAGTAAGTTTCATAAGGTGATGTTTATATGAGCTCTGTTATTGTTGTGAAGTCACTTGTCCTGCACCTATAAAGGAATTCTTTTTCGTTCTTCTTTCTTAGTGTGGTAATTGCTGCCTCATGATTTAGAAACTGGATTTTCAAAGTTGGAACATGAAGCTTTGCTCATCCAACCGAATTTTGAAGTGTTTTTTCACTGATAAAATGATTGATTTGTTCTTGGCTTCAAGTACAAAATGGAGGGTATATGCGGTTCAATCTAATACCATTGATTCTTTAATTGAAAGACATGCATTCCTTAAGGGTCTGTTTGGTTTGGTTTTTTCACTGTTGTTTTTGTTAGTCTTTCTCTATTTTTATTATCTACTAGCACCTACATTTTTTCAATAATATCATTTTAATACTTAATATAGATAGAAACAGAATGCAAAGAGACAAAATGTGAAGAGAGAGCAGAGAGTAGATAATGAGTGGAGAAAGACGGAGAGGAGAAAAAGTATAGAAAGAGGAGAGAGTGTAGAGAGAGAAAGTGTGGAGAAAGAAGAGAATCAAGAGAGAAAGTGTAGAGAAAGGAGAGTATAAAAAGATAAGACTGTAAAGACAGGAGAGAGAATTTGGAGAGGTATTGCCTATGAGTTCTTTTGTTCCCTTTCAAAGTGGGTGATTCTTTATATTCGCTGCAGTTGATGGCCATGCAAAATGTGAGAAGTGGATACGTGATGATGACGATCATTCGGAGGGGTCAACAGCAACTTGGTGGCTGAACAGGCTAGTTGGCCGGACAAAGAAGGTCACATTTGACTGGCCTTTCCCTTTTGCAGAAGAAAAGCTGTTTGTTCTAACTCTTAGTGCTGGTTTGGAGGGTTATCATGTTAATGTCGATGGGAGGCATATCACCTCATTTCCTTATCGTCCTGTGAGTAAATTTCTACAGCATATGGATATGTATTCTTTTTAACTGAATTCAATGTCATTGATGAGGATTCACTATTCTGTTTAATGGAATTTGTTTTCATTGACAGGGATTTACCCTTGAGGATGCCACCGGGCTTACTTTGAATGGGGACATTGATGTTCACTCAGTGTTTGCTGCTTCATTGCCTACAACACACCCCATTTTTGCTCCTCATAGGCATCTGGAGATGTCTGGCAAATGGAGAGCACCACCTCTTCCTGAGGGATCTGTTGAGCTTTTCATTGGTATTCTTTCGGCGGGAAATCATTTTGCTGAGCGGATGGCTGTGAGGAAGTCTTGGATGCAGCATAGCCTTATTAGATCTTCTAATGTAGTAGCTCGTTTCTTCGTTGCCCTGGTATGTGAATATTGGCACTAGCATCTTCTATGGTTATCGCATAACATAAATTGCTCTTAGCTGTTTCTTAAATCTTTTAAATTTATGTGTGGACAGCATGCTCGGAAAGAAGTGAATTTGGAGCTAAAGAAAGAAGCAGAATTTTTTGGTGATATCGTTATCGTGCCTTATATGGATAATTATGACTTAGTGGTCTTAAAAACTGTTGCTATCTGTGAATATGGGGTGAGTGATGGACTCCATCCAACCTTGTTGAAGGCATAATTTAATGTTTCATCTGGTATTAATCTTGTTTCTTTAACAAAATGGTTTTGGTTTGCAGGTTCGTACAGCGCGTGCAAAGTATATTATGAAGGGTGATGATGACACATTTGTAAGAGTGGATGCAGTTATTAATGAAGCAAAAAAATTTCCAATTAGTAGAAGTTTTTATGTTGGAAACATAAATTACTACCATAAGCCCCTGCGACATGGTAAATGGGCAGTGACATATGAGGTATGGTTTAAATCTGTTAATCGTTCTTTCTTTAAGAATTTTATCTGTAGGTTCCTGTTGAGATGATAATTCAGTGTTATGCAAATCATACAGGGTTGTTAATACATTGCCTAGGAATTCAGTGTTAAGCTCTTATAAGAAATGCTATGTCTTTATGTTGGAGAAATGTTTGTGGAGCTTCACATTGATCCGTGTTTCATGGGATTAAATGCCATGATATAAATATGTGGGTTAAACTAGAAAACCCAACCCCCCTCCCAGCCACCCTGGGGTCTCATCCCGCATCCCATGCTGGGAGATCGATAAACGGTAAAATAATTTGGGTGTTTTGGCTTGGGTTGGTATGTGTCAGCTTAAGAATGTTTGCTATCTTGATACTTCCTCAATAAAGTTTGTGGTTGATTCACCATGGTATAGATCTGGTCTATTGATAGAATCCGTTGACGTGGATGCTGAGTCTACTGCTCGATTCATTTGTCTTTAGTTTCTTGTTTGCATAGCTAGCTCATTATTGATTATTTAACTTTATTTTTTACCTTATTATGTTGACATTGTCTCATTGCTTCCATTGATTATGGTTTCAGGAGTGGCCAGAAGAAGATTATCCACCCTATGCAAATGGTCCGGGCTACATTTTGTCATCTGACATTGCGTGCTTCATTGTTTCAGAGTTTGAGAGACATAAATTGAGGGTAAGTAATTTGCAATTGTCGTAGCTAAATTTGTCCTCTTTACCAAAGTTGGATAAACGCATACATAGTGCTAATGATAAGGAACTCCAAACATACAATGTAACCTGCGACACAAACCTCAGAAGGCCAAAGGCAGCAGCTTTTAGTGATGGTGCCTTATATCTGTGGGAATTTTTTTCTATAATTAGGGATTTTTCCTGCTGTCTTGTGAACAAACTCTGACCAACATGTGTCATCGCCAAGAGGGAACCCCGCAAACATATAGCCAACCTCTATTAGTTAGGGATTTAGACTTTTAAGTGAATTGGATGGAATTTGGCATTGCATCTCTCTTCTTACCCGTGTAACTGCTTTGGATATTGCCCTTTATGCAGCTGTTCAAGATGGAAGATGTAAGTGTGGGAATGTGGGTGGAGCAGTTTAATCGCTCAAGACCGGTGGAATATGAACATAGCTTCAAGTTCTGCCAGTTTGGGTGCATTGAAGGCTATTACACAGCACATTACCAGTCCCCAAGGCAGATGATTTGCCTTTGGGAGAAATTGCTGAAGTGGGGAACGCCTGAATGCTGCAACATGAGATGACAACGCATACACCTCGAAGGCTTCAGTGCTTGATCATGGAATGACAATAATGAGGTTACGACTGCTAGAAGAGGGATGATGATCACCGTGGATGGTGATCGTCATGAGGATTGATGATATAACAAACTGTGGGAAAAGTTTTGTAGTTATAGCATTGTATATTTTGTTAGTGATACAGCATCCCCGTTCAAATTCATTCATTCTTTTTCCATCTTATTTTGGTTCTTCCATTTGTTTTTTTTTTTTCTCATCCTCTTCCACCAGCACCCTTCTCTCCCGGTTTCTCATTTTCACTTTGGCCTGCCGTTGGAAGATGATTAAGAACCGAAGCATTATGTTCAACCTCAAAACCATGGCAGAAGATGCAGATGCAGATGCACGGTAAATTTGATGCCCTGCTTTGTGGTACAACCCACGACTTGATAGATGCAGTCAGCTTGACGACGTTTGAGACGTGATCATACATAATATTATTGTGACTTTTAGGTGCATATTTATGACTTGTTATGATAAATTATAATCGTAGGTGAAAACACTAAAAACGTACAATCTTCGGTTATTATAACGTACTACATAAACTTGTATTTAAACTATGTCTAATTCACCACTAAATTTTGTGTTTCGCGAAATAGCGTAATCACAGTGCAAATCAACATTATTAAACGTATTAATCCAGTGATAAAAGATAGAAGCTGAATTTGTCCAATAGTTGTCCCTATGCAGAATTAATGATGCATCGTTCAATGGCCCATTGACCAAAGAGGAAAAGGACGGCAAGTCCAGTCTAGCGTAGAATGATAATGTAGGCGACAGACGTTTCTTCTACCGAATGAAAAAGCCAAAAAGGTGACGCTCACCACAAACTGTTTCCGGTTCCAAAAAACAAAAAAGGAATTAAAAAAAATGAAAAGACAGTAGGTGACTAGTTAGTCCACAATCTAATTGCACCTAATTTGTCCCATTTCCCAATATAGAAAGAAGTCCCCGGAGAAAGACTGAAAGGAAAATCTATATAACAAGAATATAAAAACTATAAAGAGAAAGTTAGAAAAATTATTTTTTATTTGACTCATGGATTAACAAATTTTTTTAATTTTCAAAATTTTCTTAATTTTTTAGACTGAAAAAAAAAATTATAGTGATATCACTCATCGATTTCTGAATTAAAATTAAAGTAATTCTTTTTGAACAATTCATTTAACAATTTTTATAAGTACTAATTTACTATTCGTATACTGTTGAATCCGAACATGACTCATTCTTATCGACCATGATGATTGCTAAATCTAAAATTAACTGCACATAACTCACAGTCGAGTTAGATAATTCAAGAGTCAAAGCTCCACGCGCTATTACTGAGACTTAAATCCAACCCACGAGTAGAAAAAAAAAGTACACCGAATTACCATCAAACTACCATATCGAGCAATATGAATTTTCTTAATATTTTTCATATTTATTGCTAAAAAATTAGCATTAAAACATATCTAATTAATTTCCAACTATATCATTCAAAATTTTATTTTATTTGCCATCAAACCAACATATCTAAAAAATTATTTTTTATTTGACTCATGGATTAACAAATTTTTCTAATTTTCAAAATTTTCTTAATTTTTAGACTAAAAAAAATTCATTATAGTGATATCACTCATCGGATTTCTGAATCGAAGTGAAAGTAATTCATTTTGAACAACTCAACTAACAACTCTTATAAGTACTAATATACTATTCGAATATTGTTGGACGCGAGAATGACTCTTTCTTACCGACAATGATAATTGCTGAATCTAAAATCAATAGCACATAACTCACAGTCAAGCTAGATAATTCAAGAGTCAAAGCTCCACACGCTATTACTGAGACTTGAATCCAAGCCAAGAGTAGAAAAAAGTACATTGAATTGCCATCAAACTACCATATCGAGCAATAAGAATTTTCTTAATATTTTTCATATTTATTGCTAAAAAATTAGCATTAAAACATATCTAATTAATTTCCAACTATATCATTCATTTTTTTTTGAACAAAAAGAATTTACCGTAAGTATGACAATTATCAGATTTGCGGACTGAAATTAGAGTAAATCCTATCTATTTGAATCTCGTTTAACCATCCTAAAGGATAAACCTGTCATGTGAATACTGTTTGATCCAACTGGCCTTCTCCACGTTTGATCACAATGTTAACAAATATTGAACCAGTAGTCGCACTCGTGCATAATTCTAAGTAATTAGGACGAGCGAAATCCAACACCAAGATTCAAATCTGAATCGTGACGAGAAAAGACACATCAAATAGTCACTAAGTTGCCACCTCTAGCAGTAACTATATCATTCAATTTAAGTGTTAAATACTCATTAAATATCATGAATAATCACTAACGTATAATGAGAAATTTATATAATAATAGTATGTAGAGGAAATTGAAATTTTTTTTTTATTCCACTCATTTCATTAATGAATTTTATTAATTTTCATGATTTTTCTTAATAATTTTGATGTTTACTGCTAAAAAAATTTCAAACCTACCTAATTAATTTCAAACGAAATAATTCAATTTGAGTATTAAATGCTAAATAGATAAGATATCATGAATAATCACCATTATGAGACAATGTATAACAAAAAACAAAAAAGGTGAATACAATTAAATGATTGATTAGTCAATAATATAGTCATTCTAGCTCATCAATAATATTTAAATGATTACTACTAATATATAATTAACTAACTAATAATATTGAATAGCTTATCATTATATGTCGTTATAACCTGTTAATTATACTAAAACCCTCTATTCAAATAAAGAAATGACCATCAGAGTTTGGACATCAATACTCGATTGATCTCAACCAAGTAATCTTTGTTACTCTCTTGTG
Organism: Carallia pectinifolia; assembly: GCA_037832335.1. Classification (NCBI taxonomy): domain Eukaryota; kingdom Viridiplantae; phylum Streptophyta; class Magnoliopsida; order Malpighiales; family Rhizophoraceae; genus Carallia; species Carallia pectinifolia. Next base: position 21,080,514 of record CM075448.1, on the reverse strand, counting down.
GGACTTCTCAATAATTATAGTTATAATTTTTATATATTTTTTTTGACATAGTTATAATTTTTGTATTTGTGAGTTTAGAACTTTACATAATCAAATAATTTTTATAACTAATATTTTAATGACGGGTCAATCAATCGTACTTACGTGTAACAAAAAACGCAACTATTATTAAATAAAAAAAAACCATACCCTTTAACCACTATATAGTGAAAATTAATAAAGAGAGGATCATTGTTTAGCCTTTGAGTAGAAAAAATATTGAGATGTTTCTAAACAATAAGCATACAAAGAAATCCAGTTATTTTGTGTAAAGACTAATTTTGAAAGATCACTATTTTAAAAATAACATTAATTCAACTAAAATTATAAAATATAAATATTTAACCTGCACAAAAGAGATGGGCAAGAACAAAGGATAAACAAACAAGAAAAAAAAACCAATTACATGAAGGGTTCAAATTGATATCTATACCTTAGTATCTATATATAATATCTATATTATGATGAGTTTATTTATTTTTGTTACAAAATTTATTTTTTTATAACAAAAAATAACGTGATATTTTTTATTATAAAAATAATAAATCTCATCATAAAAATAAATAAATTCGTTATAATATAAATACTAAATCTAAATACTATCCTATAAATACTAAACTTGTTTGTTACACGAGATGTCAACTATTTACTGCCCAACACCACAATCAATGGTGAGCCAATCAGAAACATTAATAAAATATTCAAAATATAGCAATATTTGTGAAATGCTTTCTTATATAAGTAAAATTTTACAGAAAGCATTTAAATAATGAACGCTGCCATCCCCCTTTTCCTCTTCACCTCCAGAAAGAGAAAGAAGCCTGAGCTGGCACACTCCCCCAACCCCACCATATAAAAAGCACAGCACTCTCTCTCCTCTCTCTCTCTCTCTCTCTCTCTCTATATATATATATATATAGATATATATATATAAAGGTGAAAAGAATTGGTAAAATTAATAAATAAAATAATAATAATAGTAACAATAAAAGATTGGGTTTTGGGGGAGGGAAAATGGCAGATACGTACTGTCCAGACTGCAAGAGACTGACAGAGATAGTGTTCGACCACGCGGCGGGCGACACCATCTGCTCCGAGTGCGGTCTCGTCCTCGAGGCTCACTCCGTCGACGAGACCTCCGAGTGGCGCACTTTTGCCAGCGATTCCACCTCCTCCGATCAGGACCCCACCCGCGTCGGCGGCCCCCTCAACCCGCTCCTCTCTGACGCCGGCCTCTCCACCGTCATCTGCAAGACCAATGGCGGCGGCTCCACCAAAGATATCTTCCTCTCTAGCTCCGTCGCGAAATGGCAGAGCCGCGGTGCCAATCCCGACAGGGGTTTGGTTCAGGCGTTCAAGTCCATCGCTGCCATGGCTGACAGGTCGGTTTCCGGTTTCCACTCACCCGCCACCGTTCTTTGTTTGTGTACTTAGATGACATAATTGTATCATGTTTTCCGGGCTCTAACCGGATTAGTCAGTGTGGTTTCCGGATACTGGGGTCTGGCCAAAAAAAAAAAAAAAGTATCATGTTTGTCTTTTTTTTTTTTTTTTTAAAAATTTCTCTCTGTTTTTTTTTTTCCTTAAAAAAATTCTAATGAAACAGTTCGTTGCATGTTGCCATGTTTTAGTTGATTTTAGTCGTAATTTCCCATTTATGGTTTTGGATATTTGGAAAATTTTAGGCAACGAAAGGCTTGGAAGGTCTTAGTAAACAATGAATTTGGCCATTTTCAAGCCCCGGATTCGTTTCATGTGACAAAAATTGTATCTTTGCGCGGAAGGGCCTGTAAAGTTCAATTTTTGCTAAAGCTTCGATTTTATCTTTTGGCTTTCGTTCAGTCATTTTTTTCCAATTATAATTGATGGCACAGTTGTGTTATTGGTTTTTTTTTTTTGGCTTGATTTTTATTCAAATTCGGTTACCTACATGGCAGACTTAATGGCATTTTATTTATAATTGATGAAATGAATTGATGTTTCAGGTTGGGATTAGTGGCGACCATAAAGGTGTGTTAATTACGTACAATTTTATTTTTTTTAGTCTTTTGGCTTTGTGACATTTTTCCTCTTTAATCTCTCTGCCGTTTTCTAATGTTCTTCCTGCTGACTATGTCCCCTCCCCTCTCTTTACTCTCTCACACTGTCTCACACAAAAACAAGGACCATGTTACGATGAACTAAATGTTCTAGTCCTAAATTTACGAGGAACGTGAAAAAGGTAGTTAGTGTAGTTTTTCCATGAATGGTGCACTCTGAGCTCTTTACCACTTAGGAAATTTGGTTGGCATGAAGGAAAAGGTGGCAATGAACTGGAACAAAACAAGCGTATTTGACTGAATCTGCCATCATTTTGTACTTAAAAAGTACAGTCCACCATGTTTGCAGTGACAAGACTTGAACCTTAGATAGACCATAAGGACAAAAAAACGTATGGTATTTTAATGTGTAACCTAGAAATCCGACAATTAGTATGAAGTTGAAGTAGAGAACATTGGATGCGGTCACTTTTAGATGTGCCATGCAACTTGTGTCTTTTCAGGTTGATCAGTTTGTTGGAACTCATGTCCCATTCAAGTGTGATAAACATAGTTTATTTTCCATTGTCATATAAGCTTTACCTAGAAATCATTTTCTTGAACTTGAGATCATTTTTGCTTTCTTACCGAGCATATCTGGCTGGGTTGTACGTATTTCATCTGGGCATCCCAAGTCTTCTTGGGTTATCATGGAAAATTAAGCAGAATCATGGCTGGGAACTAGTGGTGCTGCTTTAGATGTAATTATCTATCATCAGCCGTGAGTGACAACTTGGTATTTTACTTAAGTCGTCATTTTTTCTGCTTCTTCATGTCATGATGATTAAGAACAGATGCTCAACTATGCCTTCAAAATTCTCGATCTAATACATGATATGTTGATTGTGGGTGTGATGCCTTGATAATAGGATGGATAAGCTACTGTTATATACATTATTGGCTCTTTTTGTTGAGACATTTCACCTATTATTTTTTTTTACCTTTCTGTTATTAGGATAGAGCTAATGAAATATATAAAAAGGTAGAAGATCAAAAACCTCTGAAAGGACGAAATTTAGATGCAATATTAGCTGCTTGTCTGTATATTGCTTGCCGACAGGAGAACAAACCGCGGACTGTAAAAGGTATGGAGTGCGAGTTTCTTTCTGTTAAAACAAGTACTTGAAAGGTCCTAACTTTTTGAATTTATGCCAGAAATTTGCTCTATTGTCAATGGGACCACAAAAAAGGAAATTGGTCGAGCAAAAGAGTTTATTGTGAAACATTTGGAGATGGGGACGGGGCACGCCATTGAAATGGGAACTATACATGCTGCAGATTATCTGGTAACTTAAGGTTTTGCGGCAGTTCTTTTGCTCCTCACCTTGCCATTTTGCAGTCTGAGTCTTTTTTCTATTGTTGATCGATTGAATGTGTACAATGCATATTGTTAGACATGTCTTCTTAAGTTAAGCTGTTATATGAGTTTCATCTGCACTTGTAGAGACGTTTTTGCTCCAATCTTGGGATGACCAATCAAGCAGTTAAGGCTGCTCAAGAAGCTGTACAGAAGTCTGAAGTGCTTGACATAAGGTTAGTTCTGATTTCTTCTTGTGTTTAGCTTAGCATGAACTTGTTTGCCCCGCTTTTCAGTGTAGAGGGGGAGCAGTACGTGGTACTGAAACATTTCTCAAATACTTGTTTTAGTCTTTCTTAATTCCCATAATGATAGGCTCCTCAACTTTTGTAACTAATCTGTTTTGTTTTTCCTCATTTTTTTCGCAAATTTCTATTGTTGATTTCAAAGATACATTATTGTTGGCGTGCTTTCTTGTGTTGATTTGAATCAACCTCCAATGACGTGTAGAACCACACAAGGATCGTTCTTCCTGGATGAATTAGAGAGGCAGAAACCTTGGATAACAAACAAGTTGTCATTATAGGAATATGATGATTGTCCTTCAATTGTGGAAGCACCAAGTTTCACAACTTTTTTTCTCTCTAGATCTCCTTGTTGATTGTGTTCGATGAAGCATATCATGCGAGATGGTTGTCGAGTATCTTGTGCTAACAATACAATCAGAATTGACATTAGTTTGTTTGTGACTTTGATTTAGCAATTTCCTTTTGGTTCTGTTTGCAGGCGGAGCCCAATATCAGTGGCAGCTGTTGTTATATACATTATAACTCAATTGTCAGATGACAAGAAACCGCTGAAAGGTAAGAGAGATCATTATACTTATGATGATCATTTTATGAAAAATACTTATGCCTTCTGGTTGCAGATATATCAATTGTGACACAAGTGGCTGAAGGTACAATCAAGAACTCATTTAAGGATCTTTATCCGCATTTATCACAAATAATACCAAGTTGGTTTGCTAAGGAAGAAGATATCAAGAAACTTCACTCATAAAGATGCCTGGAAGGAGAGAATGGCTTGCTTTGCTGTGTCCATGAAACATGATATTTTGCTTCATGAAAAGTCTTCGGGAGGTTTTCAATACCTAGTTCATGTACATGGGATAGGCTTTTCCTCCATGTTGTTGTCTTTAGTTGTTACAGTAAACTTTGATATCTTAGTTTATTTATTATTCGAACAAAATAGCAGTTTGTGCTTTAGTCTTTAAATAATCTATTTAATGCTTAAAGGGAGGCTGAGACCTTTTGAAGTGGTCCTGCCCTGCCATTTTCAGTACACGAGTTTTCAAAAGTATTAGTATCACAGCATTTTTCTCTTTGTTTTTGTGCATAATATTTGCTATGACTTCGTACTTGACAGGAGAGTTGGCCCAGCTTTGTCTAGTTAAGGTAATTGACTTGTTCTGTGAACTGTCCAAGTCAGCGTATGTTATGTTCTACATGTTTTCGTTTTCAAGTTGTTTCTTCAACTTTTGGTGGAGTTTGACATGAATTCCTTAGAGGGATGTATTTGGCATGTAGTTGCTCCGTGAGTGATAGGAATGGACCATTTGAAAGATGAATTTGGCAATGGTGGACCACCAATTCCACTCGGATTACTTTCCAACATTCCTTGTGGTCCCACTTTGGAGTTAGGGGCTCTATTGTCATGTAGAATTCTCAAAAAGACATGTTCAAATCGATTCAGAAAAAAGAGTCATTTTGATCAAGTTAACTTGAACCCAACATGAATATGGAAGCGAAGCCCTGAGCATTCCAATCCCAAATTGTCTTCGATGAGTTATGGTATATACTAATCAAAAAGCAAAACAATTTGAGGGAAGCTGATCCATAACATACAGATAACATTTCAGAGCCCATCAATTTTTTTAACAGACTCAACCAACTCAAATTCTAGGGTTGCAGATGATTTGAGATGATCTTGCAAAAGACTAAACTACAGGCTTCAATACCGAAAAGCCAGCTTTTTCCGTTACACTATCAGTTACGTTATTGTACATTAATCGGATAGGATAAGGAACTCTCAATGAATTCTCGTTCGCCCATTTCAGGTTTCTATGAATGTAGACTTGCTAAAAAATGATGGCCTAATCTACATAACTATCAGCATCACGTAGCTTCCCTGCAGCAAATCCCCAATGAATTGCAACAAGGTAGTAGCTTAAGTTACACAGTGGAGGAACTCGGAACATAACTCCCCTCTCCTCCACCCCCGTCTTCTCACAAAATTTGCGACCGTTTGCTATCGTACATTCAGCTTCCCCGAGAGATAGAAACCATGTTTCCAGCAGAGAGAGCATCAAAAATCATCTGCGTCTTCATCTTTTACAGTATTGTTTGGGCCATCGTCAAAACCAGAACCTGGGGCAAGTTCATTAAGATCAAGGAATCGTCTTTTTCTAACTCCATCACCTTCATCTTGATCAGGGCTACTTGATTTTTGAGGTGGATGATTTTGCTCTTTTTCTTCTGCAATAGTGGAACCTTCAGCAGGTTGATCAGCTTTCGTATTTTGTTCATCATCAATGCCATCAGAATCTTGACTTGGGGCTGAGTAATCTACATTCTCACTTTCATCAGAGTGTTCGTCTGATGCATTTGATTTCTCAGCCTGCATGGACTCTGTTTCAGATTCCGACAACTCATATTGCCGGTAATTAATCTGATTACGATTTGTCCTTCTGCTACGCCTTAAACCTGATTGAAGTTCATCAACAGATCTTATTTTAGTTTCCCTCCTAGTGCGGCTTGGCAATTTCTTAATTTTTTGGGGTTCATCACTCTCCTCACTGATACTTAAAGAATCCTCTTCTTCTTCTTCCTCTTCCTCATCTTCACCATTTTCTTCATCCCATTTGTACTCCTCATCCCCTTCTGAGCTGCTAGACAGCTTCCTCCTTTGTTTACGTTGCCTCAGGTATTCCTCATCATATACAGCCTCTCCAACTATATCATCATCGGTGTCAAAGTCCGCCTCATTGTCTGAAACTGCCTCAACATAATCCTTTGCTGAGTAACGTTGTGGCCTCTGTCTTCGCCTGTTACTGGAACCATCATGCACTCAATGGTTCAGGTCTAAGCCTGTTGAAATGACACAGGAACTAATATGTGAAAAAGAAAAAAAAAACTAATCTTACCTTCTGTCCAAAGGTTCAGGTCCATGCTCTTCACCGATATCATCATAATCAGGTGAATTTGGAGAAGTGCTGAATGTACCATGTTGAGAGTCATGTGAAGGACCGTTCCATCTACCATTTGTAGAAGCTTCAGGTCTTGCAACACCTTCTCTTCTGAAGAGAGGCTCAGGGGAAGGTGGTTTCCGCCTGAACACAATACAAAGAATTATTAAAAGAAAGATCTTTGAAATTTGCAAAATGATATATAAGAGATTTATAAGTTCCTCTCAGAACTGGAAAAAAAAGAAAAAGAAACCAAAAGACATAAGAAGAAAATTGTACTTGGTTATTTTGATAGCTTCATTGATCGACCGGTCATAATCATCTGCAAAATAATTTTGCACACGAGTTGAATTACATAAATTATTATGAAAACAAGCGATAATAACACTATTATAAACAGCACAATGTCACATGACAAAGTAAAATTACTGATTATCAAAGATAGATTATATTAGTTAAGATCCCATAACCAACAGGTCTTCGAATTTAGCTTGCTAACAAATTGAATATGACAGGTAAACTTATATTGAAAAGTGTAGATTCACTTGCGCATGTCTCAAATTCCCATTTTTTATAGATAAAGATTACTAGTCAGAGACCACTTTGGAGGGAATTACCCACAAGGAAACAGACCACATGTCAAAGGGAATTAAACTAGCATAAACTAAATTCTTCCTTCCATGTATGATCCTTAAGTTATCTATCTCTTACCAAAAGTGTAAGTAACAGGTTTTCTGTCACGAAGGGAGCGTCCTGCTGCAATACCATCCATGACCAGTAAGTTATCAAGAAGCAAAGCCTGCCTGTGCTGCTTTTTCATCAATTTCTCTTTCCGCTGGGAAAAACCAGAAAAAAAGCAAACCAGAATGTAATTTGACTCCAAAACAGCACTAGAATGAAGCAGATTCAACCAGGACAGGAAAAGCATGCTCTATCCCAGTTACTGACAGTGTCATAAGCAAGAAATTCTAGACAGGAAGCAAGTTTGCACACCTTATGAACCTTCTCAATCTCAGGAAGCATGTCATTCTTTAACTTCTTTCCTAATGAAGCTTCTGTTCTATTTTTACTCGTAAAAAGCTTCTCCTGCAGCATAAATGAATAAGCTAAAATGAGGAAGAGCACAAAACAAGGAAGAAATAGGTATATATATCCTAAATGGCAGCAAAGTCCCAACTTTCCATTAAATTGCTACATCTCAGTGCACAGTTCACAGATTCCCACCAAGGATTTCCTTATCATCACCAGAGGCAGAGAACAAGTTCCCCAACAGAGTACCACATAAATTAAAAGGATTAGGACCTATTCATCTACAAAGCGCATAACTAGTTGTCCCAAAAACAAAGTAAGTGAACTGTGAAATCATTGGCACACCTTTCAAACAACAATAATACAACGACCCCTAAAATGATACCAGCTCAATTTTCCTCCTCCCCCTTACATCCCATGTCAAACGCACATCCCCACCTCGCCTCCCCTCTGCAAGAGGGGGAGGGGGGGTTGGGGTGTGCCCGGCAAAGAAAAGCTAAAGGAAAAGGGATTAAAGAGCATCTCAGTGCAAGAGGCTCCCACGCTACGCAATCTGGGTAAGGGTCAAATGTATGCAACCTTACCCTTGTTTTCATAAAGGGACTCTTTTCGCAACTCCCTGACATTAAATGATACCCAAAACAATTCACCAAGTCAAATTTTCTAAATCATAGGAGGTCAAAGCTCATAGAGTTTAGCATAAATGAAGTTATCTCAACTTGGCATCAGTTTTTGATGAAAATATGATTTGAAGAATTTTGATTTCCAAACTTCTTGGAGGAAGCAAGAATCATGAACTCAGCATGCTGCTTAAAGTACCTGCCAATTTATTTGCTTCATGCAACTTAAATCTTTCTCCCTCTTTTTGTTCATACCAATTCTGACCCGGCTATCACAAACATGTCAGGTTTCATTCAATGCATGCTACATGCTCACAACATGTCAATCCTAAAAGGCTTTCAATCCTAGAATGTTTTCGATCAGTTCTTCATAAACAGAACTGATTTGTAACTCGATATCTTGTTCTTACTCAAAGTTAAACAAAAATTCTGGGAACACACTACACAATGGTCAATAGTCCCAACAACTTCTTCAATAGGCATGCCCCCAAATCCAAACTTCCATGAGAAACCAGCTCTTCTGAGGAAGAGGAAAATCAAGTATGCTTTTGTCAAATTCTTAACTATAGTCTGGTTGCCATAGGATTTTTAAAACTACCAAAAGCAACATTCTTAGCATCCAGGATTTCCTGTAGAAACTTTAGTCACAGTTTCCAATTTACATTATTCAAACAGCACTAGGTAAAACTATTATTTTAAAAATAAGGTAATGTGTCAAAGACTAACACTTAAGCTGGATCATGCTCTGTTACTAGGTACATCAAAGTTTAACAAATTATTGTCAAACAATATGACATCTTTGAATAACGAGATGGATATTCACAGAAATGCTAGGAAAAAATAATTGTGCAAAAGCAGCACCACCATATATATTTGAATGACAAAATGGATATGCACAGAACTGCTTCAAACACTCGGGCATGAGCACATATTTGCATGCACGCACAAACACACGAGCATTCACATACACCTAGTTATGTTAAGAATATACATTACATATGTGAACCTATAGTATGGTGCATCCAACAGCTTGCAGGCTGTGCACATACTAGAATAATGCATGCGGTCTTTAATGAGAAAGCACACACATTAATTATTTAAAACCCCGACCGGCCTTAATATATAGGATAACAAAAAAGCATAAACACAAAAATAAAACTGTGTATGATGCTGAACTGTAAACATACTAATCACGGCATCTAAGCAACTTACAGAAACATCTTGAAATTCTTCAAAATTTGTTGCCACTGTCTCCCAGTGGTATGTTGTACTAGGAAGGATCTGGGAACCCTTTGCTTTTCCTTTCTTAACCTCAACCTTTCTTGTCTCCCGATACAGCCGATAACCATTTATTGGATCATCTTCATACCTGAGGAAAAAAAATACAGACGTGAATTTTCTTTTTAAGGCTACACTACACAATGCACATACTTTACTGCAAATGGAAATGGTAAATATTGCAAAACAATGCATCCATTGATCCTACATAAACCTTCTAGACCAACAGTTTAAAGGAAAAACAATATATTATTGAATGCTATGTAAGAAGGTCAATATTACCAGTAGTTAATTCCCTGAGAATCACCCCCAATACGTTCTTTGCGAAACGTCGAAAGTTGAATGCCATGTTTAAGGGAGTTGTCAATGTAATTCCGAATATCTTCTTGCTGCAATAAGAACTTATGAGAATTGTCAAAAATACAATTGAATAAATTCACCAAATTTTTAGGAAAAAACCAACAAGTGGCAGATTTTGATGGAGTCTCGCCGAAAATGGGATTGATGATGTTGGCTAATAAAGGATCAGAAAGGTGTAGTAACACTTTAAGACACAAAAGAAAGCAGCAGAAATAAAAGATCTACCTCAACTCGGATGTCGCATAGCGCTTTCAGGATCACCACACGGACCCCAGGATCAAGTGTTTTATACAAGTCAATCTCCACCCTAATATTAAGGCCAAAACAGAAGTTAGATACATGCAAAGATTCAAGTTTGCAAATATCCAAAGGTCCAATGCTACTCACCCATGGGAAGCAACAAGAGGCAGTTCCCCGTCTGCAACCTGCAATAAAGTACAGAATCATCTTATCATAGCACATACAAATAGGGACTAGATAGAGTAAAATATTGTCAAAATCAATCAAAAGCTTTAGGAAAACACAAAAGAATGCGTAAGAGGACTTCTTTTGCTTTTTTTTTTTTGTTTTAATGAAACACCAGATTGATTGATTACCCAATGCCACCAGTCTCTTAATTTTCTGCACAAAACAGTAATCCAGGTATCCCGCGTAAGGGCCATGCGTGTAATGGGTGGGATTGCCTACAAAAAGATGGAAAGCAAAACAATGAAAAATAGCAATTGAAATAGTACAGAGCATTCTTTTAAGTGTCCATGAGTTACAGTATTTGGTGTTCTGTAGTGAGTAGAATGTTGTCCAAGGAATGAGGCTAGACCATTTGCAAGCATAAAACAAAGTTCAGAAATTAGAGCTCCATGATAGAGCTTGTCTTTGGCTCCTTGACTCCTTTCATAAAACAATCTCTCACTTCAGCACTAAAAAATGGTCATGATGATTCCAATGCAAATTATTCTAAAATGGTTAAAGACCAAACAAAGTTAGAAGAGAAGTTGCAACTGATGCATCACAGCCTACATAAAATTCATGCAAGCTAGAAATGCAGTAACGAGGATCCTGCACATCCCCCATGAAAGATCAATTCCTAGATCAGTTACCCCCTCAGAACAACAATCAGATAGGAAATCCACAAGCTCACGGCATCTTAAGTTCTTTCATCAACAATCTCACTTTCCATTTAAGGTTAGAAATATATAGCAGTATTTCTTTAAATGAGGTTTACATAGCTCCTCAAAGTCAGTCATGTTGCAACCAAAATTTGGAAGGCCCCACTCGAGGTGTGAAACCTTCAACAACCTTCTCTCCATGATCTACAATATTTGCCATTAAGTCCATCAGGCTGTAAAAAACTAACCAATTCTTCTGGGACATCTAAGTTCTACCATACATATATCATTTTCCACAAGTTACCATCTAGAGTCAAACAGCCAGAAAATGTAGCCACTCCACAACTCGTACCTAGTACCCTTGGCTTGAAGGGGTACCATGGATACCAACCCCACTTGCATCTGAATGGCCCATGCCCCATGGCACTGAATTTCCTTTCTTAATCAGTATTAGATTAGTCTATATAGACGCTTAGAAATCTTTCAAAACCTGCAATATATAAGACCAGAAGTAGGCTCCACTCTTTTCACTATTGAACCAACAGCATGTAAACTTGGAACAATCTCACAGTGAACCCAACTCTCATAATTGCACACCGCCGTAGATACATGATAAACATCAGAAATCGGCATCTGATTCCTAGTTGGACACACGAAACACTTTTAAATCTTTTAAGCATTTAGCTTCAGAAGAAAATTATCCTTGCTCATCTTTCGCAAATTCCATCATCACTTTCAAAACTGCTGGCTGACCAGCATCACGTCAAACTATCATACAACATGCTCAAAACATGTGATCTCCACTTCAGCTGGTGCAACAATCAGCACTAGAAGCAATCAAAGTCGAGAAAAGCACACGCAAATACATTCCCTTAAATTCATAATTCGAGTTCTGCTAGCCAACAATCAAGACAATTCCTTTGCACCGAAAATGAAACTATTTCAAGTACATAAGCTCAAAACAAACAAAAAGAATGTATTTTGAGTCTCATTGCACTAAAATTTAAAACTCCCAGCACCAACCTTTAGCAAGGGCATGTGTATATCACCCAAAGTATCGTTAGGTGTAAGCAAAGCCGTCTCAAACTCCTCGGCCGAGAACTCTACCTGTATGTTCAACAAAGGCCTAAAGACCTGCAATGTATGTGGCAAATGAGAGAGCCAAAAGTTAAAAACTTTTTTAAGACCTGAAAAAGACCCAAAAGCTGAGAATCAAAAACAACCAAAGTTCAACCGCTCACATGCAAGAAATTCAGTATGGAAGCTAATTCCCACATGGAACGGAGGTTCCACCTCGGCAACTGCGTCGGCTCCTGAGGCGGCTCCACCAGCGGCGTGACGATCTTGCTGTTGCCGCCGCTGCATTCGTCCTTCTGCAGCAGCAACGACTCGTCCCCTTGCTGCTGCTGCTGCTGCTGCTGCTGTTCCCGCTCCCTCCTCGACGATTTCTGCTTCCGCTCGATCGCCGCCCGCTGCTGTGCCGCTTGAATCCTGGCCGCGGCGCGGATTGTGCAGGCACGCGACGGCCGATTACTCCTGTTCGTCGGTGCCGGCGGGGTGGGCACCGGCGTCGGCGCTTCTTCGTTGCCGGTGCCCTTTTGGGGTGCCTCGGTGTCGTTTTGGGTATTGGGGGTGTCGTCCAAGGAGATCCGAGCAGAGGAAGGCTCTTCACCGGACATCGTTAGAGAGATCGGGAGGACCACGCAGCTAATATGGGATTGCACGTAGAGGATCAAGCCAGGGTTTTCAATTCATTGAAAGGGGGCAGAAAAACCAAATTGAAAATATAACTGTTTTTTTTATTTTTTTTATTTTTTTAATTTTTATTTTTTCCAAGACTGAGAAAGAGAGAGAGAGAGAGAGAAAGAGAGAGAGAGAGAGAGGGGCAAACGCAAAACAGGAAAGTTGGGAGGACCAAAAGTGTACAAATTATTCCGTATAAATGAATTATTATTTATCCTTAATTTTGGTTTCCCTTTTTTTTTTTTATTCCACGAAAGCAAGAATATGAAGACTTTTTCATATAAAATTAAATTAATTGACCCCTCTCTTCTTTCTTTTGTTTTGGCACACGAATTACTCGCCCTTATCATATTATAAAAGACATTAGCAAGAAAAATAAATTTGTACAAATTTTTCTTACTTTTCCATATAAAATTAAATTAAATAACCACTAATCAGCATAATTCCGGTTTACCACAAGAAAAAAACTAAGAAAAAATGTACAAATTTTTGTCAGCCTTAAAATATCAACTCAAATTTGATCCCGAAAATACAAGTATGAGTGAGTATATTTAGTGAAATATATAAAAAATATATAATTAATTTAATAATATTTAATAATTTATTTATTTTTTATTTTTAAATTTAATATATATTATTTATTATTTAAAATTTCATTTAATTACTTGCAACAACGCTCTCACAATTACGTATCTAAACAAGTTTTTAATGACGCCAAGGGATTCAATTAAATAGTAATAAATCCAATTCCTTCCCAAATTCTCAAATAATTATTGTCTCACTATTCTCTGTTCTCTCTCTTTCTTTCTACATTCTCTTCCTTTTCCTAACCATCTCAATTCCTCTTCTTCACCTGGTTCTCATATTTTCCCAGCTCCATTGCTTGGTCATGCAACTTGAAAAAAGAGGGAAAAAAAAAAAACTGTTACATGACAGAAAAAAGTTGTCAAAAAAATTTTTAAAATATAATTTATTGAATATATTATATAATTATTTTAATTATAAATATAATTAAAAGAGAGAGTAAAAATTATTTTTTTATTACACAATAAATTCAATTGATTACAGTTTAAAAAAATATTTTGATAATTTTTTATCTGACCATACGATTTCTTTCAAAAAAAAAATATATATTGTTGGTCACTAATGGGACCCACCCTTCCATGGAAGAGTTGCGCTACCACTGCCATGGCCTGTTTGCAAATTACATTCACTCAGAATCGTATCATTGAGTTTGGCAATTGGGTTTTGAAATTAGATTGATCTTGTTTCTTTTTCTAATTAATGATTATGGAATAGGATAGATTACCTTGCCAAACTGGCAAGCATTAAGCACCCCTCCGGACTCCCTGGCTTTCATTAAACGAATTTTTTATTTTTTTTTTTGCTATTGAAGGGAGGCCGGAAACACTATTAAAAAGAAGGGTTAATCACCTATAAAAAAGCATGAATTTTGTTATTTTTTTCAAACTAAGTTTAAATTTTACCTCTCTTCGATTACATCATAAAATTTAACTTAAATTTCCAATCTATCACGCCGTTAATTTAGCTTAACAGAGATTGTTAAGTTTCTTACGTGGCATGCCAGCGTACCCTTAAAAGCCACGCGGCATGCCACCTGTATAACTAAAAAAATTAGAAATTAAAAATTAAAAATGAAAAAAAGAAAATAAAAAAATCAGAACGATTATATAAAAAACAATTTCTCTTCCATCAGTTCCTCTCTTCCTGCTCTCTCCTCACGCTTTCTCTCTGCCTTGAATCTTCAAATCACCAAAGATTCTTTAGTCCAAAACATAGAAATAGCAGTTACCCAATAACCAACCAATTGCAACAAGCACAACAATACAACAGACCAACCAAGACCACATCCAAAAACCGCAAATCCCCCCCCCCCCCCCCTCCACAAACCCCAAAAGAAAAGGATGACAGATACCCAGATGTGAAAATGGGACCTTACAAACGGGAAGAGTTAAACGAGCAACAATGATGGTGGCGAGGAGGACAACGAGAAGAATGATTTGAAGAGTAGGAGCCTAGGTGAAAGCAGCCATGAAAGAGGAGCGGGAAAGAACGTAAATATCCTGGGATACCAAGGTCTGCACGCTCCATCGCCCTTATCGCGCTCGGAAATCGCTTGCTTCAACAAGTGGGCCTTCGATCCCTCTTGATTTGCCAGACTTCTCGCACCAAATCCTCAAGTTGTATTATCGTTGTTTTTTTTTTTTTTTTTGAGTGAAGTATTATCGTTGTTGTTATTTAGATAAAAAGAATTGAGTTTTTCTTGTGTCTTTGTTTTGAT
The DNA here is from genome assembly GCA_037832335.1 of Carallia pectinifolia. Classification (NCBI taxonomy): domain Eukaryota; kingdom Viridiplantae; phylum Streptophyta; class Magnoliopsida; order Malpighiales; family Rhizophoraceae; genus Carallia; species Carallia pectinifolia. The sequence goes on along the minus strand of CM075448.1, from coordinate 21,065,418 downwards.
GTTGTTTAGTTCAATTCATCTGTACCCAAAAAAGAGAGAGAGCAAGAGGGGAGAGAGTCTAGAGCAACAGTGATTTCTTTTTGAACAAAAACTATGTTTTCATTCTGTGATTTTTGTTTTTCGTCATCTACGTGCCATGTCACATGTCCTCTAATACCACGTAAGTATCTCACAGAGACAACGGTTTTCATCCAATTATTATTTAGATTTATAACTAAAATTAAAGTACATGATATAATTAAAAAAGATTAAAATTCATGTTAAATTTTAAAAAATTAATAAAGCTCATGATTTTTTAGGTAATTAATCCTCAAGAGAAAAGATAAAGAGAATATTCTACTTAATTGTATTGAAACTATGAGATTTTTTTAATTTTAAAAGAATTCTCACAACTAAATAAAAAAAAAAAAATGAGCAACAAGTAAGATTCAAAGTCCTTTACAGTGTAATGAAAAACACACCTTATTATCCTCGAAACAATTCCTAATTCAGGACATTTTTTTTTTTTATTTATAAGGAGTCTTATTGAGTATTTGGAGAGAAAAAAGTGAAATTTAGTAGAATTTGAAACTTCTACCTACTGATTAAAAGAAAACCTCTCACTCAATTGAATAAATATTTAATTTTTTTTTTTCGAATATTAGGACAGAATTTTTGGTGGGCGTTTTGACAGAATCGCCATCGGTTCAGTACAGCAAAGCCATGGCCCTTGCTAACCATGCCCATCGAGACTGGAAAAGGCATAGGTGGGGTTAGAAGATTTGGGTCCAGAAGGCTTAACTAGGCCTTGATTTTTATGGATCACATTACACACAGCCGTTTCAGGTGATCTTCCTGGCCCAAGACGGGGCGTGCGGCAGTTAGGACTTGAGATTGATTTTGTTTCTATTGAACACAAAGGTAATTTTCCTATTTTCATTTACTCATCACGAGTGCGATGCAAAGGCAGGAATGCAACTCCAAATTGTTCGCCGTTTGACATCAATGAGATTCCAAGTTAGAACATTATACGTCTAACTTACACATCCAAGCTAAGCTCTTCTTCATTACCCAGGGCAGCCATTGGAGTTCTTAACTTATATATTCTCCATATTTTGAAATATGTTTTTTTTTTTTTAGTTCCAAACCATGTAAAGAGACTTTTTAGAAATCTTAGGACAATCTCAAGTTTGAATGTACCGGCAGTTTGAGAACAAGGGTTTGAAAAAAGAAACATGTTTCGGATTTATTAAATGATATTCAACACCATATTACCTATGAAGAGCCTTAACTTTAAATTTGATTTTTCTCATCATTCATTTTATTATGTACTAAATTTGGGGTGACATACTGACATCTAAATGTCATATTTCAAAAGAAAGAAATATTAAACATAAATAAAATTGACAGAATCATGGAATTGGAGCAGAAAAATTTGTGTCAAATTCTAACATGTTAGAAGCTAAGTTTGACTAACTCTAAAGTAAACAACAAGTAACATACATTTGGAAGTCCAAAAAAGACAGATCAAACAAAAACGAGGGGAAAAACAGAAGAAAGTCTATTATATATGAAACTGAGGCTGGTGAAAAACAATGCAAAGAAACAACACAAAGTTGCTATCAAAGTGCTAGATAACACCTACCAAAAACAGCAAGAAGAAAGTGAACAAAACCAGAACCCCAACATGTTGGGGCCTGCATAACTGGCTTGAGTGTGAAGAAGGTGAAGTAGTCGGACTGGGGCTCGCAACAGCCGTGACATTTTCCTTTGAGCAAGTATAGTTGCAGCGACTTGGTCGGACAACTCTGTAAACACCACTGTTGGCTAGAACATAAACGTCTTTGCGGTTGTCCTCTCCGAATGAGAAGATATACTGGAGAGATGGATAATCATTTCCCTGTACAGAGGTGCACTGTATGGGAGAGTCCCTGGCACAAGCAAAGGGAATTTTGCTGCCGGTATAATTGCCACTGTTTTCCGGGGTTTCCACGCCTGCCCACAGGTTGTTGGCATACAGGTCTGCATACAGGTACCTGAAAGATAAATACAGAATTAGCACACATACATATTACTCCCAAAAAACATCATTACCTTTGCTTGAACATTCTGGTACTAAAATCCAACAAGGCTGCAAAAAACTTACGTACCTTCCATACATGCATGGATCAGTCTGAGAGCGATAAACATAGCCTCCTGTGATTGATGCTGACCCTTCAACATTGTTTACTTCAGAGTGAGTGTAACCCAAAACTGGGACGATCGGATTTATGGATTTGACAGACGTATTTCCTCCAGGAGATGTTTTAGGAGTGAAAAGGTAAGGTCCCTCATAAACACGCCAACCGTAGTTTCCCCCCTTGGTGATGAGATCCACCTCCTCATATAAATCCTGGAAATGATAATAAACACAAAATCTGGACGATAGTAATGTCAACTTCTACTACCTCACCCACATAATAGCAGAGCAATGGCTCAAAATTCCAATTGATAGCAGTCAATCGTGGCAACAGGATTAAGAAAAATTACTTTAGCTGCTCTTCATGGAAAGAGAAATACATCACAAACCTCACCAACATCTGCACAAATGAAGTAGGAAGGCCTTTCTGAATCAAAACTGCAGCGCCAAGGATTTCTTAAGCCTAAAGCCCATATCTCTGGCTGTAAATGGCTGTCTTCGGAATATGGATTGTCTTTAGGAATAGAGTAGTTTCCCCACAGACCAAGTTTATTGATTTCATCAGCACCTGCCAGTACATAACATAGAAGTTGGGCGAATGACAATTTGAATCATACAAGTCAACTTGCTAATACACAGCTGCGATAAAAGGAAAAGAAATTAGGTCCTGAAGTTTGTAACATGGTCTCCTAGAGTTCTCAGTGTCATTCTTTGACATGTTCCCTAACTAAGCGAGAAAAAATAGGAAGAGAATAAGGTTGTTCCCAAGTATCCTTCAGGCTTCAGATGGGAGCAACATAAAGCCAATTACAAAGTTAGGAATGCAGATATAAGATTCAATAGAGAGACTGGAATATGTGGATTTCATGGTGGGAAACTGTGCAAGGCACCGGAATCTCTCAAAAGCAAAACAACATAACATGTAGTCATACAAACAATTCTATGCTGTTACTGACTTGGTGGACTATCAACATCGAGCCTCATGATCTTTCCGAGCAATGACTTCTTGTTCTGGGAGAAATTGTAAGGATCAGCATCGCCACCCCCATCCCCCATCATGAAGTATAAATATCCATCAGTAGGCCCAAATAGAATCTGTCCTCCGTGATGAGATGTAAAAGGGAGGCCCATTGTAAATATCCTTCTTACTTCCAATGCCTTAGCAGTTGTTGCCTGTGCAAGAAATCAAACTTCAGGTACATAATTTAATTATACTGAGAAATAAAGTTCTCCATCTATAAAAATATGTACCAAGGAAGCTGTGGTTGCTGAACCATTAGCAGTGTACTCTGCAATAACAGTTTGGTGCTGGCACGGCTGGGCACCATTGTCTGAAGGCAGGTTTGCAGGGTCACAATTGACATCAGAATTACATGAACATACTCCATTGCATCCAGGCCATTTAACCTTGTCACAATTAAATGAAGCAAAGAACCGGCCGTTTTGAGCAAAGTTAGGATGAAATGCTATACCCATCATTCCGAACTCAGTGTTGAAATTAACTACATCTGTTAGATCAATAAATGGATTGGACTCATCTATCTGCAACGTTCCTCCAGATCCTTGTTCGGGTATAGTTGCCAACCAAATCTTACCCGGTTGGTTGGAGAAGAATGCACGGTTGGATCCATCAGGATGGGCAACCATATTGAGGTAAGTTCCATTACCAATTTTCTCAAGACACAAACCATGTGGGGGACTGGGTGCTTCACTGTTATTGAGTTTTACAGGTTCACCATTAAAACAAACTGACGTGTCACTAGATCCTCCACCAAATGCATTACAGAAGTCATTTTTTGATTGCCAAAGATCAGTCAATTTGGTGGTGTTAGAGCTGATCGGCAATCCAGCTTGACCTTGTAGCGAAGGGGCAAAGGGCGAATTCCCTATGGAAACATTTTGACATGTGTCCCATATTTTGGAGCAGAAATTGTCAGCTGCTTGGCCAGATTGGGGTGAATTTGCCGATATGGTGGAATTGCAGAGAACAGGAACTGGCCGGGGTACAGAATTGACTGTAAACAACTCTGCTGAAAAAGGATCACATCTCTGGAAAGGACAAATCAACAAAAATCAACATAGAGCAAAAAGTATCATGAAAAAGCTAGATCTATGGAGTCCAATCACTATGCCTGCATGCTTACTTGCCTTGGTTACAGTTAACTCAGTTCTTCACAAATTCTCAAACAAGATTCTGAGTTCAAGTATATTCCCCAAAATCCGGTATACATGTATTTACAAAGTGTGACAGACATGGGAGATTGGCAAACACTTCATTATGCATACGATGTGCCAATGTCTATATTTTCCTAGGAAAATAGGATAGGGACCTAGTGTCATGTGGTTGACAAAATAACCATTATAGGTACTACAAGTGAGCAAACTGTTCAGTTATAGCAACAATCTTGAGTGTCAACCAGCAATCGATAAGATAACTAGCAACCAATTGCCAGCACAACTACACACATCACCAATTGGCAAGTGCGTTAGCACAGCTCTAAATCCTCAGATTTGGAAAGAATTGCAGACAATGAAATGAAAACAAAAGGGACAAAAATAAAGAACACGCACATTAAACTAATTAGGACTCCACTTATGGGAAATCTATAAGCTTGGTACGATATTTGTTTGTTTTTGCTGTACAGAGAACGCAAAAAACTTACAGCGCACAGGATCGATTTGATAAGATCAGCACATCCAGGACTAGAAATGTTCATTGCTTGAAATCGCTTCTGCAACCGTAAATCTTCAGTGGAATTGCAGCACGTACTCCCATTGTAAGGACAAAAAGTCAACGTGGTGTTCAAAACAACAGGTGCCCCTGCACAGAATAACCCTGTCAACTTCACAGCACAACAATAGAAAAACAAAAAATAGTAAACAGGATAGGCCACATGAGAGAAAACCCACTTGAATCAGTACACAAGGGAAGGGACGACGAAAGATCAGGAAGCAAAAGCACATTAAAGGACAGGAAGGCTATGACAAGAGCTGCTTCCATGGCACCAAATCAGCAGAGGGATACAAATTCTTCCACGTAAGAGCCTCTCCTTATCTATGCAGAAGCATTATCAGCAAAGAATAAGTGTTGGGGACTTTGACCAGAGATGAGAAAGCAATAACTGTGAGTTAAATTTTGATGGGTTTTTAGACGTCTGTCCACTACCATCTGCTTTTCCAGCAGCTGTCTACCAGTGGCCCATTTGTGAGCTCTTTGTACATTCAAAGTCTTGAAAGTCAGCTTCCGGAAGGGAAAGCCCTTTTTGTCTCTTTTTCTGATCTACATCGATTTTTTTGTTCTATAATTTTCAACTCTTATTGAAACCAATACAGTTTGTTTGTCATTAACTAATCCATCCACTTGCTCAAAAAAAAAAAAACAAAAAAACTAATCTATCCACTCTTTCTCGATGCCTCAAGTTGTTGACTTTTTTTCTCTTTTTTCACGTTTTCTATTTTCAGGTTCAGGGATTTCAAGATTATCAGTAACTTTTTCTTTCTTTTACATATCAGAATGACAACATATTTCATTAAGTGAAAAAATCAAAACGTAACATTAATTTAAAGTTTGTTGAAGGATTGTCAATTCAGTCCACAAGATAAACACTTGCTCTGAACTAGTTTGCCGCCTAATTCACAACCTGACGGAATGCTTAGTAACACTACAAGTAGAGTAGCCAAAAAAAACTACGTCACGCTGGAGGTTTCTTGATCGGTAACTTTTTTGAATATACTAATATACAAAAATAACATCAATTTTATTTAAAAAAATTAATTTAATATTAATTTTAAAAAATAATAAATTTAATACTAATTTTACTTAAAATAATAAATCTAGTGCGTTATAAAATTTCTTAAATATAATTTATTGAATTATCTGTTTCAATAATATGACACTAACTTATATAATTATTATGTAATTGAAATAAATATATTCTTTTCAAACAAAATTATTGCTTACTAAATTTATTATTAAATAAAATTAATGTTAAATTAGTTATTTTTTAAAATTAATGTTAAATTTATAATTTTAAATAAAATTAATGATATTTTTATATATTAATTTTTTTTAATCTTAATCAAAATAATCTACCGGGATACTGATAAGAAAAATAACTCAAAATTGAATCTCACCATCCACTTAGGGTGGGACCTCAAGATTACCGGTTCTTTCAATCAAGATTAAATCTTTAATCGGCAAGTTCCCAGGGTTGACTCGTTATGATTAATTATATCGGATAAATGGGCAGTTGAGAAGGACCCACTCATCTATTTCTTCCCACAAGACCAAGTTGGATGAATCTGCCGCTAATGCAACCAATTTATTGCTATTTGCCTAGTTGGCTCGGTGCTTTAAAAACCAGCCCCGAAGGGACAAATGATAGACATGGCAGCACTCGCACAAAGGTGAAGAAAATCCATCTACGATTTCCCAAAAAATAAAAAATAAAAATAAGAAAAGTGGTGACATGAAAAATGGGAGTAACCGGACAAAATGATATGGGGAATTTCAACCAAAAATAGGGAGCTTCTAGATAGAACATAAGAAGACCATCACATGCTCACCAATTCACCATCAGTTCCGCCTGCACAAATAATAACAAATTGGGTCAAGTCTGCTCAGGTTATTTTACTAAAAGAAACAGTAGCTGTAACTGTTGTAAAATGCAGATCATAGGCGACAAGGAAAATCCTCACAAGTCAGAAGATGCGGTTCCTGTTCCCTGGACCTCGCTCGATAATTGATATTTATTTTGCTCTTGTTGAACTTTTAGCTCTTTCAATTTTCAATCAAAGAAAATGATTTTGGTCTTGAAAGGTAGTGGCTTAAAAAAAAAAAAAAGAGGACATTAAGCAACTTGCAAAAACACGAGCATAGTTATCTCGCGGAGCCGAAAAATTTGAAGCAACTTTCAAAGGGACATTAATTACGATTTTGTATGATAAGACTAGAATTCTTTTCTTTTTTTGACGATTTTGTATGATAAGGCTAGAATTCATAACAATAAAATGTGTAAACTTATATCTCCAATAGTGGGTCCGAACAGTTGGGAGTCGACCGTAGACTTTGGTTGCTCTATCAGTTTTGACTAGCCATTTGAATTAGGTAAAATGTTAGTGGTGAAAATTATAGTATCATAAGTTTCAGTTACAAATAATAATATTTATAATTTTTATAATAATAATTATAATTTTTATAATAAAAATTTATAGTTTATCTTTTCGTTGTAAAAAGTATACATGTTATTATAAAAAATTTATGTATTATTACAAAATAACTGAATATACGATAAAAATATATTACTATACAGTGTAACTACTTAATAAAGGCCTTTGAATTATATGCATCAGTTGGTTCACAGAGGTCACTCAGACATACCTAGTTATCGAGCAGCTCCTAGCTCGTAGTTCAATAAACCTGAAAAATAAACAAAAAGGCAAAGCGTTCATTGGCATGGCTGATAGCGTATGTGCACGCGTAAGCGTACGTATTGTTATCGCGATAAAGACAAAAAGAAGGAAAAGGAAAGGTAGACTTCTCCATGTCTAGGGTTTTGGCCATGTTCCTCCTGGGTCCTGCCCGCATAAATGAGCTCACTGAGACCAAATTTTTAGGACCAATCTCTATCGGTTCATTTTATATTTTTCATGCAATTTTTTTTTTTTGACCAAAGATATTTTTCAAGCAATGAGTTTAGTTACACGAAGCTCTTTTATCCTTCTGGGCACAAAGGATGGAAATATAGAAAAAAACCCTCATATTCCTTTTTCTTAAGAAAAAAGAAAAAAACTACCCTAAATGAGGTGAACCGAATACACTAAGGGATATTAAAGTATTATTTTAAGTTTAGGTTCTCAAAAAAAATTTTTTTTAGTGCATCTAATTTAAAGTCTCCAATTTAAATTCTAAGATACTCGATAAACTTTATGTGTGTACCAAGTTGAACCCTTTTCTTAATTTATAACCACATTGTCTAAATACATGCACACACTTTGAAAGGTAAAGGTGGTAGTTTACAAACCCGTAACAAAGAATGCACATGACTCCTTAGCCAGGTAAGATGAGCCATCTATAGTGAACTCTCAAGAAAGCAAACTCTGAATGCCTAGCAAACATCACTAGTATTGTTCGAGACTTAACAAGACCCACGTACATTTAGCTTCTCTTGATACATCAAGACAGCTTTTAATATGCTAAGACGTGCTTGCATGTACAATTTCACAATTGCAACTGCAACTGCACGTTAGAAGTAACTTAAAAAAACAAAAAAGGCGTAACATTGTCAACAAGAGCATGCGCGCATGACCGGAAATGAGCTAAAACTCTAGGCCGAACCATCTTCTTAAATTAATGGCACATACACGCGGTAGATAGCAGCTAAATCCAAGAGAGATTGTAGCTGAGTAAGCATTGTACATTTTAAATTGGCAAAACAACGCATTCCAGATGGACAATAAAGCTCCAAATGTATAATTTTTAAGTGAAATTATGAACATAATATACACAAAATGGCGAAATCCATGAAGACCTCAGGGCTTCATTAAAATTTTTACGATAAAGTGATAGCTATACTGTGTAACAATCACAATCACATATTCAACAAACAAAATGATAACAGCATAAAATCATGTACATATAGTTTTAGAAGTTACGTCTAACAACATTACCCCTGAATACGGGACTTCAAGTCAGCTTATGAACAACATTACCCAAATATTTATGACCCTCGAGAGACTAGAATTTCAGATGGCACTTATAGTCGAATGACAGCTATTGGTATCTATCATCCGAGAGATAATTAGAACAAAGAGTAACCTCTAAGGGCCTTGCAGAAGAAGGGCTGCAATTGGTATCGAACGTGCAACATTGATAATAAATATATGCATTGCATAAGTTGTAAACCAGGAGAGTACACGAAACTAAGAAAGCAATAACAAAAACATAAATGAGCAAAAAAGCAAAATATTAGAAATTCAATGAACTTAAAGTTTGGCCTTGCTCCAGGGGACAAATCTATTGTCCACATTAAAAAAAAAAACAATTTGCCCTAAGCTACAGCTGCCTCAATTCTAGATGCTTTAACAATTTAGAAGTTGAAAAATGAAGCAGCGAGAGTGGATTGAGATGTGCCGAAACACCAGTGATGATGAAACAAGGCCAGTTATGGGATAAATGTCTTTCCAAATGCTTCAACAGCACCAGGATATATGCATTGATCACATTCAATGACGTTCATAACATGTTTTTCATTACCTCTCTTGACACTGTTGTCAACCATCCAGTGCTCCCAGTGCTTTCATGTCTTCCAAGAATGCCGAATATGAATCGTCAATGCTCTGATTCCTTGGTGCTGTTGAGCTGACTGGCTCTGGCCTGACAACAGCAGGAGTTGCTGCCCTTGTGACTACTGTTGTGGTTGATACTGTTGACTTTGGTTTCGGTTTTGGGGCAGCAGTCTCTCTCCTCACTCGAACTGAGGCAGGAACCTGAATACAGCCAAAAAAAGGCTTTCATTTAGAAATACATCAAAGCATACAGACTTAACATTAGAGGAGTTTCTCCTTGCCAAAGAAAACAGCAGCCCTAGATAAAAGGGGCAGTATTGGCTAAGTTTCAAACCATTCCTACCGAAGTACTACAATATTACAAACCGGGGTGCTTAGCAAAGTGCTGCAAATAGTTGGGCTAAACATTCATGTGCCAAAACATTTTTCTAGCTCAATTTTATGTTACTTAAAATATAAGTAATTATTTTTCACGCAAGGAAGGGGAGGATGCCAGTGGATGAATATTAGGAGAAAAAACCTCACCATAGCTGTAAGTTCTGGAGTGTGCTGAGCAAGTGGCCTCTTGACAACAGTAGGTGCAGCAGATTTGACATAAGATGGCTTTGGAGGAACAGAAGGCCTACTTGCAGCTTCTTCTTGGAAGGTTGGAGGGGGACCGGGTGGAAGTGGTGGCCTCACCATTATAGGCAGCCCGGGGGGTGGGCCATACGGTGGTCTTGGAATTAGGGGAACCATCACCCCAGGAGAAGCCAACTGACCAGGGAGTCCAGGAGCAGGTATTGGTGGATGCATGTTTGGCGGAGGAGGGAGTGGAGGAAAATGTGATATTCCAGGAGGTAAGACATCTGGCTGCAAAGTTTGCAGTCCAGTTACTGAAGGCAGCTGCCTTGGAGGAGGTGGAGGTGGAACCATTTTAGCAGTATCGCTGGATGCAGGAATATTAGCATCAGCTTCAGATGAAACACTTTCTTCAGACGGATTACTGGCCGACTTAGGAGGTATTCCTGGTGGAGGAGGCGGTGGAGGGAATGCAGCACCCTAAAGAGAGAGATACACGGATTATTTCATTTGTTCAAATTAACTAAAATATACAAAAAAAATGAAAACAGTGAAGTTTTCCCAGAATAAAAGCAGAAAAAAAGGAAAAAAAAATGTTCCCTTTGGGATCCATGAGAAGGAGGATATTTGGGAAACCAAAATGTTAATTCAGTTGGGAGTGAATATAACATTTTAAAGTTGGCAGGTTCAGTTACAGTATATGCACATACATATTCTGTTACAGTGTATATATATATATTGCTGTCACCTTTCTTTTACTTGAGCTACTAATCAATTCGAAGAATGAATAGCTCCTTTGCTTTTTAATGAAATCAGCAGTAAAGAGTAAGTGTTCTCATACAAATTGATCACACAAATGAGCAAAACCAGAATCCCTAGGTTCTGAGATCTCAAGTTGAACCATGCCTACTTTAGATTTTTCACATAGAAGAATCAGACAAATGGCATGAGAATTTCTGTATCTTTGGATACTTACAACAGTCCCACGTTACAGTTCAGGAATCATACAAAGCCACCAAATAACTTAGGCTCCCTTTTAAGACACAGATGCTTAGAAAATGAAAGAAGACAAGCTCACCTGAACATTCTCTTTTGAAGATTGTTCTTCTGTCGATGCAGATAAAATTTTCTCCCGTTGACTTTCACTGGTTCCAGTTGGAGGCAGCTGAGCAGAATATGGAAGTGGGGTGTGGCTAGCAATTTGATCCTTTGGTGGGGGCCCAGGAGGAGGAGGAGGCAAAGGTGGTGGAGGTAAAGACAAGCCCAGGGTAGGTGCAGCAGGCTTTTGGGGCATTGGAGGTGGAGGAGGTAAAGGCAACGAAACAGGTACAGAGACATCCCCAGGGCCCAAGCTACCGTCCTCTGGCAAAGGAGGAGGCGGTGGAGGTGGAGGTACAGGTACTTCTAAAGCAGCATCCTCTGAATCAATATTTGAAGATGATGCAGCAGCACTTGAAGAAGCAGTTGATAAGGGAATCCGGGGCCCTGCAGATAAATGTCACAGAATGTTAGAGAGAGAGAGAGACAGAGAGAGAGCCCTGACAACAGATTTAAGATGTTTAAGATAAGAAAGCAGGTTGGGGAATGGGGAGGGGGAAGAGAAGGATAGACCTATGGAAGATTTGTACATTGGTGGCTTTCCAGGTGGTGGGGCCCCCGTGGGGTTCAGCGTAGCATGATAGTAGACAGAGTCCTGCAATAGAAACCTTGGATAATATCGATAGAAGAAAGAAAAACAGAAAAAACACTGCACCAGAAAATATTTTTAGCATTAAGTGAAAAAAAAGCCCTCAATTATCTTGGAAATGAAAAAGGAAATGAAGATGAAAGTAACATTAAAGTCACAGTCAGATATACCTCAGGCTTTGGGTGCTTGGCTCTCTCTTCTTCATCTGCAGACGTCCTTCTCCTAGGAGGAGGCCCCAAATGACTGTAGCAGAAGACAACTAAAGTTTGCCAATGAAACAAGAAACCTTGAATCTAAATAGTTTTAAAAAGGAGAACAAAAATGGATCATAAAAGGATAGCCACCAAACCTGAACATGACTGGGGTCTCACCCTTCTCCTTCATCTTATCTTCATACTCCTGCCCAAAAGAGGAAAGAAACTTCAAGGTCACAAAATCATAACCAAAGGCCATAAGTTGCCCAAGAAAGATACAGGCACAAATGCTGAATAGGCGAAAAGAATGCTAATCAGATGTACATCCTTGGTACTGCATAAGTCTTATGTGTGTATTTAGAGGGAGTTTTAATCATTGTAGCCCATGAAAAAAAAAATGATTGTCAGTCACCCAAAGAAAATGATAACCTTAATTTTACATTAAGAATATCATTGAAAATAGCTACAACTGACAGCATGTAAAAATAGATAGGGAGTTCCTACTAATCATGAAATGTTGACGTGCGATCATCAAACACTTGCTGTCTAAACACATTCTTACTACACAAAAATAAATAAATAATCTTAGACAATTCCAAGTTGACCACGTATTAGACAGCTCTCGTGTGAAAAGGCCAAAAAAAAAAAAAGGCATTGGGAGGAGGCACTAAATATGGTGTTGCAACCATTACCTTTCTCTTCTTTAAAACAAGGTTAAGTGTATCCTCAAGCTGTCTCTTCTTGTGCTTTCTTGCTTTGTCCAAAGCACCATCTGCCTCTGCAGAAAGCCACCAATCAACAACACAAAATGGTAAATTTAAAGGACAAAATAGCTAGCAAATTAAAATTCAATTTGGAAAATGAAAGGATCCACAATATCATGCCCTTATAAATATCATTAACTACTATTCGATCAGCTATAATCACATGGACCATAAATTGAGTTAATAGATAAGAATATTTTCCATTCACTAGATGGGAAATATTGAAATCAATCGCCCTTACTCATCATTTCCAACTTCTCTATTTGCTCCCTGAGTACCTCAGGATCCTTCTTCAATATGCCCACCTCCCTCACTTTCTTTCTTTCTTTCTTGTTCTGTTAAGAGCAAACACAAAAGGTTAAAAGTCTACCCAAAAAGAAAAAAATAACAGTCAACCACCCTCACATGAAAGATGTACAGTATTGCACAACTTCTGACATTGCAGAGGCAATAGTAGAAACTTTTAAGATTTCAACCAGAAAAAAAAAAAAAACTTTTAAGATAAAACAAACAAATAAAATGGAAGATCCACAAAATTAAGGACGCTATGATATATAAGGTTGTACCCATCCAATTCTAAATACGCCAAGAGACACCCCTTCAGACATACAGCAGCACAATCACCAGTTAAACATACATAGTCCCCCTTTAGTATATTCACTCACCAAGGAAAGAAGAAGTTGAAGTGCACATGCTTTATAATCTTTATCACGGTTTTCCCAATAATTCATTCTCACATGGCCATCTTAAGGCCTTCAACTTCTTCTTTTTTATGAAAACAATAGGACCCTAATAAAATAAGCACAACAAATTTCCACTTTTCGTTTTACCAGGTAACAAAGTGTTGCGTGCATACAGTTGTAGCGAGCTCATTAGCAACCAATGATACCCACATTAGCGAAAACGCGAATATTCATAGCCGAAGTGTGGCGTTGTTGGTGAAGATGACAAATGCAGGGAATAATAACCACATTAAATTTAAAAAAATGAATTCTGAAAACTCCTGGGTTCACGGAATCTAAAAGGAATAATCTCAGCTGAATTGAAGTAAATTTCTTTCTTTCTTTTTATTGCCTACAATACTAAACAAAAATTCGACAAAACCCCATTTTCTACAATGGCAAATGTTTCATATCTCAGCAACCCAAGCGGCAAAGAGGCCAAAGTAGCCAGAGGGATTAGCTTAGTGGATCGTGAAAATCAAATTCCAGCAGAAATTAATAAGCAAATCAAACAACAACAGGTGTAATGATAAAATTTCAAAAAATTAAAAAAAGGGGAATTACCCGTTTCAATTCCTTCTTACGGAGCTCCTTGCGATAAGCGTCCGTAGGGTTCATGACTTTGCCTCCTTTCGTCGTCTTCATCTTGGAATCGCCTCTCCTCTCTCTATCTCTCTCTCTCTCTCTCTAAATCTTTATCAGTAAATTTGAAGATTTCCCACCATAGCCAATACAATTATACAGATAATTGTTTGGTTTCCGAGTCGTGTTCGGTTATGTGAAAGAGGAATTTTGAAATCGAAGCCGAAAGGCAGGCTTCAGCGGCCTTGTTTAGCCCTAATTCTACCCTACGGTTCTCGTGCTTGCTGCATTCCATTGGTCAATTTCTTCACGTAACTAAAGATTAATATTTGGGCCCATTAGCCCTTCGTTGGGGCCTTTTCGAGTTATGAGCTCTGTTTTGCTATTGGGCTGAATCTCCTTGGTCCATTTATCCTAAAAGAAAACAATAAATATTTCTTAATAATTATCGCTTGTACAAGTAGATGCTGGTACAAATAGTATAAATTTGTTATCATTTAACTATAAGTTTTGGGTTTAAATTTTGAAAATACAGTGACATTAAATATCTGTTGGGAGATCTTTATAGTCCTTTGAGGTCTTATCCGGGTCAGTTTAGATTAGTTAGTCTAATAGACTAGATATTAGGACGGTTTTGACAAAAAAAAAAAAAAACTATCGCTTGCATAATTCAGTCAAGTATCCTACAAAGTTCAAATGGTACGGCTAAATTTACTATTTAACTCTGTTGCAAGGAATGCCTTAATAATCTAATTGTTTTGCACCTTTTCAAACACATAATCGTACTATTACTTAACAAAGTTGCAAGAAACTATCCTTATTCAAAAGTACTAAAGGCTTTATGTTACAATTCCTACAGACGAAGTTTACAAAATAAATATAATCAATTTGAGCACGCCCTAATTCAGGCGGAAAAACCATCTTCCTTTCTCTACTGCTTTGATTAAAATGGAATGCAGGAATATTGTTAGGCCAAGCAGAGTCTTTCCTCCCTTTCGCTGAGATTTTAAGGTAGTTTGAGCTGGTCCTTGGCAGAGTTGAATTGCTCGACGATTGCTGAAGGATCACTGACTAATACTACTTGGCTTCCCCCACCAATGATAAAATCAACGGAATTTTTGTTTGATGAACAACAACCATTATGATTGAAGGCCAGCCGGATATTGGCATTTATCTATCCGTGAAGAACCAAGATTGGGGAATAGTGGAATAGTTACATAAAGAAGTGTACAATGTATTATGGGAGCCAAAATGGCAGTTTCACAATCGAGAAAGACCAAGATATGTGCAGACATATATATAAACAGAAGTAAGTAACAAACATCAACCAACATAAAGGGGCACCACTCTTTGTCAGCTATTTTATATGTTCAACTAGCTTGGAACCAAGGGTCGCTCGAGCTGAATATCCTCCTCCGCATTGAAATGCTGCAGCCAATCGAGCGATGAGAGAGAAGACATTGGAGCAGCTCATTTTGTATGTCATCAGGCAACCGGAAAAGACTTGAAAATGTCAGTACAAAGAACAACATCTTTGCCGTTGACACCAGGAACGTGGACAATTCTCATAAAACCATATCGAGCCTTTACTTGACAACTAAAATCAGGAGGATGATCCATGAAGCTGAAGGAACAATGCCGTGATCCCAGAAATGAAAATTTGAGAAGTGAAGTCTAATGCTGCAGACTTCCATCGGAGGTCTATTGGAGAGGAAACTTTCCAATCAATTGACAATCCCAACCCAAAGCAAGTGCAGACAAATATTTTCTTGGAAAATCATTTTCCCCATTTCCAGTCTTCGTAATGCTGCTGAAATTAAGTCCAAGGATAACAAATTATTTTTTCTACAGACAATCGAGCCCATACTCTAACACTTCTTTCCTACATCAGTGTGTCAGTCTTGCTATTTTATACTCAGGGAGAATGTCGTATTCTTCTAAGAATAACCCTCTGGTACAAATCTCTTGTACGGAAGAACAAACCCAAAGCTGCAAGAGAGCCTACCAAGGTAGCGGATGCCATAATTAGAAATGACAACATGAAGCAATGACTTCCCATGCATTGGTTGCCTAATGCTTCCTGTATATATAACCGATCACCCTCACAGAAAATATATAAGATCCAACAGGAGTTGCAATGGTAATGGTGTTGAATATGGTGCCCATGTGTCGAACACCAAATATCTCAGAAGCAATTGTTGGTATTAGTGACCATTGAGAACCATAAAAAACACCCAACAATACTGAACCAGCATAAAGCGCACCAGGCGCGGCAGAAGCAATCACCGCATGACCCACACTCATGCCCGCAAGAGTGATAACCATGAACAATGGTCTTGGCCATCCATTCGTCTGCAAGAAATAGTCCGATATGTACCCCGCTCCAAATCTGCCAAGAAAGTTCCAAATGCTCCATAAGGATAGTAATGTACTAGTCTCAAAACTTGCATAGCCAAGTGACCCTCCTACTTGGCTCAAATTATTCACTGTAGCAAGTCCTGAACCCATGCCACATGCCATGGCCAGAAACAAAATCCAGAAATCCACCGTACTCATGGCTTGCCAAAGATTCAAATTTTCAACAACCAGCAATGAATTCTGTTTCACAAGGAACAACATCTTCATTATCACCACGCAATTGACGATATCCCATCGGATCTTGCCTTGCAACAAGCATCTTAGACTCATCAGGTAACAAGTCCCTCCCAGGAACAACATAAGAATCATTTTCCCAGTCTTTCATCGCAACAAAAAGAGGCAACAGAAGCAGTACCAGAAGCACAGAAGATGTAATAACCCGCACCACCAATCCGACACTAAACATGTGTTCCAGTATTATGACAATCATGAGATACGCAGCCAGAATCAATGCAATCAACGAGAAACAATCAAGATACTTCTTCTCATTCCCTTCACCGACGTCGTAGATTTTCACAAACCACATAAGTAACACCGGGGTTATACCGGACAGCAATGCCAACATCAGCAGGTACGAGGTGGGTTTGTTGTCAAATAATGTTTGATATATTTGTATCAAAATTGCTCCACTCAGACCAATAAACCCCTAACAATAAAAGTAAAAGCATTAAACTTTTTTGCAACTCAAAGAAAAATCTATTCCAATAACATTCGGTCTAAATAACTAGAGTTTGGTTCTCTTTAAATAAAATCTAAGTTTAGTTTTTTTTAAAAAAAGTCTCGAATTCAAATAATAGTTAGGAGAGTTATATCTTATACTGATTTTTTTGAGTTCAAACTAGATTAATCGGAATCAATGTGATTTTCAGAGATAGCGACGTCTAAGCTAAAAATAATACCACAAGAATCAATCGAAATTCAAATTACCTTCATGATTCCAACGGCGGTGCCACTGTAGTGAGGGAAGTTCCGTACAGAGGTGACCACGTCAGTAGTATTAAAGAAACTCTGGCCATGAGCCGCGAGCAGCATGAACAAACACATGACGGCAACCGGCGGCGGGCGAGGGATCAATCCGACGACGGCGGCCCACATCAGAAAATACCCCGTGAAGCATTGAATCGCTCCGACCATGTGAACCACCCAGGGCCCACGAACGGCCGGGGAAAGAGGGCGGTCGGAGGTGACAGAGGTGTAGAGGACGCCGGCGAGAACGCCGCAGTTGGCGCCGATGTCCTTGAAGACGGAGACGGTGTCGAGCGTGGACTGGTCGTAGCGTTGGGTGGACTTGAGGATCGAGGAGTAGATGGAGAAAGTGTAGAGAGAGCCGCTGATGCACTGTATCCATATGCTCGCTACCGTAGAGAAACGCTTCGTGTTGAGCTTCAACTTCACCATGATGTTCAAATCACCACCTGAACCACTGCTCTTCTTCTTCTTCTTCTTCTTCTTCGTCTTCTTCGAAAAGGTTCACTCTTTAGGCTGTAGGGGTTGCTGTTGGCGCTCCGTCCACGTGTCTCAGTTGCCTTTTCCAGGTGGGGCCCAGAGTCGCTATATTGCTGCTCGGCGGCGGCATTGGTAAGCATTCTGTCCACTTATTACAAGTGAGCTCACGGAAGGTATCGCTGTCCTAGGCTTCACCGCCGCCCGAAGTAAATTTGGACTTTTGAGTTTTATGCCTGGGCAAGTTGTAATAAAATAATTAAAAAGCCAGCTACTAGAAAATGGTACAAGCAGAATCAAATACCACTTACGAAAAAAAGTCAGTGGACATATAATAGTTCCTAAATGTTGATTTGTGTAGTTATGATTAAATTTTGTATAATTATAATAATAAAAAGTGATAAAAAAATATTAATTTTTTTATTTTATAATTTTTTATTATAATTATATAAAATATATTTATAATTATATAAATTATTATCTGCTTGTAAACATATGTTCAAATCGTCTGCTCATATAATATTGTCCTACCAATTATATGTAAGTAGGTAAAAATCCTTTCTTTACCCATTGGCTATAGCTAACTGGGATTGGAGTTATTTAAGTTTTGAATTTGAGTTTCAATTAAATAAATTGAAGAATAAGAGAAGATTTTTCTTCCTGGTTCAGGTACGGTAGATTGAACCAATCGGTCTTTGGGAGTGTGTTCCTCGTACAGGAACGAGTTTGATTCTCCTTGATACATAGTTGTTCTCTATGGAAATTGGAAAATAATCATGGGTGGCCAGTTCTTACACTGGAATTCAAATTTTGCACCGAAGCTCAAAATTCCTGCTAATCTTTTCTGTCTTCAGAAGCTAATCGTTAGTGTTGCAAGAAGAGAGCGTTAATTTTATTATCCGAAAAGTGATGTTCTTAGGCAATCAAACAAGCAGCTGCAGACCATTGAAAATGTTTTTGAAAGCCAGTGACAAGAATTGTCATTGATCCATTTGTAGCAGCAGATTGACTTGGAAAAGTTAGAACCAACCCAACTGGTTTTCCAAGTAGGCACAAAAAGAGATTCTCAGCAGAAAAGATTTCCAGTGTTTCTTGCAACTTCCTGGAACTTCTGCAGCACTAAATGGCCAATTAAGTTGGGGGGTCTTCCCACCCTAAAGTCAATGGAGTTGCATTGTTACCAATAAGTTCATTCTGGAAGCCTCCATTGCTAAAGATGGATTGCTCAGTAAGACAGAAGCCCCGCCATACTTATAGAAAGGCTAATAATTAAGCGGACTGAATTAACAAATTTCGCAGCTCAACTTGATCCCGATGTCAGAACGTCTCAGCATCTCCTTTCGGTTTAGCAAAATAATGTCTAATAATGGCACACATGTAAATATCAGAAATTTAAGGCTTCTGAACCCCTCAATCACCACAAGGCACAAGGGACTGGGATAAAGGAGCACACGGGGAGAAGGGGTAGAAACTAATATGTTTAGCGCAACATTGGTGTGATAATGAAAGGCAAAAGGGATAGAAGGATTACACAATATACAAGTCATGTATCAACCACAAGAGAATTGCCTTGGCTATGACCATCTCGCTCATACATAACTCTCCTCTGCTTCTCCTGGTGTCTAAGAAAGTTGCTGCAACCTTTTTAGCACAACCACCTGATAGAATCTTCGTGTCCGAAAATACAATGCAAGAGCAAGAAGAACACCAAAGAAAGCAACAGCCGCCATGATCATAAAAGACAACATGAAACAGCGGGTGCCAAAGCATGTGTTATCTTCATCAGTTGCCATTTTGTCATAAATGTACCCAATCACTCTTACGGAGCACACATATGATCCGAGAGGACTTGCTACGGCGATGGTGTTGAAAATAGTACCCATGTGTCCAACACCAAATATCTCACAAGTGATGGTAGGCATCAACGACCACTGTGCACCATAAGCAACACCCACCAAGATTGAACCGAGGTACAAATTTTTTGAAAAACCAGAAGCAATAATTATATGGCCAACGGTCATGGCAGCCAGAGTAATTGCCATGAACAATGGCCTTGCCCAGCCATTTCTGTGCAAGAAAATATCTGACACAAATCCAGCTCCAAAACGACCAAGAAAATTCCATATGCTCCACAATGAAACCAGAGAATTTATTTCGATCGTTGTATACCCTAGCGACTCTCCTATTTGACTGATATTATTTATGGTAGCAAGCCCAGAACCTAATCCACAAAATATAGCCACAAACAGCAACCAGAAGTTTCCACTTATCAAAGCTTGCAAAGGGTTCACATCTTCGACGCAAGATACCATTTTGGCATCAGAAGCAGCCGCCTCATCGGCGGGTAGTTCATTATAGTCTCTAGGATTCCCTGGTGTTGAAATCGTGGAAGATATCACAGCTGGGGTTGGTTTATAACCACTCCCTTCTAACAATGCTTGTGCAAATCTATCAGACTCTTCCCTATGGGCTTGAATGGCAATTCCAAGAGGTGAGAAAACCAGAACCATCAAGACTAAGAAGGTAACAATTCGTGCCCACAACGGAAAAGATAATATGTTATCCAAAATTATCATAACAGTGAGATAAGCCGCGGTAGTCAGGGCAATTACAGAGAATGCATTCAAGTGCTTCTTGTCATCCCTTGTGCTAGTGTCATAATTCCTCACCAGATTCATAAGCAAAAGAGAGACCAGCGTTGGTGTCAATGCAACCAGTAGAATGTATGTGCTTGGATGGTCCTTACAGACTGTGTTATAGAATTGAATTAGTATTGCTCCACTCAAACCAAGAAAGCCCTGGAAAACAAAGCCAAAAAATGGTTCTTTTCTTCAAAATTGGAGGATTGAATTTCACTAAACTACTCAGGCCAAAATCACAATTAGAACAGAATTTACAAAATGGTCTGCAAATGGGCGCCCAAGAACAAGATTTTCTTGCACAACTGGGCTGACGATTCCGACATTAACAATTTAACATTAATAAATCGAACTAACAGCCGTTTAATTACCTTCATGATGCCAACTATGGTGCCGCCGTAATTGCCGAAGTTGTGTACGCCACTGACAACATTGGTCGTGTTAAAGAAAGTCTGCGCGTGTGCCGCCAGCCACATGAACAAACACATCAACGGCACCGGCGGCCGGTGAATCAGCCCAACGACGGCAGCCCACATCATGAAGTAACCTACGAAACACTGGACGGCCCCCGCCATGTGGACCACCCACGGCCCACCGAACGGACCCAAGCGGCGGCGGTTGCGGTCGAGAGTGACGGCGGAGTAAAGAAGGCCGGAAAGGATGCCGGCGTTGGCGCCGATGTCCTTGAAGACGGAGACGGTGTCGAGGGTGGATTGGTCGTAGCCCTGGCTGGACTTGAGGACGGAGGAGTAGATGCCGAAGGTGTAGGATGCGCCGCAGCTGCACTGGATCCATATGCTCGCCACCGTCGCTATCCATTTCGTGTGCAGTGGCTCCATATCCGCAGCCGCGTCTCCACAAAGGGCGCGTGTTTTCTGTATTTAACAGTTAGAAATATTGTCCAGAGAGGGTCCGTTGAAATTTTTCAGTCCGTGCTGGAATCTTTTCTTTCCATAGCCTATCGGCCATGGATCCCACTAGGTGGACGGAAAAAAAAATAATAATAATAATAAATTGATTTATTTATGTAATAAATTATTTAATTTTTATAATAAAAAATTAAATAAAAAATATTTTTAAATTTTATTATAATAACTAAATATCTCGTTATATAAATAAATTAATTAATTATACGAATAAATTTTTATCTTCTAACTATCTACCTTTTCTCTTCCTACCTACATTTATCCATCGGGCATCGTAGAAAACGGTTAAAAGACCGTTAGTTACTCACGTGGTTGGTGTACCACGACTAAAAAAAGTTGAAGGAGTAGGTGGTTGGCTCAAAATTCGTTCTTGATCCGTCCCAATTTTAAACTGAGTATTAATATATATGTTAAATTTTAATATTTTTAATTAAAATTAAAATTAATAATTTTAAAATAAAATTAATAATTTTTAAAATATAAAAATAACAGCTATTAATTTTTATTTTAAAAATTATTAATTTTATTTTCAATCAAAATATCAATTAAAATACTAAAATTTAACACACCAATATTTTCTCTTTAAATTTGAATTCGTTAATCACTCTTATGCTTTTTTTTGTTTCATGAGAAAAGAATGACAAAATAAATTTTAGTCAAAAAATATTATCATTATTTTATATTTTTTCATAATTTTCTTATTAACTAAAAAATATTATTTTCTCAGAATTTTTTCTCTCACAAATTACTATTTTTTTCTCATCATTTTTTCCTCACAATTTTTCATCAATCTAATTTTTTTTTTCTCACAACTTTCTTTCTCATATTTTCTTACAAATTCAAACATACTATTAAAGTTCCTTTTAGGTCACCGATGATCTGTAGGTCATATATAAACACTCGTTCTATCTCTAAACTTGTATAGAGAGAAAAAAAAGAAAAGTTAAAAAGAAACATGACCACGACTGAATATACTAATGTCAATCTACAAATATATAATCAGGATTATTAATTATAATTGTTATTTTTAATAAATAATAATGGATAATTATAACCAAGCAATATAACCATAGTCAATGCTCATTTATTCACTCTTCTTTGCCGCTGAATAAGGGCCTCCTCTCTTTCTTTCTCGCATTGTATCTATCAGTTATTTTCTTGCTTTTAGCGTAATAGGAAGGCTGAGGCGGATGAGCAGGCTGCCTTACCTATCTTATTCTCAATTTGTCCTACAGAGAGCAGTCGTTCATTTGCGCGTGGCAGAGCAGGACAGCAGGTGGCAATAAAAACACAACCACGGAAAAGCTAACGGTTCTTGTGTAGAGTTGATAAATGTGGCATAGACTTTTTTGTTCCTTTTTTTGACGCGAATGTGGCGTAGGTTTAAGTGGGAGTAACTTTCATGTTTTACGCAAGAGCATTAATACATATTTTAATTTATAGTATTTTAATGTATTATTTTAAATGTAATAATATTAATATTTTTATAATAAAAATTAAAATTTTTATTTTTTTATTTTAAATATTATCAATTATATTATAAAAATTATTTATTTTACTTTATTCGAGATATTAATCAAAATGTCAAAAATTAACGCACAAATATCTTCTCTTTAAATAACCATATGCATGCAGGAAAAAATCATGTTACGTAATCGAAGAATTTATCAGAAAAATTTACAGAATATAAGTTATTAAATTTATTGTATAATTATATTAATTATAAATATAATTGTAAAAAAAATTATTATTTTTTTATTATATAATAAATTAATAATATTACAAATAATTTTTAACTAATTACCCTCTAAAAACTCTTCCAAATATTTTTCATGCAGTCCTCTGTAACTTTTCTCGGGAAAAATTTCAGTGCTGGCCCTTGGCGGCCCACGTTACCATCCCCACCTTCGTGAGTTTTTAAAACACTAAGGCCATGTTTGGGTATTTTCTAAGTGAAAGGAAAAGAAAAAAAAATTTTAAAATTTTCTACTCATTTTCTTTTCTATTCATTTTCAATCAATCCAAACAATTATCTTTTATTTTTTCTCTCATAAATTACTATTTATTTTCTTTTTCACAATTTTTTAATCATTACTTTTTTCCAATCATACTATCATTATTACTGTACTATTTTCTATTCATTTTTCTTTCTATTCATTTTTTACTTAAATTCTCACTACCCAATCACAGCATAATTTACAAACTTATTTGGAGCAACGCCTGCAACACTTGACCAGTGTTGTTGCCTAGCAATTTATGGAGACATAAATGACTGGCAGCCGGCTGCAATTATTAGCTAGCAGACATGCGTGATGCATAATCTTTTGGCGTTATGTATAGCAATGGCAATGTATATTCATACAGCATAGATCGTCAAGATTGTAAAAATCGACATCGGATTGCTGAATCGGAATTTTATACTAAAAATAAAGAAAAATTTGGAATTAATTAATGCTAATATATCTAACTCACAATAAAATATTTTATACTATAATTCAATAATAATGAAAAAGTTTGCAATAATTGATAAATTCTTCCTTTATTTATAGTAGTCAAAAGATAATTTTTATAAGTCAACGATTTTTTCTTCTTCTAATTATTTACTTGGCTAATTTATTACTTAAATTTAAATAAATACATATTTTTTTTGTATCATTAATGAGGATGAGTTCTAAAAATTTAAACTCTAACTTGTTTTTGCCATTACATGTCGGAAGATGGTTTAAAATAATTGACAACAAATGGAGAAATAAAAGTAAAAGTAAAAGTTGTCATGCAGTGGAATTTAAAGTATATTTTAGTCTAGAAACACAAAAACTAAAAACTTATTATAAAAAATAAGGATGGAACTGGATCAAAATTTTATTAATTTTATGATTGAAATTGAGATTTTATTAAAATTTTATCTCAAAAAATCTTATGCAATCTAAACTATTGATTTCACATATTATCATGGAGCTGTAAGATCTTAAAAGTTGGATAAAAATTTTACGACCCTTTATTTCACACTCTTTTTTTTTTTTTTTTAAACATGTACATCACACTTCTGAAACATAGAAGTTCACAAGTTTCTTTGTGACGTCTAGAAATTCAAAGAAATACGCACATATACCCGCAATCTATTCACACATTTTGAATAGTATTATTTCTCACATGCTATTACACACTGTATAGTATTATTTCTTTTTTTGTTTCCTGAAATTTTGATATTTGAAAATTTATTAAATTTCAATTAATTTAATTTGATTTAAATAGATCCATTAAAAAAGGTAAAATTTTTTAAATGCACATTTTTTTATATATAAAAATTAAATTCAAAACTTTATTTTAAAAATATTAAATTTTTTATCATTTGAACCAAGTATATCGCTGTAATATTATTCCTGTTCAATAACAAAACTATCACGCACTGGTAACAACTTCTCGCTAGCTCAAAAAGAAGGCCAGATACATTGTTTGAATAGTCTCACGATAACGACATGCAGTTTTGTATTTAAACAAATTTGGAGCTGTCATGTCGGTTAGCTATTGGATTTATTTCACCTATGCAGGTGAATAGATGCCCCACAAATACAAACTCACATGCACAATGATAATTATTAATGTACGAATTTTTTATGGCATCAAAATTGTTACCACTTACCACCTTAAACTTTTTTTTATTTCAAAAATAGATAATTAAAAGTGAGAGGATTTTGTCTAATTTTATTAGAGATAGGATATGAATCTTTATTTTTTTGTCTGTCGAAAGAGTAAATTACAATAAATCTAACATAAGTTATTATAGGGTCATTTGAGACTTTGAAAATCAGACTATATGTTTAAACTCACCAAAAAGATCATGATAAAATTTGAACTGTTATTTTCATAAAACTATGATTGAACCTTTGACCATTGAACCACAGGATCCATTGTAGGGTCAAATAAATAGAAGGAAGATGATGTTTTAACAGTTTTGTTAGAAAGTATTATACAAAACAATTCATATAATTATGACATAGTTTATCAAATCAAATATAAATTTAATCCCATCAAACATCTCAAATATATTGACAACACTCAAATATAAAATCAAAAAGTCGACACGTTCGAACGCTCTTCACTATGCTACACTGTCGGTTGCTCATCTCTTTTTCCCATCCCGTTTGTGGACCTACAACTTGTTAGTCCTATATGCAGCCCATCAGCAGGAACAATCATAACTTCAAGGGACTTCATAACCCCAATAAGACCCAAAACATCTTCAATGGGCTAACAATCAAAATTTTGTAGTTACCTGTGCACTTGGTCCTCAAACAGCAGCCCATTTTCGCATTTCCCAAATGCTCCGAACCATCAGCCTATGTTGTTCTTGCATTACTACGAAGCTATATCTCATACATGCATGATAGATGGAATAACAGATCCCTTCCATATAAAGAAAGTACTCAGATCTTCTTGCCTTGATATACTTTATTAAACGCGGCACCTATTGCCTTTTTTTTTTTTTTTTTTTTGATTTATTTTTGATCGGACAAAATAGGACTACAACACTAAGAATTGCAGCTATATAAGACTAGAAAGTGCAATCAAGAAAACATTTGATACCGCAATAAAATGCAAATGTCCAAATTTTTTTTACTAGCAGTAAACAAAGAAAAGGGAAACTAGGATCTCAAAATTGTGAAATTTTCTTCTTTAACATAAGTCCATGGAAAGGCAATAAGAGAACTGAAATAATAAAAAGTGTTGTTCTCCCCTTCTTACTGATAACTGAAGTTGAATCCTACAGCGATTATGTGCAACGAGTTGATGGGTGATCTTGGAATGGGAAATATGCACTAGTTTTGATCATCAATTGACACTGGTGAGGCTGAAGCGTGCAGCGGCACTCTTCAATTCATTATCAGCAACTCGCTCGATGGATTGCGTTGTGTCCTTCAGCGACTCCTCGGAGCTGCAACAAATCAATAATCAGGTCACCACTGATCTGGAAATTAAACAATAGCTAAAATTTGCATGTAATTTCCCATGTTTTCCAAGTTGATGAGACATAAATAAGACCATATATATTATAAATATTTGCCTAAGTTTTGGTCAATAATTTAGATGGAATATAAGAAGAAATAAGCAAACAATACTAAATAAGTTTTTAAACATCACATTTTATCTGAATTTTAAAATTTAGGTTATGCGTCTTCTAACCATACTTATATGTTGATTTTTTCTTTTTTTCTTTTTTAATATGTGATTTTTACATCTTATATTAACACGCCCCCTCACGCGAAAGTTCAACTCACTTGGGTTTGATTTAACTCACTCGAGCTGAAAGCGTAGATCAACAACAAAAGGCTAACTCATTTGAGTTGGGTCTAACTCACCTGAATTGGTAGTGTGAACAAAAAAGACTCTCTTGAACTCTAAAAGTTCACAATTAATTCACTAATAAATGTAAGATAATAAGATTTGAGTTTTGATACCATATAAAGATTTGCCTAAGTGTAAACTCAATAACTTAAATGGAATATAAGAAAGAAAAAGTAAATAAGATAAAATGAGTTTTTGAACATCACATGTTATCTAAAATTTTAAAATTTAAGTTATAAATTTTTTAATTATACTCATATGTTGATTTACTATTTCCTTCTTTTCCAATACAGGATTGCTACATCTTATACTCCAACATATATAATCAGTGATCTTTTTCATAATTTAAAGGATTAATTAAAATACCAGTATAATGAATGAATGGAAATGTATACCTCGAATCATAAGCCTGTTTAGAATCAATATATGATTGCCTGTCATCAATTGCATCGAAAAATGGATGCATCTCATCATAATCTTGAACAGCTTCTTGCTGGAAAGCTAATGGTTGTGTGGCAACAGACTGAGACTGGATTGCCAGTGAATTGGGGTTATTGTTAATAGCATAAGCATGCTGAACCCACAGAGAATTGGTAGTATTTTCCTTGGAATCCAAGCAACTAGGGCTGTAACCCACATAGCTGTTATTGGAATAGGATTGCTGTTGTGCAACAGGCAAGGCAGCAGGCACAGCATCGTAAGCAGTAGTCTGAGGAGTAGTGGCATGGGCAAAAAGAGGAAGGGCGGCATTGCTAGGAGGCGCCATGCCTAGTTCTAGCTGTGAAGGTACCACGTCTTCGATCATTGAGGAAATCTGATGCTGCTGGTGGTGGTGGTGATTCTGCCTGCACATCTCAAGCTGTGAAAGAACAGCATGAAGCTCTTCTTCAGCCTGCCAAATCTGGTACCGCAGTTGATGGATGAATCCCAAGCAACCATGAACAGGGTACCTTTCTCGGATGTTGGCTTGGCAGATGATGGAAGTCATTGCATCAGTCTTTTGAGAAACATCAAGATCCTTGATTATCTTAATGATATTGCTAACACCAAATAACTTGTGAGCGTTTAGGAACATCTTGGGCTGGTCAGGAGGGAAGTAAGGTGCCAAAACGCACTCCTCGGTGCACTTCCTCCTTTGGTACTTGCACGCAGCGCAAGCTTGGCTGGTGCCGCCTTTTAGGGTCATGTCTCTAGCATCTGAGTCTTTGAGAACCGGTCTGCAGGTTTGTGAAACTGACAACAAAGACTATATTGAAAGCCAACAAGCAAAGCAAATGTGTTGCTGCTGCTCTAGTAATGTAAATCCTAAGAGATAAAGGAGAATGATATGAAGGGAATTTGAGAGAGAGAGAGAGAGAGAGTTGTTATTATTGTTGTGGAAACTAAAATGAGTAAAACATTGTTGTGCTGAACAGGTCTGATATGAGCGGATTTTCTGGATGTGAAGAGACTGAGTAAAAGAGAGGATTGAAGATTTGAAGAGAGAGAGAGAGATTTTAGTGGGGGGATGTTACTTCATTTCAAGTATTGTGTGACCGTTGAGGACAGTTGTTGCGAGACTGGGAACTGCGATTTTTCTGGGCCATTCCATGGTCAAAACTACCCACGCCCAGTTTACACATTACCCACATTTGTCTTACGTGGCTTTTTTTAGTGTTTTGCATTCTGGCTTTGGAGTAGTTCTTGTTTTTCATCTACTTCTGGACGTGGCCGAGTGCTACTCAAGGACAATTTTACGTTATCCTATTTTGAGGCATCCACCATCCCAGTCCCATGGTTCGGTAATTTGTGCAATCCAACGTCTGGGCCCAGAGCATTAGCTATTACGTCATTGTGTTGTAGTTTCTCGACCCTGTGATTGTGGGGGCACCGGCAAATAAGATCGATTATCAACGTCGATTGCACCATAAGCCCAAAGGCTAGGGGGCTTTCAGCAACCAAATCCTATCGCTAGATCACGGGAGGTGGTTGAAGAAAAAAAAAAACCCTTTCGATTAAAATGGCACCGAACTATGATGCAATTTCATGTTTAACATTTTTCCCCACATTCCCTTTTAAGCATGCTAAAACCAAAGTTGTCATATCCGAATCGATCATCGAACCAGAAACATTAGTGAGCCAAAATTCAGCCGATTGAATCGGTCGAACTGATATTTGAACTAGTATTTAATAATATATATGTGTATAAAAGTAATTATAAAAATAATATTTATAAATAGTGATTAAATATTAATTTTTGTAATTTTAAGGATGAAATTGAAATTTTTAATAGATTTAAGACTAAATTGAACTTTTAAATTAAAATTAATGCTTAAATTATAATTTAAATAACATTTAGAGTCAAATTGTAATTTATGAATTTTTTAATTTTATTGGACCGGTCCAACCGGTCCGGTTTTCACCGATTTTTACCGATTTTTAATTGATTTTTTCCGATTTTGACCGGTCCGAGTCACCCTTCAAAATTTACCTAAACCGGCCCAAACCACCGACCGGTCCCCAGTTCAACCGGTCCGGTCCGGTTCTAACAATAGTGGCTAAAACCCCATAAATCGAAAAATGATAAAACTTCAGATCCAGTTTCCGTGCAGCAGTTTACCATTGAAAGTTCAACAATACATTGTAGATATAACAGAGGAGGACAATACAAGAACATGACAGCAAAAGAAGCCCTTGCTGCACCACGCACTTGCAAAGAGCGAACTACCAGACTTAACAGCCGGCGAAAACCGTCGCTGTGTTGGGAACTCAGAATGACGTGACTAAAGCAAGTGAGGTGAAGTTCGAGATCAAAAACAATTTCCACTTTGGGGCCTATAAGTACCAAAGCTGCATGTACCAAATTCTAACACCATTGGTTATACAATAGTCTTCTCTGATGAACTATAAGTGAAGCTGTATCTAAAAAAGGAACCAAAAAAAAAAAGATATTGCCTCTCAATAATCCTTCCGGATTAGAATGACCATAAATGACAACTATAATAAAGTGCATGTAACGAGTCCAAGGCCCAACGAGCCATGATGACTACACAGAACCTTTTAAAGGGGACGAGTATTTTTGCTAAAAAGGATCATCTAGCAAAAAGTTCGTTTCTAATCAACTAAATTCCCCATCACTTACATCTGCTATAGTATTTCCTCCTCGCAGCAACAAGATGCTATTAGCCACTATGTATAAACTAAGGCATATAATCTCTCAATGCATTCGCCATCATGCAACTGTTCTGCTCCTCGTTCAAAACAAAACCAACTTATTGGAGAGATCCACCAGTAGCAAAGAGAAAACTCTATGGACAAAATCCCAATTACTCCGGCACAAGTATTAGATGCCAAGGAGCCAAAAACCACCCTTTCAGGCTCTTCTACTAACCATGTTCCTCGAATTAAGAAATACTCTGTTGAAAATTCATTCTTTCCCAAAAAGGACCAAATTTTCGCACAAGATCTTCCAGATTTATCACAAAATTCTTGATTTCATGTTGCGTCTCTTTTAATAAAAAATATGATGTCCTCCAAAACCGTGTTGCAAGTTTTGCTTTATACCATGATGAAGCCACAGTGCGTCACTAAAATCAGGCCTTTCGATATCTATTGGTTGGATGCCAAAAATGCAGAACTTGAGGCTCACCAGTGGCAAATAATTTGAGCAATTCCACAAAAGCACTAATTTACAGCTTCAAAGAAAAGAACCTGAGGTTGCAAGTGCCCTCTTTCACACATGGTAAGAACATCAGTCCAGCTACCAATAACCTAGATATCAAAGGCAAATTGTAAAACTAGAAACAAAAGCACAAAATGAAAGACATGGTTTACAAAAGAGAGGTGATTCACCTTGACAGTTTTGTCATCATACATAATCCACTGCTCATGGTCATGACTATAGGCGAAGCAATGGTAATGTTGCCCATAATAGCAAACCTGAATGTGTGTTGGAGTACCATGAGAATTTAGAAATAATGTCAAAGGCAACATGAATAATTGGCTCCACGAGAAACTGAATGGTCAGAAACCGAATATAGTCTACGATACCCTGGCGCCAGTCTAAACTTGAATTTGAAAATAATTACTTACACCGAACCTATTTTGCCTCACACCTCTCCCCCCACACTGACCAAAAAACAGAAGAACCGGCAGTTTCCAGCAAGGCAGTAAAGACTCAAGAATCTTTTGGCTTCACATTTTAAAAATAGAATGTTGAATGTGTGATTAAAGTACATTTCTTTGGCATTCTCAAGACATTCTGTCTGATTCATCACGGTGTGCCCACTTACAGGTGGTCAGATAATTGAAGGTATTCTCACCTATTCACTTCACCGTGCAATTTTTTTTTATTACTTCCTTTTATCTGTCACCGAAGCAGGTGCTTAGGTTCACTAAAAGCTTATGTTTCATCTTCTACCCCTCAGACAGATTATCCATCTCTCTCCTACAATTACTGACAGGATTAAAACATCGCAGAGTTCACATTAAGATGAAGACTATATTCTATCAAACGATGATTCAACTAGTGATGTTACATGATAGTGAGTGTTGGGCTGTTAATATTCAAAAAATGAGTGCGATAAAGATGAGTGCTTAGATGAATTTGTGGCCCCTCTGAAAAGGCTAGATAAGAATGATGATATTCGTAGCAATGTAGGAGGAGCTCTGATTGGAGGCAAGCTGTGAGAGTGGCATTTGCGTTTGTTTGCATTTATTTGAACATGTCCACCGTAGACTTAAAATGCTAATGCTCCAATTAAGAGGGGGCACCAAATTCAGATGGATGGTGAGAGGAGAACGAGGGCTAACTAAATCGACTTGAGAATCTTTAGTTTGGAAGGTTTTTAGAACAATTAAACCTCACTTCAAACTCAGCTCCAAATAGAAATAAAATGGCAAGAAAAGATTCATGTAACAAAACCCCAATAAATTTGGGATTAAATCTTTTTTTTTTTAATTGTTGTATAACCCAATTTCTTTTCAACTTATCAGGGCCATGTAAAGTTTTCAAGAGTAATGCATGTGGTCTAATTTTGGTAACTGAAGCATACATACCACAGAAACCAGGCTATGCAGGTTCTTTGGATCCAGACCACGGTAGAGAACACTCATATCAATATCAATACTTAAAGCTGCTAATGTTGCTGCTATATCATCAGCACTTTCACATGTTTTCTGCCAACCTAGTACTGCAGATCAAAGATGTATCAGTTCAAATTTAGCTCTTCAGGACCACTCAAGGCCAAGAAGAGAAAACTACTTGAGAACAATGCAATAATCTCCCATTACTCAGAGAAGTCACCTGTTATAAAAACATGTGGTGGAGTTGACAGAATGTGATGGATGTAGTTGGGCTTCCCACATCCACCATTCTCACGATCACAAACTAACTGATGATTCATCTCCACAAGATTTAACAATTCATCAAAAGAGCTTTCAGCACACATGACCTGAACGATGATAAAAACACATTAAGAGGAACCAAAAACATACACTAGTAAAATTTCCACACAAATGAGCAGAATGGCAAGGCACAGTATTAAATAAAGTATTCATGAAACACACAAGAGATCTAAATATGAAGAGATTCAATGAAAAGTTCATCACATCTAGCCTTAGCCAAAAAAGATCGTGTTAGAAATTATAACGGCAGCACATACCTTCATTGTTCGAAGGGCACTAGCATTAATATTATGGAAAAAAGAAGTGTACTTCAAATGTCTGGACTCCAAACCACAATTGTAGCAGTTCATTTGTTCAAAAATATCCATTCCAAATAGAGTATGCACTATACAAGCAGGGTTTTTGCAATCCCAGGACCCCATGCTATTACTTTCCACTGATTCAGAGTCAGAAACACTTGACACAGAGGTAAATGCTTCGTGAAGGCAATTAAATATGACTTCCAATACTTCAGATGCATCATTCATCTGAGCCTGTCAATTGCTACTATGTTAGGCAGAAGGTTTCAAACGAATACAACTTGGTACACAAATTTCTGAAGATATGAGCAAACAAAACTTAAAGCAAATACACAGCTTCTTAAAATATTACCTCCTGGAAAAAATTACTGTCTGGATACAAGTTACTCAAAGCTATTCTGAGAGATGTAGGGGCAACAGCTTCTCTTCGCATATCCGTAGATGCAATGCTCAGTGCAGTAAAAATATTATACAATGCACAGACAACACAGGGATCCCCAACATGGCGATGCTCTGATGTTGATCTTCTCAAGAACTCATCTCGAAAACGTTTTAGATGCCATAACGACTGAACTTAAACAAGCAAAAGCAAACAAAACAAGCCAGAACCTATGAATAAGAGAAGGAGAAGTATGAGCAATAAAAGAACTATTTCGAGATCAAATCATACAGCATATACCTGTATAATAACATTCAGAAAACAATTATATTCACCAACATCATTCTTCAAGCCTGTACCGAACACATCAGTTCCATTTAAACTTCCGAATGTGACTTCATTTGGTGAAACACTCAAATTATTAAGTTCCTGAGGTATCTGCTGTGATGTTGTCAAACTTGAAATCAGAGGCATTTTCTGATTTGCTTGAAAGGTGTCTGTAATAAAAAATTACATGAATAGAATAATCAATATTCCTAAATAAATTAAGGATCAAGAAAAAGAAAAGAAATATGCATGAGATGCCTGTAGATGCATTCATAAGCAGATAAACGGAACCTGCAATAGTTTAATCAAATCTAATTAATTAGTACAAAGAATCAGCGAGGCATCATTAATACAAATTTAGCAAAATGAAAATCAAGTGCATATACCAAAATGAGAGAATTCACTTGATAAGGCCTGTCAATTGCTACCATGTCAGGCAGCGTCAAGCCGCAAATTTCTGAGAAGAGACATGGCAGATACAGAGCATCATTACTTCTTTAACCGGGTTTGGTCGAAATGACCTTCCACATCAAACAGCCAATTTAGACACTAGTTTAATTTTCCAGCAATATTAGGAGGGAGGGGTATTGCTGTGATTTTCGATCATACTGGAAAATGTCGCGACTAGGTTTTTATTGTTTGGGAAATTTAAAAGTCTTATTTAGTTCGTAAGTAGTGGCCATCTAGCTTTCAGTGTTTTGACAAGTGAAGGATGGGACTTGAACCTTTGACCTTAATAGCTTTTCTTACTCCTAATTAGTCAAGGAGTCTGAGTTCAAGACAAATTAATGATGTCAAGAGTCCATATATATAGGTGTTACTGTAGCATTTTCAAGAAGAGAGAGCAGTGAACGAGTTTTTTCCTATCGGTATGTTCGCATGGAAAAGGTAATTATTCTATCCTATTAGTGTGATGCTCATAGTTTCTTTCAGTCTTCATTGTTCTTAAATTCTTCAATATATCCAGAGCTAGATTCCAAACTTTATACCCTCCAGTCCAAATTTTCCGAACGCTAATGGACTCTAAACCTAAATCCTATTAACCACAAATCTGTCCTGGTTTTCCAACATTAGATATATAACCGGATTTAAGGGGGCTTAGAAAACCAGCATCCTAAATCTGGCAAAGAGAAGTCACGAATCCACCACTTCCAAAAAAGTAACTTTTTCCCCTCTTATCTCCGTTGTTCACCCTAGGTGCACCAAACCAGTGCAACATATGTACAACCTGCAATAACCCTGAAGAAATATGCAAATCTGAAACAGGCACCAAAAATTTATCCAAGACCAAATGAGAGGACTTTGAAGCCATAAATCTACATCAAAATACCACAAAAGCACAAATGCATTGCATCATTCTTATGCAAGTTCTACAAAATTCCAAACACAATAGTATTGAGGTACCCTGAAAAATTTAAAGTACAAAGAGATCATAATTCAGTATGAAAGCAACTGCAACAGTCACACCTATGTCAGACGCTCAAACTATCCAACAAAAAAACAAAAGTGGAAGCTATATTTTAGCACATATAATTGGCAAACCAATCAAGATAATCATGGTTTCCTTACAGTCCATTTACTTGATGCCGAATTTGACACTCTAAAGATAATTGTGACTTACCAAGGCTTTGACGTACAGCCCTTTTAAGATCAGCCTGAAACCTTTCCTCATCTTCCTCCTCAACTTGCAATTGCCTCAATGTTTTACTTCCGGAATCATCCAATCTTGGGGGAGCTGGTTCCAAATATAAAAAGCCGTGATAAAGTCAGTTTAAACTTAAAGGCAACTGACAAGGAATAATGTTCAACCACCATTTGCATCTTTCTAGTAACCATCCTCAAGAGGGAAGTACAACAACAATGCAACATGCTAGCAAAATAGAAAGAACAAAGAAAGGCCAAATAGAAATAAGACAATGCCCAAATGGTGAAACAACATCAGTGAAGCACTTAAGAAACATTTACAGCTATTCAAAATACTAATCTATGCAAAACTAAGGATCTTTAATTAATTTTTTTCCCCAAAAAAGAAAAAAAAAACCCAATAAAAACACATACCATTTCCAACCTCAATGTTTTCCTTTTCAGATAACATCTGTTGATATTTTCCCTCGAGAGATCTGTTGGAATTTTTCTGCCTCCTACTTCTTCGTCCCATCCGTCTATCAGAAAGCAACAGGTTGCTCTCTACAGTTCCCCCATTAGGTAACGCTGCAAAATTAACACAATCAAGTTATTTCCAAGCTCATCCCAGCCTCATTCAAAAGTAGCATTACATCATGCTAACATTGGTCTGTTTTTGTCTAATGGAATCATTTTGGCACCTGGTATTGTCGCACCATTTGCAGGTATCATAGGCATGCCTTCAAGATTCTTGGATAATCCATTATCATGGACCCATTGGTCCTGAAAATACATGTTCATAAAGTTCACTTATTGTTCAAATGGGCCTTTGAATAGAAAGCAGTAAGATCCTTTTGGCATACTCTTCAGTACTAAAGTCATAAATGCCTTACTCTACTGAAACGAAGGACAAATTTGATAGCAACAACTGTTAACAAACTGTGTTATAACAAAAGCGAGTGCGTCAAATAACAAAAGCTTACTGATGGCATGTGTACATGTACTTCAGCAGAACCAAGCTCCATGTAAACGTCATGCATTCCCCCAGTCACCAGCTCTGGAGCTGCTCGATTGGATTTCTTGTTCTGTTGCTCAGCAAGGTGCTTTAGTTTGGCCTCATTCTCAATTCGTCTTTGATACTCTAGAGATTCTTCGACCTTTCTTTCCTCATCTTCAAGCTCAATTTTACTTCTAAATTCTTCCTCCTGCTGCTTCAAGTCCTCACCGTTTGCAGGAAGAATAAGCTCAGGACCTGGGTGGTCACTATCAGATGCAACTGGAAATGAACTACAGGAAGAACCATTCAGCATACATAAAAAATGAGCTATGCCCACTCTTTTTTTTTTTTTTTTATAAGGTAGGCATGCAAAATATAATGCCGCGCTTATTACTGAACAAAGGCGTAGAAAGACAGAGGTGAGACCAAAAGCAGACATACCCCTGTTCAGTTGTCTCGTCATCAAGCAAACAGTGGTTACTACCAACTGTGGCCTGCAATCAAATAAAACATTATAGTGCATGAATCATTAATTATGTTACGAAACCCCAAAAAAGAAGCAAACAAGAACAATAGATTGAAACCTTAGAATCCTTGATCTTTTTGTATTCTTTGCTCTTTTTCTTATCTTTTGTCCTCTCCTGTGCAGTTCGTGAATTATCACTTCCTCCTCGAGCACCATTCTTCGAATCAAGTGCAAGTTCTGCTAAAAATGCTTCTCTTGCAGCATCAGATTTCTCTGTGGCATCCTTCTCAGCTAGATCCTCCAAATGTGCCTGCACAAAGAAAAATCAGCAAAAAGCATAACTCAATGGTATGCTAGAAAGGTGAATGACACCATAAAAAGTTCTAGATAGGCCAAGACAAACCCTCATGTATGACTTCAATAAAGGTATCAAAATCAGACGATAGTCGATAGCAGAAGCTGGCTCAAGTTTGAGCTCCAACTGCTGCATGCCTGTAACATTTCGCATTATTCTGGCATCCATTTTGCTGAGCTGCACTATCAAAGAAGTTTTTTAGAATGACATGCATAAAGTGACTAATTTGTGTAAAATGCTTCTGAAAACAGTCCACTGACCTCTACCGACAATTGTTCTTTTTGTTTCTGGATTGCAACTTCTATGCAAGTGTCCATCTGATGAAAACAGTCCTTAATTCCCCAACCATTTGAATCACCAGACTCCACATCACACAACTGAGAAGTTATACCACCATAAGCATCCTCATATCCATATTGGTTGACATTCAGAACTTCTGCTTCTTTTAGTACATTCGATATGGCATCTAACTCAAACCTACTGCCAATGGGAAAAGAATAGTTTCCATTCACAGCTAGCTCCTCTTTCCGCTTTCTAAGAATATCTGTGTAGATTCCATTAACAGAGTCTGTGATAATCTCTTTCTTCTTACCTCCTTCAAGGCAGAGATCCTCCACTGCCTGCAATGCTTCTTCATAGCTTAAATGCTCACATTTTCTTTCACAAAGGCTCTGCAGGTGGCAGAACTCTTTTTCAAGTGTCTGAAGTATTTCCACTCCCTGATGCATTTTCTCTTCTTTATTATGCATCCATGATTGAAGTTGCTCACCGCTTGAGGGGCCCGCAAAAATCCACGACAGCAAAGTATCCGCATCAGGTAAAGCCACATTCCCATAACTGTTGTCAGAAGAGATTATTGTGGCTGCGTCATCAGGACATGTGCTAGAAGTAGACTCAGATGACAATGTACACCCATCCACATACAAATACAATGCATCACCATTAAGCATAATTTTCTCTTTAACATCGATGCCTTGGACACCAGCACTATTTGGATCATCTAGTCCACTACTTTTCTCAGAATGTCTCCCTAAACCACATGAATGAAATAGTTCCTGCAAGAATTTGATGACCTTTCTCAGCTGGGGTGCTCCTAGGAAGCAAATGCACATAGGCGTCTGGTCCAGACCATGGTTCATAAACTGAGAACCAGAAGCAAGGATCTGCAGCTCATCCATCGTAAACTGTATCACCTTATTAAGATGGCTTGCAGCAAGATACTTATGTCTAATAAGCGACTCAAATAGAGAATGAATTCTGTTCAGGAGCTTTGCACGCTCAGAATCTTCTGATGATGGCCAGCTGTCAATAGAATATGCCATAGATCCCAGGTTACTGGCACATCCTTTACACTCAATAGTGGAAGCTGTATCATTGTCATTGGTCCCTGCAGCACAATCAGCAAAACCATCTCTCAAATTCTCCTTGTCCGGAGAGGAATCCCATGCATCTTTGAAGCAATCATCACACTCCTCATTAAGATTTCCCCGGTAGATACCATCACCAAGTTCAACATCATGGAACTTCTCTTCATTGCCAATCATCTTAATTGTAGAGGAGATATCCAGCGGTTTCCAGGAACAATTAAGGATCATCTCAATCCATTCGTTATCGACATTCTGAGGCAAAACTGCCTGCATTTTCGGCATAAGGTTCCCCATGTGTTCTTGCACAACATGATGAATATGACTCTCTGAATCTGCAAACTTCTCCGCACATCTACAGCACATCCAAAATCTCCACATTTTATTCTCTTCGGCAAAAGCCAATGCCTCATTGAAAATCTCACTCACCAATCCATTTTTCAACGATCCAAAATAGCCCTTCAAATCATTAATCCTGATTTTCAACAAATCCCTTTTCATATCCATGCTCATCGAATTCCAATAAGACCGTACACGGTCCTTTCTCTCCATGTTACTTCCTTGCTTCCTCGCATTGCTCCCATACTTCCTCCTCTCTCCTCTCTTGTCACTCCCACTTGTTATCTCTCCTCCCTTATCGTTCCTCTCTCCCTCGGTCTGTCCTGCACTCGTCTCTGATTTCTGCTGCAATAGTCTGGCAGCAGCAACCCTAACTTCGATCTCTTTCCTTCTCTCTTCAGGTGTCTTTGTAGCTTTTTTAATCTCGTTGGGCCTCCTAGTTTGCACGAACCTAACCTCCATTGGATCCTCAGTGGCTCTCCTTATAGGAATCAACCTAATCTCTTCTCCAGTCCCTAAATTCTTCATCCAAGTAGAAATCGAAGCAATGCTTGCCTTCTGCTTCAAGCTCCTAATCTCACTCTGCACGTGGCCAATCCTCGCTTCTCCGGTAGTTATCTTCTGCTGGCTCTCGTCTTGCAAGCTCTCCTTCGCGGGATCGACCGGACTCTTAATATCCAACGCTCGGTCACACTCTGTCATGACTTCCTCGTACTCCTTCCCATCATTCGCAGCCTCGTAGAGCAAATTCGCGTAGAAGTGGGCGAACTCTATCGAGTTCGGAGACAGTTCCGCTGCTCTACGGGCAGAGTCAATCGCATTCTTCAAGTGCCGCTGTTTGGCGTTAGGGTCATCGATTATCGAGGCCACCTTCACGCACACTGTGCCTTGAACGCGGTAAATTAAGGCCGCGTGCGGCGAGTTATCTCCGTGACGAGAACACGATTCCTTCATGAGACGGAGGGCTTTGGTGTGGTTGCCGCGGCGAAGCGCCGTCAGCGCCCGCTCGCATTCCAACTTAACCGCCGAGTGAGACGAACCATCCGATTCAGGAGGAATCGACGGCTCGATCTTCGCGAGGGGGAGATTACCAAGACTCCGAGACTGCTCAGATTCATCGTGGACCGAGACCTCCGCCGTCGACGGAGGCGGCGGCGGAGGAGGGTGTTTGGAGCGAGGAGCGGCAGTGCGCTTCTTATGCCCCATAAATTACAGACTCCGTCACAGCAATCGGATTCTCATATGGATATTATACATAAATACCCCTATCTATTGACTATTGCTGCAAATTACAATAAACATGGACTTACTTGGCGATTTATGAGAGGGCAATGAGGGGGTGGAGGGCAAACTCGGGATTTCACAGTAGTTGCCGCCGTTGACGGCGACGGAAGGCAGAGAGGGCGGGGGGCAATCGGCGAAAATTTCTAGGTAAAGAGTTGAAGAGTACGAGTGACAGACAGGCACCTACCCATTGGCCGATTGGCCGAAGAGTGTGAGGCTTGATGAGAGAGAGAGAGAGAGAGTGAGAATGGTAATGATAATTATAATGGGATCTTCTTCTATTTATAGATAAGGGTATAATTAAGCCCCAATCTTATATGATATTTATTTTCCTTATCTTTAATTAAGCATTGTGTTTAAATCTAATTGTGTTTGGGTTGGTCTCTTCTTTTCATTGTCCATCAAACGGCCATGTATTTTCTCTTATCAAGACTAAAAAATTATACTTAAAAAATAAAATAATTTTATTTAGCGGTATCTTGTTTTATATTATTTATTTTTTTATCAATTCAATTATTTAATAATTTGTTGTTACTTTAAAGTTCTCAAAAATTTTAATTTTAATTTAGTAAACCTTTTATTACATTACGCCTCATCAACATTTTTCATAATATTGCTTTAACTAAGTTGCCACCAAAATTTTTCGTTTAATTTTTTTTCTTTAATTTGCCATGTCTTCACCTAAATTTTTGTTTTTGTTTTAAGTGGTGCGGTAAAGGCTGCTATAAAGATGCGTAATCAAGCACCCAAAATTTTGATACGCAATTTCACATGCGGTAAGTTACTTGTTGTTTAGCTGATGATTAGGTAAAAATAATTATTGAGAGGCGAATGAAAAGAATGCAGTTTATTTATTTATTTATTTATTCTGTTAAATGAGTAAAAAAATTATATTGTAGATATATTAATTATTATATATATATATATATATATATATATATATATTAAAATTAGAGGTTACCTATTAACTTATTAATATTTTTATTCATCTTTTCTTATAAAAAGAACTTATCATTTAAATACCGATAGATCCCAACAAAAACCCACCATAACAAGTTATAACGATTACTAAATTTAAAATTTGACATGAAATCCATCGACTTTCAAACTTATTTTAAGTGAGGATCGCTCATATATTCCAACATAGATTCCAGCACAAAGAGTAAGCACAGACTGTTTAACTACACCGTAGACAGTGTCGACGGGTAGACATCCTTCTACTACGTTATTTTTTCATTTAAATTTTTGTTTTTGTAATTCTGCGAATGCATGTGCAGGCATTGTAGTTGTCTACACGTAATTTTTTTTATTTTTTTTTATAATGCCGGTGCAGAAATGGCAGGTACAAAGCACTGTTGTCAGAACTGGTCCAGACCGATCGGTCAGACCGGTTGAACTAGGGACTGGCCGGTAGTCCGGGCCGATTTAGGTAAATTTTGAAGGATAAATCAGACCGGTCAAAACCGGAAAAAATCGGTCAAGAACCGGTCAAAACTGGTAAAAACCGGACTGGTTGGACCGGTCCAATAAAATTAAAAAATTTATAAATTACAATTTGACCCCAAATGTTATTGAAATTATAATTTAAGTATTAACTTTAATTTAAAAGTTCAATTTAGTCCTAATTCTATTAAAAATTTCAATTTCATCCTTAAAATTATAAAAATTAATATTTAATCACTATGTATAAATATTATTTTTATAATTACTTTTATACACATATATATTATTAAATATCGGTTCAAATACCAGTTCGACCGGTTCAACCGGTTGAACTTTAATCCACTAATATTTTCGGTTCGATTATGATAACTTTCATACAAAGATGTGAAATCATATGTAAAAGATGTGAAAAAAAAAAAAAGATGTGTAATCAAATCCACAGGATCCGGTGCTTAAGTCGCACGTGTGAAAGTGTGAGGGTCCTCCTCCATGGGGCACACCAGAAAATCTGACAAATTTTAGCAGTGAAATGATTCAACATTTTTTTTTTTTGGGTTGAAATGATTTAACATTAAACAAACAAAAAAATGGCAATTTTATTTATCTGTATTAAATACAAATACGATAGATAACAGCATTATGTGGTAATTCTATACTCTAATGAGCAAATAAACGGCAAGGAACTATTTCTACTTCAATCGGATATTAAATCAAAAGTGGGCCCATTTTCACGACTTCTTGCATTTGGCCAAATATTAGTGTTAAACGCGTGATTTCGGTACAATAAGTTTTCTAATTGGACCAAATTAATTTTAACTTGCATTAATTTCCTGGTCTCAGGCAAATTAATTTAATCTTTTTGATTGGACCAAATTGACCTCAAAGGTTGTTGCAGAGGATGAACTTTACAATAATAAGATTACGTTGACAGATTTAGTGGAATATAAAAAAAGGTTAATATCAAATTTAGCACGTTGTCAGTTAAAAATAATCGAATTCTCAATATGCACATATGATATATGAGAGTTTTAAACTGTACTAAATTTTAAACGTAGATGTGTCATATGTGTATACTAAGAGATTCAGTTACTTTTAACTAATTATTTTTAACTGATAACGTGATAGATTTGTTAAAAAATAATTAAATTTTGCTAGATTTGTTAATTGTTAAAGATTATGTTAGATTTGTAACAAAATAATTAAACTGTGTTAGACTTATTAATTTTTAAAGGTCGTGTTAGATTTGTAAATATTGTGCTATTTTTTGATATTAACCCTATAAAAAATATACATAGTTACTTTAATAATATTTAATAATTTATTTTGTTAATTTAATATATATTTTATAATTTAATAATTCAGATCACTGTATATTCACCATACTTCAACAGTTGTGTTGTTAAAAAATTTTTCTAGGATCATGATAATCCCTAAGCAGATGCTGGAGCAATATAATGGCCCATTTGTCAATTGTCACACTAAAGGTTTTGGCTTTAGCGGAGACAAGTTGAGAAGGGACATGGCTTTTTGCCTCCATTTTTCTAGCCAGAGATTGGCACGGATTCTTTGTTTGAATCTCACCTGTTAAAATGCTAATCACTTTGCAGAAGGGCAGTTGAGCTGTAGACTAATTGGTTCCACAAGTATGCTGCAACTTTCTTCAACCAAATGGTCACCGTGCCCAAATTCATTTCATTTTGAATCTGACCTGCTAATATCTTTGCAGAAGGGCAGTTGAGCTATAAACTTTTTAGTTCCACAAATGTGTGTTGCAGCCTTCCTAAACCAAATGGTCACCATGCCCAATTTCGTTAGCAGTTATCTAATTCCATACGTCTACTCGCCTTGTTATGGTTTTGCTTTTGTACGTGATAGTTGTGCAACACTGATAAGCTTTCGTCTTCATGGCCGAGAGAATTTTACCCCTTGTTTGAGAAAAAGAATAGGGAAATAGGAATATGAAATGAATGAATGTTAAAAAAAATGAGCGTATTTCATTATTTTTATGTTTGGAAGAATATAATATGAAGAAAGAAAATTAAAAATATTTTGTTTTAAAATGAATGAAAATAAGAGGAAAGAAAATAATGTGTTATTATATCAAATTTACCCTTCAAAAGTAAAAATTAAAATATAAAAGTAACGGTAAAAATGTAAATTAAACAAAAATTAGATTGGGGTGGCTAGCCAAACTTTGTCTTTTCTGTTCCACTTGAGGAAGGGAATTGGATAATAGTGGGATTTAAGGAAAAAACTAAATCGGTAAATTCTAGGGTCCGTTCGGAAACACTGTCAATTTTTTGTTACTATTTTTTATTTTTTGTTTTTCTCTTTTTACTATTTACTGAATTTTTTTGCTTATTGTTGTCAATTTTTATTTTTTTTATAAGAATAAAAAAGTAGATAGAAAAACGATAGTGAGAGAAATGGTAAAAAGAGTATGAATGGAGAGAAAAATGGGAGAGAGAGAGAGGGCAGAGAGAGAATGAGTAGAGAGAATGGTAGAGAGAGAAAAATGAGAGAGAAAGAGGGTAGAAAGAGAATGAATAAAGAGAATAGCAGAGAGAGAAAAGAGAGCGAGAGAGTAGAGAAAGAATGAATAAACATAATGGTAGAGAGGGAAAAATGAGAGAGAAAGAGGGTAGAGAGAATGAGTAAAGAGAATGATAGAGAGAGAAAAGAGAGAGAGGATAGAGAAATAATGAGTAAAGAAAATGATAGAAAGAGAAAAATGAGAGAGAGAGAGAGAGGGTAGAGTGAGAATGACTAGAGACTGGTAAAACGAGAAAAAGGAGAGAGAGTCTGGGTAGAGAAAGAATGAGTAGAGAGAGAAAAAGGAGAGAGAGAGGGCAGGGAAAGGATGAGCAAAGAAAATGAAAGAGACAGAAAAATATGAGAGAGAGAGAGGATAAAGAGAGAATGAGTAGATATACTGGTAAAGCGAAAAAAATGAGAGAGAGTCTGGGTAGAGAGAGAATCGTAGAGAGGGAAAAAGGGGAGAGAGAGATGACAGAGAGAGAATGGTAGAGTGAAAAAAAGGGGCGAGAATGTGGGTAGACAGAGAAAGTGTAGAGAGAATGATTGAGCGAGAAAAAGTGAGAGTGTGAGTGTAGAGAGAATGGTAGAGAGAGAAAAAGGAGAAAGAGAGGGTAGAGAGAGAATGAGTAGAGAGCATGGTTGAGGGAGAAAAATGAGAGAGAGAGAGTGGGTAGAGGGAGAATGAGTAGAGAGAATGGTAGAGCGAGAGAGGTAGAGAGAGACTGAGTATAGAGAGAAAAGAGAGAGAGAGAGAGAGGATAGAGAGAATAGTAGAGATAGAAAAAAGAGAGAGAGGGTAGAGAGAATGAGTAGAGAGAGAAAGAGTTGAGAGAGAAAAAATAGAACGGGATAGAGAGAGGATGAGTAAAGAGAGATATGATGAAAATGGTGGATAGAATGAGAACATGTTGTGAGAAAAAGTATAGAAAAGAAAATAAAAAATAAAATGAAAAAGTATCTTTTATTGTTTTCCTTTTTTTTTCTTTGAAAAATACTTTTAATTTTTTAACAAAAAAT
Source organism: Carallia pectinifolia (assembly GCA_037832335.1). Classification (NCBI taxonomy): domain Eukaryota; kingdom Viridiplantae; phylum Streptophyta; class Magnoliopsida; order Malpighiales; family Rhizophoraceae; genus Carallia; species Carallia pectinifolia. Next base: position 21,020,875 of record CM075448.1, on the reverse strand, counting down.
AAAAAACAAAAATGATATCAAACATATTTTCTATTTTTTTTTGTGAAAGATAAACAGAAAACGAAAAATTCAATCCATACTAAATGGGACCCTAAGTTTATGTTTCATTTGTTCCTTTCCCCCTCCCTCCCTCCCCCCAAAAATCCATTTCCACCCACATTCCTTCTTTAACGAAGGAATTCCACCCTAAGAAAGTGTTCCCAAACAAACTGTTAATGTTCTGCATGCTCTTCGTGAAGCTCGCATGAAAGGCATAAGCCCAAGGGGCCTTCTAGGCCCAAGAATCAACGGACTTTTGACACGTACATATTTTAACGCATGGTTACACATTTTATATTTTGAAAAATTTTTTTTGAAAAGATAAAAATATGAGATACGAACACTAATTAATTTCCTTTACCTTCCAAATGCATTCCTCCCTTTCAAAATTGGAATGAAAATTGTTCATTCTCCTACCACTCTTACTAAATCACTATTTTCTCATTATATTAGTTATGTAATATTTTTATCATAGAAGGTTAAATTGACATTCTCATATATGTTATTTTTCATCTCTTCACTTTTCACCATTTCCCAAACAATAAATTAAAAATTTTGGCCATCTCTAGTTTTCTCTGTTGCATTATTTTCTCTGACTTTCTTCTTCCTCTACTTTCTTATCCAAACATAATGTTAAAATCATGATTATTACTTTTCCTTACACATGTTTAGAGAATACTTTAAATTTGTTATTAATATATTACTTTTTTTTGGTTGCTCATTTATAGCTGGTGAATCCCCTAATCATATCCTTCGAATGCGTATCATTGTCATTTCGTGACTGAAGACTTCTGTCCAAGTGACATTTCCTTAAAAACAAACATCATCAATGAAAGCAAACATGGCTTCCTGCTATTTACACGGCAAGCAGACAGACAATACAGCATCATGGCATATTCAACTCATAGCCATTGACATGAGATGCCTCTTCACGCTGATCCAACGGTTAAAAAGAATCCCTCAACTTTCTGGAAGATTGGGGTACGGGCATGGAAATTTACGGTTTGCTACTGCTGCATTACAATGCATTGACCATCAAAAGCCGGCAAGAAGTTGCCTTTTTCATTGTATTCAACTTAAATTATTGTCCACAGTAACACAAAAATACCGCTTCTACTACTTGCTGCAACAAAATTTCTCTTGTGCTACAATGAGAGGAGAATACCATCAGTTACTTACAGCAAATGCATGCGCTCCACGTAAGACTGGAGCAGCCACCTACTAAGAGGCTCACCACATCCTATGAAACATCCGGAATTACCATTCTCAGTGAAAAACGGGAAGCCGAAAATATGCAGCAATTGCTGCACTGCCTGCCTCACTAGGGAAGATCCTGTCACCCTGCTTCGCCGACCCCATCCAGTCACTATATCTATACGGCTGGGACTAACCCCTGACACTAGCATCTGGCGGTGAAACCAAGCCAGTGTCCTGGATAGCGCAGTTACAGCAGTACCATCAGACATAACATGCAGGTTAATAAGCCAATAGCATGAGCTTTTCTCTTTGACAGCTTCTGGATACACATTCTTCCCTGCAGCAACCTCCCAAACCAAGCCAGCCTCTTCTTTCAACCCTGACTTGTGAAGAAAATCCACCACTGCATCTACAAGCCCCCTCTTGCTCTCTCTATCTTCACTATGCATCAGATCCAAGAAATTGCTCACGTGATTCCGCACATTTTGACCATCAGGTCCAGCTGATGGCATAGACACTAGAAAAACATGAGCGGGGTGGCCCGTGACTGCCATAAGCGAACAGCAAAAGCCCATATCATGAGGTGACTGTGCATCTGTGCAACAACTGAGGAGCAATGTGTAAGTCTGCGAAGAAGGGTGCAGACCCAAATCCACCATGCTCTGTAGCAAGTTATAAGCATCTGCCAGACGGTGCACCCTTAGGAACGCACTTAGCAGGGAATTGCATGTGGGCACATTTGGGCGCAAACCAGTAATAAGCATGGCCTGGTACCATTCCCAAGCCTTTTCAACATTCCCAGCCTTCCCCCACAAGTCCACCAGAAGGCCAAAGACAGGCTCATCAGGAACCCAGTTTTTCTGTTTCATCTCAGAAAAAACTGCTTCAGCTTCATCAAGATAACCACAGTGGCCGAGTACCTCCATTACTATGCTATAAGTCACTTTATCAGGTTCAAATCCAGCATTCTGCATGTCCCGGTAAAGCTTTAATGCACTCTGATAATTTCTTGCCTTGGCTTGCAAGGCTATCATAATATTATAAGTCACTAAATTAGGAACACAACCTTGACCCACCATCTCACAGAACAACTTGTGGGCAGCAGCTAAATGGCCAGCTTTTCCTAGGCAATTTATAATAACACTGTAAGTGAATGTGTCAGGAGAAAGGCCAGCTTTTTGCATCCTTTGATACATCTCCATGGCAAAATCAAGAAACCCAGCTTTTGCATGTATGTCTATGAGAGTGCAGTAGGTGACACGATCAGGTTCACAGCCTGCTACCTGCATTTGATTGAACACCTCAACCGCTTTATTCAGGTAGTTTGCACGACCATAACTGTGAATAAGACGGTTATATGTTACAACATTAGGCTGACACCCGTCTCTCACCATCTGATCAAGCAATTTGTCAATCGCAACGAACTGTTTGGCACGGCCAAGGATTCCAATCATGGTTGTGTAAGTATGATCATCATGTCTGAAAGCTGGTTGTCGTTTCAACCAATAAAAGAAACCAAGAGCAACATTATGATCTTGAAGCTGCTTCAGAACTTGGTTTGCCTGATAAGCATCCATTGGGCAGTTAAGATTTTTAAGAGCCTCCTCTGCTGCGGAACCCCACCTTAGCTTCCTCAAAATGTTGGAAACATTTTCCACAACATGTCCAGTGCTTGCAAAGTGTCTAGCAGTTGGAGCCATTCCAGCAGGCATCCTAGTAACTCTTGAGGTTTTTCTGTACCCTTCAGTGAATTGCTTGCCAGTTTTGGCATCTGAATTCTGAACACTACCATTATAATTTGGCACGAACTGATTTGGTTGAGCTTTTGGTTGCTGAGGGATCGCTCTCAGCTTTTCGCATGCATCTGTGGTCACGCTTTGAGTCTCCAACGCATTATCTGCAGCTTTGCTTGAAACTCCTTTAAAACCTCTAACAAAGTTTGATTTGTTGGCTTTGTGGTTTGTATTGTAAGAACTACCGGACCTGTTTGACCCTGCTGAAACCTCTGGAGCTGATTTTTGATAAACATTGGTAATGTTCTCCTTCCTGGAGGCTTTTGCATTTGATGCTTTTATATTGGAAGATGGCCTGGTTGGGTCCACCATACAGTTTCTAGGTGAGTTTACTCCACTTCCATCTGATATAGGAAGCTTGTAGTTTACTAAATCGGACAGAAAGTTAAGTGCTGTGATACCTGCTTTCATAAACTGATCTGACATATGAGAAGCGTGTGCCGCATCCTCTTCAACAGCATCAATGCCACCGGCATAACTTACACAATCTGATCTAATAAAAGAATTATGAGCAGACACAACTAGGGCTGGAGAAGTAACACGTTGAGCACTTGCATTGTGGGAACCCAATGATTTGACTGCATCCACTGAAGCTGAGTTTTCTACGCTTGTAGAAGGTTTGGAGACCACGGAGGATGGCTTTTGTGCAAGTGGAATGCCATTCCTTGTTTGCTGCTTCCTTGAAATGCAGCTTTCATCTTCAGGGCAAGTACATGAACTACCATCTGCTGCACCACACCGTGAACCGCTAAGAAAAAATGACCTTGCAGTACTGGAAAGGTTGCCGAGCTGCTTGGCTCGTAACATGATCTGCAGTTACAGTGATACCTGCTCAATAACATTTTTGTGCAAAATGATTATTTCCACAGGTATCAACAGGATAACATTATGAGCATCTCACAAAAGAAAATGCACCATTTTTTCGTTCATGTGCCAATTTCAGCGATAAAAAAGATGGACAGATCAAGCAATCTGAAAGAGATTTTTTTTACCATTTTGAGAGATGTAATATCCTAAACCACAAAAGACAAACAAAACTAACTATAACCACTTGAGTCATCAACAGCGCATAATCCTTTCAAGAGAGGGTAAAAATTCAATTGAGGAAAAACCTATGATAAACCTGCAGTCAAATTGATTTCCTCCACAAGCGCATGACTTGGTCACAAAAGTAACAAGAGAATGCTTGTAGAAGAACACACTTTGCTAGCCCCATCATATAAAAGCTGTGACCTTGACAGGGCATTACACCTAAGTGGTAATATGATGTCAAGAGCTTGATCAATTCAAATGGAACATCACTGTTTCTCAAGCACAAAACATAACAACCATGCAATACATTCGTGTCAGAATTGAGGCTATCATTGCATCTAACTCAACCAAAAACCCTTGCTACCCAAAAGTTCTTCAGTGATAAGATAACTAAAACCTATTCACTTCCATTCCAAAAAGCATCTGATGCAGTTAAAAAACTTGACCCTACAATCATGTAATGTGCTTTGGATTTACATCTAACCATGGCATGAGAGTTCTTTTTCTTTCCATCTATAATGCTATATGATCCACGACATAAGAAGAAAACGAGGACAACTTGCACTGCCAAGGAGAAACTTACTACACATTAAGGGACTTAGAGACGGCATTTACAGAAACTACAAAAAGAAGAATATTGAGGAGGTGAAGTGATATCGATGGAAGTTTGGCAGATGGCAGTAATGCAAATAGAACTGACCACAGCAAGATAATCAGTACATATAGAGGCCATAGAGTTGCAATAACAACTTATTGCTGGTGACAATCATAGTACGAGGGCCACAATACCCTCTGATCAGGAAAGAAGGGGGAAAATTTTTTCAATGGGAAGAGAAAATAAAAAGAAATTTCCTTTCTTATTTCAGTATTCTTAATAAAAACGAAGGTGCACCATTAACAAAAGTTGGTTGCTTGCCAAAGCAAGCTGCATCAACTAAAATGCTACTCCAAACAATCACAATGGTGCTGTGATAAAATTCACACATCTATTTGCTGACCGTGAAACTTGTTATATTCAATATACCCAATCAACCAAGAAAACAAAGTCACTTCAGCAGTCAAAACATCAAGCAAAGAAAATTGCTGAAACAAAATATCCACCCCAGAAATAAAACCAGGTTACTAATGCAATCATCCATTCAGACACACACATGATGAAAGAACATTTACAAACCAAGCCCAATAAGTAAACTAATAGATTTAAATGTTTGACCACGCACACCATGTAACCCACAGGCAAAATGCTTTCTTTGCACACACACACACACACACACACACACAAAAGACAATCGTGCAGAAATGTTTACACTTCAAGTGCCTACAATTAACCAACACTCACTCAATTAACCGTAAATTTCGAATCTTTGTTTGCGCCACGTTGGTTCCTGGAATGAAAGTGCCTGCTTTAACATCAACAAATCAACAAAAAAATAAAGATAAAAATACCCCCAAAGACTTAGACTTTTCATATACTCCATCAAGAACCTCCAAGAAACAGCATTAAATCTCCACATCCAATAAAGAAAACAACATCCAAATAACCCAAGTTCTCAATCCCCAATAACCAATACAAACAAATAAAAAAGAAGCAGAAAAAAACAGCTCAAACCCAGTAAAGAATGAGGACTGGCATACAGAAAAGTCGCAAACTTTAATGGTTATGGGCGTACCTGAGACCGTGTAGAGGCTTCTGGGTGTGGCTGGAGAGAAAGAGAGAGAGAGAGAGAGCGATTGGGGGAGAGAAGAGAGGGGGGCGGCTCTCTTCTATTTGCCGTCAACAAAGGAGATTTTCCAAGCTAGTTGGGGACTGACTGGAGAGGTGAAACTTCCCTATGACACGGTCTTTACTTTACTTTCCCCCATTCTCTCTCTCTCTCTCTCTCTCTCTCTCTCTCTATATCTATCTTTCTCTTTCTCTTTCCATCTCTAAAGTCTAACCCTATTTTGTTTTTTCTTTTTTCGTCCCATTTATTTGTACTGCTGTAGCAAAGGACACGTTGCAACTTTTCAATGGTCAGCACGTGATAGTCAAACGTTCGCAAAATGATTTTTTTTTTACCCTTTTTACACGGCAAAAAAACTTTTGAAAAAAATAGATAAACACAAAATTGCGATATAAATAGATAATATAAATTTATTTTTAAATTTTTAATTATTAATTAAATAATAAATTTAATATAATTAATAATTTAAATTTAAATAATAAAATTTTATTATTATTATTATATTTAATTTTTATATTTATATAATATGACTCAAAATTTTTTTATTAAGTTGCGAGCAAAACTTCAAAGTTAAAAATGAAGGTACAAGTCTTCCAGGATCTGACCAGTATGGCCGAAATCAAAAGTAAATTTGCGTCAATAACAATAGGCTCCTGTAGGATTTAATAAAAAATTGAAAGGAAAAAAAAATATTTAGACTAATGATAAATAGATGAGAAATAAAATAATAGATAAAAAACAAAAAAAAGTTATGAGAATAATAAACTATTTAAATAGACGATGAATATGTAAAAAAAAATGATATCAAAAAATATATGATAATGAGTTTTTTTTTTCCTCATTCTATTTTTTTTATCTTTTCTCGGACTCCAAACAACCCCTTAGATTTGTGTCCATAAAGTTTGGTAAGCAGCATAGATCAAGAATCACACCGCTTTATTGTGTATAATAGTTAAAAGACTATTATACTGAATTATTAAAAAAATATATTTTTTAAGTTCAATAAAAGTCGTCAAACCACCTCTATTTTTCTATTCTTCTCAACCAAACACCGAATAAAAAAAAAAAAGAATTGGAAGATGATTTGGAGTGAAATTACAAAAATCTACATCGACATTGCGTTTATTATGTACTTAGTGATTGATCTGTTGATTTCACGGTAACCACACACTTTTGGATGCTCGTACTCTCTCGTAAATGACTACGTGTAAGAGTTTAACTTTAGACAAATTAGATAATTATCATATAGGTTAAAAAAAAATTTATGGCAAACATCTTATTTTATTTGAGTATAAAATTAATAAGAGGGACCAAGGGATGGTGAGAGGGGGTAATACTATTGCTCCCCATAATTATATGATACAACTTATCATTTAAATTAGTGATAAGTGTTTTTTTTTTATCAAAATAAAAATTGTATTGCATGAATATTGTCATCGTATTTATAAATTAAGAGTTAAAGTTATTGTTGATATTCTTATTTAATATTTTTTATTAAAAAAATTTACTGTTATAATATTAATAAAATTAAACGACACTTCCTGATTATAGCGATAAGTGTTATTTGTACCGGTTTTAAGTTTCTTAATTTTGTTTTGAAGGTAAGGCTCACGCGGTCAATGCGACACGTGTTAGACGCCGACATTCATTTCTAATTAATGTCGTCATCAACATCAATCACCACTCATTGATTAGCGATTTAGCGGCAAGTTTTGAAGCAGCAATTCGGCAAGACATTCGATTTTGAATATTGGGCTCGCTAAAGGGCTCATTTAACGATTTAAGTAAGATCTGATTTTTTTTTTAAATGAAGGATGAATAAAAATAAAGTATAAATTTATAGAAAAAAATAAAAATTAGTCACTATGATAAATAGTTTAACTTATCATATTATTAGTGAGAATCTCTTATATATCTATAAGAGAATTTTTAAAAAAAATATACTGATCCAGAGATGAAACACTCAGTTTAACGAAATAATCAACGCATGTATTATCTTTTCAAAGCATATATTAAAGGTGATAATCCCATCGTTTTTGTAATCAAGATAAACACTAATGCTGTGTTTGGGAGGGGGGAAAGTGGGGAGAGGGAGAGGAAAGTGAGAGAATTAAGGTAAATTGTTGTGTTTGGAAAATGTTTGAAAAGTGGGGGAGAGGAAAGTTTCTAATTCCTCTAATCTTCCCTATCCCACCAAAACCAATCCTCCCAAAAATGGGAGGAAAGTTGTTAGTTCTCATACTAAATTTATTAAATGACTCAATTACCCTTACATAATTTAAAAATTACAATTTTACCTAAACAAAATATCTTAATATAATTTATTATGAAGGATAAAATTGTTATTTCAACATATTTTATATTCTTCTCCCTCACTTTCCACCATTTCCCAAACAAAAGAATTTATAATTTTCCTCCCTCTCATCACCTCTTTCCAAACACAAGAGAGGATAGAAAATATTATCTTCCTCTAATGATCCTCTCCTCCACTTTCCTCTCCCTTACTTTCCTCTCCCTCAAGAATTTTATCCAAACATAGTGTAAGCGATGAGAGGTTGATATAAATAAGATGTAATTTTACGGACAAGTAATTACAGTAACCTCCAACTTTGGGCATTTGGTATGATTGTCATTTTGATACAAATTAATGTGGTAAAACTGGTAAGCAGCTTCGTGAGGGAGATGAGATGCATTATGCACGTAAAATAATAATCCATGAACATACCAATAAACACAAGTACAGTCGTCACTCAAAAAAAAAAAAAGAACAATAATTATGGTCAAATGCGATTTTCGTACCTAACAGTTGTGCTAGTTTACCTTTAATAGCAGGCTGCCAAATTAGTCATCAACATTCGTATTTAATCAAGTACGTTACCATATTTTATTTTAATCAAGTAATTAATGATTACAGACCAAATTACACACCTAATTCGTGCTATTTTCGGCTAATTGGCTCTTTATCAATTTTTGTAAAGAAAAAATTTTTAAACTCACATAAGTGACTTCAACATAACAATAAAATAATATAAATTATTAAATAATTAAATTAAAATAAAAAAATTATCAAATATATTAGATTAAACTACATTATTATTTATTATTATTAAATATAATAATATAATCTCATTCTTAAAAAAAAAAAAAACAAAACAAAACAAAACTAGCGTTGTGCGAATGCGTAGATATGCACGCGGAAAACATCATCATCAGGGCCGTCCGATTCAATGAGGTACACCATAACACATTTGAAAATAAACGGTCCTGTTACATGGTCCGAGGAGATGGTTAGAAAAATTGTCAAAATACAACTGATTAGATTTATTGTGTAACTGTTTTTATTATAAGTACAATTAAATAAAAGAAAAAAAATTATTTATCTTTTTATTACACAATAAATCTAACCAATTACATAATAAATACAGTTAGTTGCAAATCCACACAATTTTTCAAAAATTTTCTCTCTGAACGTTAAACTTTTCCTGAAAAGAAAAGTTACCGATACGTATTCACATTCACAGGAACCTGAAAAAATAAATAAATAAATAAAGAGTTAATATAATAAAAAATATAAATTTTACTTAAAATAATAAATTTAGCATCAATTTTAAAAAGTAACAGTTTATCATTTTTTAAAATTTTTTATAACAAATTTGGCACACTGTAAAATTTTTTAAATAGAATTTATCTGTTTCGATGATGTAACACTAATTTATATAATTATTTATAAATCTGTCATCAAAATTGACAATTTTTGTTCATATAAAATTATTATGTGCTAAATTTATTACAACAAAATTAAAAAAAAATAAATTATTACTTTTTAAAATTAATGTTAAATTTAGAGTAATATTAAATATCACGAAAATTATATCATGAAATATTTCAAAATGTATAATTATAAAAAGAATCATTAGTTTTATATGATTATCATGTCATAAAAATAGATATATTTCTATAACTCTACTATTGAAACTGACAGATTTTGTTAATATAAAATTATTGCGTGCTAAATTTATTATAATAAAATTTTTAAAAAATAAACTATTACTTTTTAAAATTAGTATTAAAATTAGAGTAATGCTAAATATCATGAAAACTGTATCACGAAATATTTCAAAATGTATAATTATAAAAAAAATTGTTAATTTTTCTAATACCGTCAAATTAAAAAATGAATCAAGTTAATAATTTTTTTTATAATTATATATTTCAAAATATTTCATAACACAATTTTTAAAATATTTATCATTACACTTAAATTTATTACTTTAAACACAATTAATGATACTTGTAAATAAACGATATACGTCCTTTTCAAGCTTCGGTCAATTCTTGGATCCCATTCAAGTGAGGCGCACGTAGACAAGTCCGCACAATATCATTACCTCCTTAATAAATGACAAGCGTGGGATTTATTATTGTCCAAGCAATTGGGGACAAAACAGACGTCGGACTCAGTCAAAACATTAAAATGATTCTTCTTGTAGCTCAAGTTTTGTGTTGGAAAGAAAGATGCCGTTTTAACTTTCAAGATAATGATTTGATAAAATCCCCCGTGATTACGGGGATTGTTTGCTCGTAGTTATCTATTGGCACACTTGTCCAAATGTTGTGCGCTTCACGAGGAGCTTGTTTTTTTTTTTTAATAGTTTAAAATCTAGTATTCAGAAATCTATTAAACTCTAATAATCTAGTTTAAAATGGGTGAACCCATTAAAAAAATAAAATTTTTTCAACGACTATTTTTTCTTACATAAGACTCAAATTTAAGATTTTATTTTAAAAAAATCAAATTTCTCGTCACCCAAACTAACCATCATCATTAGTGAAAAGGTCTTGTTTTTTTCTCGGCTACTCTTGCCGACGGTGACCATTTTGCAGGTTATTGGGCTGTCATGCATGGCCCAATCGTACAGTCTTGTCCTTTCTGAGACCTCACACCGGGCCTCGAAGCCGAAAATCTGGACCATTACATTTTAAGAATAGGTTATAATTGAAATAATTAGAAGTAGTTACTTACTATAAAATTTGAGATTTGAATTTTTATTTATTATTTTTATATTTTAATTATTGGGCAATTAGCTTTAAATGACAGTATTTGAAAACTTATATTTTGATATTTAGAGTCTTGGATTTTAATTTTCATATGATGTTTGTAGAAATTAGTTGAAAGTCGTAGATGCTTCAAATGAGAAAAGAAGAAGAGAATTGAACATTTTGTGTAATTGACTGACTGACTGACTTTAAGAAATTTTAGATCTTCCTCAAATAAGAAAACTCAAAAAAAAAAAAAAGGCTAAAAAATACTAAGGCAACAATGGGGCAATAGTGCCAATGATAGCACCAAAAATTGTAGGATTAAGCTCTCAAATCATGCTATCAGTCGTGTTATTGGTAGAATTCATTCCATTGAATTAAGAGAGCATAACAATTAACGTAATGCAAAATTGAGCTGGAAAAGCATTTCTAAACATGCATACAATGGTTGCAGGAATTTGCCATGCATCCTGGTCCAAAATTGTGCCCTTCATTCAACAATCACAATCCACAAAATTCAAAATAGAACAACCAAGCAGCACACGCTATGCATCCAAAAAAGGATTTTGGTTGCTAGCTGGTCACAACTCGCATTTCCTGAGCATTTTCTTGATCATTCTAAAAAAATAGAAGTAGTTCACAAGGATAAGGTAAGTAGGTTAAACATTAGACTCACTCCATATTGAGTTCAAATCACACTTGTTGTTATTGGAGTACCTCATAAATGTGTGATATGCAAGTCTTATTATAAGTCATTGATAGTTTGTAAATATAAGGACACTTTTTCTATCCCAAAACTTTTGTAAACAAAAAATAGAAAAAAAAGGGCACCCCTTAGAAAGGGAACACTAAAGACACTTGAATAGCTATGAGAAGAGTTCACCTCAAGGACAGAGAGCCCAACGTCATTATTTCTTCGGCCAATTTACACTATTGAAATCAAAAAAGGCCTCAAAAAAGCTTTTGATGCCATACTTTATTGCAGTTGGCGTGGGGAGGCAGTGAGCTGGGATGTAACACATGCTTTTCGGCTTGCAAGCCCACAATTAAACATCATGACGATGGTCAGGTATACAACACAACTAACATGGCCTTTCTCTTCTTTTTCGGCTCGAAGGTTGGCCTACAATCCATGCCGGATTATGAAGTTCCCTACCTTCGAGGAGACTTTCCATCATTTCTCTTGGGCATTATGTGATCGACAATGAACCTTATAACTATATATTATCCATTTTTTTCTTGTTGAAATTGGGCATCCCTCAAATGACAAGAGAAGTTTGGCCTACAATCTATGCTGGTTTTTTTCTCCTGCCTATTGTGTTAAATTGGCATTAACTACCTAATAAAAATCAAGTCATTCACATCAAATTTAAGTAAATCGCAATACTTTTTTTGATTGCAACTTAATTGTCACTAATCATAACATATATATATATATATATGATTTTAGACAATATAAATTTATTTTATCATTTTTTATTCAAAACTTTTTATTTCCACCTACATTTAATATTGAATTAACTTAGCCCAAGCGAAAAATTCTTGTTTACCTATCTTGCTTCTCAAGGAATGACGCACCATTTTCCCAGAGCTGGAAAAGTTATTATCGATTTAAAAAAGCATGCCATTGTGCTTGTTATTGACACATTTGGTCCAGTACCAACTTCGAATTGAACATTATAGAACAATGACCCAACCGTATTATAAATTCCGAACTGCTCACGGTGACTTAGAAATTAGAATGAAACCGAATCAATTACTAAAATGCTCTTCTGTTAAGTACTTTAACTCATTATATAAAGATTCAAGACAGATTTTCAATTGAATGAACGTCGCTAAAAATGGTCCGCTGGACCACCCGCCAAAATGCTTTTTAATCATCTCTTATCCCCTAGTACATGTATTCCAACTAGAATCACGATTCAAGGGAACGGCTTGTCGTTTGAATGTCGTCTTGTGATCTATAACTAACGGTTTAAAATTAAAGATAAAACTTACTGGTTTCACTTAATTAGTTTCGAAATAACTACAAAATGATATGAACTGTTAGATGATTAAATTTATGAAAAAATTAAAAACTGATATAAACTGTCAGAGTCATTTATTGAAACTAGTATAACTACTTGTTACTACCTATTTGATATCATCTAATGTTACTTTTAAATTAATCAAAGCACCAAACCTTATTATGAACAACTAAATGTAACTAATAACTAATTATGTCGGGGTCAACGCCCCAAAAAAAAGACGAACCAGAGAAGCCAAGGCACTTAAAAGTGGAGTTTATTGTACAGCTCATGTGCACAAAATACAAACACTAATTTTCGGTTTGGTGAACTATAATACTTAGCTGACGAGTATAATCAATTATATATTCTTTAGATCATTCGTTGTACAAAACAAAGTCCAGTTTCATGAGGTCATATCAACAAATACAAAACAAATGGTTACGTACATTTGGTCCAGGAAAGTAAGCCATTGCCAAAATTTTGTTTGTCTTCATGAAATTTTGAATGAGAGGCATTTGTGTTAGTTTAAAAATATATAACTAAAACAAAAGGTACTTCGTTAAAGAGAAGTGACTAGATTCAAGTAGATGAAATAAGGAGAGGGAGAGACACGTAAGTTGATTTAGATATCTTTATCAAGAAAAAATTTAAAACAGTTAAGTCTTATAGCTAATTTAGTATACGTCAAAATGAGACAGTGAAAATAAATTCATATAGTGGTTCTCAGTTATATTTGAATTGAGACTTTATTGCCGTTGTTGTTATTGCCGTGGTTGTCTTTGGTCGCTTGGGGCATACTCGTTGATTAGATCGATCCTCTGGAGGCCAACGGCAATAGAAACAAGCAAAAGGAGGAAGCAGAAGAAGGGGAAGACACAGAAAAAATGAAGGGGGAAAAAAAAAAAAGAAAAAAGAACAGGCACCCCCGGGAAAAAAGTACAGTTCATTAGTCAGATTTTGAAAGTAACCAAAAATGAGGGCAGAAAGGCGTTTTAAAAGAACTTGCATCTTGTTGGCGACTCCCTGTAGAGACATAATTAAATCTTATTAATTCCGATGGTCTTGCTGGCATATGTTGGCAAAACTTTCTGGAATCCTTTTCGCAAGTCCATTGAATTGGTTCATTGTCTGTTTTTTTATCTTTGCATTCTGTATTATTGTGGTGTTGCTCTTACAGTCTTCACGATAAAAGCTTGAAGTTGATGATTAAAAAAAAATTAATTAAGCGCTTCGTTATATAATTTAATTTTTATATAATAATAAAAAATTACATAATTTATTTAATAATTTTTTATATAATTTTAATTATTAAATAGTTTATATCATTATTTACTATTTTATTACTATTCAAACGCTGGTCTTCAATATTTTCTATTAATTAATTATGGGGGCACATGAGATCATCATTAGAATGGGCACATCTATAATTAGGTAGTTTTTTTTTTTTGACCAGCTTTAATTAGGTAGTTTAAAGCATCATGCCCATGTAATTATTATGGTAGCAGACAGTGCAGGCCATAATAAAACTTGGCGAGGAAACCATTTGTCAAGTTATCTACACAATTTTTTTATTTTTGCCCTTTTGTTTAATAGCTTTCGGGTACCATTACGTTTTACGGCCCCAGTTCGTATTCGATCTTCAATTTATTATGAGGCCAGATCTCATATGCGTTAATTATAAGCAAACCCCTTGTTTGGTTTATTGCCATAATTAAAATCATTTCCTTGGAACATATTTCAAGTTGAAGCCTCAGTGCCTTGGATTGGTTCTTAAAATTATTACCTTGTTTCTTTTGGATAAAGAGAAGTGGAGTATGGGCTAGGAAGACTTTATTTATGAAAAAGAAAGCTTTTAGCAAGGAAGTCTCATTATTTTTGTTGACTTTGATTGTGGAATCTTGTTATTTTAAAGAACTATTGAGTTTCTTCATTCTCGACTTGGTCTCCCTCTATCATTCCCATTAATTAATTCCCCCCCGCCCCCAGGCTGCCCCTTCCAGTTGTATGAAACCTTTTTTTTTTTTTTTTTAACATAATGTCTAGTAATTTAGTTCTTAGAATAAACAGAAAAAATAGGTTTATAAATACTCAAAAAAAAAAAAGTGTTTACACCCCAATTCTATTTAAGAGAAAAATCTTCTATTAAATGAAGAGGTTTGAGGGTGATGAGATTTTAACTGTCACCACCCCTTAACATTTTATAAGAGTAGTTAATTGAGTTATTTTGTTAATTTTATGAAACTAAAAGCTGCCAAAATAAGAAAGTAATATGACATTTTTAGTTTTTTAGTATAATCGCTTTGATCAAATTTATGAAAGATCGATGCAGGAGTTGTTGACAGTTAACTGCCATACTGTTGAATTGTTTTTGCAACTAATCCAACACCTCGATGTACCTAGAACTAGGAGAACATGGCATGGAAGTTTCATTTCTTGTACGTTAAAATTATAATAATTTTTTTAGAAAGAAAAGTAAAATAGGAGAGTTTGGACCTTTGAGAATAGATCTACGGGATGAAATACATACATGTTTTCATGTTAGAGATCAAAAATCGTTTAATATTTCGCTATAAATATTCTTAGTTTTATAGTTGAAAGTCTTCTGTTAAATGATTGGAGGGGATGAATTTGAATAAAACATTTGTTACATGAACATAAGTTGGTTGCTAATACTAATTTGAAAAAATCTTTTTGACTTCAAAAAAATAAATTTAGAGTAATAATAAAGTAATATATATCATTATATAGTTAAATTTATGAAAAAAAGAAACAAATAACCTGTTATATACAGTTAGATAAAACTTCGTTATTATTTTAATAGTAGCACGTTATGCAATTTTACTATACTACTTAATAATAATTAAGAAAATGAAATAAAAGGGTTAGAGTCTAGATCCTATTTTGTTATTTACTTGAAAAAAAAAACCAGAAAAGAAAACAAAGAGACAGAATATATCTTTGTATGAAATTTTGACAGAACAAATTCTTAAAGAAAATTTATTTTCTTATAGTGTTCTCAAAGTTTTGGGCGAAATCGCACCTAACGCGTCCATTCAACCGGTGGCCAACTTCAACGACTTTTTTAGAAGATCATAACCTTCCACTCAGCCAGGGAGCATTTAATATGTAAGTTAAAATGCGAAGCCAGACGGTTGAGGTTCACCAATTCTCTGCAAACCCTCCCATGAGCTGCTACGTCCCTTCTCCTCAGTATATGTAAGTTATTTTTTATTTTTCTTTTATTTTTGTTATTTTTTGTAAAAAAAATGAGAAAATAGGATGATTCTCAACAATTTTGTTATAAAATATTACATTTATACTAAAAAATGATATGTCCAATCCAAATGAATAAGACATGAAAAGTATCAGATTAAATGTATGTTTAATTTTATCAAACGTCTTAATAATTTTTTATTACAAAACTTTACAGTCTATGTGTTGTGTTGGCAGATGCTATTAAACAGCAACGAATAGTAGTGTGTGTGTGTGTCTATATATATGTCATTCACTGGACGGTTTCCCTTACAAGCTAGCCGGGGAAGACATCCTAAATTCCCAATTAGACGACGAGGAAAAAGTTCTCAATTACCTATAAAATAGGGGGAAAAATGCTGGGACAGGGAAGAATATTCTCAATTAGTCTTTGTTGTCAATGGAGTAATTTTATAAGGACGCAAATTCTTTAATGCTGAACAGACGTAAACTTATTATTACGACTTAATTATTAGTTATGCAACTTTTAGTTATTCATTGATCGGGAATAATGATAAAATACTGCTGAAGGTGGTAATTCGGTGGTGTCCCCTTCTGAATAAAAAAATGATTTTTGTGTAAGCGTACTATGAGTTTTAAATTCGTTAATACTGTAATTAGATTTGAAGAAGTCATGTTTTATAGCCTAACAGTGCTTTGATGGGAGATTAGCTTTTTGAGGACGGTTGAATGGGGACGTCAACTGATAAAATAGGTCAACTCCAACTCATAGATCTGATGACCGTTATACTTCTTAATAGATCTTTTTTTTTTATAAAAAAAAACAATGATGAAATTATAAATATCTTACCATTTCATGTGACATCTAATTCATATTAACACAAGTCGTTATTATTTTTAATAAAAATGAGTATGAAAAAAAATTGATTTTATATCTAGTAACTAGTAAAAATTATTGTGATCATTATACTTACTTGTAAGAAACATTTTTACCGTACTTACAATGTGACCAAAACTTAGAAACTTCTACAAATTGAGACACTAAGAGGTAAATTTACTGTCTTGCTAAAAAAAAAAAAAGTAATTGAGGTAAAATTTGAATATGTGATTTATCAAATTGAAGTCTCGCTTAGGAAAATAACTGAACGCATTTATGAGAGCTACAATCCATTATCACAAACTTCAAACTTTCACAAGACACGGAATTGACTGGATGATAATTCATTTATTCTTAATCGTGTTCACATTTACTTTAAGTTTAGAAAAAATTGTAGTGGACTTTATTTAAATATTCTTAAACGAATAATAAAATAATATTAAAGATAAATGATGAAATTTATAAAAAATGATAAATAAGTAAATTATTATAATTTTTAAATAAAATTATATAATTTATTATTATTATTTATTAAAAGTACTTAATATTACTTATTATAATAAATTTGTGGCAAGTCCATTGGATACCTTTATTAGATTAAATTATAACGAATCAAAACTCTGTAGCTCCGAAGTCGAGAAAACAACAAACAGACAAATGCTGCTTTATTTTTATACAAAATACATAAATAAAAAAAAAGAAATAATAATAAATCACAAACAAAAATTTTGACCAGTTCCAAGTCCTTATCACACAATTTCTTTATTTTTTCCTCTTTGCTCAACAGATTTTTGATTTCGATAGATAGCTTTTTCGTGCTGCCGTATCTCCAAGAAAGTCATCTCAATAATTGTTAGATTAGACAATAACAAAGCACATTAAAGATAAGAAAAATTATATTTTTAGACAAAAATATCTGATTTTGTATCTAATTATAATAAAATTTTATTTTTTATAATCATATTAATATTTTATAAAATAAAAAATAAAATTATTTTATATTTTATATTTTATTTATAAAAAATGACTATTTATTACAATTTAAATAAAAATTGAGATATATTTTGTCCGCAAACGTGATGGCCAACTTAAAGAAAACATATGAGGAAAATAACTAATTAATAACGGAAGGATTTTCAAAAGGAAAGCCTTCTTTTTCACTACCGAACCCCGCGTTTTCTCTCCCTCCATTCCATCCTTCTCTGCCTCCACCCGTTCTCCGCCCGAGCGCCTCCGCGTCCTCCTCCGCCGTCCGTCGAAGCCCCCGGTTTGAACACTGACAAGGTCTTTGAAGAAAGAGTACTATGGGAAACTGCAACACCTGTGTGAGGCCGGACTCCGCTGTGGACTACGAAACGCATAGCGCCGACCACCACCACCACCACGGACGCAAGAAGAAGAAGTCCAAGGAGGGGAAGAGGAAACCCAACCCCTATACCGACGACCCAATTACTTCTCCGGCGGCCGGCCCGGTCCGAGTTCTGAAAGACGTGATCCCAGTCAGCCACCGGCCTCGAATCGGCGACAAGTATATCCTTGGCCGCGAGCTGGGCCGCGGGGAGTTCGGCATCACGTACCTCTGCACGGATCGCGAGACCAAAGAAGCGCTGGCCTGCAAGTCCATTTCGAAGCGGAAGCTGAGGACGGCTGTGGACGTAGAGGACGTGCGAAGGGAGGTGGCGATCATGTCCACGCTCCCGGACCACCCCAATGTGGTGAAGCTGAGGGCCACGTACGAGGACTACGAGAACGTGCACTTGGTTATGGAGTTGTGCGAGGGAGGCGAGCTGTTCGATAGGATTGTCGCCAGAGGGCATTACAGCGAGAGAGCGGCGGCCGCCGTGGCCAGGACTATAGCGGAGGTTGTTAGGATGTGCCATGAGAATGGGGTCATGCACAGGGACTTGAAGCCTGAGAATTTCTTGTTTGCCAATAAAAAGGAGAATTCTGCGCTTAAGGCCATTGATTTTGGCCTCTCAGTGTTCTTTAAGCCAGGTGCGTTCTGTGCAGTTTTCGAGTTTAAACTCCCTCTCATTCTCGCTCTTCCCTTGGGGTTTTGTTTTGAGATTAAATTTTGAGTTGTGGGTGTGTAAAGCTTTTTTTGTGGGGTTTGGGTTTTTCTGTGAAAGACTATTTCTTTTTTTGTAAGATTGTGTTCTTTGGATATTTGGTAATTTCTTTTATAATATTTGAGTATGAGGCCATCCTCATTTTGTTCTATTGATACGATCAAGGTTTTGAGTCCAGATTTTTTATTTGTTGATGACTTTTGATTAGTGTTTTTTTTTTTCCCCTCATAAAAAAGGGGGGGGGGGGGGTTTCTTGTGTCTGAGCTAATTTCTGAGTACTGAATTTTGTGTGGTAGGGGAGATATTTACAGAGATTGTGGGGAGTCCGTATTACATGGCACCAGAAGTGTTGAAGCGGAGTTATGGGCCAGAGGTTGACGTGTGGAGTGCTGGAGTGATACTTTACATATTATTATGTGGGGTTCCTCCATTTTGGGCAGGTGTCTTTTTTCTTCTCAACGATCTTACTATGATCCCCATGGTTGTGAGATATTGAATTAAATTGTATTTAAAGTTGCTTTTTTTTTCTTTTTTTTGGTCAGAGACTGAGCAGGGTGTTGCTCTTGCAATTTTGCGGGGGGCAATTGACTTCAAGAGGGAGCCATGGCCTCAGATTTCGGAGAGTGCTAAGAGTCTTGTTCGGCAGATGCTAGATCCAGATCCCAGGAAGCGGTTGACTGCTCAGCAGGTGCTTGGTAAGTCCTCCAAGATTTTGCGGGACTAAATTTGGAGCTGTTTGGCATTTTTTTGGTCTTACCTTTTGTTATGCAAGTTGCACTTTGGATGGCAATTTCTTCAGTCTGTCTAAGAAGCTCATTTGACAGAATTACAACTTGAAAATCATTACGAGGACATCAATGTTGTTCTAATGGAGCCATAGTTTCCTTTGGTGCCTACCTGGGACGTTTGGCTATTTGCAAGCAGTCCACTTTGCTACCACAGTAACACTTTGGTTTCATAAGTATGTGGACTAAGCTAGGAGTAGCATTGGCCTATGTCCTTGTTGTTGACTAGTCACCTTTGGCATACTGTAACAGATCATAAAAATTAGTAGGGCATGTACATTCTACATTACGTTAAAACCTTATTCTTGATCTCTGGAGAGAATTCACTGACTTTATGGGTGTTAATCTTTGGAAAAGTCTTGTGGAATTACTGGTGCAAGGGTTACACTGATGTGTGCTTTTCTTTCCTTTTGTTGATAGAGCATCCCTGGTTGCAAAATGCAAAGAAAGCTCCAAACGTCCCATTAGGAGACATTGTGAGGACAAGGCTGAAGCAGTTTTCTGTGATGAATAGATTCAAGAAGAAAGCATTGCGGGCAAGCATTTCTTTTTTTTTTTCTTTTCACTTGATCATGTGTTGTTATCACTTCAAATTCTGACCAAAATCTCTGCATCATGCAAATGCATTTATTGCGGAGAACTAAACTTGGTTAAATTAAATTTTACAGGTAATTGCGGAGCACTTGACCATCCAAGAGGTAGAAGTAATAAGAGATATGTTTAGTTTGATGGATACTGACGGTGATGGTAAAGTAACATATGAGGAATTAAGAGCCGGTCTTCGGAAAGTTGGTTCCCAGTTGGGTGAACCGGAGATAAAGATGCTCATGGAAGTGGTAAATCCCTGTCCTTGTAATTTTCCATGGTCAGGTCTATATATAATTGTCATTTTGCGTACTCCTATTACTGATTCTCCCAATGTCATTCTGACTAATATCCAAATCATTCTCACTTGCTGCATGATTCACTTAACTTTAGCAGTGAATTGAAGATGAAGTCTTGATTATTTGATTCATAGGTAATTGTATCAAGGCAAAGTTAATTTAGGAATTTTGCAATCATCAGTATTTATGTTTACAGAAATTGGAAGTGTATTCTTGTCAACACCAACAGTAAGAATCAAAATCCTCACACTTCCTTTCATGCATTGTCTTTAGCCACTTCTACTGGGACTACAATAGGTTTTCCCGGTGGTTGAAAGACTTTGTGAGTTGACTTCATCATGTTCTTGCAGCAATCTTAGCTGTCTGTAGGACTTGTCTACTTATTGCATAAATTATAAAATAAAATTGTAGGTCTTCTAGAGGATTAGAATGGATAGAAATTAAGTTTATTTTAATTCAAAAAAAAAAGATGTCATATGTTTATTAATCATTTAATAATTGTTTGAAAAAATGTTTTTATAAAGAAATTAACATCAACACTATCTCTAGTTCTCAACTACCCATCTCTGAACCCATGAGCTCAAATAAGTAAAGAACTGCTCTTCTGGCTGAGGCTAAAGTCTCGTGAAATGATAAATTTTGCATCTTTATTCAGGCTGATGTTGATGGGAATGGAGTACTGGACTATGGAGAGTTTGTTGCCGTGACAATTCACTTGCAGAAGATGGAGAATGATGAGCATTTCCGCAGAGCATTTATGTATTTTGATAAGGATGGCAGTGGGTACATTGAGTTGGATGAGCTGAGAGAGGCATTAGCAGATGAATCTGGTAAAACTGATGATGATGTTCTGAACGACATCATGCGTGAAGTTGACACTGACAAGGTATGACTTTTCAGCTTCACCTCGTTCGCCATCCTAGAAGCATGACTTTGGTCAATGCCTGCCAATTTTTTACGTTATCTCAGTTACTTGAATTGAAAAATGTTGCAACTAGTCCAGTGTCAGTGGAGGTTTTGGAATTGCTTTTCTTTTCTCTGTGTCCTCTTGACTTAGTGAACATTCTTCCTCCGACACCTTTTTCCTGTGTATTTCAGGATGGACATATAAGTTATGAGGAGTTTGTTGCGATGATGAAAGCTGGAACTGATTGGAGAAAGGCGTCTCGACAGTATTCAAGGGAGAGATTCAAGAGTTTAAGCCTTAACTTGATGAAAGATGGTTCCTTGCAGCTCCACGATGGGCTGACCGGACAAACTGTTGCTGTCTAAACTTAATGATTCATGATCTTGTGTTTTTTTTGTGCTCGCTAAACATCTCTGTCAATTGATTGACAATACTCTATACGCGAAAACCCGGCTTGACGATTTGACAAAATGCAAGCTGTAGGAGATATTGTAGTGAATATGCTTGGGGTTCAGCTGGATGGACTTCAAAGCATGCAGCAGAAAGTTGCTTATCGGCTCTTGGTCTTCTGCTCTTGCTTGGCATGATGCTGGCATATATGGCAGTTTTCACATTAGATTTAAATTTGTTGTAAATTTGTCTTGCCAATTGTGTTAGATTATTTATTTTTTTTGGTACTTTTTAATTCATTTTTGGTGTTTGGGCTACTTTGTGCAGAAACAAACGACTGGAGCTAAATGTTTTTGTGAACTTTGAGGTAAATTTTTAATGTAAGGCTCTAGTTTTGGATGATCGAAAATGCAACATACCAACCACGTTCTCGAATCATTTGCTTGGCAAAGATTCCTCTCTCCAATTTTATATTTTGCACTTCGCAGTCAAAGTTGCTACAGGACAGTCATTGGTGCGGCTTTGAATGGCATCTAATCTGACCAAGTCATCTAGACAATTTCACTAAACAAACTCGCAAATTTTCTCCCTTAATTATGCAAAATGGGAAAGTTACAAGGATGCCGTGCATTTGAAGCGTTTCGAATGTAAGTCTGCGGATTATATCATCATAGTATTGATAATGCAATTTTATATTGTTTCACTACATAATCACAGTTACCGACATGACTAGACCATAAATATCTAACGATCTTGATGGTATACTCAGAGTCTCAGAGTCTAAAACGCTGACTTGAGTATAAAACACATCAAGCTCACCGCGTACATAGCCATTCCTGTCTTCGACGACTGAAACTCGATTTCCCATTTGAGAAAACTTTTTAAATACGAAATTATAGGCATACTGTAGACTAAAATATTAAATTGTAAAATATGTATTAAATTTAATAAAAATAAATAAATTATTAAATATTATTGAATAAATTATATACTTTTTTATATATTTCATTAAATATTTTAATATAATTAATTTTTTTTAATCATTAGCCTAGTGATCTGGAGCTCATACTTAAGCATTTGAAGGGACAACTGTGAACCAAGCGGAGGATTCAAATCCTCGCCTGATCTGGGGGGTCACTACTCTCACCTACCCAAACAAATGCTCGGCTACTATGTCAATATGGTTTTATTATTCGCATTTAACACCCGAACTGAAGAATTCCAAGCTTTTGGGAAGTACAGCCTCTTTGCTGGCTTATTGGGCTTAAACTAAGTTATACACGTCTTTAATTAAAAAAGCTTGGAAATTCGGGCTTAATTAGAAATTGATTTGGGCCCACTAAACGCCTTCCCCACAAAGAGGTGGAACTGGAAGAACAAAAAAAACAAAAGAATAATGTAGTGATCTTGAATTTAAATTTTTAAAAATATAATTTTGTTAAATATTTATTGAGAGATTTTTATTATTTTTTAGAGATATATTCGAGTTAGAGTGGTAATCAACTCAATTATCATTTTCCTAACAAAAAAAAATAAAGAATAATATAACCGGTAAATTTTAGTGTGATGATAAAATTCGTTACCGTTTAATTAAAAGTCTCAAATTTAAGTTCTTAAAGATGCAGCTGTGTTAACTAATTACTGAAAAACTTTTATCACTTTTCAAAATCCTACTTAAATTAATTCAAATTAATCTGTCTATTAAATAATTTCAGACAAAAATAATAATAATAATAATAATAATAATGCAAGAAAACTTATCCCGAATTCCCAAGAAAAATCACATAATTATTGATATGGAATCCATCACCTTAGTGCTGTAGGACCCACACAGGATTGTTCGCCGCCGACCGCGTGTTTCAGTATCAGCTCCACCCCGCCCGCACGTATAAACATAACCGTCAGATCCGCCAACCTGCTTCCTCTTTCCCTTTTTCCGTCAACCCGGTCCCAATTCATCTTCTCCACTCTCCGCCGGCCACCCAATCCCACCGCCGATACGGCGACACACACCAAAAGAGGGAAAGCAATTCCCGAAAATGGGTATGGACTACTACAACATATTAAAAGTGAATCGAAACGCGAGCGAGGATGACCTAAAGAAGGCGTACAAACGGCTGGCCATGATATGGCACCCCGACAAGAACCCGACGGCGAGGAGGGTGGAGGCAGAGGCCAAGTTCAAGCAAATCTCCGAGGCATTCGACGTCCTCAGCGACCCCCAGAAGCGCCAGATCTACGACCTCTACGGCGAGGAGGCTTTGAAATCTGGGCAATTCCCGCCGCAGCCTCCGCCGTCGTCGTCGGCGTCGACGTCGAGTTATAGTAATAATAGGCACTATTACCACCATAGGCAGAACAACCCGAACCCATCCTTCAGGTTCAAGCCCAGAAATGCAGAAGATATATACGAGGAGTTGTTTGGATCGGATAGCAGTACTGCTGGCGGCGGCGGCGGTGCCGGAGACCATGGTCGGGGGTATTTTAGGAATAACAGTAGCTACTATAGTAATGGAGGGGAGGCGAGAAAGGCGGCGGCTATTGAGAATGTGTTGCCTTGTAGCTTGGAGGATCTGTATAAGGGTGCTAAGAAGAAGATGAAGATTTCGAGGAACGTCTATGACGCTTCTGGGTAATGTTGCTATTTCTACTTCTACTTCCCTTTTGGGATTTCCATTTTCATTAAAGTCTGTTAATTTTTTGTCAATTTTGGCTGTTATGGAGAATTTAAGCTTGAATTTTGGTTAGTATTGCTGGCTATGAAGGAATACAAAATTTAAGAGTGGCTCGCAAAAATCCTAAATTTCCTCGATGGCTGCTTAGTTTCCTGCTAAAAGCTGTTGTAGTTTGGCTTAAATAC
Organism: Carallia pectinifolia; assembly: GCA_037832335.1. Classification (NCBI taxonomy): domain Eukaryota; kingdom Viridiplantae; phylum Streptophyta; class Magnoliopsida; order Malpighiales; family Rhizophoraceae; genus Carallia; species Carallia pectinifolia. The sequence goes on along the minus strand of CM075448.1, from coordinate 20,996,056 downwards.
ATTAGAGTGTGTTGTATTATTGTACGAGAAATCAGTTTGGATTGTGAAGTAGTCAAGTTACACACGTTGGAGTTATAATGATTGCCTTCGTAGATTACTGTTTGAAAGATCATTTCCTTGCTGGTTTGTCAAGGGGAGTGCGCAGGTCTGATATACGAATATGATATTCGTTTTTCACTTGAAGGTGTCAATCTGCTTTTGCTGAATCTTGCTTGAGTTGGAGATGACCAGTCCTAGGGCCAGCCAATACCACCTTGTTGAATTAACTGACTCTTAACGAATGCCAAGAAGAAGTGTTGTCGTTTGACAGGCAATGAAATCAACTATCTGGCCCAAGTGTTTATCCAAAGGGTTGCTGCATTATTGCCTTGTGTTATGGCAAAATTTGGTTTGCAGTGAAATATAATTGTATAAATTAACGACGAAATCTGTCGAAGCATTTTTCTTTACTGGATTGAATAAGCATGTTTTCTGAAGGAGCAAATTTAGCATAGCTTAAGAAGTAGAAAGTGTGAGAAGGATTACCCATATACGCTTGCTTTTTCCCGTATCAACTGATATAATTGGAATAAATAAGACAAAGATAGGGTGATCTATGTTCCTTTTGTGACTTGGTGAAATAATTTATTGTTTTCTTTGTTTTTATTAACAAACTATGAGTCCATAATGTGCATGCAAGCATTTCCTACTTTCCTGTTCTATTAATATTAGAGAAGTGATTATAAAATAGCAAGGTGAGTTTGTGGCTTTTGACTTAATTGTCGCATCTAATTTTTTTTAATTGAAGTTGTATTGATTCCAAACAACTATTGGTCTCTGCTTTTGACTTGATATGTTAGCAATGCCTTGCAGCAAGTTCCGGACTCTTGAAGAGATATTGACCATCGAGGTAAAACCTGGTTGGAAGAAGGGCACAAAGATTACATTCCCTGAAAAGGGTAACCAGGAACCTGGTGTTATTCCTGCAGATCTTATTTTTGTGGTGGATGAAAAACCACATGCTATATACAAGAGAGATGGTAATGATCTGGTGGTTAGCCAGGAGATTACACTGCTGGAGGCCCTCACCGGTAAGACCATTGATTTGACTACGCTGGATGGGAGGAATCTTATGATCCCACTTACAGATATTGTGAAGCCTGGTGCAGAGATAGTTGTGCCAAACGAAGGAATGCCAATTTCAAAAGAACCTGGAAAGAAAGGAAATTTGAGAATCAGGATTGGCGTCATTTATCCGTCAAGGCTAACTGCAGAACAGAAATCTGAGCTAAGAAGAGTTCTGGGGGGAGTTTCATGATAGTTTCACTTGTTCCAACCTAAGGGACTTAAATGACTGTGTTTGGGTGTATATGGTGTATCTGTGCATTGTTTTATAGGATGTGTATAGTTCGGAAGGCTTCCATAGGGTCAATGTGTGAATCGTGGATAAGGTGAATCGTGGATAAGTGTTTCTGTATTACTTAGTAATGAGGTTGAACACCGCGTAAGCCCAAGTGAAGGCAACGTGTAGATGAATTCATGGCACTCTTCCGCAAACATTTAGCCTTTTCGATTGGATGCTATGTACATTGAATTCGAGGCACTCTTATTCTAGACAGATATTTTAGCAAATTGATCGAGTTCTTGACAGAAAGGCGAGCAGTGATAATGTTATTCCATTTGACATTTCTTCATACCTCATTCCATTACATAATTCTATGTGTTCTATATCTGAGATTCAAGACAACTTTCTTTTCCATTCTGTTTTTTTTTTTCACACGAGAGGCCAAAAAATGGGATAATGAGGACATAGTTACTAGGATTTAGACCCAAAATTGGGACGTTGTAATAAAAATTTCTCAACTAATTATGTTTGAAGCGCAGAATTGTTCAGATTTACTTCCACAGAAAGTGTTTGCACGTTTTATATTTGTGATGGTGAGGCGTTCTTATATAGTCCAACATTTAGCCTGTTGCCTATCTTATCTAAATCCAAATTCCGTTATAGATGATGGGGATTCTGACAAACCAGACAGGTTCGGCCGTGAATCATCTGGTCGATGAAACTGAAGTGATACCCATAACGTGGCAACATAGGCGTGAAGTTTTTTGGGCTTAGTCCGACCCAAATAATGTCCCATGCCCGATTGTACCCTCCTCGTGATCCTTCATTTTAATATTCTATGAATCTGCCACCCAAAGTTGTGGTCTATTAATAAATTTATTGACTACTGTCAGATCAGATCTTGGATTTGAGTGCTTATTATAGTAATTGGTAATATTAAATTTATGTTGGAGTCTAATGCGAGTCATGACTTAACCATTCGAATTATTTACATTCACCTTAAACTTTAACATAATATTCTCTAAGAAAAAACAAATTGTGACACCACCTTCAATTTTTTATTTTATTTAAAAGAAAAACAAGTCTATGAATTAATGGTGTCTGGTAATATTTTATAAAGAAAAATTTAAGCAAAAATGCTGCTACGTTGAAATTGTAATACCTCTAGTCAAATTTCTGCACGTTAAAAACATCGAATTTTCATGAGATTTAAAACAAATTTTTTATAATTTCAGTTGCTGTGCTATGTGGACGAATTGGGTTCGCCTAAAAAAATGCTGTTTCTGGTCGCAGATGGATGACATCTGCCTTTCTTTCTGTGGGTTTGTGGTCAGGTTTCAATCAACGTTCTGGTCATCGTACAAGTTGGCTTTGCACGACTACAGGATATCACTTGTCAGTTAAGCCTTCCAATCCTCCCGAAATTCAAAAAATCCAAAAATTTTATGAACTCAAAACTATTTTATATTATATATACACTATTTTATAGTATCTAAATAATATTTATAACGTGTACGGAAAATTCATATTAAAATATTTTTAATCCAAAAAAAAAAAAGAAAAAGTAGGCAGTGGAAAGATTCATGACAGGGATGCAGCAGTAGTGGAGGGTTGCCTTATCCCCTTGTAATTAATACACTTCCTGTCCTTTTACTTACCTCCCTTATCCATCAAACAATAATTTTAAGTTCAGTCTAAACTTGGAAGGGACTATCATCTTTGAATATGATGGCTCCTTCAGTCTCTTCTCTGGCGTATGTCAAGTAGCTAATCCAACACTAGTTGCAATACATTGAAGTTTTAACTTTTCTTTGTATGTTTGACAAGTTTAGTTTGACAAACTAGTCGAAAAATTGTTTTCAGCAGAGAAAAGCAATTAAAGACCTAAGCCAATTTTTGAATGTACTGGGTCCATAACCTAACAATAACTTTATTGTCATTTAAGATGCTGGTTACTTGTTCTCTCTCACTCTTGTGTACATGGACCACATACATCCGTCGAAAACGACATGGGGGAAGGAAAATTTTTAAGGGGGACTTCTATATTGTTACTTGTTTGCCATATTGATATGGTTAAAGCCACATGGGGGAAGGAAATTGTTGTAGGGGGACTTCTATTTCGTTTCTTGTTTTTGTAGATTGATATGGTTATTATTATTAGATTAAATAAAACGTAGAGGACAAAAAACTTTAGAGGAGTGGAGTTGGGATAGCAATTGTCCACTTGATTTTTTTTTTCTCTTTTTTTTGTTTTTCCTAACACAAAGCAAATGTCCACTTGCATATGGATGAAGGCATGAAGCCATGAAGGCATGAGTAACACGACGACAGCACCATTCCCAAAAGATATACTCTGCTTTTGGCCTTTTGAGTGGGCTTTGTCAAAAGAGCAAAGTCTTCTGTCACTCATAGAATTGCTTTATTTTAGAAAATACTTGTGAAATCTTTTAAGTAAAATTATTTAGACGAAATTAAAATAAAATTAAAGTGATATAAATTTTTAAAAATTTAAATTAAAAAAAATAAATTATTAAATATTATCAAATGAACTACATAATTATTTTAGTACTAGTCAAAATACAAGTGGGTAGTTTCGTAAAATTAATTCTTTTTTTTGCTTTTAAAGCAAGTTGTTGAGAAAGTTGGGAATAAGAATCACAAGGACGCTAAGATTGTTTAGCGGGTGCACCAGCTTTAGTTGCTAGATATAGAAAAGTTGTTCAACCACTTTTGGTTACTCCTCCAAATCCCACACGGTATAGGATTCCCTTTAGCTTTAGGAATTTCCCACCCAAAAGTAGCAGAAATATTGACATTTCCATATCCGTTCATGCACGTTAGAAACTCCTGCAAATATAGAGATTTGATTATGACTAAAATATAATTTATCAAATTTTATTTTGATTGTAATAAATCATTAAAATCTTTGTAATTGTGTAGCATGCTCCAAAAATGTAAAAGAATCACGACCAATCTCTCAAATAATAGTATGACACAATCATCGGTGGAAAGCTCTGAATTGAGTCTGCTTTGGGAGGCAACCGCGGCATGTGCTTCTGTTGCCCAGCATTAATATCCGGCCATCCGATCAATTTAATAGAAGATGGGGGCCACGCCCATGCCTACCCAAATGTCCCCCTTTTCTCTGATCGGAACATGCACGGGACTCCTAATCTGCAAATTTTTTTTTTCTATTATTTTTGTTAACAAAATGGTGGTCTTGTAAACAATTGTTTTGGGAGCGAAAATATTTTGCTGATAATTTTTTATAAAACCATGCCCAAAAATTAATACTCTCTTCAACATGTGCTTTAATTAAATTTCAAACACCTGAAAAGTCCAATATTTTAAAAATAAGTCTCAATAAATTTTACACTTAATCGAGTTTTTGAGAGCCTGATTATCATTTATTTATTTATTTTTTTTTGCCCTCCATGACATGGAACAATTGTATTGTCACATCACATTTAAGTCCAAATGAAATCGAACTTTGTTGAAACGAAAACCATACAAGAAAAAAGGAATCAAGACAAGGAAGTAAAGACATGAGTGTCCCTACCACCATGCAATGACCAGTGCAAAATTCCTCTGTATTATGCAACTTCGTTTACCCGAAAGTTTCTTTTCTAAGTTTTTTTGTTTTTTTGCTCCCACTCTTTTCTAAGTTTCTTCTTCCTTCCTGTTCATTGACAAAAACATATTGGCAGTCTTATTGTATCGGATTAGACATTTTAAATTTGATTGTGAGAAGAGAAGATTTATTATAAAATTAGAGAGGTTATTGTTTGTTAGAAAATTTATTATTATGGAAATTTGATCATAATCATAATATGATTTTGCAAATCAATCTATTTATCTGATTGTAATTTGTTAAAAAATTTACAATAATGAAGATTTGATTACAATTAAAGTATGAATCAATTAATATGTGTGAATTTAATGTCATGATTATGCAAACGCATAATATGTAATATTAAAAAATATATAATTAATTAAATTATTTATTTATTTTTTAATTTAATATATTTTTAATAATTCAATAATTAAAATTTTGTATATTATTTTTATATTTATTATTATATGCTATATAAAATTTTTTCTTTAATTAGGTCCACCTAATCTAGATTCTCGAACGTTACTAAAATATAATCAATGGCCTAATTAATTTTGTCCGTAAAAAAACAAGCAAAAATCTGTACGGGCGATATCACAGAAAGTGACTGACAACCCAGTTTCGGTGGCAGATCGTATAATCAGTCAAGCTCAAGCGGCTGGGATTGCATCGTGCCACGGGAATCTCGATGAACGATGATGATCAGATCAAGGTATACAAAATTAACGAAAAAGGTCCCATCGTCAAGGCCCTGCTCTGTTTGGCAAGTATTTGTAGGTGACGTCATATCACCGTTAAATCAAAATTTAAACCCTTCTTTACGCTTTTTTATAAAAGAAAGAGTTACATAAATACACAATAACACAAAATTAATGCATAAAAATTTAGATAAGTAAATTATATAAAATATATTAAATGTGAAAAAATAATAAATTTATTATTAAATTAATTATATATCTTTTATATATAGTCGATTATGTAACTGTATAGTGGTATTCTTTTAGAATTATTTGGTGAAATTTTTTAAATATAGAATTAATATAAGATTAGAGTGATATAAATCATTCATGGTTGAGTTTGAACAAAATAAAATTATTAAATATTATTAGATAAATTATGTGATATTTTAGTGGTGTTGTTGAGGTTTCTTTAGATAAATCATACATAAATCTTATTTTAGGGGGTGTTTAGTTTTGTTGTTACTAGTTGTTATTATTGATTACTATTTACTGATTGCTGTTAGTTAAATCAACACTAATTATTACTAATCAATTAATAAAATGACAATTTTAGATATTTTATTTTTATCATATTATTTTTTATCTCTAATTAATTTAAATTAGTTTTATAAAAATATAACTTATATATTCACAAATAAAAACTTAATAAATATGTGAATTGAAGATCAAAAATAATTTATAATAAATATTATTAATTTTAGAAATATCATTTTTAATATGGAGATTATGTATTAAAAAATATTATCATTGTTATTATTTAAGTTACTTTTTACACAATAAAATCATTTTACTGTTTACAAAAATAAAAATTGAAAAATTTGAATAAAATAATATTTTTTTAATATAGTAGGGACTTAAGATGTAGGTACGAAAAAGATATATTAAAATAAAAAAAAATTTATTTTGACTCATTTTTTTATATGAGTGTAACTTACTCATAATCTTATACCACATAATAGGTGGGATTTATTTGAATAAAAAAATTAAAAATAATATTTAAATAATATTAAATTATAAATTAATTTTATTCATAAAAATAAAAATAAAAATAACAAACGACTAAAATAAAAAGTGGCTTTATTGTTCACAACCAATAAAAGGTTATTTTACTTTAATAGAGTATTTTACTTTAATAGAGTGGCGCATTAAAGGGCGCAGTGTCGTTTCCGACGGCGCACAACAAGCTTTATAAATGAAGGTTAGTTTTGTAATTATCATTTTCATCAGCAGCGGATGAAAATAAATAATAATTTTTACTTGCTTGTTGCATCCGTTGCTGATGGAACTATATATCAGTAATCAATAATTTATTAAAAATTTAATTAAATATTTAATTTTTTACTTTTGAGATCAGTATCAGTAATAATAACTCTCGAATACAAAATCAAACACCACCATAAAATGGAGAAATTAATCGTGCTCTTTAAACTTATTTCGACTAAAAAAAAAAAAAAGTATAACATGGAGTTTGTTTTTTTTAAATAAGAATAATGATAGTGAAAAAATATGCGAGAGTGGCCACGGATTGGTACGGATGCGTACTTGTGGTCGTGGGGTTATTTTCAGCAGAAGGAGGGGACAGATCTCGTGTGAAGTGATCCACTGCAATTGTTGTGTCCTTTGCTAATATTGTTGGCACCCTCCTTTTTGTCCACCCAATGAGACACGTGCCACATGGCTGTGGGTCCCCTTTTGTGTCATGTGCCTCCATTGCCATACACATGCAACTCCGGTCAATCCGGACCTATTTTGAAATAAATAAATAAATAAATAATAAAAATAATTTTATTTAATATTCCGTCTCAAGAGTAGGAAAATTATATTTAATACATTTTAATTTATTTTCAGTAACACTCGGTATTAATTACTTCCCAGTAAAAATTCACCAAGAAAATATACTTCCCACAGAAATGCTACAAACTTTTGGTTATAAAAAAAGAGTATATAATGAAACACATCTGTTTAAATAAAGTTTTAGAACTTGTAATTAAATGTTACAATGAATGCATTTTTGTTACTTTCCGTTCTTCATTAAGCATTATGAAAATTCACGAAAGAAATAAAATATATTAATATAATACCAAGGGGAATTATTAAGTACTGGGGATCAAAAATTTTGAGAGGTGAGAAGGGTTTAATTACCTTGGTCTTGTCTTTTATTAAGCAAAACGATAACTGGAGCCATCCATGTGAATTGTGAGGTAGCTGAAGTGAAATTAAAGACAAACTATCACTCTGCAAGTAATAGTTTAGTAATAATTTTGTGTGTTTTTTTCATATTAATTTAGATTTAAGTCTTTTTATTATTGTCCGTTTTTAAAGAAAAAAGAAAAAAAATTTATATTGAGAATGCAGTATTGAATTTTAAATTTATTAATATCATAATCGGATGTAAGAGAGATCCACTTAAATCAACAGTGTTTTAGTAGAGTCTTTTTTATGATAAAAATTGAATAAAAATATTAATAAATAACTCTCAATTTAATACATATCAGCTCCTTTCACTTAAAATAAACGTTAAAGATAAACTTACATTTTCTGCAACATGGCATTCACATGCCATTTATTGCAAGTTTGGGCAAATTTGTCTGCAGGTGAAAACTTGACGTTAGCCGGTTTTGGAGAACACAATTCTATCCCAGCCGCCCATGACCGTGCTGCAGCCGCCGCTACGTTGTCTTCTCTGTCTTTTTTTTTTTTTTCACTGCAAATTCCATATGTTCTGTGAATTTGCGTTGAGATGAAATTTACGAGACACCAACGAGCTATCGCTCAATTCGTATTAAAACCATTATTAAAGTTGAAAGTTTTGAATATGCTTTGGTGCAGTTGATACTTAAGCGAAAATATAATAAAATAAGTGTACAAAATCGCTAAACATTGCTAGTTACACCGTAAGAAAAACGGCGTCATGTTTGCAGCCATCCAGCAAAGGAAGTAGATCCACTGATGGTTAATCGAAGAAGACTTCACCTTCAAGAGCCAAGACACCTAATTTAGCAAGATGATCAGTAAAGAAAGAGTGATGGTTAATATTTTATTAACTCCGATTCCTAGGAACCGTGAAGTGGATTAAGTTTCTTGGAATTTATCTTATGAACTATATGTTGTATTCGCTGCAGATATTTAATGCAAATTCCATGTTTTGTAAGACAGAAAGAAAAAAGTCTGTTTTACAAGAAAAACAATATCAACCGTTAACGTGTTATAGTGGTAAAAAGTTGGAGTTTGAAACAGAGGTCACAAGTTTAAACTTTAGTTATATTAAACGATGAGATAAATGTATGTAAATATTTTAAAATCTTGAATGATACCGTGATAATTATTAAACTTGAGTAATTTATTCGCGTAAAATTAGTATAGATAATCTAACCATTCTCCTTACGACAACCACTTAATCGTCCTTGGCGATATGCAGAAAACCACATTTGTTTAACCATTTTATTGAATAAAAAAAAAAGAAAAAGAAAATAAGGAAAACTGGAAAAGCAGTACATTCATGGTCTTTGGGCGGAAGACCGGCAGACAGATGGCAGCTCAACCAAGACTGTTTGACCATACATTCCTATAAAGAAGGATTCCGATACATCTACGTAACTTATTAGAGGGTCAAATATACAATATTATTTTTATTTTTAACAGAGAGGCCGTTTTCTCGATTCATTACTCTCATATATATATATATAATTTGAGTTAATTATATATATAATGATATAAATTGTTAAATAATTAAATTTGTAAAAAATAAATTATTAAATATTATTATATAAAATTACATTATTACTTATTATTAATTATTAATTAAATGTATCGTGTAATTTTATTGTTTTCTTTTTATTTTTAATGAAAATGAAGGTCCCGGAAAAACGGAAAGCAAAGCTAAAGACTAGACGAGAAGCAAAAGCCATCATCCACTCTCAATATTGGTCACGACTTCCTTTTTTTTTTTTTTTTTTTTTTCCCCTCAAAGTTGAACAAAATAAGAAAAATGACTTCTTTAATTCTTTTTTATTCCTCTTCTTCAAAAGAGGGAAAATAAATTGATGGAACCAAGGTAGTTAATGGCTTTTAAAATTTGCATAATTAAGATTTATTTATTAAAAAAAATAAAAAAGCACACACCGCCCGTTGGAGCTGTCAAATCAACATTGACTGTGATAATTTTATTTTATTTTATTTTTATGGTGCAGAAAAATATATGCTCACTTTTGTCTGCTAGCGTGAATTTTGAATGGCTGGAAAATGGTTGGTTATTTCTCTATAATATTTTGACAGCATCTTTTGTTGACCAAGCAGGTGAACAGTATAGTGAAGGCTCGGTGACTTGCTGTCAGCAAAGTCAAAAGTTAGGAAAGAATATGGTGTGTGCAATAGAGCTGGCAATCGGCTCTAACTAAAATTTTTTATTAATTTTACGGAAATTTTTAATTTAATTTATTTTTTTTATAAATATAATTTATTTATAATTTTATATTATATAATTAATAATATTTATTTAAAATAAAAAATAAAAAAATTAATTTATGTGTTATAAAATTTATTTATTAAAAAAAAATAAAATTAATAAATACTTAATTTTACAGTGAAAAAAAGTTTAACTATTGGTTTGGTTGGATTGTGAGATTTTGGTGAGAAAAAAAGTTGTGAGAAAAAAATGTTAGAAAATAATGAGAAAGTAAAATTTTATATTTGAATTATATAAAAAAATAGTGAGAAAGAAAAAAATATAAAATTATAAAAATATCTTCACAAATAATTAAATAATAAATTAAAATTATAAAAATATTATTACAATAAAAAGAATGTATCGAGATTATTTTAGTTATTATATTTCTAAATTTTTTTCGCATCTTTTCCTATTGATTTGACGGCACTTATTTAACCTTTTAATGCTTTTTAAACGTTCACAAACATTAAAAAAATGCATTACATTTCACAATTTTCTTTTCCTTTTCTTTCCTAACAGCAAACTAAAACACACGGGTCGAAGTTATGACTATGCACCGAGAGCCTCCACAGTGTCATCATACGTATTTTATTTATGTTTTTATGTCACAAGTCATTATTGTTCGAAGTTTCTAAATATAAATATTTTTAGTCGTTTGAATGATAGAATTCATAAATACAATTAGTTTGAACAACTTATAAACATTAAGTCAAATCACTCATAACAAAGATGCATAAAAAGGGGGAAAAAACAGTAAACTAACAATAAATATGCATAATTGAGAAGATAAAAAAATAGAAAATTCAACAATAATTGAATTGATTGAATACAGTGATATCTAATAGAATGATCTGAAAGTTCGAAATTCAGATTCTTCTCTTATCATTATTCATTCATAATCGCTGGATTACTAGTTTAAAAAAAAAAAAGAAGAATTTATCAAAATATGTGAGGTTATAAAGGGAACAATAGATAAATATATGAAAAATACATAAAAGGGCTTGAAGATTGACTGCTATACTTCATACAAATTTCGCCATCAACGAAGTAAAAACCTTTACACAAAGCACTACTGCACCTGAAATCTAAAATGGATCCCCTGGTTGTGAAGGGTTTGGTGGCTGTGTGTCCTGGTGATAGTTGAAGTTGGTTAACTGGATTTGCAGGTTATACCAATAGTGGACTGTAAACAAGTTCATATTGCTTTCATGAACCCAATAATTGAACTAATTTCATGATTAATCTAGGAGCCAAAACTGGAGCACTTGAGTATGTTTTTTTGGATAGTTCCCAAGACATGCTTCCTTTTACTCCAAGCAGATTGCATTGGCATTCCCCGGAGGAACATCATCATACTAAACAGACTCAATTTTGAGCATACATGATTTCTTTAACCATAGTTGTCATTTTTTTGGGAGCAAATATTTATGCATGGTCATTATAGTTTCCTGGGACAGTCATTTACATTACAGCCGTGGAGTTGCTGTATGGTCATGAAAGTTGAAGCATTAAAGTAAAATACCATAAAAGTCGATAATAATTCAGTGCATCTCCAAAGCAAGTTTATAAATGACACCGACTCTCTATTGGAAAACAACCTAAAAAAAATAGCATTGATTTGATATTATTATAATGTGAGGATATATTATTATATCTTTTTATATCTATTTTAACTATAATAATTTCTTTAAATTATAATAATATTTTTAATATTTCTATTATTAGATGATTTTTTTATTATTACATGACTATATAATTATTGTAAATTATTTACTTATTTTAATTATAAACAATATTATAAATAGTATGTTTTTGTAAATATTATTATACAGTTGAATAAAACAATTTTGATATCTAAATTTTTTTCCTTAGATTACTTTTGTGATTATGAAAATCCCTTTTTAAATAATAAACGGTTTGAGATTCTAAAAATAAAAATTGTTGTGGATAGATAAATTTGGATTTTTTGAACTGAATTAAGGAGACATTTATACAACAACAATTATTGGTCAAAGAAGGTGTGCTAGTTTTTCCAAAGGCAACTTTTTTTTTTTTTTTTTTCAAATGAGAAAGCAATACTTTATAATCTTACCAAAATTACGCTGGACACAAAGGCAACTATTTTCAGCACAATAGACTGTACGTAGTTTGAAAAAAAAAAAGAAAGAAAAGCATTAATGGCATTATGGTAAACGAATCTCTTTTTCAGTTTATTTATCAGTAGTAGGCCAACAGCTAGCCTGTGATAATAAATCAACAATAGCAAAAGGACTCGTTTTCTTCTTTAAGAGAGACAACGAAAAGCAAAAAGAAAAAATTTTAAAATAATTTTTTAGGCAAAAAAAGGGTTTTAGAAAATTTAAAATTCAGAAAATATTCTTAACAACACAATAAAAAGCATATTACCGATACACAATAATCTAAATATATATTACATTTTAAAAAATAAATAAATAAATTACATATTTTTTTATGTGTATCAAAAGTAACTATTTAGAGTTTGTTTATTTATTGAAAAATAATTTATTTTTATAAAATATTTATAAGAAAAAATATTTACAGTGGAAATGATAATTTTCTCTTATCACTTACTTAAAATATATTTTTTATTTTTTTTAGAAAATAACTTCAACTCAAAATAACTATAAATTATTTTCCCTAAAAATTTCAAAAATTTTGTTAAATTGTTCCAAAATTTTTTATTATAAACTATTTTATATGAAATAAATACAAAAATTAAAAATTTTTATTATATTATATTTTACTGTAAACAAATATATCCTTAATTAAACTCAAATTACATGATAGGCCACTGTAGCACCGAGTCTGTCGCGCATGTGCACTGTATTAAACAAATCATTTTTCACTAAAAAGAAAAAGAAAAACACCATAATAGACATGAAAAATATCAGGAACGTCCCTTAAAAATCCCCAAATTTTAACGTCGACCACATGGGTGATGGGACAACTATCGTGGCATTGAAGTAAAAGTGGAAAAACAGTGACTATATGAAAATATTTTTGCTAGATACAAAATATAAAAAATATAAAAAAATTAAAATTTACAGTTAAAAATAATTTCCCAATTAATAAATTTATGAATAAAATTATATAAATATATTTAATAAAATATAATAAAATTATATATTTAATTTAATATTATCTAATTATTTATATATACATATTAAAATTTAATATAATTTTTACAATTCAACTAATATTAATTATTACAGACTATACTTTCATAACTGCATATCTAAAAGCTTTTTTCTGTGCGTTTATTAATAAAAGACTAACTGGTGAGCATCCTTCATGTGGGACCCTGTTGGAAATAAAAAGACTTTCGAAGAGAATATTTGAGAATTCAATTTAACGCCAAAGGTGGGTGGGAGAATTGAAAAAGAAGATAAAAAGATGGTGTGAGTTGTGACTGTTACTCACGCGCAGTCTCTCTTTTATCTCTCTGTCTCACTCGCCACTAGACTGAGCGGTTATGTTACTCTAATCCTCTTTTGCAGATTTGATGTTGGTGGGTTGTTCCCATTTTTTGTGCTAAATTCTCAACTTTTGCTCAAGATCAAGTCTTTGTAGCTTGGTGCTGGTTGATTTCAATAGATAACAAAGATTTCTTGTGGCTTTTCAGGGTCTTCTTTGAAGGTGCTTGTGAAGTGAAGTCTGATCTTTGATTGGTTCTTTAGTGGGTGAAAACTTTTGGGTAGAGAGGAAATCATGGGGGATAAGAATGAAGTTCTTGATGCTGTGTTGAAGGAAGCTGTGGATTTGGTAATAGATCTGAGTGGATTTTGAAGCCATTGCTGTGTTGATTGCTGTTTTTTTTTTTTGGACGTTTTGTGCCTATTTGGGCTTAAAGATTTGAGCTTTTTGCTTTTTTTTTTTTTGGTGTGCAGGAAAACATACCCATTGAAGAAGTGTTTGAGAATCTGAGATGTAGCAAGGTGGGTCTTACAACGGAGGCTGCTGAGGAAAGGCTTACCATTTTTGGTCACAATAAGCTTGAGGAGAAAAAGGTAGTGCCTTTTACACCCACAAGCCATTCCTCTTCATGTTTGGTACTTCAGTTCTCTGGTTCTTTTTAATTGAAATTCTTCTTTTGGCTGTGTTTCAGGAGAGCAAATTTTTGAAGTTTTTGGGGTTCATGTGGAATCCTCTGTCTTGGGTTATGGAAGCTGCAGCTATTATGGCTATTGCTCTTGCAAATGGAGGAGTATGTGCGAGTATTTTAGGCTTTCTGTCTTTTTGAGCTTTTTGTTTTCTGTGTAGAATTCAATTTTTTCCTTTTAAAAGTCTTTTTTTTGAGATGATCTATTTGGCATATTTGTAGGGAAAGCCCCCTGACTGGCAAGATTTTGTGGGTATCATTACCCTCCTTTTCATTAACTCAACAATCAGTTTTATCGAGGAAAATAATGCTGGTAACGCTGCTGCTGCTCTCATGGCCCGTCTTGCTCCAAAAGCTAAGGTATGGAACTACAGGGAAAGTTGTTTAATTGTACAAAAGAGTGAATCATACTTTGACTTGTATGTAAGCTCTTATATTATTTTGGTGCAACTTTGAATGAGAACTCAAACCCAAACTTTCCTCGCATGTTTGAGTTTCTTATTTAATTTCAAAGAAGCGGTGATGGTGATATTATGAGTTTTTCTTTTTCACCTGATTTCATTTGGGCTTTGGTTATACTTTATAAAGGTTCTTCGAGATGGAAGATGGAGTGAACAAGATGCTGCTGTCCTTGTGCCTGGCGACATCATCAGCATCAAACTTGGAGATATTATTCCAGCTGATGCCCGCTTGCTTGAAGGTGATCCCCTTAAGATCGACCAGGTAGGTCATCTATAAATCTTCCTCTGAATATAGAATATGTGTTCAGTTGGTCTAACTGTTTTACTGTATATGTTTTTCCTTTGATTTGTTAGTCTGCTCTTACTGGTGAATCCCTTCCTGTAACAAAAGGCCCTGGTGATGGGGTTTACTCTGGTTCTACCTGCAAACAAGGAGAGATAGAAGCAGTGGTAATCGCCACTGGAGTTCATACCTTCTTTGGAAAGGCTGCTCACCTCGTAGACACTACTAACCAAGTTGGTCACTTCCAAAAGGCAAGGAGACGGAAAATATGGAGGATCATTTTTGTCGAGTTCTGAAAGTTCTACTTTGTTGATTTGATGATGTTTCCTCACGTTCTGTGTTTTGCAGGTCTTGACTGCAATTGGAAATTTCTGCATATGTTCAATTGCAGTAGGAATGGTCATAGAGATTATCGTCATGTACCCCATTCAAGATCGGCAATATCGACCTGGAATTGATAACCTTCTTGTGCTTTTGATTGGGGGAATTCCAATTGCCATGCCTACAGTTCTTTCAGTGACAATGGCTATTGGTTCTCATAGGCTATCTCAGCAGGTTGGCTAGGTTCCTTGGATGCTTTGATGGATTATGGAATGATTAGCATATCATGATGAATTATGATTTATATGATACAGGGTGCTATCACCAAGAGAATGACTGCAATAGAAGAGATGGCAGGCATGGATGTGCTTTGCAGTGACAAGACTGGAACTCTGACTTTAAACAAACTAACAGTCGACAAAAATCTTATCGAGGTTGGTTGGTTGGTTGGTTGGATGTTATCGTTGAAAGTCTATTATTAAATGATTATTGTTTCAAATGTATGCTTAAACATGTTTACAGGTTTTCACTAAAGGAGTAGATCCAGATACAGTTGTTCTGATGGCAGCTCAGGCGTCCAGGACTGAGAATCAAGATGCAATAGACACCGCTATTGTTGGAATGCTGGCTGATCCAAAAGAGGTAGTTATTTCCTTGACTTTCTTTTCAAAGTTTGTATTGGTTTTGTGATCACCATCACGTGGCTCATAACTCTATTGAATTTTATTTAATTTTATGTAATTTTTTCTTTTGTGGTACTTGGTCTTGTTCTTGATGTCTTCTTTCTGTACATAAAGGCACGTGCTGGAATTCAAGAAGTTCATTTTCTTCCCTTTAATCCTACTGATAAGCGGACCGCATTGACTTATATTGATAATGAAGGTAAAATGCACAGAGTCAGTAAAGGTGCACCGGAACAGGTAACTAGCTTGCACTCCTGTATGTTTGTAGCTTGCGCTTACTTCTCTAATTTTTCGTCATACTAATTCCATCTGTAATGTGGCCTATTTAGATCCTAAATCTTGCACACAACAAATCAGATATTGAGCGCAGAGTGCATGCTGTGATTGATAAATTTGCGGAGAGGGGTTTACGCTCTCTTGCTGTGGCATACCAGGTAACTGGACTCTTGTTTCTCCACTTTCTAATCCTCTGAAAATTATTAGATTTCTACCACTAAGCTTGTTAGTGCTCTTAATTTCTTGGCATTGACCATCTCTGATTGGGTATTGGCTCAAATAATGCAGGAAGTTCCAGAGGGAAGGAAAGAGAGTCCTGGGGGCCCTTGGCGGTTCATTGGCCTTATGCCACTCTTTGACCCACCCAGACATGACAGTGCAGATACTATTAGAAGGGCTTTAAATCTTGGAGTGAATGTCAAAATGATTACAGGTTTGTTTTGTTTCCTGTGTTATACCATGTTCTGTTTTCTGTTCCAGTTTGCATCACCAGGGCCATGCAGCATCAGTAATTCTATCCTGAATAGCCTCCTCATCTAATCTTTGGTGTTTTCACCACTATCTATTTCTGAAGCTGGCTGGCTTGCACTGAATTGTTGATGGCATTTAGGGCTGTGCATGAATTTCTTTACTTCAAATGTCATCAAAACTCCTGTCAAAGTGCAAAGCAATGCCCATTTACCATTGACCTTCCAGTTTGCAACACTATGGCTGTGCTGCATTAGTACTTCTATCAACCACTTTCCGAAATATCCCCTTTATATAATGTTTGAATCCTTGACACTTTCTGGTTCTGAAGATGGCTACCTTAAACTTGGGTGTTGAATTCTGAGTTGCTGAGCATTATGGCTTCTGTCAGGGGATCAATTGGCAATAGCAAAGGAAACTGGAAGACGTTTGGGCATGGGAACGAACATGTACCCTTCATCTTCATTGCTAGGACAGGACAAGGACGAGTCCATTGCTGCTTTACCAGTTGATGAACTGATAGAAAAAGCTGATGGGTTTGCTGGTGTCTTTCCAGGTACTTATATTACCATTAGATTGATGTTGGTACTCACAATTTTGATTTTCTTTTTCTACTCAGCATAAGTTCGCATGCATTGCTCTCATTTATTCATTTGGTCTTCCTTCCATAAATATTCATTTCTTTGATGTTATATTTTTTTTCCAGAACATAAATATGAGATTGTAAAACGCTTGCAAGCTAGGAAACACATTTGTGGGATGACTGGTGATGGAGTCAATGATGCTCCTGCTCTTAAGAAGGCTGACATTGGAATTGCAGTTGCTGATGCAACTGATGCAGCTCGTAGTGCTTCTGATATTGTCCTTACCGAACCTGGCCTTAGCGTTATCATAAGTGCTGTCTTAACAAGTCGAGCAATTTTCCAGAGGATGAAAAATTACACAGTAAGGGTTGTGTTATGATGAAGTTATAAGTTCATTGTAACTAAACTAATAATGTTATCTATGCCATTGTTATGTTTTGTGTCCTTGCTTGCATTGCACCATTTATACCATTCAGGCTGAGCAGTTATTGTCAATGGAATTTTGTGACGTATTTTCTCATCTTTTCCTTTTCATGGTGCAGATCTATGCTGTTTCTATTACAATTCGTATTGTGGTAAGCTAAAGTCCCCACCCCATCCCCCCACCCCCCAAAACCAAAAAAAAAAAACCCTCTATGCACGTGTGCTTTGTAGTCATGGATCTTTTGATTTTTATACAACCTTGTGAGTGGATTTTGTATGTGTGTGATCTCACTGGAATTTTTTTATAATTTTGTCTTGACCTGTTGGCTTGTTTACTTGTTGACAGCTTGGTTTTATGCTGCTGGCCCTCATATGGCAGTTTGACTTTCCACCTTTTATGGTGCTTATCATTGCCATTCTCAATGATGGTTCGTTTTATTCTGCTCTCAATTTTAGTCTCTCTCTCTCTCTCTCTCTCTCTCTCTGATACCTACCAAACCCTCAAAACATAAATATTGTTTGGCTGGGCAGGGCAACATTTATTGAATAAATAATCTGTGGTTTGAATTACTGAAAACTAAGGATCTATTGATACTATTAGGCAGAAATTGAAGTTTGTGAAAACTGGGAAATCAGGAATATTTTCTTCGCTTTTTCCAGTTTTATATTTTTGTTGGCTTGTTGCTAGCACTTATCATTGTTGCCACCATAATTAGATCTTTTTCTCAGATGCTAATTGGTTATGACCTTTAAATTGCCTTGTTTCTTGATGATGTTGTAGGTGTTCTACCCTCTGCTGGAACTCTGGTAACTTATTAGCCCTATGTGATTTCAGGTACCATCATGACTATATCAAAGGATAGAGTAAAACCGTCCCCTATGCCTGACAGCTGGAAGCTATCAGAGATTTTTGCAACCGGCATTATTCTTGGTAGTTACCTTGCAATGATGACAGTCATATTCTTTTGGGCAGCGTATAAAACAGACTTCTTCCCGGTATGATGACATGACTGACTTTATTATGTTATGAAGTGCCTTTGACAATCAACAATACCTTATGGTTTCCTGTTTTTTTTTTTTTGTTCCCTTCTACTCTCTATGTTTCTGTTTTTGCATATGAATCTCTTTTAGGAATTCTGGGTCCCTTATTAACATAGGCTTTGCCAATTCTTTCCTGGAGTACCTTTTGCCTTGCATCGCGAGTGTAATTCAACTTATGATTATAGCGGTTGAACCTATGTTAAACTACTCCTTACTCAAGTTGCAAGGCTTGTTAATTTTTCAGAGGGTGTTTGGAGTATCAACCCTGGAGAAAACAGCTCATGATGACTTCCGCAAGCTTGCATCAGCAATTTACTTGCAAGTTAGCATTATCAGTCAAGCCCTTATATTTGTAACTCGATCTCGAAGTTGGTCTTATGTTGAACGTCCTGGTTTGTTACTTGTAGTGGCTTTCGTGATTGCTCAGCTGGTGAGCCTGTTGTCTATCCATCTTACTTGCAAATTTTCAGCAATTTGAAATAAAAAAAAAAAAAAATGGTTCTTGACCGTTAGTCTCGTGCAGATTGCTACCCTGATTGCAGTCTATGCAAATTGGAGCTTTGCTGCTATTGAAGGAATTGGTTGGGGTTGGGCTGGTGTTATCTGGCTATATAACATTATCTTCTACATACCACTTGACTTCATCAAGTTCTTTATTCGATATGCATTGAGTGGAAAAGCCTGGGATCTTGTTATTGAGCAAAGGGTATGAGTAGCATTTACTTTGGTGTGGATACCCATTGGAGAAGGCTCTTTGTATTTTTTTTTTTTAAATTTTCGCCCTCTTTTTCTCACTCCACGCATGTAGAAATGTTTATTGTTTATTTTAATGATGAGTGTTCTTTGTTTTGCAGATCGCTTTCACAAGGCAAAAGGATTTTGGAAAGGAACAAAGGGAACTTCAGTGGGCACATGCACAGAGGACACTGCATGGGTTGCAACCGCCTGACACAAAGATGTTCACTGAGCGTACTCATTTCACGGAACTCAATCAGATGGCTGAAGAAGCAAAAAGAAGAGCTGAAATCGCAAGGTATGTTGCAACATTAGAAATGAGTTATCTTGGCTAACATTTTATGCGTCTAGTAGTTGTTTTGAGTGATGGTTTGAATACAACCTGCTTGAAGACAGCTGAGAACCATTATGGATGACCGATAGCCCAATTCTGAAGTTCAAATTAACTTCCTGAAAATAGAATCCGCCAAATACATAACAAATGTTGCTTCCTGCTGTAAGAATAATGTCAGAAAATGCAAAGAAAGGGGCGTCCCACTGCATGAGACTCTCATACAGTAAATGCCCAAAAAAAAAAAGCCAAAAAAGTCCTAGAGTCTTTGTTCTTGATTTTGGGACATCTATTGTCCCTCGACTCTTATTGATTTGTGTTTACAGGTTAAGGGAACTCACTACACTGAAGGGCCATGTTGAATCAGTGGTGAGATTGAAAGGCCTTGACATAGATACCATACAACAAGCCTACACAGTCTGAAAGATCGGCTGCAGGCTTGCAAGCACAATAAATTATGCTTTCTAACAGCTGCTGAGAAAAGAGATGCGCGATACAATGATTTCTGAGTTCTATCAACCAGGCTGCTGCAGTCAATTCTTCTCTCTTTGTTTTCCTGTCCGTTTCATCTTGCAATACCTGGATGATGAAAACGCTCATCTTTTTTGTCTCGTGATGTTGATATTTATGAAGGTTATGATCTGTTGAAATATCCTCTGGTGCTCTATGTACAAAACCAAAACCAAAAGGTTGATGGGTAGCTACTGTGGACTTAATATAGAGGGGACATTATAAAATTTTTGAACTTTGTGATAGTTATGTAATAGAATCAGCTCAAACATTTTTCTTCGGTTGTCTATTGTGAAACTCTTGGTTGTGCTTTGCATTTGAATTTGCTCGAAGAAGGATGGTTAGTAATTCCCACCATTTTCCAATCATGAACCATCAATTCATCATCTATGGTGTGGTCGAACCTTTTTTAATGAAGTCAGATACGAGTGCGTGTGGTCCTTTTTCCTCTTTTTCGGGTGACAAGAAATGGTGGCCAAATTGAGGAAATATTCTGGTGATAAAGGCTAGGATTTCTCCCTCAACACAGATGTCTTGCTAGGTTTCAAACCCCTGCGTTTAAGGTAAGTTCGTTTAGGGTCTTTATATTTTTTTGGTTTACAATAAGTCATATTGGACATAGAAGGGGAGGGAGAAATGAGATTGGTAGAGGTTGAATTTTTTATCTTGTAGTTGAGGAGTACTTTCTTCAACTATTAGAACAAATACTCAATTTTTAATATTTTTGGGTCTTTACAAGGAGCTTTAGGGTCTTTTTAACTACTAGACCAATACATTTTTGGTTCCACTTGGGCCTGCGCATTACCTTGTAACATTTATTGGTCCAGATGCCAAATGTGGGTTAGTACATGATCAGCCGAATCATCTCACTCGAAACAAATCTCAAAAGGCAAAATTGCACTGATGCAGGCTGCCAAGCCGGGGTATTAATATCTCTCATGTTTTGGTGAACTTCAATTGCACCATTTAAAAAATAACTATAATATTTTTTTTTTTTGTAAGATGGGAAATGAAGCTGGGGTGATATTGACTTGCATTTTAGGAGCTTTGCTGCTGTTGGGTGTTACTATTGTGGTGGTGGAATGAGCTATGCTACGTTGTCCCTCTCAAGTTTCGACTAATGGGCAGAGCCGCAAAGCTACCCCCGGGTCACATGCAGAGAGATGCTTACTTTCCTTTTGTACTTCAAAATTCTTCGACGCTCGGATGACTTCATCAATTCTAAGAGATGCAAGTGAGATTTCCTTTTTGATGAACTATTTTTAGTTGCTAAAAAGCTTTTTCATGTGACAATCACATCAGCATATTGCCACCTAATAAAATTGTGATGATTTTAATGTATATATAATTTTTTATAACTCATGCACACACGTACTTTTTACTTCTCCATGCGTGATGTATATGTGAACTCTTTTATAAGATTTCGCAGGTTACAAAATAATAATTTTTTTGGCTTTTTTTTTTTCTTGAATTGAATTGGAGGTCCTATAGTCATCGAGCGTTGCACAACAAGGTGCTTATTAGTACACACTTAATCTCATGCCATTGTTTTATTTTTTATTTTTAATTAGATCCTACCTTAAAATTTTATTTTCATTCACATTTCAAGTAAAGATAACTTCACCCATATTTTAAATGAGTAAAATAAAAAAACCTCAGAATAGAACTAGTTGTTTTATTACTTTCCTTCTTATGTTATCGTACATATTGGACTCTAAAATTTCGGTGCCTCCTCAAGGTCTCATTTTTCGTTTATTTGATGATCGGTTACTGCTACGGAGTAGGATTGTACAGGACTTACCTGCTTGGATCACCATCAATCATTGCGTGCTTTCCAACCGCTAATAAATTTGTACTCCAATTCGATGACTTGTTTAATTCGGAATCGCCTAATGTGAACATTGTGGGCCGTAGTTCTCTAGTTGCGGTACATGGGAAGGCCCATGCTAGACTCAGAAGTCATGTGGTTAATGCCATCAATAGGCCTGATGAGCTTCGGCGAATTGCTGCTCTTGTGCAGCCTCGTATGGTGTCTGCCCTTGAGTCATGGGGTCAAAAGGGCAAGATCAAGACATGCGATGAAGCCTAAAAGGTAAAATAGATGCAAAGATGTTAGCAAGTTAATGTTTAGGGTGGCAAAATAAGAGGATGGTAAAATAGATACAAATATGTTAGCAAGTAATTGTTTGCTCGGCTTGTTTTGGTGGATTAAAGGTTTGTTGCTTTGAAGTACGTTTCCTTGCCCCTTTTTTATTTTCCAAAATAATAATAATAATAATAATTATTATTGTTATTCTTTTATTGGAGCCTGTGTATTTTTTTTCGAAAATGACCCTCCACCTATTTGTCAAAAGGGCAAGGGTATGGATACCATGATTCTGCCAGACTTTTTGATCCAAATAACGTGCGGATTGTAACCGATGCCGAATTTTTTATAATTATATTGATATTTTTTTTAATAAAAAAAGTGATAAAATTTATTTTTCTTGTTTTATATTTGATGAATATTATTATAAAAAATCGATAATTAATTTTAATTATATACATCTCAAACAAAAAATAAGATAAAGAATTCGAGACATTTAACTTTTTCTTTGTCAAAATCGACATTCGGCATACTTTTTCCATCATTTAGGACGCACACGTCAGCCATGTGGCCAAAATGTTGCCACCTATGTGAAAAGAAGACTGCCACATCATCAGCGTCGACTTTTTTCAGACGACTCGAATGCTAATAAATTATAACTCGTTGATAGAAGGTTCCCCTTTTTTCCCCTTGTACTGGGAGATTTTTCTATATACGTGTTTATAATGTTTGGTTGACTCAGGTGACATTTGAGAATATTGGAAAGTCGTCTGCAAGCATTGAACCAGGGCCTACGCTGCAGGCCATGGACAAACTATTTCAAGGGTTAAAAAAAGGAAAAAGTGCTCACCCATCTAACTTTCCTAGAAGTGCACATAAACATGCTAGGCGGGTAAGACCACACCCTCCTCAAGGGAAAGCATAAAAACAAGACTTTTAGTAAGTTTTCAGCATCAAGCAGAGTCACTTGCAACCGTCAAATAGATGACATTGTGCAGTTTTGTGACTTGACAGTGTAGGAAAAAGCTTAAGTTGATTTTCAGAGCAGAGGTTGAGAAGAAGAAAAAGAATCAAGGAGGAGTTGAAAACGCAAATGACCTAATGGACGGACTGATGCGGATCAAAGATGATGAAGGCTGTCAATTAAGGGATCAAGAGGTGGTAGACAATACTGTCGCCGGATATAATTCTACATCCCTGGCAACCATGTGGGCTGTTTATTATCTTGCCAAGTATCCGGATGTCCTAAACAAGCTAAGGCCATGTTCATGACATATTTCCATGTGACGTGGAGTAGGATCAAATTGAAAGCATAATCTTTTTCTGTTTCATGTTTGGCGCTTTTTTTCATATATATATATATATATATATATATATATATATATATAAATGGGATTGCAGGAAGAGAACATGGCTGTCTGCAAGGCTAACGAAGGGGATTTCATTACAAGTTAAGATGTTTCTAAACTGAAGTACACAAACAAGGTAATTTGTGAGCATTTTAAGGTTTATTATGCTAATGTACTTAGTCTTGTATGAATGTTATTTCAGTTCGTAATAGGCTCAGGATAGATTCTTTGGACCATCTCTGCATACAGGTTGTGGAAGAAACCATAAGAATGGCCAACGTTGCAGCATTTCTTTTCAGATTAGCTACTGAAGAGGTCGAGTACAAAGGTACTCAGCTATTGCTCGTTAAAAGCTTTACATAATGTTATCTAGTTTTTGCTATATCAGCTGCAATCAATGGCCATTTTCAATTTTTTATTCAATGGTTACAATTGACAGATAACTGATATATCTTCTTCAGGTTATATAATACCAAAGAACTGGAAAGTGATCTTTTGGGTCCGATACCTCCATACAAATCCAGAAAAATTTGAGGATCCAATGTGCTTTAACCCTGATAGATGGAGTGTAAGTCCATAGATCTCAATACTTTTGTTTTGCATGTCATGAAGTTATAACTTGGTCAACCTCTTTAACTCTTTTTTCTTAGAGACCAGCAAGACATGGAACTTATCAGGTGTTTGGTGGGGGGACACAGAATCTGTGCTGGAAATATGCTTGCTCGGATAGAGCTTGCACTTTTCTTGCATCACTTGTGTATACGATACAAGTAATTTAGCACAAACCCTTTTGCTAAATGATGTTCTCAGCTGTATGCAATCATGTGCATTTCTGATACTTTTTTTGGGCAATCTTTCAGGTGGGAGTTACTCAATCCGGACGCTGAGATGATTTATCTTTCACATCCAACCCCTGTGGATGGGGTTGAGGTTGCAATCAGTAAAATTTAGGTACCTCTTTCATGCTTTCTCCTGTAGCTTCAATTGCTTGTAACTACTACTTGTGCGATAATCTAGTTATCATTTCGCTGAATAGTGCTTCCTTCTTAGTTGCTGCTTGAAAGAAAATATAGAACAGTTGCTTCAAAAATAAATGTTTGTAAATTCCAGTGGCAAATGCCCTATTTGTCTTCCGAGCTTCTTATTTTATTTTATTTTTTTTTTGTAACAAAGATGCCGAAATGTCAGGACATTATAATATAATTTTTAAGACTCAAATACAGAATTAAGAGATTTTAAGAGAGTCTCAATAAATTGTATTAGAAGCACGAAAGAGAGCATAGGCCAGGAAGGGGCTGGGTTCGGGCCCAAAGGCCTTATTATACATACAAGAGGCTGGTTGATTTATAAAGTTAGTATACGATAGGTGGGCTGTTTATGGACTTCCTAGTCCCTATACGAGAAGCAAGCAGACTGTCAAATTGAGGCCCATTTGAACAAAGCTTGCAGGCCCACCACTTCATACACTTTTCCACATGGACTACCACCTTTGTTCATAGCAATAATGACTCGTGGTACTAATGAGTTATAGTTATTTAGTATAACAAAAATAATAATTTTGATAATAAAATAAAATAAAATAAAATAATAATAATAATAATTAGTTCTAGTTTATCAGTACTGCAATTGTGTTCTTAAAAAATGAAGGCTGAGTTTTTGATCAAAATAAACTTTCTATCTCTAATGGTAGAAGTCACATGAACTTTTTTCAAGTGTAGAGTTATATTTGTAGTCCCCTTCAAACAAGGAAAATAAAAAAAAAGAAAAAAAAAAGAGAAGGAACGTTCTATTCTTCCTTTGTGCATAGACGACGGTGGCATTGCTAACTACAACGCTATTCATGTGTAATAATGATTTCTTTTTGGAAGATTTTATCGTAGCTTTTGCCCTCCCCCCCAAAAAAAAAAGAAACAAAGAAAAAGGGAAATTCTGATGAATTTTGGTTTTTAAGCTGGAATTTATTAATGTTACATTACATTATATTGCTGAAGTAGGTATCCCAATAAAAAGGTGAATGTCCTAGACCAAAAAAATGAAAAAAATGGTGAATCTCCCACTAGAAGTTTATCAAATTTTCAATTTTTCATCCTTATCGCGGTTGGACTATTTGTACAATATAATTTACAAAAGGAATACTGTCACTCTTGTATCTGCTCGGTTTAGATAGTTTTTGTCCATTTGCATAGTTTGAAGAACGGAATCAATGTAAGGGAATAATGACAAAATGCAAGCTACAGTATTGAGCATAACTAAGTCTATATAAATATTTGGTCCAACAAAAAAGTCTGTATAAATGGCTCGCATATGTTAGTTTGATTGCACCGCGATACAAATAAGCAAAAACAAGGGCTGATTCTAGAGAATATTAGGATGGGAACCGAAGCTGAGGTGCTGTTGACCTATGGTTTGGGAGCTTTGCCACTATTGGGGTTGCTACTGTGGTGGTGGAATGAGCTGTGGTATGTTGTTCCTCCGAAGTTCTGACTGCTCTTGGCCGGCAACCTTGCAAAGCTGCCACGTGCTCACATGGGCTTTCCCATCATCGGAGAGACGTTTTCATTCCTTTGGTACTTCAAAATGACTCGCCGCCCCGAGATTTCATTAATTCTAAAGGACGCAGGTTAGATCTCTTTTTAATTATTTTTTAATTAAGTGCTGATATAAGTCTCGATTTTTAGTATTTTAATTAATATTTTTAATATGATAAGATTAATAGTTATTATATTAAAAATTAAAAGTTATTAATTTTTACGGTAAATATTAATAATCTTATTATAAAATTTATTTTTTTATTTAATTCAAGATACTAACGGAAACACAAAAAATCAAAACATAAACATTTTTTGAATTGGTGCAAAATGAGAAAATGTATTAATGCTCCTTTTGAATTTTGGTTAGAATGAGCTGTATATTAACTAACCTTTTGTAAATTTCACCGACTAGGTCGGATTCTCATAACAATCAAACAAGTATGTCATGTCAGGGAGTAACACATTGATGAGGTTGACCTTTTTTTTTTTTTTGAAAAAAAATTATGTAAGTACATAATAATATGTATAAAGTTAATACGTCAGATTTGAACTATTGTATCGTGAAAAATGTATTAAATTTAACAAAAAATAAATAAATTATTAAATTAACTGTATACTTTTTACGTATTACAAATTGTGTTCTTATATAGTCGCTCCTTTTTTTTATCAGCCTAAAAATCTACGTCGTGCATTTTTCTGTTAAATTTTGTGGCATAAGAAATATGAATAATTTTTGCAATTTCCCCTAACATTAAGACTGTTAATAATCTTGAGTTTTAAAAGAAAACTGTTAATAATCTTAATTTCCAATTTAATTTTATGTCTGCACAAAATTAGCTTTTAGCCTCCGATACATAGACGCGGTAAGTTTGATTGATTTCAAGATGTAAATCTAAATTACACTATATATATTAAAAATGCCTCGTCATTAGTCAATGCTAACATTGAACATATGCCTGTCCAAAGAACTTATGATGTGACTTGCGATGTGGCACCATGTCAGCATATTTAACTTCAAAATTGATGAATGAACCGAATTAGTCTGATGGATTTTCCGTTTTGGACCAATTAAAAAAAACAAAAAGGTTATGGTCAGGCTTAAAAAAAACGAGGGCGTAGTGAGTGAAATATTCAAATTGACGTTTGTGCCAATATATTATCTGTTGGTAGTTGGTCCTCTGATTCAGAGCATCTTTTTGTCATGTTCTCATTCGGAATCATTCATTAAATGATGCTGTTTTCTAATTGTAACGTCTATGTACAGAGCAGCCCTAAATAATATTCCCTGAATAAATTAACATATCTACAACATCAAATTAGAGGTAACACTGCCATGGTGATTCACATGGATTTTGGTAATACTGCCTACACTAATAGCGCACTAACATGGTGGTGGAATGGGCTTTGCCATATCTTTTTTCTCTGTTAAAAAAAAAGTCTATATAAGTATTGGTCCAACAAAAAAGTCTATATCAAAGCTCGCATATGTTAGTTTGATTGCACCACGCTACAAGTAAGTACATTTGTGTCCAAACTAATAAAAAAGAGGCTTGGAAAAGCGACATTCGTAAATCTTTTGGGCTATCGGGACATAAGACAAAACCATACATACAGATTTATAAGGGCAACTTTTGAACAATTTAGGTGAAGTAGTTTAGTAGACTAAGGACACGGACATTTTGTAACTTACTAAGCTTGGGTAGGATGAGGGCTTTACTGTTTGTCCATGAATTGCACAACTTTGGTTTGTCTTTGCAGCATAATGCGTTCTGGTTATTTAGTAGAAAGATAATAATAATAATAATAATAATAATAAGTTCTAGTTTATAGCACTGAAATTGTGGAAAGGTTGAGTTTTGATCAAAACAAACCGTTTATATTTAAAAGTAGAATTACTTGAATTTTTAATTTTAGGTGTAGGTTTGCAGCTCTATTTGCAGTCTCTTAAGAAGGAAAAAATAAAAACTTTCTATTCTTCCTCCCTATCGACGGTGACACTAGCTGACTGCCACGCTATTCAAATGTAATTGATTTCTTCTTGGATGATTGGATCGCAGACTAGCGTCCCCCTCCCCCGCCACCCAAAAAAACGAAAAAGGGAAAACTATGATGAATTTGATTTTTTTGGCCAGAATTTATAAATTTTACATTATTGCTTTGAGGTACGTATCCCTATTAATGTTATCAGAATTGAATTGGTCATTGAACCAAAAAAATTAATAATTCAAAATTGAATCGGTTCAACTGATTAAACTAATATTTAAAGATTATTTTATAAAAATAAACTTTTAGACTAAAATATAAAGTGAAAATACTTGAAAAAAATAACTAGAGGAAATAAATTAGTACAATACATAATTAAAATAAATCCTTAAAAAATTTTATATGTTCTCAAGTTCCAAAAACATAAAAAAAATACAATTATAGTAGTGATTCATTATTATTGTTCTCATTACCATATAATCTAATTTTACTTTTAATAATATTTTCAATACTAAAACATCGAATAATATTAAACGAATATACTTCAATTATAAATTATTTATTTATTGTCTGATATAGTTTTAATCTTAAAATTTTAATTTTAATATAATTGGAAAAGAAAAGAATTTTTAATTGAAATGTTAAGTTAATAGACTTGGAGAGAAAATTTCATAAAAAAATAGAGTGAAAAAGAGGAGATAAGTCTATTATGGTACAAGCATAATTTATGTAAAAAAATAAGTCTATTATGGTATTTGAAGCATTCATTATGTTGCAACCCTAATTCCTTGAAGTCTTCAAATTTTCCACGCCGTCGCACCTTTCCTAAAAAAGCAGGAGTTGCTGTCTGGAGGCTCAGGACCGGAGATAATAAGAAGAATTCCAGACGGACCAAGAGGATGGAAGGGAGAGCGCCGATCAAAGACAGGGGCAAGTGAACAGGACATTCGAATTTAGCTTCAAGACTTCGATTTTGATTTTGTGAGGAAGGCGAAAGAAAGAAGACTTCCTTTTCTTTTTTCCTTTTGTTTTTAAAAAAAAAAACCAGACTAAGAGACCCAGTTGACTCGATACCAATTCACGATACCAATTCACTAGTTGGACGACCGATCAGTTCACCAGTTTTTACCTGGTCTAGTCAACCTCCACTTAACGCGTAGATAGGACTGCACTTAAAATCAATTACCAGTCCGATCAGTTGAATTAATTGGTCCGATTCGAGTTTAACAACCGTGATTCCAATAAAAAGGTGAATGGCTCAACCCTCAAAAAAAAAAAAAAAAAAAAAAAAGATGAATGTCCCACTGAGAGTCTATTAAATTTTCATGCTTATGACGATTAAAATATTTGTACCGTAATTTGCAAGAGGAAGGTAATCACTCTTGTAATTGCTCGGTTTAGACGGCTTTTGTCCATTTGCATACTTTGGACTTTGGAGAACGGAATCATTGTAATGGAATACTCACAAAATACAAGCTACGATACTGAGCATAACTACCGGGTCACGTGCTACAAATAGCTCGCATGTGGTAGTTTAATTGCCCCACGCTACAAATAAGCAATAACAAGGGCTAATTCTAGAGAACTATAGGATGGGAACTGGAGCTGAAGTGCCGTTGACCTATGTTTTGGGAGCTTTGCCACTATTGGGGTTGCTACTGTGGTGGTGGAATGAGCTTTGGTATGTTGTTTCTCTCAAGTTCCGGCTGCTCTTGGCCGGCAATACTGCAAAGCTGCCGCCAGGACACATGGGCCTTCCCATCATTGGGGAGATGTTTTCCTTCCTTTGGCACTTCAAAATAGCTCGCCGTCCGGACGACTTCATCGATTCTAAGAGACGCAGGTGAGATTTCTTCTCAATCTATTTTAAATTTTTGGTTAGGGTTGACCTCTAACAGAACATCTTTTAAAGTTTCACCAACGAATTGGATACTCACAACAATCAAATAAGTATGTCGTATCTGGGAGTGACACATTGATGATCTTAATCATTTTTTCCTTCTATCCGCCTAAAAATCTGCACTTTGAATTTTTATGTTAAATTTTGTGATATAAGAAATTTGGATAATTTTGCACTCACGCCTAACATTAAGACTGTTAATAATCTTGGCTTTCAAGAAGGAAAAAAGAAAAAGGACTGTTAATAATCTCGGTTTCAAATTTAATTTTATGTTAATTTTTAGCCTCATTATATAGACGTGTTAAATTTGACTTATCTTGAACGTAGACCTAGATTGCACTATGATGACAATTTGATGCATAGATTGTTAATTGTGATTATATGCATGTTGTGATCATACATCAAAAAATTAAAAATATATATTTAATAAAATTATAATAGAGTAATATGTTTCTCTCTTCGTGTGATCCAATTGCCTCCATTTAATCATATGTACTTGTTATTTTTATTCATTTTTTTATAAATATAATTCACTCCTTATGTTATATCATACAAATCTATTTTATCAATTTTTTTTTAAATAGACTTTAATTAATGTATAATATAAGATTATAAATGAGATATATGTAAAATAAAAATTGAGTTACTTCACAAATCCTATAATAACGTTAAAAATTTTAGATAGAGCCTCACTGCTTAAACACACAATAAAAAAAAGATGAGAGGCATATAGTATATCTAAAAAAAATCTAAAAATTTATTTTTTTAATTAAATTTAATACATATATTATAATTTAATAGGACATATTATTTTCTATAGTCTCCTATTTAATGTTGCAATAAAAAATTTATCTTCTCGATGTGAAGTGTTTGTCTTTTCTAAATTTTGGAAAAAAGTAGGTGGAAGGTTAAGAAGGATTTCGATAAACGTTTCTTCGCCTGTTTCATGATCAGGTACGGCGATGGAGTAGGATTGTATAGGACCCATCTCTTTGGATCACCATCGATCATAGCTTGTTTTCCAGATGTTAATAAATTTATATTGCAATCAGATGATGTATTTAGGTTGGTATGGCCCAATTTGGACATTGTGGGCCATAGTTCCATAATAGCGGTTCGTGGAAAGGCTCACGATAGGCTCCGAATGTATCTTACGAATGCCATCAACAGCCCCGATGCGCTCCGGCGCATAGCTGCTCACGTACAGCCCCGCATGGTAGCTGCCCTTGAATCATGGGTCCAGAGGGGGAGAATCAACACGCTTAAGGAAACAAAGAAGGTAAAATCCTTGGGAATCCAATATATTTTTAGCAAAAATTATAATTTTACTCATTATTTTTAAGTATTTCGAGAATTTTTTTTATATAATCCTTTGTTTATAATACGCGTCTCACATTTCTTTCATTAATTTTTTTTTTTTAATTTTTTTTCGTTAATCAACAGTCAAGTGTGATACTTACTAGTTCAATCAATAACATGTCGTCAACTCATCCTACAACAGTGCACGCGTGACAATTTGCTCTTTTCAAAACCGCAAATATTTTATGAACCGCAAATATTTTATAAGTATATTATAAGTAAAAATGTGGTGATCATACAGTAATTTAAATTATTAAATTATAAAAAATATATTAAAATTATAGAAATAAAAAATTGATAAATTGTTATTTTTCTCGATTTGTATGTGTTATCCTTGCGTAGGAGTTATGCTAATCTTCTTTGTATCGTTTCGATTTTATCGGATGTCTCTGAAGGGATGATAAATCGTTATTAAATACTGTTAATTCGCGTAGAAAAAATTCGATTCTTTTTAAATGAAATTTTAAATTTGAATATTATATTTAAAAAAAAACAGGAAGAGTTCTGTTACAAGAGGTTTGATAGAAGGATAATCCTTCTATTTTTAAATACCGAAATTTGGAAAAAAATAACAAAGAAACAATTAAGTGTGTTTAGTAGTAAATCTTTTAAAAATTATGTTTTTCAAACAAAAGTTAGAAAAAATTGGAATTTCCTTGTTTGCCTCCGGTCTTGAGAGCCGTTTTCCAACCCTAGCATCGGTTTAGATTCTTTCCCATATGCGCCTCCGTGTCAGAACCGTTTCGCGCGGTCTCGATGCCTCCACAGCCAATGGCGTTTTCCTCCGGCGATCTTGGTCATTTTTCTCGCCTTCTCTCCGGCTCAGGCCCTGGAATCCTCTGCCTCCGCTGCAGTCCGAGCCTAGAACCGAGAGTCAAAATTTCGAGGCTCCACCGCCGTGCCGGAGAGTGCCGATGAGAGCGAAAAGTCCGGCGGTCTCGCCAAGAATTTGGTGTTCGGGTAGTTTCTCGGCCTCTGGTACCTTTTAAATATTGACTTCAATATCTACAACAAGCAGGTTCGTTTCTTTTTCCAATGTTTTTTATCAATCATCGTATAATCTGAGAAGTTTGTGAATAATTTCAGACTATAATTTTATATAAAGGCGGACGATTTTCGAAAATGGAGGTTCACGTTTATACGAAAATTTTCGTAGATCAGATTGACGATGCAAGTTTTTTTAGAAATTGTCATAGTACAAAGGCCAGTTATGGTTTGAGTGTCGGCACGGACCGATAAATCAAGCATGAAATTTTAAAATCCAGATGAACAAAATGGAAAACTTTAATTTTTTCTTTTTCATTAATGAAAAAAATAATTTTTGAAAAACAAATTGAAAAAAAAGAAGGTAAATTGCTTATGCTCTCATGACCTATGAGGTGGATCATGAGACACAGACGTGGAATATAAGTAGGCTTGCTAAACTGTTACAGGTCATATTTAACGGTTGATTAATAAAAAATGATAAAAAAGGTTGACTGAAGAAATGTCGGGGGTGGATTCTTAAAAAAAAATAAATTGTGAGTGAAATTTTCGAAAGACCTAAAAATGACGGGTAAAATTATGATTTTTGCATATATTTTTTGAGTATGGTGTTAATGCATAAACTATAGTACTATTCTTATAAGAGTAACCGTAGGTAGCTTTACTTCTTCATACATGGTTTTATAAACAATATCAGACAATTTATCTGTTTTTTTTAATTGTTGTTAAATTCAATTATTAAACGATTAATATTACTTTATAGCTATTTAAATAAATCCGTCAAAATTTTTCCTTCTTATACTCTGGGTAGCATTTTTAAGTCTTTTCATAAATGATCTTAGAAAAAATGTGTCAAATAAATCTCCTGGACCTTAAATCCACTTAAAACCTGAAGCTAATTGGAAGAAAAGTCCAATAGTATTATAAATGATGTTAGATTTTTATATCTTATCAACATAGGACTATACTTTTTAACACGCCCTCTTAACATATGGTAGGTCCGATTACTATGTGGCATAAGAAAATTGAACTGAAACAGTTCAAACTCATATGTAAAGGAGGCCAAGTTCGAATGCAGACAAGAGGACAAACTAAACTCTGATATCATGTCAAATTAAATCCTTGTATCTCAAATCCAATTAAACGCTCAAGCTAATAGGTAGGAAAGTAGAAGAGTATGATAAGTTATGCCAAATCTTGATGCTTTATCAATACAAGACTTTATACTCAATGATTATTAGAATGTAATGTGAGCATGTAAACGTGCCAAGTGTGCCGTATTATTTTTGGATTTATCTAAAATACTTTGTGATAAATGATTCCAGTTGACATTTGAGAACATAGGGAAGTTGTTTGCAAGCTTTGAACCGGGGCCTATTCTGGAAGTCATGGACAAGCTTTTCTATGGTCTGATGAAAGGATTTAGAGCACACCCATTCAAGATTCCTGGAACTACCCATTATCATGCTATTCAGGTCGGATGACACTAACTCTCATTCATGATGGCGTAGTATCATAACTACTTTAACTACAATTTTCTGCAATAGTTTTGTCCACTAGTGAAGTCAATTTGCCTTCTTATTTGCAAAGAGTCAATTGAACCAGTTAAATTATCACCTTTTCTTTATTAGTTTTGTGCCACCCAGACCCTGCAGCCACAAAGTATTTGAAGAACAGCAATGGAATGTGTTTTTGATAATGTTGATTGCAAATTTTTATGGTTTTGATAGTGCCGGAAGAAGCTCGAGGAAATTTTCAGGGTAGAACTTGAGAAGAAGAAGAAAAATCATCAGAATGGAGTCGAAAAGGAAAATGACCTTATGGATGGACTGATGCAGATGAAGGATGAAGAAGGTAATCAATTAAAAGACCAAGAAGTTTTAGACAACATTGTCACCCTTGTTTTTGCTGGATATGAATCTACTTCCATTGCAACAATGTGGGCTGTGTATCATCTTGCCAAGCACCCAGATGTCCTAAACAAGCTGAGGGTATGACCATCAGATAATTTCAATTGGCGTGAGACGGAATGGAATAACAGAATCATTTTTCTCTGTTTCACATTTTGTGGTCAACCTCGCTTGGAATTGTAGGAGGAGAACATGGATTTAAGCAAGACTAAGAATGGCAATTTCATTACAAGCGAAGATGTTTCTAAAATGGATTACACAAGCAAGGTTTTTCTCCTTCGATTGAATGGCACCTTTGTTTTTGTTAGTATGAACCTCATGATAAATTTTTTGGATTATTTCTGCAAACAGGTGGTGGAAGAAATGTTACGGCTGGCCAATATTTCAGCAATGGTTTTCAGATCGGTCTCCAAGGAAGTCGAGTACAAAGGTTGAACATAAAATTGTTTTTGCTACATGTGTTGCAAGATTTGTAGCAGTTTCTTTTAGTTCACAACACAACGTGGATTAAATTCAGAGTTGATACATATTTTCAGGTTATGTGATACCAAAAGATTGGAAAGTAATTGTGTGGCAGCGATATCTCCACACAAATCCAGAAGACTTTGAGGATCCAATGTGCTTTAATCCGGATAGATGGAATGTAAGTCTATAATGTCAACAACGGGATTATTGCATATTGGGGTAGTTAGTTTAAATGGCTCACGATTAACATTTGCTTAGACAATGGCAAGGCCTGGAACGTACCAGGTTTTTGGTGGCGGAGCCAGAATCTGTGCTGGAAACCGTCTTGCTCGAATGCAACTTGCACTTTTTCTACATCACTTGTCCACTGGATACAGGTACTTTTTTTTTTTTTTTGGGGTCTAAATGGTGGTGCACGGCTGCACGCTTCTCTGCTTTATGCAACTATGAGAATCCTTTATTTTTAAATTGGTGGCATTTCAGGTGGGAACTACTGAATCCGGATGCTGCTATGAAATATCTTCCACATCCAGCACCGGTTGATGGGACTGAGATTGCAATTAGCAAACTTTAAGTATTTCCTTCATGGTCTCTTGTATGCATGTGGTCAATTGCATTAATAATCCTTTAACTATACAGGGAGTTGGTTGCCTTGCTCAAATTAAACTAGAGCTTCTTGTTTCTGGCATTGTAATATTTACTCTTTTACTATCTCCTTTCTCGGTCATTGTATGCGTGTTTGGTAGTTTGTGCCGTTCATCGGAGAATAAGAAGTGTGTAGTTGTTTACTTTGTGAAGTTCGTTCACTTAAGCGGTTGCAAATCCAAATTGTAAAATATAGACCTAGTGAAGAAAGCTTGAAATTTCTACAAAATGCATTCAAAATGTTTGCACCTGGCATTCGGCAAAATATTTTTGTTTGGTTTTTGAACAGAACAATTGCACCGTACAGCTTACGCATTTTTGTTTTGGTGGGGAGGGAATGGCAATTTTTTTTTTTGGAACTTTTTTAAATTTAAATTAACTGGTTGAGAATTGAAACTTTTGGTCTTTTACTTACTGACATACTGTCACTGTTACTTGAGTTGCAAGCTCATAGGAAGGGGATGGCAAAATCACCTGCACTTTTCTTTTGGTGAAAAAAATTCTAAAAGCAGGGGCAGTTACAACAATTCAATCAAGAAGTTCAAACCCTAAATTTGCAAGAAATAGAACCGACTTACGGCTTTCGGAAATGGCCATGCTAAATACTGCCAAGGGGGCAAGAGCATAGTCCAAAGAGAGAGCCCCTCATTTGGAAAGGTGACCTAAGATTTGGAAGGAGCATTGTCGTGGAGAATCTGGCATTATCTGTTGCGGTCCTGTCCTCTATAAACGTACATTTGTATCCAAACTAATAAAAAAGTGGTTTGGAAAAGCGACATTCGTAAATCTTTTGGGCCATCGGGATTTAGAGCCAAAACCATACATAAAGATTTATAAGTTAAGGGCAACTTTTGAACAATTTTAGTGAAGTAGTTTAGTAGATGGGAGTCCTTGTTCTTAAAAAATCTGACTAAAGATGGGTATATCTTTGAATCTATGCAGGTTCATAAAATAATAGCTATGTGTGTGAGGCAATACCACATTCAATTTCAAAGTAGAACCAGTAATGCAGAAACAAAAGATAAAAAATATGTGTACGCAGTGTCAATAAAAGGAATCCGAAGCAAAGGGGGCATGAATATATCATTCAAGAAAAACCAGAGAGAAATT
This sequence comes from Carallia pectinifolia, assembly GCA_037832335.1. Lineage (NCBI taxonomy): Eukaryota > Viridiplantae > Streptophyta > Magnoliopsida > Malpighiales > Rhizophoraceae > Carallia > Carallia pectinifolia. Next base: position 20,959,374 of record CM075448.1, on the reverse strand, counting down.
TACACCTACTAATTTTGCCTAGAGCAGGCAAGGATTTGAATGAAATTTTTTTAGAACTTTTCCGACCAATTCAAAGTTGAGCTGAGAAGGATTTGCAAGGAGACAAAACTCTCATAACGTCTATTTTCTCCATGTATAAAATTCGAACTCAAGACCTTATTTAAAAAAAATCGAACTCTATATTACTTAAACCATCTATATTACTTAAACCACTAGACATTGGTATTCTTTTCAAAACTTTTACACAATAGAAAATGACCACCAAATTATTATTACCAACAAAACACATTGTTTACTTTATCTTTTATATATTTCGTTTATTATTTAATTATGGTAGATTGGATTGGTTATTTATAATTTTTGTAAGTGTAAAACCGCAATCAATCCCTTTTTGGCAGTTTGAAAAAATTTAAAATTATCTATTTGTTTTTTTTCTTTAGTTTTGACGGGTGCAGTGTCCAATAAATTGGATTAAACGATTTTTGATGAGTTGGACAGTTTATAAACACATTTAATTAAATATTTGTACCATAATTTGTAAGTGGAAGATAAGCACTCTTGTGTTTGCTCGGTTTAGACAGCTTTTGTCAATTTGCATACTTTGCAGAACGGAATCATTGTAATGGAATAATCACAAAATACAAGCTACGATATTGAGCATAACTACCAGGTCACATGTTACAAATAGCTGGCATATGTTAGTTTAATTGCACCACGCTACAAATAAGCAATAACGAGGGCTAATTCTAGAGAACTTTAGGATGGGAACTGGAGCTGAAGTGCCGTTGACCTATGTTTTGGGAGCTTTGCCACTATTGGGGTTGCTGCTGTGGTGTTGGAATGAGCTTTGGCATGTTGTTCCCCTCAAATTCCGGCTGCTCTTGGCCGGCAATGTTGCAAAGCTGCCACCAGGACACATGGGCTTTCCCATTATTGGGGAGATGTTTTCCTTCCTTTGGTACTTCAAAATGAATCGCCGCCCTGACGATTTCATAGATTCCAAAAGACGAAGGTGAGATCTCTTTTTAACTATTTTTCAATTGAACACTAACACATATTTCACTTTTTAATATTTTATTTGATATTTTAAATACAATAAAATTAATATTTTTTATAATAAAAATTAAAAATTATTATTTTTTGTTATAAATATTATTAATGTTATTATGAAAATTATCAATTTTCTTTTATTTAAGACACTGATTAAGATAAAAAAAATTAACATACAAATATTTTCTTAATTGGTGGAAAAGGAGGCAATGATTAGTGCTTTCTTTCTTTTTTTTTTTTTTTTTTTGGGTCAAATTAGTGCTCCTTCTGAATTTTGGTTAGAATGAGCTCTATATTAACTAACATTTTGTAAGTTTCACCGACGAGGTCCGATACTCATAACAATCAAATAAGTATGTCACATCAGGGAGTACCACATTGATGATGTTAATCAATTTTTTTTAGGGAAATGTTATGCAAGCATGCACTGATAGATACAAAATTAATATATGATATTTGTATTATTTGATTATAAAAAATATATTAAATTTTTAAAAAATGTAAACAGATAAATTATTTAATTAATTGTGTACTTTTTACATATCATAGATTGTGTGTCTTTAAATTTTTTTATTAAATTTTGTAATATAAGAAATTTGAATAATTTTTGCACTCTTCCCTAATATTAAGACTCTGAATAATCTTGATTTTAAAAAGAAAACTGTTAATAATCTTTGTTTCACATTTAATTCTATTTTTGAACAAAATTACCTTTTAGCCACCATTATATAGACGTGGTAAGTTTGACTAATCAAAAACAAAGTGTAAATTCACATTGTTATTATGAATATTAAATGCATATATCTTAATTGTGATTATATGTATGTTTGTTTGAATAATAATTGTGATCATACATTAAAAAATTGAAATTATAAATTTAATAATTATGATAGTGTAATGTGTCTCTTCTTATGTGATCCGATTGCCTCCATATAACATGTATATGTTATTTTTACCCACTTTTTTGTGGATATAATGTTAGAAATCTTCAAAATGAAAATAAAAATAAAATTACATTTGATGGGTTTTGAACCCATAATCCATAAGTCACGACTCTCCAAAATGAAGTCACAACCTTTGTTGTGAAGGTGAATTTTGCTTTAAGGCGAGTGGTATTCAGATATATGACTTGAAACAACTTTTCAATTTTCAGTGACTCAATTTTTAGCTCAACATATAATTCACTTTTATATTATAAAAATCTATTTTATTAATTTTTTTTCTTTCAACTAAACTTCATTTAATATGTAATATAGAATTATAAGTAAGTTATATTCAAAACAGAAGGTAAGTTAAATTAGTGTCATAAAAATTTTGGATAGAACTTGACTACGTGAACACACAATAAAAAATAGGTAAGAGCCAAATTTTCAAACGATATTCAACGATTTATTTAATTTTTTTAAAAATTTAATATATATTTTATAATTTAATAATATATATCATTTTATACCCACTGCGCATCCCATTTTATATTATCATAACAAATTTGTTTTCTGGATATGTGATGCATTTAGCACGAATTTTGTGGGCCACAAGGTTGAGACGGTTTTTTTTTTTTTTTTCATTTAAGTAGAAGGTAAAGAAGGATTTCAACATACGTTTCTTTACCTGTTTCATGATCAGGTACGGCGATGGAGTAGGATTGTATAGGACCCATCTCTTCGGATCACCATCATAGCTTGTTTTCGAACCGTTAACAAATTTATATTGCAATCAGATGATCTGTTTATGTTGGCATGGCCCGATTCCAGCATTGTGGGCCATAGTTCCATAGTGGCGGTGCATGGAGAGGCTCACGCCAGGCTCAGAAGCTATCTTACGAATGCCATCAACAGGCCTGAAGCTCTTCGGCGCATAGCTGCTCATGTACAGCCCCGCATGGCAGCTGCCCTTCAATCATGGGCTCAGTGGGGGAGAATCAACGCACGCAAGGAAATAAAGAAGGTAAAATCTGAGATTGAGTATTTGTTAAATTGATTGAAGAGTTATCTCTTAACTAATAGGTGAGGGTTTAAATCTCATTAAATATTATTATTTTTTTTTTAAATGTCTAATAAAATTTATTATAGATAAAAAAAAAAAAAAATCCTCAACCTCAAAGAAGGCAGTATCCCAAAAAAAAGATAAAAGAAGGTAAAATTCTTGGCAGAGGAATCCAATGATCTCAAACAATATGCATTAAATGTGATAAATAAAATTTTTAAACTTCAAATCTACTTAAAAATTTAGGTTCATATGAGAGAAAGTCCAATAAATCATGTTATGAAATACTTTTTTGATAGCGTTAGACTTGATTAATAAATTTGAAATAATTCAAGTACAAATAAAAGGGCAAACCACGCTCTGATATCTTGTCAAATAAAGTTTTTATATCTCAAATTTATCTAAAATCTCAAGTTAATATGAAAGGAATGTCAAAAATATTATAAGTCATATCAAAATTTTATATTTTATTAATACAAGACTTTATACTCTTTAACACAATAATTATTAAAATGTAATAAATGCATGTATATAGCTAAGTCTTCCGTGTTACATTTGGATTTATCTAATTACTCTGTGATCAACTATTGCAGTTGACACTTGAGAACATAGGAAAGTTGTTTCCAAGCTTTGAACCGGGGCCCATTCTGGAAGTCATGGACAAGCTTTTTGATGGTCTGATGAAAGGATTGAAAGCTCACCCATCCAAGATTCCTGGAACTACTTATTACCATGCTGTGCAGGTCGGATCACAGTGACTCTCATTCATAATGGAGTAATATTATAGCTACTTTCAGTACTATTTAATACAATAGTTTGTCCACTAATAAAGTAAATTTACCTTCTCATTTGCAAACAGTCGGACAACATCGGATCACACTACCATTTTATGCAATTGTTTATCCATGCTATTCTGCAGACACAAAGTATTTGAAGAACATGACAGCAATGGAATGTGTTTTTGATAACCTTGATTGCAATTTTTTTATGGTTTGATAGCGCCGGAAGAAGCTCGAGGCAATTTTCAGGGTAGAACTTGAGAAGAAGAAGAAAAATCATCAGGACGGAGTTGAAAAAGAAAATGACCTTATGGATGGACTGATGCAGATGAAGGATGAAGAAGGTAATCAACTAAAGGACCAAGAAGTTTTAGACAACATTGTCAGCCTTGTTCTTGCTGGATATGAATCTACTTCCATTGCAACAATATGGGCTGTTTATCATCTTGCCAAGCACCCTGATGTCTTAAACAAGCTAAGGGTATGACCATCAGATATTACCAATTGGCATGAGACAGAATAAAAAATAACAGAATCATTTTTCTCTATTTCACATTTTGCGGTGAACCTAACTTGGAATTGTAGGAGGAGAACATGGATTTAAGCAAGACAAAGAATGGCGATTTCATTACACGTGAAGATGTTTCTAAAATGGAGTACACAAGCAAGGTTTTTCTCCTTTGATTGAATGGCACCTTTGTTTTCGTTAGTATGAACCTCCCGATAAATTTTTTGGATTATTTCTGCTGTCAAATAATGATTATGGGCCTCCAAGTTTACTAAAAAATTAAGTTGAAAGTAGGAAGAACACAAAGTTATCATAAGTGATGTCATTTATTATAGATATGGGACATTTTATTTTTTAACATCTGCAAACAGGTGGTGGAAGAAACGATACGGCTGGCCAACATTTCAGCAATGGTTTTCAGATCGGTCTCCAAGGAAGTCGAGTACAAAGGTTGAACATATTTTTATTTTTGATACGTGTGTTGCGACATATGTAGCCGGTTCTTTTAGTTCACAACACAATATGGATTAAATTGGGAATTGATCCATTTTCCCAGGTTATGTGATCCCAAAAGATTGGAAAGTAATCGTCTGGCTTCGATACTTCCACACAAATCCAGAATACTTTGAGGATCCGATGCGCTTTAATCCGGATAGATGGAATGTAAGTCTATAATGCCAAACGGGATTAATGCATATTGGGGTAGTTAGTTTTGTTGGGAAATTTTCTCTTACTAAACTGAAGTTTTAATACCACTATTAGGTTGTGGAAGCATAGAAACGAACACCAACAAAAATATAAAAGTGCACGAAAAAAAAATAGATATACAGATATAATGTAGTTTAACTTAAAACCTATGTTTACGACGAAGATAGACAAAAATTTGATTAACCAAGCAAATAAAGAATTAGTGTCTCACAAAAGTTTTACTATACTCAAAAACTCAATACATCTAAACAGATACTTACTGTATTTGCACAAATCTTAGAGCACACAAAATATATAAGAGTACAAGACTTAATATTGGGTCACAAAAATCTCTCTCCCTCTTAATATATCTCTCATAAACTATCTGCAAACTTAATACCAATAATGCAGGATATCATAACAGACAAATGTCTGTAATACATAATAACACCCTCAAACTGGTCCCTCTCGACACCATAAAGTGATATAGCTCTTCCTATCAAAAACACTCATATTTATATGTGGAAAAATTAGAGAAAAATGGAGACAAATTAATATATAGGTAGATCACTATAAATAATTTTTTCTCCTCACTCCAAACTTGTTTTATTCCCATTCCACGTATGCTTTGTCCTCACTTGACACAGTATTTATTTCATGATCCAATTTGGGTTTGACCCCAATAATTTTCTCCCTTAAACTCAAATGGGGAAATCTTCATATTATTCCTATAAGAGCCAAGTGAAGTAGCAATAAAATACAGAATTCTTTCAAAATTGTCTTCTCCAAGGTGAGATGAAGTGAGATGAGACATTGTAAATTCTAAGTGGGGAATTAATTCTTTCAAATTCTAAAGCCTTCGATTGTTTTTTTTATCACGAATCAATATTTTTTCTTTTTCTAAACAAAGAAAACTAGCTTAGTTAAGAATAATTTAACAGTAACAAAAAATTGATTTTACAACCAAATTTCTTGATAATAAGATTTGTTAATGTCATACTTGAACCCTCCAAAAATAGAACCTTAGCTGTAACTTGTCTCTTGTTGAACCATCAGTTTTGATGCCACTGTTGGGAAATTCTCCCTTACTAAACTGAAGCTCCAATTCCTTTGTTGGGTTGCAGAAGTGCAGAAGCGAACACCAATAAAAATATGGAAGTGCAAGGTACACAAATATAATGTAGTTTTGCTTAAAACCTACATCAACAGGTGAGGATAGACAAAAATTTTATTAACCAAGTAATAAAAAATTACAGTATCTCACAAAAGGTTTGTTATGTCGAAAAACTCAATACACTCAAATAGACACTTATTGTGTTTATACAAATCTCATTGCACACAAAACATATAAAAGTATAAGAATTGATATTAGGTCACAAAAGTCTCTCTCCCTCTTAGTATATTTCTTACAAATTCATCTGCAAACTTAATACCAACAATACAAGATATTATAATAGAAATACGTTTATAACATATAAATGAGCCCTCAAATTGGTATCTTTCAGCACCACAAAGTAGTACAGCTCTCTCTATCCAAAAAAACCCATATCTATATACAGAAAAATTAAATAAAAATAGAGACAAATTAATACATAGTCAAATCATTATCAATAATTTTTTCTTTTTTTGTAATTTCTTTCTCTCGACTCTAAACATACTTTGTCACCATTCTAAGCATATTTTATCCTCACTCTACCCAGTATTTATTTCTTGACTCAGTTTGGATATGACCCAACAAGTTTAAATGGCTTACGATTTACATTTGATTAGACAATGGCAAAGCCTGGAACGTACCAGGTTTTTGGCGGCGGAGCCAGAATCTGAGCTGGAAACCGTCTTGCTCGAATGCAACTTGCACTCTGTCTACATCACTTGTCCGTTGGATACAGGTAAACTAATAACTCTTTTGCTTTGTTTTGTTTTTTGTTTTTTTGTTTTTTTTTTCTGGGCTAAATTGTGGTGCACGCTGCTTGCTTTATGCAACTATGAGAACCTTTTTCATTTTATTTATTTATTTATAAATTGGTGGCATTTCAGGTGGGAACTATTGAATCCGGATGCTGATATGAATTATCTTCCACATCCGGCACCGGTGAAGAAAGCTTGAAATTTCTTTGCACCTGCCATCTGGCAAAGTATCTTTGGTTGGCTGCTGAACAGATCCATTGCACCATACAGCTTCAGTGAGGAGAGGATGACAAAATTACTTGCACTTTTCTTTTTGTGAAAATTTTTTTAAAGAAGTTCAAACCCTAAATTTGGAAAGAAAGGATGTAGAATTTACGGGAAGGAAACAGTTACTTCTAGTCCAATTGACCATTTTCAATTCTACCATAAATGACATGATAAAAACAAACTGAAATTTGCAAGAAATAGAACCGACCTAAAATAATTGGTGGATGTGTATGATTAGTCCAACAAAGGTAATGTAGTGGGTAAGATTTAAAAAGAAAAAAAAGATTATAAGTAATGAGTGACTAACTGAAAAACATTTTAAATAAAATTAATCGTTGAACCAAAAAGAAAAGAAAAAAAATATGATACTAAAATAAACGATTCTAATGACATGTGATAAAACAAACTGAAAGTTGCAAGAAAAAGAACCGTCTTCCTGCTTTCGGAAATGGCCTAGTGAAATGCTGCCAAGGGGGCAATAGTTACAATCCAAAGAGAGCACCTAAATTGGACAAGCGAACCAAGATTCTGAAGGAGCATTGTCCTGGAGAATCTTCTGTGCTTTATATATAAGTTGTGGTCTTGTCCTCCACAAACATACATTTGGATCTGAAACTGACAAACAGTGGCTTGGAAAAGCCGACATTTGTAAATCTTTTGGGCTATCGGGACATAGAGACAAACCAAAATGCAAACAGATTTACTGCTTATATATATATAAATGTATATATTTAATTGAAGTTGGACGCTAGTAATATTTCGTGCCAATCAAATTTAGAAATTTTGTTAGAACGAGTCGACGGGGCACTCAAAAAAAGGATACATATATATATAAATTCTTAAGGACTATAAATATGAAATTTAGGATCTTATTAGCCCTAGTCGTTTTTTACTAATTATTAACAGACTAACGTGGTTGTATTATGAATTACTTTACTTGAAAAGATAAACATTTTTGCGGAATTCAAATAATTTTTTTAAATTAACTATGAGCAAAGACTTAAAATTAGGATGAATTCAAAAGTATTTACTTGTCCCAAGTCTTCTTTATTATTCAACAAAGAACATTAAAAAACCTTGTAATCGTAAACGTTTCGCAAATCCAAGCTACTCACGAATCTTTCTATTAGTGTTTATAAATTAGTATGGCTGCTACAACTTGCTTGGAGGATCAAGAAATTAAAAAAAAAACTCCCATTTTTGCTAAGCATTCCTCTTGCAGGAGCAGTGGCCGAGGTTTTTTTTTTTTTTTTTTAAGCAAAAGTAGGTCACCATGTCTCTGTTCATGAATAGTCAGTGCCCCTACTTCACAATTTTTATGCAAAAGTAACTTACCAAGTCCGTATCCATGAATCGCAATGTTTATCTCTATTTTCTTCTATTATTATTTAATTATTATGTCAATTAAGTTCGATGAATGCAACTAGGTTCCGTTAACTAATTTCTTTTCCCTAACATCAACGATCCTGAATTTTTTTTTTCTTTTCTGCTGCTTACTCTCATTAAAAAACGCCAACTTGAAGTGATTCAATCACATATCCTTTAATTTTCTTTTGTTTTTTGTTAAAGAATATTACATTCACCACATCAAAAATGACTTTAAGCTGCGATTTTACGGCAGCTGTTATTATTCGCTGCCTTCGCCCCTGCATAATAGGTTTTGGCATAAATACATACCTTATGCAGCAGTTAGAATTCGCCACATATGTAGTGTACATAGCCAGCAGATATGAGGCTGAGGCAGCGGTTTTAGTTCTTTTTTAAAAATTATTCATAATTGAAAAAATATTAATTGAAAACAAAAATAAAAAAGAGTATACGCGGCGGTTTAAAACCGCCACATAAATCTCTTATATAAGCAGCGATTGATGTCCTTAAAGCAGCGGTTTTAGGTAACGGATTCACACAAACCGTTGACAAAATTTCGCGCCGAAATTTTTGATTGATAGTCTTACGTAGAGGTCAAGAGCTTTCCTGAGTGTTGTCCGAAGTAATTATCTATTCTTTCTTCTTCTTCTACTAATTTACTTTTTTTTTTTTAAAAAATAATAATTTTCTTTAATTTTGTTCGTTATTTGGTTTCCATGTCTATATGTCAATCAAAAACAGTATTTTTTCAGGAACTTGGAGCGACTCCGATTGTCAAATACATTTCTTAATTTTTTCTTCGCTTATTTATTTAATAGCTATGTAACCAGTTAATTTAACTTTTGAAAAGAAAACTGCAGTTTTTAATGTTCTTCTAAATTCATCGTCGTACAGAGTTGGTCTTACCAGCTATTGCACTTATGATGGTTTCGATTTGGCGGCGTTAATTAGAAAAGAAATGAAAAAAAAAAGGCTATCTATTTGAATAAAGCTAGTGGATTGATTGTTTTATTCGCTGATTTGAGTTGTGGTTGGGTGTTTGGATGGTCTGAATTGATTTAGTTGAATAGAGTCTCAAACGCGGTTGATCGCCTTAAGGGCCACTCAAGCAATATGCAGGAAGTCCTTAATACGTGCCAAAAAGTTCGTAATTGGTGCTAGGTAGTGAGAAATCTGATTTTCTGACATGGATTTAGTGCTAGCAAATGTGTTGTGCTAGTAAAAGTGCCTGTCATACAATCACTGGTTGGCTCGTTCTGAATTGTTAGAGACCGTCTCAAAAGTGCTCCCTAGTTAGGATACTTGCTCAACTGCTCTCTGTCTTTACTTCCGACTAATTTTTGTTCATTGTCCTGCAGATCTGATTTGTTAGTAGAACTACTACCTAGTCATCTCCTAACTGTGTTTGTGCTGGTTAGTTGAATTTTTTTCTTCAGTTTCATTGTAACTTCTGCAATGTGGAAATGTAAATATTTTTTTGACTATTGTTCTATTTTCTTAAGTTTCTGCTCTCTCTGTAATGAAGGTTCAAAATGCCATAAACTCTTTTTTTTTTTTATTGGTATTGAATTTTGGAACATAAAAGTTATTGAGACTGGTACACCCTTTTCGGTTAATTGAATCTTTTCAGATTCCAGAGACTAGAATGAAGGAGGAATTGAGAGTAAAAAAGGATCTCACTGAAGTAATCTTTTTTTTTTTTTTCGCATAATATTAAAGGATATGAACAATTTTTAGGAAAGCCAAGGAGATAAATGAAAAATACACCTAATGGCTAGATGCTCTATCAATATGAGAATCCTTTAAATTCCCAGGTATCGATTATGCTGATATATATCACTTAAACATTTGTGGCCTTTTGAAAAAAAACCGATATTTGTTTCCCTTTGTTCCCCGTTAGTGGTAAATAATTGTACATTTCTGTGTTCTGGTGTATTTTGTTGTTTCATTGGCCTTCTACCCCTGAAGTAGTATTTTGAGTGGTTATAGAAGCTGAACAAGTCCCATCACTTCGTGCTGATTATAGTTTTCATACTTTCTTCTCCATCCTCCTCAATTTCTAATAGTGGTAGTACCCGTTTTTATATAGTTCTGCCTGATTTTACTCAAAGCTATAGCTTTATTGGCAGTGTCTTTGATCCGAATGCTACTGACCATTTGCTAAGATTTAAGAAGATGGACCCTATAGATGTTGAGACGGTCAGTTTTACATCAAACATAAACTTTTTTTCTGTTTTGCCGTATTATGGGTTGTCATATAAGATGTATTGTTTACCCTGGGATCCATTAGTGTCATATTTAACATTCGCGTTAATCTGAGTGTTATATATTTTAAAGTAAGGTATTTGTTTATTTTATTTTATTTTTTAATGAGTAAAATTAATTTATAATTTAATATTATTTAAATATTATTTTTAATTTTTTTATTTAAATAGATTTCACTTATTGTATAGTATAAAATTATGAATAAATTACACTTATTTAAAAAAAAAAGTCAATAGAAATTCCTTTAAAAGTAAACGTCCATGGCAACTTTGAATGATACTTACTTTGTTCCTGGTATTTGCCCAGGTGCTATTGTTGATGAGAAACCTCTCCATCAATCTTACGAGCCTGATTTTGAGGATCATGTGAGTGCCTCTTTAAAAGCACCTAATCTTCTTGTTTATTTTCATGTACTGTCTTTTTTTATGGTCTTCAATTTATGCATGCAGTCTGCCATGCTTCGCGCATATGCACACGGTCTGTCCATGTTTTCTCCTTGAGCACAAACCATTGCTCAACATGGCCATTTTCTTGCAAATGATCAGTAAATGATGGAATGATATCTCTTCCCTCACTGTCAAATATTTCTAGTAACCTTTTGTTCACCTTCAATTAGATAGTAAGCTATTGGCGTTTCTCTTCTTCGTTTGCAAATTGCAGTGTATGTTCTGCAAAATAGTTTATGATAGTAGTTGAGTGGTTGGGATTATCTCATTGGTTGTACTAATACTTGTTTTTTTTTTTTTTCTATTATATGAGATGAAAATGATGATAAAGATGTCTTTGTGGTGTAAGCGCGTATGAGTTTTTTTGTTATTCTCTAGTTTAGATTTTATAAATTTCTAATTGTGGCTTAAGACTAATTTTTTGTTGATTATGTTTGAATTTATTCTTTAGTTTAGATTTTATAAAAACTGCTACCTGCCATAGGCAATCTAAAGTCTTAGGGTCTGTTTAGTTTATATATTGTTTACTGTTGTTTTTATTAATGATTATTGATTAGTGTTGTTAATTATTAATTACTGTTATTAATTATTAAAATAAAATTATAATATTTAATTAAATTGATATTTATTATTTATTATTTAAATAATAAAATAATTACTTTATACATCATATTTTTATTTTATTACAGAAAATTAATTTGCTGCAAGTGTCGCTTTTTATCATCCTTTTTTATGCTTTTGATGCACTCCTTTTTGCCTTTTTTTGTCTTTTTTTTTTAATTATTACCAATTATTTAATTTTTTTTTTCTGCACACTGGACTGTTCAGTTGGAACATTTTGGGGGAGGGAGGCAAGTTTAAAAAGGATCCATTTGATGAGATTGAGACACGTGGATGACCACGTTGGTTGCTGAACATGGACTTTAAATATATACGCCACCCAAAATTAAGGGGACAGAAGCGTAGAACACGAAAAAGATAAGGGAATTTATAATTTGTTAGAATTACTAAATTTTAATTAAAAAAAAGTTATAAAAAAATTATAATAAAATTTTTATATTTAAATTATATAAAAAATATGAAAAATAAAATTTATAAATAAAATAACAAAAATATCTTTAAAAAAATTAAATAATTGATTGAAATTATAAAAATATTTTTATAATTAATTAAATAAAATAAGGCTATTTTAGTCATTATATGATTTTTTCGTTCTCTAAGACACTGACACACCGACACACGTTACTTTTTCATTTTTCAATTTTTTTTAATTAAAACCCGTTTATTTGTTGCCCCGTTTCTTTATTATAAAATAATTTATTTTTAAAAAAATTTATAAACAAAATATTTACAGTAAAAATAATAATTTTTTTAATTATTAATTTAAAGTACACTTTATATTTTTCTTAAAAAATAATTTTGATTAAAAAAAAATTATTTTTCTTGTAAATGTTTCTTAAATTTTCTTTAACTTTTTCATCACAAAATATTTTATGTGAAATAAATATTTAAAAAGTTAAAAAAAATTCATAAAATATGTCACCACAAATAAATACACCCTTACTTTCTTTCCAATTGTCAAACAATTGAAAATGCGTAAGATTCTCTGTTTACTTTTTTTTTTTTCTTTTCTAATCTTTTTTCAAGTACACGGTTAGTCTAAAGTTAGTCTAAAGGCATACAACGAATTTCACCCAAAAAGTTACATTATTATTTATATATTGCCTATAATTTTTTTAAATTAATACTTAACATTAATTTATTAGTCTAATTTAATCATTCTACTTATAATAATGTCAAATACGATAACATGACATAATTTGAGTGCAATATCGATGACATGACATAATATGTAAGTGTGTCACATCAGTATATTAGACTGATATGATATTTTTAAAAATATTTTTAAAAAAATTAAAATTTTAATTTTTTGAAAAGTCTTTTTAATAAAAATAGATTAAAAAAATCCTTTCTCTCTCTACAAGCCCTCTCTCTTCTCTCTCCTCTTTCATCTTCTCCGGCCAAAAATCCTAATGCACAAATTGACGGCCAATTAACAAATAAGAACAATCACTTATTTTAGGATCCTCTATAACTAAAAATTTTGCATTGCTGATGTAATATATGCTCTATTGGATTCCTACACTCAATAACCAAAACCGCATACGACAGGACAATTTAGTGAGAACTAAAATAAAGGAAGAGTTTTAAGGCTCATGGGGACAACGTCAACGGCGGCGGCAACAACGACTGCCATAGGATTGGCGCCGGGGTTGTATCGGAAGATAAATAAAGTGTTGGAAAGTAGAACGGACAGTCTAGATCTGGTGGCCTCTCTCTCTACTCTGTCCACTTTCTACACAGAAAACACTCCTCAGGCACGCCGCAACCTTAGATCCACCATTGACAACCTCAGATCTGGTGTTCTTTTTTGTTTATATCAATTTGTACTTTACGATTTTTGCCGGAGAAGAAGAAGAAATAGGAGAGAGAAAGACATTTTTTTTTATCTACTTTATTTTTTATTAAACAGACTTTAAAAATAATTAAATTTTTAATTTTTTCTAAAAATTATTTAAAATTTTTAAAAATACCACGTCAACAGATACGATGGCATGACATGCTAACATGAATAAAATTTATTAGTGCCACATTCCATCACGTCACATTATCATATTTAACATGGATATACACACGCGGAAGGAGTAAAATTAGACTAATAGGCAAACATTAAGGATCAATTTTGATAAAAGAAATGTTATAGGTAACATATAAAAAATAGTGAAATCTTATGAATAAAATTAATCTTTATACCTAGTCTAAATAATATCCATTAATAGTTGATGAAATTTTCTTTTTTATCAACTGTCGATTGAGGCCTTTTTCAGCAAACAACACTCCTTAAAAAAAAAGGTTAATTTCAAAAAAAATTACCATTTTTACTTTTTTTAACAAATTTAACATAAATTTTAAAAATTTACTAATTTAGTACAGTTTAATTATTTTCTAATAAGTCTAACATAACTTTTAAAAATTTATAAATTTAGTACAGTTTAATTATTTTCTAACAAATTTAGTATGCTGTCAGTTAAAAATAACAAGTTAAAAGTAACCGAATTTCTTAATATACACATATGACATATTTACGTTTAAATCTAGTACAGTTAAAAACTTCTAAATGTCATATGTATATATGTGCATACAGAGAGATTCAATTATTTTTAACTGATAATATATTAGATTTGTTAGAAAATAATTAAACTGTATTAAATTTATTAATTTTTAAAAGTAATTTTAGATTTATTAAAAAATAATTAAATTATACTAAATTTATAAAATTTAAAAAATTATGTTAGACTTATAAAAAAATATAAAAATAGTGATATTCTTTTTGATATTAACTCTAAAAAAAATTATCAAACACCGTCTTCTTACTTTTTAAAATTTAAAGGCAAGTGTATCCAGCTAAATATTATGCCGAACACCTTCATCAAGTCTTAGACGGTGGCCGCCTAAAGTCTTAAACTGACATGTAGAGTTGGTAAGAATATGTTAAATATTGACTTACCATGAGGACCATGTTTGACGTATAGAAAAATGCCATGGAAGGACTGGAGCAACGCTTTACAACAACGAAAAAGGGCCACCACAAACTATCTTTCTTTCCCATCTCAATCATAATCAGAGGTTCGTGAACGCTCCCTAAAGTCTTAAATGAAGTAGTGTTAATAAGAATATGTTACATATTGACATAGGATGGAGACTATTTTTGACATAGAAAAATGCCCCGGAAGGACTGGAGCAACACATTACAATAACAAAAAGGGCCACCACAAAATATCTTTCTTGCTGACATAATCCGTTTGTTACCGTCGTTTGTAGGGTTTGTCAAAATGGTCATTGTGTCTCATTAGCAGTTTTTATGACATTTTAGCAGATCATTGTTGCTGTATCTCTATGCTTTTATGTAGATATTTTTGATATCTTCGCATCAAATTTATGTATAGAATTACATAATTTAATGCAATAATTTTTGTTTTTTCAAAAAAAAATTATCTTTCTTGCTGTCGCATCTCAATCAAGTTAAGAAAAAAAACAAAGAGAGAGAGAGAGTGGTGGAGTCCATAGGGTACTATTTCAAGAGAACTGGTGACACCCTACATGATCTCTTACAAGTAATGTCCAGATAAATACTACAACAATTCGATGACAACGAGCTTAATTACAAGTATTTATTATTTTTTAAATAAATATAATTAATTTATAATTTTATATCACATAAATTTTTTTTCATAAAATAAATATACTATGTGAATAAATAAAATAAAATATGCAAACAATATCATATACGGAATAATTTTTTTGTTGTCTTTTAGCTAACTATTTCGTGGCTGTCAATATATGATATGACAGAGAAAATTATATAACGTAACAAAAAAATTATACGATATATCAAAAAAATTATATTATGTTACCGGTCATTAAAAAAATTTTTGATTTTTATTGATTGGTTATATGTCATATAATTTTTTTGACATATTATAAAATTTTTTAATAATTTCTTTATCACATCATATATCTTATATGATATATTGTATAATAACAGTCATAAGACAATTACCTAACAGACAACTATATCGTGACTCTCTATCATGTAACGTACAACTAAAAATTTCAAACTACGTATATATTTCAAAGAAGAAAATTCTTAATTGTACGTTACATGATAAAGAATCACAATATAATTGTCTGTTAGGTAATTGTCTTGTGGCTGTTATTATCCAATATATCAAACATCAACTGAATTTTCAAACAACTGTATATTGCGAAGAAGAGAGGATAATGTACAAAGAATTTTCAAACAACGTGTATATTTCAAAGAAAATGAAAAGTGCTTCGGGATTGTGCGAACCCACGCACTGTGTAGAGTCCTGTCACAAGAGCTCTGCAACGAAGTTCTCTTGTTTTTTTTTTAATTATTTTTTTATTTTTATATTTACAAAATATTAAAACCTGATTAAATATAAAAAAATAATACATTAATAATAATATTATAATTAATAAAAAAATAATAATTAAAAATTATAAAAAAATAAAAAATAATTTATATAAAAAATAAAAAAATAAATATTTAAATTAATAAAAAATAAATAAAAAAAATAAACAAAAAATATTTTTTTTTATTTTTCTTTCTTTTTCCTTTAAAAATTTTCAATCACAGCATAAAGGCCTTCAACCAAAAAACACAAAAGAAAATATTAAAGGTACCGAGAAAAGTGCTCGGTATTGAATGATTAAAATATTATTATTTTATTTTTTAATTTTTTAAATTTTTTTCTGATCATGCACAATTTTCAAAAAATTTAACAACTCTTATTACGTATCAAGTACTCAACTAATGAAATTTTTTCTGAGAAAACGGTGTTGTATCATCTATGTTTATATATATATATAATTTGTTATTAATACTCATTTTTTATTTTTTTTTTCTTACAACCGTCAATTAAAAATTAACATATTATTTATAATATATTTAATTTTTAATTTTTTAATAGACAATCTATATATACTAAAAATAATGAAAAAAAAGGTAAAAATTGATTTTTTTTAACTTTTTCATTTCATTACGGCATCTAGGAGGGTTTTGTCCACGAGCAAGTATATATATCCCGGATATTTTTGTCTCAAGAGTGTTTCGGTTGAAATTACGATTAATATTTTTAAAATAAAAATTAATATTTTAAAAATATTTATTATTTTTATATTTTAAAAATTAATAATTTTATTTTAAAAATATTAAATGTAATTTCAATCAAAATACTGTTCAAAATAAAAACATCTTTAACACTTACATTTTTGCTTTGTCCCTTCGCAAGCCGGGGATCAGCCGAACCATCTCGCAGGAATAATCTCAAAAGACAAACGTTGGCTGCCATGCCCGGCCTATTTATACCTCTCATGTTTGCTGAACTTGAATTACGCCTTTTTAAAAATAACTAGAAATTTCCCTTTCCTAAGATGGGGACTGAAGCTGGAGTGGTATTGACTTGCATTTTGGGAGCTTTGCCGCTGTTGGGTTTGTTATTGTGGTGGTGGAATGAGCTATGGTACGTTGTCCCTCTCAAGTTTCGACTCGTCGGCAAAGGTGCAAAGCTACCGCCGGGTCACATGGGGTTTCCCTTCTTTGGAGAGATGCTTACTTTCCTATGGTATTTCAAATTTCTTCGCCGACCGGATGACTTCATTAATTCTAAAAGATCCAAGTGAGATTTCTTTCTTGATGAATTATTTTTAGTAGATAGAAGCTTTTTCATATACCAACCACCTCAGCGTATTGCTACATAGTAAAATTGTGATAAGCACTTACATACGTTTTACTTCTCCAAGAGTGATATATATGTGAACCAACCAACTAGTTCTAGGCCAGGCAGCCAAAGGAGTTTGGTTAGGTCGGGAGTTCTATTCTCCTGTCCCTCCAAAATTTCACAATAAGTGAATACTTATAGAAATGTGAGCTAGGGTGTAAACTCGTACAGTATCGTTAGATCTGTTATTTCTCCTTCTATTAACACTTAACAGAATAACCATCAACAACTTTTTGAGTTTTTAAAAAAAAAAAAGAAATATATATGATAACTCTTTTATAAGATTTTTCAGGCTACATAATATTAATTTTTTTGGCTTTTTTTTTTTTCTTTTTTTCTCCCCTTGAATTCAATCGGAGTTCCTGTATTCATATCGAGCGTTGCACAATGGAACTAGGCATTTCGTTGCTTTCCTTTTCTTTTTATCATACGAATTTGACCCTAAATTTTCGGTGCCTCCATAACGTCGAATTGTCCTTTTATTTGATGATCAGGTACGGCGACGGAGTAGGATTGTACAGGACTCACCTCTTCGGATCACCATCAATCATTGCGTGCTTCCCAACCGTTAATAAATTTATATTCCAATCGGACGATTTGTTTATTTTGGAATGGCCTAGTGTGGACATTGTGGGCCGTAGTTCTCTGGTAGCGGTCCATGGGAAGGCTCATGCTAGACTCAGAAGTTATGTGGTTAATGCGATCAATAAGCCCGATGCGCTTCGGCGCATTGCTGCTCAGGTGCAGCCTCGCATGGTGTGTGCACTCGAGTCATGGGCGCAAAAGGGCAAGACCAAGGCATACGATGAAACCAAGAAGGTAAAGCAGTTACTGATATTTTAGCAAATTAGTATTTGTTCGGCTTTGTTTTGGAGGATTAAAGGTTTGTTGCTTTGGATGACAAAAAATTATTGTTTAAATACTATTATATACTTTTACCTAATAATATTTATTTGCTTCAAGCAATGAAAGAGCTTGTTTGGTTAAAATGTTGGCTTTTTCCTTTTATATTTGTTGTTACTTCGTTTTTTTTTTTAATCAAATTTTATTACAAAAACATAAAAAAAATAAGTGTTAGTTAATTATACTTACTTTGTTTTTAGAGTTTAACTTACTAATAATTTTACACTATAAAAATTTATTTTATTATTATTTTTAAGTAAATCTTACTTATTGTGTATTGTTAGATCATAAGTAAGTTATATTTATATAAAAAAGTGAGTTAAATTAGAAATTTCTTGTGAGTCTATTTCTACAGTTGTTTTTATCTTTCATATATCATAATATTTTTGTTTGTTATTTGTTAAATTTTGTTATTCAAGAGAATGTCTCTCTTGAATTCTTGGAGACAAATCGAGTAGTACGTAGTAAGTTGTAGCTTATTAGTAGAAGCTTTCTCTATTTTCCCCTTATACACGGAGATTCTTCATATACGTGTTTATAATGTTTGGTTGACTCAGGTGACATTTGAGAATATTGGAAAGTTGTTTGCAAGCCTTGAACAGGGGCCTACTCTGAATGCCATGGGCAAACTATTTGAAGGGTTAAAACAAGGAGTAAGAGCTCACCCATCTAACTTTCCTGGAAGTGCCTATTACCATGCTAAGCAGGTAAGATTACACCCTCATCAATGAAAAGTTCCACCAAAAAACAAAAAAAAATTGAGGCTTTTAGTAAGTTTTGGGCATCAAGCAGATTCATTTTGCAAGTGTCAAGTAGATGACATTGTGCAGTTTTGTGACTTGACAGTGTAGGAAAAAGCTTGAGGCGATTTTCAGAGCAGAGCTTGAGAAGAAGAAAAAGAATCAACAAGGAGTTGAAAACGCAAATGACCTAATGGATGGACTGATGCAAATCAAAGACGATGAAGGTCGTCAATTAAAGGACCAAGAGGTGATAGACAACATTGTCAGTCTCATTGTGGCCGGATATGAATCTACATCCCTGGCAAGCATGTGGGCTATTTATTATCTTGCCAAGTATCCGGATGTCCTAAACAAGCTACGGGTATGTTCTAAGTTGTGAGTTGAGTGTAACTTTATCTCTTTAAACTTTTTCAGAGATGCATCTAGTATTGAATACTGACTGCATCATGGACTGATATCTTAAACTTAGAGTTCAAAGAAAATGTTGACAATATTAGTTAACAATCTCCCCTTAGCATTACTTGTGAGACTCAAAACTTATGACCTCGCTCAAAACCCATAACCTTGTTCAAGTGCTTGTTATCACATTAAAAGTTTAAACTGTTAGTTAAAGTGCAGTTTTATTTTCTTAAACTTTCTTAGAACTACATCTAACTGCATCTAGTATTGAGGTGCAGCACTTATTACAAATGCCATGACCGAGATATTAAGGCCAGAATCCAAAGAAAATGCTAACAATATTGGCCAACACATCACATATTTCCATTTCACAAGGAGTAGGATCAAATTGAAAGCATAATCATTTTCTGCCTCGTGTTTGGCTTGTTTTTTTAATTGGAATTTTAGGAAGAGAACATGGCTGTCTGCAAGGCTAATAAAGGGGATTTTATTACAAGTGAAGATGTTTCGAAACTGAAGTACACAAACAAGGTAACTTGGGAGCATTTTAAGGTTTATTATGCTAATGTACTTTGTCTCGTGTGAATGTTATTTCAATTAGTATTAGGCTCAGGACAAATTCTTTGAACCATCTCTGCAAACAGGTAGTGGAAGAAACCATAAGAATGGCCAACATTGCAGCAATTATTTTCAGATTGGCTACTAAAGAGGTCGAGTACAAAGGTACTTTTAATTAGCCATGGCTTAGGAAAGGCTTAACATAATGTTGCTATATCTGCTGCAACCAAGGGCCCTTTTTTTGGGTTCAGTCATTTGAATTGACTGAAAGATGGTAAACCTTCTCCAGGTTACATAATACCAAAGAACTGGAAAGTGATCCTTTGGGTCCGATACCTCCATACAAATTCAGAAAACTTTGCGGATCCAATGCGCTTTAACCCTGATAGATGGAATGTAAGTCCATAGATCCCAACACTTCTGTCATGTATGTCACGATATTATAACTTGGTTAACGTCTTTACCTCTATATTCTTAGGAACCAGCAAAACCTGGAACATATCAAGTTTTTGGTGGGGGACCCAGAATCTGTGCTGGAAATATGCTTGCACGGATACAGCTTGCACTTTTCCTGCATCACTTGTGCATACGATACAAGTAAATATGCTTGCACGGATACAGCTTGCACTTTTCCTGCATCACTTGTGCATATGATGTTTTTAGCTGTATGCAATTATGTGCAATGCTGATACTTTTTTTTGGGCAACCTTTCAGGTGGGAGTTACTCAATCCGGACGCTGCGATGATTTATCTTTCACATCCAACACCTGTGGATGGGGTTGAGGTTGCAATCAGCAAAATTTAAGAACCTCTTTGATGTTTTCACCTGTAGCAATGATCGCTTGTGATCCTGCTTGTTGTACAATAATCTACTCATCATTTTGCTGACTAGTCTTTTCTTCTTAGTTGCTGGCTGAGAGACAGAATAAAACAGTTGCTTCAAAAATGAATGTATGCATGTATGCAAATTCCGTTGGCACATGCCTTATTGGTCTTCATAGCATAATTTTTTTTTTATATAATTATGTGGGAGGGTAGGGGTGAATATCAAACCGCTCAATCCAACTAAAACCAAATCAAAACTATAAAAACTGTCAATAATAAATTAGTTATGGTTTTTTATTTAAGTAAACTGTAGTTTACGGTTTGGTTGCGGTTTTGAAAATCTAAATTCACCAAAACTGAACCAACTGCCATATATATATTACTAAATTTGAAGAATAAATTTTACGGAGGATGAACCATTTGTAAAATCCCAAACAATTTTCAAAACCATACGGTATCGACAATATTATGTACTTTTGGTGGAATACCCTTGACTTGGCCCAAGCTCCATAGTAACTGAAACTTGAGAGTAGTACGCATGTGAAGCGAAGCATCTCAAATCAATTTTATTGGCCCAATTGATCCATAACTTTATTTTTCACGTTTGCAATTCTTCTCGTCTTTTTCTTGTTCCTTTGCCTTCAAGCCTTCAATTATTGTTCATGCATCATATGATCAATTTTTCTAGTTAATTTAGGATCATATGTCAATAGGTGCTAATGAATCGTTTTTTTTTTTTTTTGGTTAACATGAATCATTATTTTGATATTGATCACAAAAAAAAATATTTTTATGCTATGATTCAAACCATCAAACCCATTAACTCAACCAGCAATTGCCAATAACGATTTGGTTGGTTTTACTTGTATATTAGTTTAATTCTAGTTTTGAAAATTTCCAAACCGTCGCTAATAATTTAGTTTAACTATAAGAGACCAACTGCATCAAGCCGACCCTCAAACACTCTTAACACAGGGTGAAATGTCACGAAATTAAAAAAAGAATCACTAGATTTCGGACACAATCATGAAATTAAAAGAGGAGTCACTAGATTTAAGACACAATATTAAGAGGTTTGAAAGGGAGCAATAAACCACCCAGGCTTAGCCTTTGTGGTTAGTGGTGCTATGCATCATAGGGGTGGTGCCTCAACTTCCTCCAATTATGGAAGCATTTTCATTTTGGTGAGTTCAGGTGTTTGTATTTTGTACAGTATTTATGGACTAGTTTTTTTAGTTTTCTCTTATCATTAACAGAATAATTACTAATTATTTTTGTGTTAAAAAATTGAAGTATGAAATTTTTGCGGCTACTATTCCGGTCCAAAAGAAAAAAATAAAATAATAAATGATTTAAAATTTTCCCAAACAAATGAATACAGTCATATAGGTTTAACAAATGAATCATATTTTTTTAAAGCAGAAGTAAGTCACCATGTCTCTGTTCATGATTGGTTTGGAGAGATGTTAACGAACTAATGTTCTCAGTAAAAATTTGGTTGTTTGGTTCGATAAAAACTCGTTGGAGCTCATTCGGTAACGTAAATGAACGATACTTAAGCTTTATTTCAAAGTTCGTTTACTAAATAAGCTGAACTTAAACAAGAGGTTGTTCAGCTCATTTATGTTTGTGAACAAATCGTTAGAAGCTTGATAAAATGTTCAGTATAATGCTCGAAAAAATGTTTGATAATATGCTCATTTATTAATTATTTTTGTATTGAATGTTAATTTCAGAATTTTAAAAAAAAATTCAACTCAAACGAACCGAATTTATATCAAGCTCGAATTAAGAAAAATTTAGAAAACAAAAAAGTTAGACAAGCCGAGCTCGAGCTCGAGCTCGAGCTTTATAATCTATTATCGAGTTGAGCTTGAACTCAAATATTAAAATTCGAATCAATCTTGAGCCAAGCTCGAGCTCTGACTATGTGCTTACAAACCGAACCTACACATGCCAAAATTCAACTTGACTCGTTAATAGCCCTAATAGTCAATGCCACTACTTCCATGAATTGCAATGTTTATCTCAATTTTCTCCTACTATTGTTTAATTATTAAGTCTGTTTAATTTTTTTTATGGTAAGAGAGTATTTGACTAAATTTATTAAATTCATTTTAATTTCAATTAATAAGTTAATTATGTTGTTAAAATGATTTAAATTACTTTAATTAACTTACTTTTAACTTATAAGCCTTTATATTTTTTCATTCCCAACCGACGTGGGAATCCATCTTCCAACGTCAATTAAGTTTGATGAATGCAACTAGGGTCCAAAACTAATTTCTCTTCCCTAACATCAACCATCCTACATTTTTTTTGTTTTTCCCTTTTTTGCTACTTAATCTCCTTAGAAAACGCCAACTTGAAGTGATCCAATTACAGGTTCTGTTTGTTTTTTCTTTTGTTTTTTTAAAGAACATTACATTAGTCAGAGTATATTTCAAATATTTATATAGGATGAGGACTTTTTTTTATACTAGACTTTAGTATTTAGAAACTACATTGAGTTTGACTGATTCAATTAGAGCTTTGGTTGGTTCTTTGCAGGCAGCATTCACAGCGCCGTGTTTTTCTAGACACAAGGCTCAAACTGAAACTTTATTTAAGAGGAATCGAACTTTTTGCTACTCGAACCAACGAAAGCCATTCACTAGGAGGGAGACTATTTTCGACATATAAAAAGATGTCATTCCCTGATGGAAGGACTGGAGCAACACTTACAATAACAAAATACTGTCTTTCTTTCCCATCTCAATCAAGTTCAAGAAAAACAAAAAAAACAAACAAAAAAGAGACTGGTGGAGCCTGTGGATACCCTATTTCAAGAGAATATGTGGCTTCCTACCGCTTTCTTATATATTTATATATATATATATATATATATATATGCTATGCGGGAGCAGAGAATAGGATAGGCGGGTAAGACCAATAAGAAAGACTTCAAAGAAGTAGCTCATGGAACTGAGTTCCGCTAACCGCTTCTTGCTAACAAAGCTGTCAAATTGAATGAATGTGTTTGCGTCCTCTCTTCTTAGTTTACGATTATCCCTGCTATTCCTCGGATGTGGATATCTTGACCTGGTCTTGCGTACGTCTAGTCGAATCTTTTTCATTTCATCACGGCGTCTGGGTTTTGTCCATTTGCAAGCTCGGGATCAGCCCAATCATCTCACAGGAATAATCTCAAAAGTCAAACCAAAAAACCAGCAGCATTGATGTTGGCTGTCAAGCCGGGCTATTTATATTTCTCATGTTTGGTGAACTTTAATTACGCCCTTTTAAAAATAACTACAAATTTCCTTTTCGTAAGATGGGAAATGAAGCTGGGGTGGTATTGACTTGCATTTTGGGGGCTTTGCTGCTGTTGGGGTTGCTCTTGTGGTGGTTGAATGAGCTATGGTACGTTGTTCCTCTCAAGTTTCGACTCGTCGGCAAAGGTGCAAAGCTGCCGCCGGGTCACATGGGATTTCCCTTCTTTGGAGAGATGCTTACTTTCCTTTGGTATTTCAAAATTCGTCGGCGTCCGGATGACTTCATTAATTCTAAAAGATGCAAGTGAGATTTCTTTCTTGATGAATTATTTTTAGTAGCTAGAAGCTTTTTCATATGCCAACCACATCAGCATATTGCTACATAGTAAAATTGTGATAAGAGTTCACATGCCCTTTACTTCTCCAGGCGCGATCTATATGTTAACCAATTAACTGGTCTTAGGTCAGATGGCCAAGGAAATTTGGGAATTCTACTATCATCTCTCTCTAAAATTTTACAATAAGTGGGTTCATTAGACCTATAGTTTCTTCTCTTTACTAAAATTTAACAGAATAATTATTAATTATTTCAAATATTACAAAAAAAAAGATACATATACGTGAACTCTTTTATACGATCCTGCACGCCGCTACATAATATTTTTTGTCTTTTTTTTTCCCTTTCTTTTTACCCCCTTGAATTCAATCGGAGGTCCTGTAGTCATATCGACTGTTACACGATAGATCTAGGCATTTCACCACTTTCTTTCTCATTTTATAATGCGAATTTGAACCTAAAACTTCGGTGCCTCCTTAAGGTCTAATTTTTCTTTTACTTGATGATGAGTTACCGCGACGGTGTAGGATTGTACAGGACTCACCTATTCGGATCACCATCAATCATTGCCTGCTTTCCAGCCGTTAATAAATTTGTATTCCATTCCGATGATTTGTTTATTTTGGAATGGCCTAATGTGGACATCGTGGGCCGTGGTTCTCTAGTAGCGGTACATGGGAAGGTTCATGCTAGACTCAGAAGTTATGTGGTTAATGCGATCAATAAGCCTGAAGCGCTTCGGCGCATTGCTGCTCAGATGCAGCCTCGCATGGTGTGTGCCCTCGAGTCATGGGCGCCAAAGGGCAAGATCACGGCATACGATGAAACCAAGAAAGTAAAGAAGATAATGATATTTTAGCAAATTAGAATTTGTTCGGCTTTGTTTTGGAGGATTAACGGTTTGTTGCTTGGGGGTTGCTAGCTACACCGAGAAAAGTACACCAAGCAGCATTTGGAGGCTTAAAAAATTAATTTTTTTAAAAAAATTAAAATTTAGGTCTAGATAAGTATTATTTTAAAATATAAAGTGTAGACATTATATGAGATTTTTTTTTAAAAAGAATTTTTTTTCCTTCAAAATTTTTTTTTTGTTAATGCAGTAAAAAAATAATTATTATATTCACCTGTGTATGAATGTGTGTACGAGAGTATGTATATTTATCTTTTTTTCTTGTTGCTTTGGATGACAAAAAGTTATTGTTTAAATACCATTAACTATTTTTACCTGATTATTGTTTTGGTTAATTAAAATGTTGCCTTTTTCCTCTTATTTTTGTTTTTACTTTTTTTTTTTTTTGTTATCGAATTTCATTACGAAAACATAAAAAATGGAGATGACTTGTATGTTGGCCCAACATACTTAATAACCCTTGTGAAAATCCATCTCTGCTGTTGTTTTTATTTTTCATGTCTCCATAATATTTTTGTTTGTTATTTGTTAAATTTTATTATTGAAGAGAATGTTTCTCTTGAATTATTGGAGACGAAGTAAGTAGTAGTAAGTTGTACCTTATTATTACAAGGTTTCTCTATTTTCCCCTCATCTCGGGCGATTTCTTCATATACGTGTTTATAATGTTTGGTTGAGTTAGGTGACATTTGAGAATATTGGAAAGTTGTTTGCAAACCTTGAGCCGGGGCCTACTCTGAATGCCATGGACAAACTATTTGAAGGGTTAAAACAAGGAATAAGAGCTCACCCATCTAACTTTCCTGAAAGTGCCTGTTACCATGCTAAGCAGGCAAGATTACACCCTCATCAATGAAAAGTTAAAAAAAAAAAAAATTGAAAATAATAATAATTGAGGCTTCTAGCAAGTTTTGGGCATCAAGCAGAGTCATTTTGCAACTGTCAAGCAGATGACATTGTGGAGTATTGTGACTTGACAGTGTAGGAAAAAGCTTGAGGCGGTTTTCAGAGCAGAGCTTGAGAAGAAGAAAAAGAATCAACAAGGAGTTGAAAACGCAAATGACCTAATGGATGGACTGATGCAAATCAAAGACGATGAAGGTCGTCAATTGATGGACCAAGCGGTGATAGACAACATTGTCAGTCTCGTTGTGGCCGGAGATGAATCGACATCCTTGGCAATCATGTGGGCTATTTATTATCTTGCCAAGTATCCGGATGTCCTAAAGAAGCTACGAGTATGTTCTAAGTTGTTGGTTGAGTGCAATTGTACCTCCTTAAACCTTCTTAGAGATGCATCTAGATTAAGCTAAGAGTCCAACAAAAACGCTGACAATATTAATTAACAACCTTTCTTTTAGTGTTACCTAAGGGACTCATAATCTATGATCTTGTTTAAAACTCATGACCTCACTCTGATATAAATTATTAGAATCAAGTGCTTCTCATCACATTAAAGCTTAAATTAGTAGTTGAAGTGCAACTTTATTTCTTTTTCAAAATTGTATTTAGCATTAAGGTGCTGCACTTATTACAAATGTCATAAGTCAGGATGTTAAGCTCAAAGTTCAAAAAGAATGCTATAAAATTAGCCAGCACATCACATATTTCCATTCGACATGGAGTAGGATCAAATTGAAAGCATAATCATTTTCTGCTTCGTGTTTGGCTTTTTTTTTTTTTTTTTTGTAATGGAATTTTAGGAAGAGAACATGGCTGTCTGCAAGGCGTTAAAGGGGATTTTATTACAAGTGAAGATGTTTCGAAACTGAAGTACACAAACAAGGTAACTTGGGAGCATTTTAAGGTTTATTATGCTAATGTACTTTCTCTCGTATGAATGTTGTTTCAATTCGTATTAGGCTCAGGACAAATTCTTTGAACCATCTCTGCAAACAGGTAGTGGGAGAAACCATAAGAATGGCCAACATTGCAGCAATTATTTTCAGGTTGGCTACCAAAGAGGTCGAGTACAAAGGTACTTTTAATTAGCCATGGCTTATGAAAGGCTTAACATAATGTTGCTATATCTGCTGCAACCAAGGGCCCTTTTTTTCGGTTCAGTCATTTGAATTGACTGAAAGATGGTAAACCTTCTCCAGGTTACACAATACCAAAGAACTGGAAAGTGATCCTTTGGGTCCGATACCTCCATACAAATTCAGAAAACTTTGACGATCCAATGCGCTTTAACCTGATAGATGGAGTGTAAGTCCATACATCCCAACGCTTTTGTTTTGTATGTCATGAAATTATAACTTGGTTAACAACTTCGACTCTATATTCTTAGGAACCAGCAAAACCTGGAACTTATCAAGTTTTTGGTGGGGGACCCAGAATCTGTGCTGGAAATATGCTTGCTCGGATACAACTTGCACTTTTCCTGCATCACTTGTGTATACGATACAAGTAAATCAGCACAACCCCTCCTGCTGAATGATGTTATCAGCTGTATGCAATTATGTGCAATCCTCATACTTTTTTTGGGCAATCTTTCAGGTGGGGTTTACTCAATCCGGACGCTGAGATGATTTATCTTTCACATCCAACACCTGTGGATGGGCCTGAGGTTGCAATCAGCAAAATTTAAGGACCTCTTTCATGTTTTCTCCTGTAGTTATGATTGCTTGTGATACTGCTTGTTGTATAATAATCTAGTTATCATTTTGCTGACTAGTGCTTTCTTCTCAGTTGCTGGCTGAGAGAAAGAATAAAACAGTTGCTTCAACAATAAATTTGTATGTAAATTCCGGTGGCACAGGCCCTATTGGTCCTCATAGCATAATTTTTTTTTTTTAATTACGAGGGATGTTGAAATGTCAGGAAATTAAAACAGAGTTGTTAAATCTGGAACACAATACTAAGAACTTTCAGCGGGAGGTAGCATAAAATTTTTGCAGCTAGAACAAATTGTTTGGGCCAGGAAGGGGCGAGGTTTGGGCTCCAAGGGCCTTATTGTACATATAAAAGGCTTGCTGATTCACAAATTTAGTGGATGATAACTAGGCTATTTGTCGGGTCCCTATAAAGGACGCAACCAGAATGCCGAATTCAGGCCCATTTGAAGCGACCTCTTAGGTCCACCACTTTATAGACTTTTCCACATGGACTGCCGTTGTGCATAGCAATAAAGACTCGTGGTAATAATGAGTTGAACTTATTTAATAGAAAATAACAATAATAACTAAACCAAAAGAAAATAACAATAATAATAATAATGGGTTCTACTTTATTACTAAAGGCTAGGTTTTTATCAAAACAAACTTTTTTTGTCTAATGGCAAATTCATTGGAACTCTTGGAACCAAGAGTTCCAATTTGTAGTTCCTTCAAACCCAAAAACAAAAAACAAAAACAAAAAAAAAAAAATCTCTTCGCACAGACCACGGTGACATTGCTGACTGCCACATTGTTCAGATGTAATTGATTTCTTTTTGGACTCGCACACTTGGCCCAAAAACAAAGAAAAGGGAGAAATTTTGATAAATTTTGATTTTTTGGCCGGAATTTATAAATTTTACGTTGCATTTTATTGCTGACGCACGTGTCCCAATAGAAAGGTGAATGTCCTAGACCCAAAAAGAAAAGGTGAATGTCCCACTGAAAGTCTATTAAATTTTCATGCTTATTTTTACTGTTGAAATATTTGTACTATAAACTCTGTGAGAAGATAGGTAAAAGAAAGATAAATAGATACGTGGTTCAATTATAGAGACGCACGTCAATAGCTTAAATACTCATCGCATTTTAATTATGCTAGGGAGGAGTTATTGTCCAAAATAAACCCACTAGACCTTGATATTTATAGTGATTATTTAGGTAGAATAATAATTTATAAGAAAATAATAACATGTAAAAATATCAAAGACATTTATATTTATGTGATTTGACTTATAATCTTAAGTCTACATAAAATGATAAGAGAATATTTTATTATAAAATAATTATAAAATAGTTAGACTACTTTTTTCTCTTTTTTAGCGAGTCCCCTTTGTAATCGTGATTTGCTCCAAAAGAGGAATGGTATCCCAAATCATGAGTACCAGGCATTACCCCAACCTGATTGTCAAATGATCGCCACACAAAGCACCCAAGTTACGAAATTGCTATTTAATTCTTGTTTTTTCCTGTTGAATAAGATTGATAGACTTTGATGTAATTTCCGCCTTATATTTTTCCTAATTTTCCTTGCTTTCTTTTTTTTCTTAATTCCAAGCACAATAAGGGAAATCATTTGGCATAGTATGTATTATCTGTTGGCAATGATTTAGGGCATCTTTTTGTCACGTTCTCATTCAGGATCATCCATTTATATCACATGCAAAAAATCAATATAGTATAAAATGTCTTGTAGTCATTGAATCTAACAGATTAAGCTATCGGATGAATCATAAATATAAAACACATATTAAACTCTAATGTATAAGAGTGTTCATGGATCAAGTTAGGTGGTTTTGAGAACATTTTACATCTAAACAGTCATTAGCGGTTTTTCAAAATCTTAAACTGCCTCCAATCTACCAACTTTCTAAACCGCATAAACCAATCCGTTGGTTGTAGATTAGGTGGATTAAAGCTTATATTCTTTTTAACAAAAACCACAACAACAATGAAACAACATTATAAATGATAAAATAAGGAATGTGTCTATACTTACTAGTTGGTTTTTTCCATTGTTAACCCACAAAGAGGAGGGTTCGTGTTTTCCATAAACAACAATAAAGCATAAGGGTCTTTCCAACTTTACACAATTATTATGCTGTGCAAAGAAATTTTGAGTGTTATGTTGCATAGATACAACTAAAATGATATGCTATAAGTGGAGTTATAATTTTTAACGTGGCAAAGGATTTTAATCAATCGGCGACCAAATTTCCTAGCGTTGTAAAATTTTGGTCAGAGCATATGTTCCTAGTTGTCTCTAGACAGCAAGCTAACTCAAAATATCAAGATTCTCGATGTTGTTATACTTTCGGTGGGAAACAAATGATCTTTGTTATGACATTGACATTTTCCTGTAATAAGGCTTCCTGGACCATTATATAAATCACTTTACCGAGCAAGGATGCTACTATTACTTTAGGGAATAAAGGCGATGGGGGATTCATGATAAAATACATTGCAGAAAAGGGATTGGTTGGAGACAGTTTAATATCTTATTCTACAAATTGAGTATCTCTAGCACCTTACCTCAGTGGAGACAAGGTTAATACTTCGCACTTAGGCATATTATACAAGTCTTGATTTAATAGCATGAAAAGAATTTAGTATAGTCTATGCAATAGCTATTCTTCTGATTGGAAGAAAGATAGTTTATGGTTTTAAAATCAATTTTTAATTATATTTATATAATTTTAAGATTAACTAACTTGGCGGATTGGTTCAGTTTTTGGCAGTTTTCAAAACTTATAATCAGCATCCAAATTATCAAAGGTGGGTTTCGAAAACTAAAAATCGTTAACCGTATTTTGCCCACGATTTTTGGCGTATGTGGTTCCTATCAGTTTGGTTTGAACAGTTTCCAGCAGATCCGGTGGCTTGTGAACACCTACTACTAATGCATACCTTTTTGTAATAATCATGTAACATAAATAGAGATCGGACTATTTGTGAATATAATTAGCACACGGAAGATTATTACTCTTGTAGCTTTTATGCTGGTCATCCAACGTAAATCATATGATCGGACTATTTGTACTATAATAATTTGCAAGGGGAAGATAATCACTCTCGAATTTGCTCGGATTAAACAGCTTTTGTCCATTTGCGTACTTTGGAGAACGAATTCATTATGAGGGAATAATGACGAAATACAGGCCACTGCATTGAGCATAACTAAGTGTCTATATAAATTATTGTCGAAAGAATTAGATTGGACTGATCAATTTAATTAAAAAAATTGAAAATTGGGTTTTAAACTGGTCCGATTAGTCTTAAAAAAACCATTAATTTAAAGAATTGGCCAAGAATCAGGTGAACCGATTGGTTGAACCGAAAATCGGAGAACCGGTTTCGGTTTTTCCGATCAAAATCATTTGGTTCAAAGAGAAAAAAATACCAAAAAATAAAAAAAAATAAATATCAATAAATGTCAACATACTTTAGTGAAAATTAATTAATATTTTATCTTACTGAATATTTACATGTTTACTTTCTCTCAAAATTTATTAATATATTTTAATTTTTTAAAAATAATTAATAGATTGCTATTTTTAAAAATAATTAATATGTTTATATTTTATCAAAAATATTCACTACTTTACAAATATATAAATGATATATTTTTAAAAATAAATTAAATGAGTTATAGATGTTTAACGGTTATTTTTTGAAATATATATTAAAATATATTATAATAATATAAATTTATAAATTATAAGATAAGATTAATAAGTTTTCATTTTAGAATAGATTATAAATTACATATATTAAAGTTAGAAATATAAGTATCATATATATATACTTATATCTTATGTAATATTATATTTTAAATATTAATATATTAGATAAATGTATATAACTATTTAAATTTTATATATTTAATATTAAATACTGGTTTTATCGGTTCAACCCTAGTTGAACCGGTTGAATTTTGAACCTTTCATCTTTCCGGTTCAATGACCGGTTCGATTTTTAAAACCTTGATATAAATAGGGTCTGGCACCGAAACGGAGGGAATCACGGACCGGACCCCTTGAAAATAGGGGGCTACATTAACAGTGCGTCTGGTGTGTGAGAATCACGTGTAAAAGAAAGAGAGAGAAAAGAAAATGTGAGAAAGACAAGAATAAATTTTTTTTTTGGTTTAAAAAAAGTTTAGGTGGGAGGAGATTGTTCCACTCAAAAATCAGGGAAAACCACAGTTTTCAAATATAATTTATATTGA
This sequence comes from Carallia pectinifolia, assembly GCA_037832335.1. Lineage (NCBI taxonomy): Eukaryota > Viridiplantae > Streptophyta > Magnoliopsida > Malpighiales > Rhizophoraceae > Carallia > Carallia pectinifolia. Next base: position 20,926,931 of record CM075448.1, on the reverse strand, counting down.
ACTTACATATCATCTACTAAAAAGAATCATCGGTAAAACTCAAATTCCAAATTTTTCAAACAGAAGTTCGAAATCTTACCTATTCAATCAATTTTTGTCGGCAAATACCGGAGTATTTCTGCGTTTGGAGAAACGTTGTAGGAGGGACTGATTTCGAAGCGATGAAAAAATTGCAGTGGGATCCACGACCAAAACTTTCTCACCAAAAAGGGACCATACCGCAGCTGATGGTGTTATAGTGATTTACCATTTTGCCCTAACCACATTGACTGTAGATGCCAAGGAGCAGACAGGAATGCTGCAACAATTTCAATAAATAGGGATAAAAATATTATTTAATACATATAAACTTTCTTTCTTTCTTTCTTCCTATTTTTTCATTATATCATATAATAATTTTACTTATTCATCACTTTTTTTTTCACTCATTTGTAACTTATTTAAATAATTTTTTTTATATATTTTTTTACTATTTTCTTTTTTATCATTTTCTTTCTCTAATCTCTCGCATTATAAGCGCCCCACTCCATTGGTCCACGTAGCTGACCCGAGTATCGAGCTCAAGTCAGCGACCTTGTCCAATGTAAATATTTGGTCCAACAAAAAGCCTATATCCAAGCTCGCATATGTTAGTTTGATTACACCGCGCTACAAATTAGCAAGAACAAGGGCTAAAAAAAAAAAAAAAAAAAAAAAACCTATTTTGTGGCCTTGTGGGGGCTTTGCCACTATTGTCGTTGCTACTGTGGTGGTGGAATGAGCTATGGTACGTTGTTCCTCTCAAGTTTGGACTCGTTGGCAAAGGTGTAAAGCTGCCGCCGGGCCACATGGGTTTCCCTTCTTTGGAGAGATGCTTACTTTCCTTTGGTATTTCAAAATTCTTCGCCGTCCGGATGGCTACATTAATTCTTAAAGATGCAAGTGAGAATTCTTTCATGATGTAGCCAGAAGCTTTTTCATATACCCAATCACATCAGCATATGGCTACATAACAAAATTGTGATAAACACTCACCTACCTTTTACTTCTTCATATGTGATATACATGTGAACCAACCAATTAATTTTTCCTACAAAAGAACTTGGCTAAGTTGGGAGTTCTACTTGCACTTCCTTCTAAAATTTTATTATATGTGGGTACTCACATAAGTGTGAGTTGTTCTTCCCTACTAACACCTATCAGAATAATATATATATATGAACTCTTATAAGATTTTGCAGGCTACATATTGACAATTTTTTTTAGCTTTTTTTTTCCTTTTCCTTTTTTCCCCTTGAATTCAATTGCAAGTCCTGTTATCATATAGAGCGTTGCACAATAGAACTAGACATTTCGTTATTTTCCTTCTCTTTTTATCATCCGAATTTCACCCTAAAATTTCGGTGCCTCATTAAGGTCTCATTTTCCTTTTATTTGATGATCAGGTATGGCGACGGAGTAGGATTGTACAGGACTCACCTTTTCGGATCACCATCAATCATTGCCTGCTTTCCAGCCGTTAATAAATTTGTATTCCAATCCGATGATTCGTTTATCATGAAATGGCCTAATGCGGACATGGGAAGGCTCATGCTAGACTCAGAAGTTATGTGGTTAATGCGATCAATAAGCCTGATGAGCTTCGGCGCATCGCTGCTCAGGTGCAGCCTCGCATGGTGTCTGCCCTCGAGTCATGGGGGCAAAAGGGCAAGATCAAGGCATACGATGAAGCCAAGAAGGCAAAGAAGATACTGATATTTTAGCAAATTAGTATTTGTTCGGCTTTATTTTGGTGGATTAAAGGTTTATTGCTTTGGATGACAAAAAAATTATTGTTTAAATACTATTAAACACTTTGGCCTAATATTATTTATTAAAATTGATGGCTGCACGAGGCAAGGACGGGAAGTAACTAGAGAAGAGAGACAGAGGAATAGTTGGACTCACCATGGGTCTCTTTTTTTTCAAAAATTGGAATTATGTGTACAATAATTAAGTTTGATGTGCAATGGATGTAAGTGCAAAGATTAATTAAACTAATGTGTATATGTATTAAAGTTAATATACAATAGAAATCATGTATATAATAATTGTCGTTTATGTACAAAAGAGTTAATTTTGATATATAATTCACATAAATTTCAAAAAAAAAAAAAAGTCAAAAAACTGTGCCTACCCCTCCGTCCAGCTATCAAGGTTCTATTTATTATTATCTATGGACTGCACTCAATCGCTTACTTTTATAGTATTATTTGCTTCAAGCAATGAAGAGCTTGTTTGGTTATAATGTTGCGTTTTTCCTCTTATTTTTGTTTTTACTTCTAATTTTTTTGTTATCGAATTTCATATCGGAAACATAAAAAATGGGGGTGACTTTTTTTTTTCTTGGTACAATAAAAAATGGATATGACTTGCAAGTTGCCACCTTATTGAATAATAATCATTGACAGTTATTATGATTGTATATTTGTGAGTTCATCTCTCCAGTTATTTTTATTTTCCTCCATAATATTTTTGTTTACTATTTGTTAAATTTTGTTACTGAAGAGAATGTTTCTCTTGAATTCTTGGAAACGAATCGAGTAGTAATAAGTTGTAGCTTATCAATGTAAGGTTTCTCTATTTTCCCCTTATACCAGGAGATTTCTTCATGCAAAAAATATACACGGATAAAGAAATTACAAACAGAAAATAGTCACAATATAATTAATTTATATAATTAGATAATTAATATTTATAACAAAAATGAATATATTTTTTTAAAATTTTTATTATAAACAGTAATCATTTAATTATATAAAATCAACCTGTTTGTTATATTTTCGCTTTGCCAGTCAGCCATTTAATACGTCTGTGTATGAATGGGACTCTTCTTCATATAAGTGTTTATATTATTTGGTTGACTCAGGTAACATTTGAGAACATTGGAAAGTGGTTTGCAAGCCTTGAACCGGGGCCTACTCTGTATGCCTTGGACAAACTATTTGAAGGGTTGACAAAAGGAGTAAGAGCTCAACCATCTAACTTTCCTGGAACTGCCTGTTACCATGCTAGGCAGGTAAGATCACACCCTCATCAATGAAAAGTTAAGACAAAAAAAGATGGAGGCTTTTAGTAAGTTTTGGGCACCAACAGAGTCATAGGCAACTGTCAAGTAGATGACATTGTGCAGTTTTGTGACTTGACAGTGTAGGAAAAGGCTTGAGGCGATTTTCAGAGCGGAGCTTGAGAAGAAGAAAAAGAATCAACAAGGAGTTGAAAACGCAAATGACCTATTGGATGGACTGATGCAAATCAAAGACGATGAAGGTCGTCAATTAAGGGACCAAGAGGTGGTAGACAACATTTTCAATCTCGTTCTGGCCGGATATGAATCTACATCCCTGGCAACCATGTGGGCTATATATTATCTTGCCAAGCATCCAGATGTCCTAAACAAGCTAAGGGTATGCTCATCACAAATTTCCATTTGACATCGAATAGGATCGAATTGAAAGCGTAATCTTTTTCTGCTTCATGTTTGGCTGTTTTTTAAATGGAATTGTAGGAAGAGAACATGGCTGTCTGCAAGGCAAACAAAGGGGATTTGATTACATATGAAGATGTTTCTAAACTGAAGTACACAAACAAGGTAATTTGTTAGCATTTCAAGTTTATTATTTTTACGTACTTTGCCTTGTATGAATGTTGATCAGTTCGTATTAGGCTCAGGGCAAATTCTTTGGATCATCTCTGCATACAGATGGTTGAAGAAACCATAAGAATGGCCAACATTGCAGCATTTATTTTCAGATTGGCTACTAAAGAGGTCGAGTACAAACGTACTTAGCCCTGGGTTATGAGAGGCTTATCATAATGTTATCTACATTTTGGTGTATATGCTGCAACCAAGAGCCCTTTTTTTGTGTTCAGTCATTAGAATTGACTGAAAGCTGGTATGCCATCTCCAGGTTATATAATACCAAAGAACTGGAAAGTGATCCTTTGGGTCCGATACCTCCATACAAATTCAGAAAACTTTGAGGATCCAATGCGCTTTAACCCTGATAGATGGAATGTCAGTCCATACATCCCAATGCTTTTGTTTTGTATGTCATGAAATTATAACTTGGTTAACAACTTTCACTCCATATTCTTAGGAACCAGCAAAACCTGGAACTTATCAAGTTTTTGGTGGGGGGCCCAGAATCTGTGCTGGAAATATGCTTGCTCGGATACAGCTTGCACTTTTCCTGCATCACTTGTGCCTACGATGCAAGTAAATTAGCACAACCCCTTTTGCTAAATGATGTTATCAGCTGTATGCAATTATGTGCAATCCTGATAACTTTTTTTTGGGCAATCTTTCAGTTGGGAGTTACTCAATCCGGACGCTGAGATGATTTATCTTTCACATCCAACACCTGTGGATGGAGTTGAGATTGCAATCAGCAAAATTTAAGAACCTCTTTCGTGTTTTCTCCTGCCACTATGATTGCTTGTGATGCCGCTTGTTGTACAATAATCTAGTTATCATTTTGCTGACTGGTGCTTTCTTCTTAGTTGCTGGTTGAGAGAAAGAATAAAACAGTTGCTTCAAAAATAAATGTATGTATGCAAATTACGGGGGATACCCTATTGGTCCTCATTGCATAATTTTTGCTTTTTTTATAATTGTAAGAGATGCTGGAATGTTAGGAATTAAAATAGAATCGCCAAAACTCAAACACAATACTGCGAGGTGCGAAAGGGAGCGTAAAATTTTGCTACACCACGCCAAAAGAAAAACTAAAATAATAAATGACTTAAAATCCAAACAGATGAATAGAGTCATAAAGGTCTGTTGTCTCTCAGTCATTCAGGGTGTCTTATTTTGTCGATTTCTTGTTAGAATGTCTAAACATAATGTCTGCACAATGCCTGTTGCAACCAAGCCCTATTACCTTGGGCTTCCTTGGAGCCTAGTCAGTTCGACTTCTTGGGCCAGAAGCTTATATTAAGGCCCGCGAATTTCAGTACTGGACTCAGCCTGGCACTCCAAGCTCTTGTTCTCTTTGCGTTGAACTTTTTGTTCATGGCCTATTAATACAATTTTTCGATTTGTAGGGCGCTGGACTGGCCATAAAGTTTTTATTTTAACTCTTTGGGGTTTCTAATCGAGATTGAAAAACCTCCTGCAAATATTTTCCCTTTTGAAGAAAAGTAAAAGAAAATTTCAATGGCATATTACCTATGCTTTGTATTTTAGAGCTTTACTTTCGAAGTTCTTGATTTAGGGTCGGGTTACTACGTAAAAATATCACTAATTTCATTTAAAATAATAAATTTAATACCAATTTTAAAAAATAACAAATTTAACATCAATTTTACTTAAAGTAACAAAATTAGCACGTTGTAAAATTTTTTGAACAGAATTTATTTATTTCGATAATGTAGTACTAATTTATATAATTATCATCTCATTTAAACAGGTATATTTTTATAAATCTGTTATCAAAATTGACAGATTTTATTCATATAAAATCGTTGCATGCTATGTTTGTTAATTTAAATAAAGATGGTTTTAAACTTGTTATTTTTTAAAATTAATACTAAATTTATTATTTTAAAAAAATTAGTAATATTATTATATATTAACCCTTTAAGATATGAACTCGCATAATTAAACATAAAAGTACAACCCAACTAATCATGGTGACCAAATTTCAAAGTATTATCTTTTGGGAATACTTTTTGAACACATTATTATAGATATATAGTGATTTCAACCGTTAAATTATAAAAAAATATGTTAAATTTAAAATATTTATGTGACTCTCATATATCTCATTAAACGTATTTATATAATCTTACTTTATCATTTATTTTTTATGAGAATATTTAGAATTTAGCGTATCAACCCCACCAAATGCTACAAAGGACACTTTTTGGCTTCTTTGGGTGGCCATCCTTTTGTCATGATTTCATAAAATAACCAGTAATACCAAGCCAAAAGAGAAACTAAACTACTCAACAATTCAAAATTTTTCCATAAAAAGGAATACATGTCTATCAAATAGTTACAAAGCAAAATGAATTTATTTTATAAAAAAGAAAACAAAGAAAATAACGTGAAAATTTTTCAAGATTAGAGAGTTTATAGAACCACAGCAGTCAAATATTCTACATTTATATTTTTTTTTCCACTGTACTCAAATAATTTAGCCACAGCATGCTTGCACTCTAAGCTTCCATCGATCAACAAAGCTTGCCATCACGTTTGAAAATGGGAAGTAATAATTAGGCGTTTGTCATCTACGTTGGGATGGGCCAAAATTTTGTTAAGACAATTCACCAAGATCATCGATAAATTGCTTTGACCCAAATGGCTACTTTGGTGGGGGGTTGGACGGACGTGGTCAAGCATCATAACAACTTACAACTCAACAATTTTCTTTTTCAATTTTTTTCTTCTTTTCTCATTTTTTATGGTTGGAGAAATAGTTTCAGAGCCCATCACTTATTTACAGTATAAGTTGAATTATTTTATACTTTAAACTTATAAAAATTAAGAAAAATATTAAATAATAATAATAATAAAATAACATAAAATATAATATAATTAAAATTTAAAAAATAAATATATTATTAAATATTATTAAATAAAATTATATAATTACTTTTTTTACTAACTAAAATTAAGCTGGACGCTAAAAAAGATTCTCTGCCCCTCTCTCTCAATGCCAGGCTGTGTGGGATCAGAGTCTGTTTTTTCAAGCTTATCTTTACTTCTCGATTCTGATTCTTTGAACTCTGAAATCTACTGTGAAATTTTTACACGTTGAAGAAGCAAGTGATTGCACGCGCTCGTGCATGCGTGACTCTCGGATAGACGAGAACCCTGGTCTTCGTGTCTTTTGAAAATCTCTCACCGAATCAGACATTTTTCAATGCAGCCTCAGTTTTTTAAAGTGAAAGGAAGAAAAAATGTTTTTTTTTAAAATATAAAATAATAAATATAAATTGATATATAATATTTAAATTATTAAATTAATTATATATTTTTAAATTACACGCATATGCCCCTTTTTTTCTCCAAAAATTTCGCAACCCACAATGTCATCCTGAAATTCTATTTTTTTAAAAGAAAATTCTGTCCCAACTCGAGACCTGCTTTGTTCAATAAAGAAAAAAACAAACTCAAGACGCTGCTACCACCATAAAAGGAGAAAAGCCTCTGTCTCATTTTTCTTTTAAAAAAACATTACATTTTGGCTTTATAAAAATAATTTTAAAATAATAATAAAATAATCTAATCGATTACATAATTAAATAAATAAATAAATAAATTATCAATAAATAAAATTATTATATTATTTATTATTATTTTAATATAACTATATAATTATATATTTTTTAATGAATGAATCACCTACCGTGCAGTGTCTCAGAGGAACTGATGGTGTAGGCTTTTGAATAATACTCCATTTGAATTTTTATTGGACAACGGCTCTCTCTTTTCTGCACAACTTTCCATGCCCACTTTCAAAAGCAAGTCTTGTCTTTCTCTCCTTCCTTTCTCCCTCTCCTTTGTTCTGAAAATTTATTATTATTTATTTTCTCACTCTAAAAATATACAATCATCACATCTCACTCCTCAACCCACTGCTATCATCATGGCTTTATTTTTCCTTTTCTTTTCGGTTCTTTTTGGTTCTACTCCATCTCGCTCTCTCCCTCTCTCTCTCTCTCTAGCTACATTCACCAGACTGCGTACACTCAAAAGTTGCTTGCTTCACCAAGAGAAACATTCCCAGAAAGCGCATTTTGTAGCAGATATGGAGATGGGTGGGCTTGATTTGGTCTTCTCAGTAGTTACTATAGCAACCCTTTTGAGTTCTTGCGCTCTTGCTCTCACTGAAGATGGTAAAACCACTCTTCCTTTGGACCTCCTCTCTTGCTTTCCCTTTTCCATTTGTTTTTTCTTTTTCCAACTAAAATGTTCTTCCTGTTTAACTAATCACTTGGTTGCTGAGATAAATGGGGAGAACTGGAAAGAAATGAAAAACACAAAGATTCTAAATTTGCTTCTTTTTTACTAGGACCAACGTTGAAAAATCCCATTTCTGCATCGAAATGCGTAATAAAAGTTGGATCTTTTTGGCTTTGCTAATTAGTTTTTTTTTTTTCAGGCCTGACATTGCTGGAAATCAAGAGTGGGCTGAATGACAGTAGAAACGTGCTTAGCAACTGGCAAGCGTACGATGATTCTCCTTGCAAATGGACTGGCATTTCTTGCCATCCCCATGACCAAAGAGTCAGCTCCATGTATGCCATCACTCCATTCCTGGAATTCCATTTTGTCTTCTTTAAAGCTCCTTTCTTTCTTGTTTTATTGGGGTTTTTTTTTTTTTTTCAATTTTCCAATTTTGCCTTCTTCAGAAACCTACCTTACATGCAATTAGGAGGAATTATATCGCCCGGCATTGGTAAACTCAGTAGATTACAGCGACTGTGAGTTCAATACCCATGTTAACATTTTCTCAAAAAAAATGGGGCTAAAGCATTATCTGATAAATGTAGCCTTTTGTTAATGAAATAGGGCGCTTCATCAAAACAGCTTGCACGGAATTATTCCTAATGAGATTACCAATTGTACCGAGCTAAGAGCCCTGTAAGTGAAAACGAGATTTCCTTTTTTTCTTTTTTTTTTTTTTATTTTTCTAATTTTATCACACATATTTCCTGAGGTACAAATGACCATGTCTGTAGGTACTTGAGAGCTAATTATCTCCAAGGAGGCATACCATCAGATATTGGAAACCTTTCTCACCTCACTATTCTGTGAGATTCCAATCTTTCTCCTTTCCTTGGGTCATTCATGCTTTTTGTACTTGTTTGAACAACTTATACTACGTACAGTTAAGGTTGCAGCAAACATATGTTACCATAAAAAATTAAAAGGTATTACTTAACATATTGCAATTGTTATCCTTTCTGTTATGTCTCGATAATCAAGTTTGACAATTCAGGGATTTGTCAAGCAATTTGCTAAAAGGTGCTATACCTTCGTCCATTGGTCGTCTCACACATTTGCGCCTCCTGTAAGTTCAAGATTTGTTTTAACAATTGTGGACTGAAGAATGTTGAGATTTAAGACTTTGGTTCAACAGCTTCGTTAGACAGTAGATCGTATCTTATATTTTTCTTACACTGCCCTTGTCAGGAATTTGTCTACAAATTTCTTCTCTGGAGAAATTCCTGATTTTGGAGCTCTAAGCACTTTTGGAAACAACTCGTGAGTTTGCTCTTCGGAAGACTGCGAATTTCTATTCTATACTTTTTTTCCCCCGAGTTGGAGGCTAAATTTTGATCCTCAAAGTCAGTCTGTTTTAGCTTCGTCTGAATGCTGCTCGCTCATTGTTAGGTTTACCGGCAATTTAGATCTTTGTGGTAGACAAGTGCAGAAGCCATGTCGAACATCTATGGGATTCCCTGCGGTGCTACCACATGCCACAAGCGATGAGGCAGGAGGCAAGTGTTATATTCACATTTCTAAAAACATTCAACAATGTAGATATGCTAAGTCTGCTAGATGCATGCAGTTCCTGCGAAACGATCCTCTCACTATGTCAAAGGTGTTCTCATTGGTGTAATGTCCACAATGGCTATTACAATTGTTGTCCTCCTTGCTTTCCTGTGGATACGCTTGCTGTCAAAGAAAGAAAGAGCTGCTAAGAAATACACAGAAGTGAAAAAACAAGTTGACCAGGAAGCAAGTAAATTAACACTTTCTAAGATCTTAGTTAACATTATGTAAGATCTAGTGTTCGGTAGGCTTATCTTCCAATTATTACAATACGACAACTTAAATTCTGCGCAGGCACAAAGCTTATTACTTTCCATGGTGACATGCCATATGCTTCGTCTGAAATCATAGAAAAGCTGGAATCTCTTGATGAGGAGGATGCTGTAGGATCAGGAGGCTTTGGCACTGTGTATCGAATGGTCATGAATGATTGTGGAACATTTGCTGTTAAAAGGATCGATCGGAGTCGCGAAGGATCTGATCAAGTATTTGAGAGGGAGCTGGAGATTTTGGGTAGCATCAAACATATAAATTTAGTAAACCTGAGAGGCTACTGCAGGCTTCCAGCCTCAAAGCTTCTTATCTATGATTATCTTGCCATGGGCAGTTTAGATGATCTTTTACATGGTATGATTCACTAACTCACTATTGTTGTTTTATTATGGCTTATAACATTTGGGGATGAGGTACATCAAGAACAATCAAGTCCTAATCAATTTGGTCTCTGTTGCTTACCAATTCTCTAGGACCTATAGAACTCTGTTCGCTTGGGAAGCTCAATAACCAGCAAAATAGTGCATTCATTGTTAGTTTCCTCACTTTCTTATGGTGAAACAAGTATATTGTAATCAGAGAATTAGTAGTAGTGACCAGATTCAAAATGTGTTGCTATGTGTTACTCTACAGTCTAATATCTAGAACCGACTCTTTGAGATAATTAGACAGCTTGCACTGCTATTAACATTGTTAGGCAGCTTCTTATTCATAGTTCTAGCAATCACTCTGTTTATATTTCAAATGCAAGTGACAGAGGGATGTGATATGGTACTTGTCAGCGATCCAATACACAGTTCTATATATTTCAATAGCAATGAATTGTGGCTTTTCCCAACGTATGCAGTAATTTCTTTCATCCTTAGTTATTTTCCACACATGCATTGTTGTCTATAAATAGATATGCCATAATATGTGAATGTCATTGGCATTGTTCTCAGTAAATGAAACCTTGATCATTTATTTCCCTCTTTCCTTGTTTTCTTCCCTTCCAGAACATCACCAAGAACAACAACCATTGAATTGGAGTGATCGTTTAAAAATAGCCCTAGGCGCTGCTCGTGGACTTGCTTACTTGCACCATGACTGTTGTCCAAAAATAATTCATCGTGACATAAAATCTAGCAATATCCTTCTGGATGAAAATTTGGAGCCCCATGTCTCGGACTTTGGTCTTGCTAAACTATTGGTGGATGAGGATGCCCATGTCACCACTGTAGTTGCTGGTACTTTTGGATATTTGGCGCCAGGTATGACCTAAACTTGCTGCATGGATTTAGAAGGCATAATATTCAGAGAAAATAAGAAAAATGCCATTGATTTTTTTTTTTTTTCATTTTTACTCTTTGGTCAACCAGATTTAGCTTTCGAACACTTTATTCTGCAGAAGAAATACGGGTAATGGAGACAAGGAAAAATTAAGAAAAAAAAAAAAAAAGAGTGCATGAAACAAACCATCAAGGAAGTGCAATCTAAAATAAGTTTTAAAGTGTGCTTCTAAATTCATTTGTAACCCAATTCAAAGAGAATCCTTTGAGGATAAGAAAAGATCAACATAAAATGTAATATTTGTGTGTTAATACATGAGATCTAAACCTGAAAAAGGGTAAAAATTCCACCAGAGGCACATAAACTTACGGTTGCCTGAGAATATTGACTGTTTCCGGTTTCCAAATTTTCGTGTGACATAATTTCCAGATGTAGCAAATGCACATTTCAATGACAAGGTAAGCCATGGCTATAAGTCTGATGCTGTCCAGGCTGCCAATATTATAAGATTGCCAGAATCTGTGATTAATGTGCAAAATCTTTAACTTATTAATTAATTTTGCAATTGTTTAATACCTCGAGCACAGAGTATCTCCAGAGTGGAAGAGCTACTGACAAGTCGGATGTCTATAGCTTTGGAGTTCTCTTGCTAGAACTCGTAACAGGAAAAAGACCAACCGATCCAACCTTCGTCAAGAGAGGCTTAAATGTTGTTGGTTGGGTAAGCTTTCCAAAATTTCCCCTCTCCTTATGCTGTATTTCTGTTGGGATACTGAAAAAAAAAAAAGAAATGTAAAGTCCTTAAAAACAAAAACTCACAACATGAAGTCGATTTTGCAGATGAATACTCTGTTGAAAGAGAACCGGTTGGAGGATGTAGTAGATAAAAGGTGCACCAATGCAGACATGGAAACGGTGGAAGCGATTCTCGAAATAGCAGCACGGTGCACGGATGCAAACCCAGATGACCGGCCGACGATGAATCAGGTGTGGCAGTTGCTGGAGCAAGAAGTTACGTCTCCTTGCCCGAGCGATTTTTATGAGTCCCATTCAGACTATTGTTGAAAGTGTGACAAGGAAAAGAAGCTGAGCCCCCCGCCCGGTGGGGGAGGAGAGGACTTGTGTTTGAGAGAACCATTTCAGTTGCAAAGCTACCGGATATAAAATGGCGATGTTTTGTAAATTGTGATGAATTGACCCCTTATCTTTGGGGCCTGTAAATCATTCCATGCAAACATATTGGATGTTGCATGGCCATTTCTGCTGTTTCTCCTCAGATATTAATGGCCATATATGGATGAAGCATTACTAAGTGGCTTATGCAATTATGCTATAACTGAGATTGTTGTGTTTGGTACTGGATTTATTACGACTGACTCGAAATTCTTGCTTCCGTGGTTCCACAGTCAAGGAGGCTTAACTCATGAGTTTAATTTTGTTTTTCGATTTTATTAACTCCCATTTATGAGCCAATCTAGTTTGATTAAAAATTAGGCAAATGTATGAATTTTACTCACCATTTTTCAATTTTTTAAGAATTTCACCCAATACATTTTTTTTTGTTTTGAATTCCATCCTCAATGTTTACTCCGTCAATTTTTTTTATCCTTTTTTATTAGTTAACCGTTAAGTATGATACATGACAGTCTAATTAATGATATATTTAATATTTTTATATAATTGAAAGAAAGAAATTAAACAAAAAAAATTATAAGAAACAGATTATCGATTATAAGGTGATAACATATTGTTGATGTGGGCTATAAGTAAGATGATTTATCACTGACTGAACTGCCACGTATCACATTTAACGGTCAACTAACGGAAATGGGTAAAAAAAATTGACGGAGAAAACGTTGAGGGTGAAATTCAAAACAAAAAAAACGTTGTAGGTAAAAATTTTTAAAAAGTCAGAAGATAGTAGATGAAATTTACAGATTTGCCTAAAAATTAATATCTCCTTTATCCCCTAAATATGGATGCTAAATTTTTATTTATTATTTAAGACGGCCAATTAAAATACAAGGAAAACATGCATAAGAACATCATGTCGCTCTTTTTAAATACAGTAGTTAACAAATTAAATCTTTATTTTTGTAGTATAAGATAATTATTTTGAAAAGAGATGAAATTTGTGAATGAATAAAAAGAGTTATTCAAATTATGTAATTTATGATGATTCAGTACATTTATGAAAATTAAAAAAATAGTCACTTTTTGTTTAGAAAACAAAATTGACAGCTGATTCGTTCATCATTTCATCATTGATGGCGCTGCTTAAACACAATTTGGCCTTTTAGTTTAATAAATTATAATTTCATCATCAATTAATTTGCTTTGAACACATCATGATGCTGCCAAATGACTTGGATTTATTCGCTGGTCCACGCACTAAATAAAAAGAAAACAATAGCGGGTTTAATTTTTAAACTCCTACTCAGTGTTAACTTTTGAAGGACAATTTTTCTTTTTTTAAGAAAAAAAAAAACCTTTTTGGTGCCCCAAAAAAAAAAAAAAGAATACTGAGAGGTTGGTGTTGAGTTTTTCATCTCTTATTTTTCCTCTTAACAACCAAAACTATCTAACTGTGTTTGTAAGTTTAAAAAAGAAATAATATAATCTTTTATTTTCTTGAACTTATTTTTGGCTTGACAGAAGAGAATTTCTAAAAAGACATGATATTCCTACGCGGTGGATTAGTGGTTCCACTGTGTGCAGTCCGCTATGCAATGGAATTTTATGCATTTAATAGAACAAAATTTCACAATCTTACCGACAAGAATTTCAACGGCACAATCAAAAAAAGAGCATTTATTACATAGATCTTAAGTCAATGCAAGATTATCAAGGCAAAATCAAGAGCCATTATTGCAAACATGTGGTCCAGGTAAACCGTGCACTAAGTAATGTTGGGCAGAGAACCAAGATTCGAAGACAAGTTAGCCTAATCTGGAGGCAAAATGTGAATCTAAATTGCATCCATAATTGCCGGAGCCAATATGATCTTCCCTTTTGTGGATTCTTTTTAAACAACCAAAAATAAAAAAAAAAACCAAAAATCAAAACTGGAAAAATTATTGAAAACGATTCCTCTCTCTCTTGAAAGGGAGGCTGGTCCAACCTTCTCGATTTTGTTTTTCTACAGAGTGGTGGAGAGCTGAAAATACAATAAGGCGTAGAGCTGAAAAAGAAAAGCGTTCAAGTATAAACATTTTTAAAATTTAAACCTGTGACTACAGAATCACAATAAAAAGCTAAATGCAACTATCCTATCATTACAATTTAGTGTGCTGTTCAAAAAAAAATTGCCTCTCTTCCGGTGGCCTGTTCAGTATGCAAGGTCATTGCAAATAGACTGCACAGCCGATCCAATGATTTCAACAATAGAACTAAATAATTTTAAGTGATTGAATTGATATAATTACAATAACATGTCAAATTGAACAGGATTGCCAACCCAAGTATGCAAATACTTAGAATCGATATAATTACCTTACTCATCCCTATTTTCATGATTTATTGGAACTTCAGGCATAACATTGGCCACTCCATCGTGCTTATTGTCGGATGCAGCTTTAATAGAAGTAGACCCTTTCTCAATTGTTTTCTCATCAGTGATTGCATATCCGAACACATTACATAATTAAGAGAGAAGCAAGAGTTAAACAAGAATAAAATGAACCTATATGCAAACAGATAAAATGTCAGCAGCATTAATGAAGAGAATGCTAGGACAGGCACATTCCAGGATTAATTCTTTGTTTGTGATTTTAAGGCATGTATTCTATCTCAGGCTGCCTACTCCAATACATGTAGCAGTCATTTATCCATTGTGGAACGACTAGAAACTTGTTCTCCTCTTGCTTTGCCCATTGAAGCTCCTCCGGTCCAGCAGCCATTGAAACCAAGTGCGTAGCGGACGAGTCAAGAACCTTAGTGCAAACAGCTCCTAATTCTCTTGCCTTTGTCAAGCATTGGTGATCTCCAGTGTGTCTCAGAATTATTTTACAACCCTTCAAGACTTGAGCACGAACCCATTTCATGATTAGTCTAACATCCCTATCAGGCAATCCAACTCCAGGCCTTGGACTGAAAAATCGTTTGTGAATCTTTTTGAGAAGTTGAAGAATCGCCACAAGCACACCAGGATTCTCCCTTTCGTCCTCTTTCCTCTCAGAAAAAGATTTAAAATCCGCGCCCCTGTTGCAACTTGAAGCAAAGTAATCATACTGTCTTATTCTTATCAAGTTGGCCTTGTGGTTTGGCCATTGTTCTTTTGAGTCATCAACAATAACAACTGCTCTTTCATGCCCCAACAACACATCAAGATTTTTCTGCGTAGTTTCAGTACTATTTTCTCGTGCAATTACCCTGGAATCGAAGTACATATTGTCAGGATCAAGCAACTTTGCAATATCCATTGCATATGGTCGCGTAGCTTGTGTGTATATGAACATCTGAAACATTTTACTGGCTCGTTTAAGAAAAGATCGAACATTGGGCCTCAACTTGACCAAATAAGGAACTTGTTGCAACATAAACAAGCTGCCCCGACGAATTTCTTGCAAAGAGTCCAATTGGCCCTCCAAATATTTCTCTTCTTCTGTTATACGATCGAACCTGGTTGAATTAAGTAGTGTGTGATCTAAATCAAGAACCAAGATCAACTTTTTGTTCCCCAAGACTTTAGCCGTCTCAGCGTCCCTCAACCGGGCAACTTCATTGTGGCTAAGTCTTAGACCCATCATAATGTACTCGAACGCTATACCATAGCCATTATTCATAGTATGCCCGCAACTAGTGCACGCTGATTTCAAGACCTTGGGATGTGAACATGGTTGGTCACAATCCATTGCAGCAGCATTGTTGCTAATCCTTAAAGCATCGTTACAAACTACCTTATTGCTTTCCTGTGAATCTGGTATTGACACAAGATATTCAGCAAAATCATTGCAGCCCACAGAATCATCCATCGAAGACATACTGCCAACGCTGTCTAGTGACTAAAAAGTGTGAGATTAAATTAAAGTAACAAAAGGGTATGCGTGGAATTGGGAAGAAATCAAAAACTAGGTTTTTTTGTTGGGCAAAAAGACGGCTATTTGAGGGTTTGCTTCTGTTAACTTTTAGTCTAACATTTGTATATCTGCGTGTTTCCTTGATTTATATGTGGTTTGTATGAACAAACTTGTTTCTCTTCTCATTAAAAAGGCAATTTTTAATCAAGTACTAATCCAAATCCAAAAGGGCAGCGAATTAATTGTTAGATTAATGATTAACTCTCAAAGTGACTGGAGTTACATGTTTCAATTTAATTATTTGGCCACATACCTTAATTAGGCAGGAGTTAATACTTTATTTTTTAATAAATTTTGAAGACACGGATCATAAAAGTATACAAATTTTACAATATCTCATAGTTTATATATATATGAAAACTTTAGAGTCCTTTATTATTTAGATGTCTTCCATATTTATAACCTTTTCTTTTTTTAATTAAATTAATTACTATTAGTCTTTAATTATATTTATTACCAAATTTTTTTTATTTGTATTTTTTTAGATTAAAATAAAACACATTCAAAAAAAGTATTATTTAGTATTTTTCAAAAAAGTTTTTTTGGTCAAAAAAAAAGGTTTTACTTTCCCTGCTCTTCTTTCCATTGCCAACGCAAGCCCATTTCGGGTTCTCTGGCTTTCGGAGTCCTAATGCTTTGGATCGGGCCATTGGCTTGGGGGGTCTGAACTCTTCGAGGAAAACAACAAGGAAAGAATCTGGTAATCTTGGGCTCCGTTACCATTTGAGAATGAGAATAGACCAGTGCCGTTGTCTTTTTCCCCCGCTTGACATTTTTGAGTTCCAGCAAATTATCATATGGATAACCAGCAAGCATTTGATACGAATAAAAAGAGTATGTCACCATTTAATTAAAAATTTTGAATTTAAATTTTTAAAAATATAATTATATTAAATACTTATTGAGATACCTTTTTCTAAGGTCCTGTTTAAGTTGGTCTAAATTAATCAGTTCATTGAACTGAATACTAAAATAAAAAAAATAATTATCATATGAATAATCATCTGAGAAAAAAAAATTATCATATGAATAATAATTATATAATAATCATATCATATCTTAAAAAAAAAACATCATATGGATAATCATGGCAAATTAAATTAAGCCTCTGACTTCCAACGGCGTACGGCGTTCATAATTAACCATATCTGTGACTTCCAACGTGTGCTGCAGATAGATTTTTTTTTTTTTTTTTTAACACAAGGTCAATGTCAAATTTTAACCCACGAATGAACTCCATCTCCGAAAGTCATATGGTGTGTGCTGTGGTTCTGCAGCTGATTTGGATTGCACATCAGGGGGCGATTCTAGATAAAGTTTAATCCAGGGCAACTTAATCCAAGTCTAATATTCCTCCGAAGGAAAAATGATGGTGCGCCAAATTTTTTTGCTAATATAATATTAATTTTTGTTTGTTTTTTCAAAAGAAAATTCTAATTTTTTTTTCTTTTTCCACATATCTAATTTATTAAAATCTATATTTTAAATTTTAAAGTAATACTAGTTTCAATTTAAATTTAAATTTTATAAATAAAATAAAAATAAAATAAAATATCTTGGTGTTGTTCAGTACACCGCAGCTTTGAAAGAAAGTTCATTAGTTTCGGTGGTGCACGTAACAGAACCCTTTGCAAGAAAGTTCATGAAGAATAAAAGCTAAGCTTGACTTAAGCATCAGGATGACGTTTTGTTCCTGAAAGTTGAGCCATTGGAACCATGAGAAGGAAGCACTCGTATTAACATATCAGAGAGACTAATTGTTGGAATACAAAGAACAATATTCTCCATTTCAGGGTTTTCTGCTGGAAGAAGAAAATTCTCTACGCATATGTACCTCAGTTGAATCGTCTAGCTGCAAGCAACTTTGTGCTCCATTGCAAGACAATGCAATAATCAATTACATAAATCTGTGCGTGGAAAAACAGAGGATTGATATTCAACCATGTTGCACAGAATTTTCCGAGCAAGAAACAATTGCATGATGCAAAACTGGAATGCTCGAGCAGTTTGATTATCTGAATCTTCCAGCGGTGGTGTTGACCTACTAACTTGGGAGAAAAATCTATATATATCTATACATCTATTTAATTAGTATATATTTAATTAGAATAAAGTGGAAGTTTAGAAAAAAATTTTCCTTAATCCATGCTGCCACGTGACAAGTTATATGAATTTCCTTTTAAATTTTGAGTAATTATTATTATTATTTTTTCAATTTCTACTATTTCTGTATCAATTCCCACTTTCTTAGAGATTATGCCAATTTTAGTTATAATCATCAGTCTTTAATTTTTACTATTTCTGTATCAATTCCAGCCACTGAATTCCAACACTATAAAAACAAAAGGAAAGAATTGAAAATGGAATAAAACAATTGCATAATTATTATTAATAGTTAATACTAATTTCAAGCTCTTACTTTGCATTTTTACAAATTTTTCTTTTAATTTTCCTCTTCAATTCTTATAGAAAAAAAAAAAAAAGCCTAGACCAAATAAAAGTATAACCGAATTTCTTCCTCCAGCAGTTCAATTTTTCCCCTTAAATCTTCCTCCTTAAATTGTAACAGATGGCGAATAATTTGTAACCGATTCAAATTATCCCGAATTTCTTCCTGCCATAAATTATTAAATACAAATTTATTATCATTAATTTTGTAACCTTTTTTTGACAATTATTACCATAAAAAGTTATTAACATTAATTTTGAAAGGCTCCGTTTTAGCAATTAAGGAGATTGTCACACACTATATATATTTGCAAATTATACTATACTCAGTTGTGTTGAAATTCGAAAGGTTTATTTTAGCTGGTCTGACTATAAAGGGTTATTTCTCTTCACGTTGTGGTTGACCCTGAGCTTTATACTTAGGACGATGAAGCCATCAAAAAAGCAGAAGCAATGAGCAAGTCAGGACTTGCAGAGATCCATGCTAAGGAAGAGAGTTTTATAATCACTATTGCATCTACAGGTTCAATTAAAGCGTTGCAGTTGGTGTTCAATGCAATAGTAAGTTCTGAAATATAAGTTGGGTGCAATTAGTCTATCTGAGGATACAGTAAAGATTGATGATCAATTTGGCAAGAGTTTTGTGATTGAAAAATGTGGATCAATGAATATAGTGGTACAAGCAATTGTGTATGTATTGTATATACAGAGACATAACTTTTGTGGATGTAGAAGTGTTTCAGCGAGATTAACTGATCACTTCAGTAACCATTGTTTCTTTCATGTCTTTACTGTTTTTTTAGTGACCATTGTTTTTTTTATGCCCTTACTTTTTTCTTAATACCTTCAAAATTTTTTGGGTATTTAGTCACCAATATAATACTATTATGATATTCCTCACATGATGACATCCAAATAATAAAGATTTGGATTATTTAAATTAATCTTATATATATTGTTTAGTTTTGTAAGGTTGTGTATTTTTCTAAATGCTAAGGTTAAAATAAATATTTAATTAATTTATCAACGCTCTAATAAGTAATTAATTTTGAATTATTTATTTGTACGTAAAAAAATAAAAAAAATTTAATTTTGACTCTTTATGAGGAACTCAATGAGAATTTTGTGATGTTAATTGTAAAAGTTTGTTTTTAACCAGCTATCCAAAACACGCACAACTAATAAAATAATAATGTTGAACAAGTTTGCACCGAGAAAGGAACACTACCAAAAAGAAATTAATAACGTCATTGGATTATATGAGAAAACAACCTTAGAAAAGATGTGGCAAAAAGATGGTAGAAATCCAATTTTTGCCATGGAAAATTCTCTCCCAAAAAGCATAACTGAAATTCTACCCTTTTATTGCTATATTTAAGTCATTAAATTCATTTGTCTTTCAATCTTCCTCCATATACTAAACTTTTATTGGCAAAGAATTCCAATTTTTCTCTTAAATTCTTTTCTATTTTTTAAAATTATTTTGAATAATTAAATTAATTCGAATAACATCCAAATTTATATAATTGTCAAATTTTTTGATATAAAAGTTTATTTTAAAATACCACCAAAATTAAAATTCAAAATAAACCAATATTCCAACTAAAATTAAATTTAAAAAAATTATAAATTTTTAAAAAATTAAATAAAAAAAATATTCATAATCCGCGCGAAACGCGGACACATTTCTAATATCTACTAATTCTATGACTTTAGGGTGCCATGTGGCACCTCTCTCCTTTTATATTAAGTGATTTTTAGCATACATTATTCACCTTCAAAAACATTCATCTATCTATTAAAAATCCTTATTTTATAAGCATTAACGTGTGATAAAAACAAAGAGACAAGTAACTTACGACCTTCTGGATTCCAAGTTAAATGCAAGAGTAAAATTGATTCCTTATACATTCATTATTTGATTGTTTGTTTCCATTAGTCTTTCACCTTGAAAAGAAGGAGGCTGGTCCCAAAAATTTTCTTGGGAATGCATTCATTGTAATTTCGAATCGTTTTATTGGAGCAACACCTACCTTTGTGTTTGTTTGTGTGGCATTTCAAACATCTTGAAATAAATGACTGTTTTGTCAAATGTTGGTGTGTTTCATGCGGGCTTCTATACTGAGGTCTGTGATGACTTCTAAGACTGTAGTGTATAATCTAGACCTTTTGGGTATTGTTCATTGATCTTTTTAATCATTCATCTACTTTGATTTAAGGATGAAATCCTCTATAGCCCATGATTTGGTAGCTCTTAGTTTGATATTTGATGATATAACCATGTAAGTTTTACAAATCTGCTGTATTGTTCAATGTGGAGAAAGTTCAATACAAGAATGTGGTATTCACAGTGTGGGATGTTGGTGGACAAGAGAAAATGAGGCCACTTTGGAGGCATTATTTAAACAATACTGATGGTCTGGTAATAGTCATTTGCTTCATGTTTTAATAGTTTTTGCAATCCACTGTCAAATTTAAAAGCCTAGTTTTCATTTGCATCAGTGAATTTAGCACTAAAATGCTATGGGACGACTTAGTTTACTTCTGAAGAGGCAAAATCGAGCAATGATGTACTACTATTTTAAATCTGAGTTATTGATGTAGCAGTTTGGCTCTTCGTGCAAATATATGTTGTTGACTCTCTGGATCGAGTGAGAATTGAAAAAGTGAAGGCAGAGTTCTAAGTGGTTTGTTAAGAAAGGTATGCAAATTTCATTGTTCCGATGTCGGAAACATTAGCTGACCCTCGTGTGTTCTTCCAGACCATTATCAATGATCCATTTATGCTCAACTGTGTCATCTTGATGCTCGCCAACAAGCAGGACATGGTATGTTGCAGAAATTGCTTTAGAACTGCTTTTGCCCCTTTGAATGATAGAGGTCAATGTAAAAGGTGATTTTCTAACTGAGACCTGCTAATGCCATTTTAATGGTGGGGTTGGTTGACCTGCTTGTGCAATTTGGTGTTTCATGTAGATAGATTTTTTTTTTTTGTTGGTAGAAAAAGGAAAGCAAACGTGCGTCCTAACATTTTCGTTAAAGAGTATTGCATTAAATTTTTAACAAAATAGAATTTATGTTGATTGTAAAAATAAGGTACACAAAAACAAGTTATATATTTTTTCTAATATAATTATTTGTGCAATTGATACATCCGTGCGTAGAACGGTTAAAAAAATTGGTTGTAATAATAATAATGATGATGATGATGATACCTTTCATGGGCTTTGTCTACCCAAGAATGCCAGGAAGTGGCTGGTATGTAAGTGGTTGTTTCAATACTTTTTTTCTTTTTTAAACTTAAGTAAAAGTTTAAGTTGATGTTACGCCTTATAAATAGTAAATTTAGAAGAATAAGTAATTAAGCTTCCACCTTTTTTTATAACATAATGACAATTAATTAATTCATATCTGGTGTGGAGACTTTAACCTTCAAGCGAGTGGATTTGTAAGACAAAAAAATTAAGGTGTCGAGGATTGACTTGATATTAGCATTCCAATTACACCTTATAGATAGTAGATTTAGAAGAATAAGTAATCGAGTTTTCGCCTTCTTTTATAGTATAATGACAATTGATCAATCTACATCGGTGTGAAGACTTAAACCTCCAAGCGAGTGAATTTGTAAGACATAAAAGTTAAGGTGTGGAGAGTTGACCTGATATTAGTATTCTGATACTTAAATCACAGATAAGCACACAAAAAATGAATGGATGATGTAAAGAAAGAGTAATAAATATTTACCTCATAAATAATAGGTCAGGTAAGTATTTATAATAAATATCAAATTAACGTAACCGGATCTTTTATTTTGTGTATCAAGATTATGGAGAACTGAATACTTTCTTTATTGAACCTATGTCTATTTTAAATCCAATAAAAACAGCGATGATTTTTACCCTAACAACAACAAACAGTTACTCCCGGCAGCCAGTCGCTGTTTCCAAACTTTGAATCATATGTTCTTATGTTTTTAATCATATTTTCTACTGATTAACTCTCTATGTCGAGGCGCTGCACCTGAGAGCTAACCCATTTCGCGTTTGGCCTGTCCAAATTCAATCTTTGTAATTCAAAATTGCCGCTCTTCTCACGGTACAGTGATTCTGGAGTAGAGGATAAAAAATATTGGGCAGCGATCCAGCCTACTTTGCAATATGTATCTAATGCAATTCTTAGCGAGGCTGTTCGATGTCACTGTTTTTTTATTTTAAGCAATTAGGAGGAGTTTCTCATTAGACACTTTAATGTTAGAATTTTTTTTATCTCAGTATTTAAAATTTAAATTTCTATAAGTCTTAACCTCCTCTTAGGAAGCGAATGCGTAAAATATATGGAAGGGAGAACTTTTATTATTGTTCAACTCATGATTTTGATTAAAAAAAAAAAAGAAAGGAGGATAATGAAAGTATGAAACATTACTGAAAATATAACATTATGACCCATTTGTATTTTCAAATTAAGTAGCGAATCAAATAGGCATGTGGATATGTGGGTTGTAGGGTATGTCGCGCATATCCACCTTAATGTAAGGACGGAAAAAAAGTTAACAATAAGGTTATATTATTTATGTTATAATCTATATTTTGTAGTCTTGTTCGCGGAGAGATTCTAAATGTTAATACTGGTATACTAGTAATAAGAATTCTTCTTAAGTTATATGATGTTGAACCAATATTTTTTTTTTTTGTACTGTCACACAAATACACGGGTGAATAATATAAAAAATATATAATTAATTTAATAATTTATTTATTTTTTATTTAAATTTAATATTTTTTTTACGATATAATAATTCAGATTTTTATATATTAATTTTATATTTATTATTGAGTATTTACGTAATTTTTTCTTTATTTCTGAAAATATCCTGTTCATTTAAAATGCATTACTTCATCTATTATTTTAGTTTTTAATGTTGCATGTTATGTTTTAATTATTTTAGTCTACTAACTCAACCGCCCCTTTTTTTTTTTGTTTTTTTTTTAGATTAATCTAAACTCAGCACCGTTTTTTTTATCAATCTAAACCCATCACAAAACACAAATTACTTTTCTTGACATCTGGTCAGACAAGGCCACTTGAACAGCAGGTGCAGTGTGGGGCCCCGTGAGTAGCTGTACACGTGTGACATCATCGTCGACAAAGCCGTGGGCGCTGCTGTCACCATCATGATTGCTTCTCTCCCTCAAATTGGGCCCCACAAATACGTGCACGGTGCATCCCTTCTTCCTTCTCTCCAAGCACCATAAAACCTTATGCCCAAATTGCTGCGCTTATCAAAAAATCTATGTGCTACACGGAAGACCAAAATAAAAACAAAGGGTTTATACTTTCAAAAGAGGAAAAGGAAAAAATATTTGTATTAAAACAAAAAAAAAAAAGACACCAAGAAACCTTATATAAAAAAGAAAAAATCTCGTGACTCATTTTTATTGAAGTATAAATCAACACGAAGTAATATAAATTAATAATTAAATTTTTTAATAAATTATTATATATAATTAAATAAATTGTATTTTTATATATGCACTGTTAAAAATAACAGCTAATAGTGTTTCCTAAATCATCATGTGGTGGACCCATTACTTTTTTTAATTTTGTTTTGACCTGGAGTATCAGGGCCAATCACATTTTGCCGATTACGTGCCACGTTGCTCTTTAACATTCACATGTGTGGGGCCTGCCGCCTTGCAAGATGGGAAGATTCCAATTGGGTTTGCTCACTAGGCGCTGTCTCGGATAGCGACCTTGCCTGATGGAGAAATCGCAGCCATACAGTTGGAAGGAATCGGCCGAATCTCCATCCAAGTGGGCTATACACATGGTCCGGTGCCAAACACCTGGAAAGGGGCTTCGGCGTTGGGGACATCTGGCACTATGTAAATGGCTGTAGCTGATATGCAGTCAAGGGCAAGTTACCGAAAGGGTTATGATATTTTTTTTTTTTTCCTTATCTACTAACCAAATTTAGTAAACTTCGCTCATCAAAATTTTCCACTCCACATTTTGCTTTAGTACATAGAAAAAAATAAAAAAAGACACTTCAATTTTTTTTTAGCTTAAAAAAAGTGCATTACATGATGTTCATTGTGGAAGATTATTTGTTAATATTTTTATTCAATTATTTTATGAAACAGACCATTTTTTTGAGATAACATTAAGTAAAATTTTATTGTATGTTATTATAAAGATCGTCAAATTTATAATTCAAAGTTACACCTTAATTTTTAACAATTGACACTGACACTCTACTTATTTGTCAAGAAAGAGTGTTAATATAGAGATTTAAACTTAAATTATGTGTATAAAAATATATCGATTTATCGTTAATTTCTCAATTTGAGTAGTTAAAATTCGTATTTTGAACTATTTATAGTCCAAAATTATTTTTCTATAACGCAATAAATTGGATAGGTAGACTTTCCTTCCTCGCGTCAAATAAATAGCTATTTGGTACTCAAGTCTTGCTAAAATGCAAAATAATGATAATAATAATAATAATAAATAAAGGAGAATGTGTAAGGAAAGCGGCCAATGACGCGAAGTGTTAAAAAAAAATGGAAGTGCACATGACGATCATGTTGACTTTGCTAAACAATTTAAAGAAATTTACATCCAGAATTATGCTTTTCTTGGGATCAGGTAGGGTTTGGAAAATCGGCCAATCTTGGTAATGTGAGCTCATTGTCAAGGGACTGCTCTGATGATTTCATTACTTGCATAGCAACAAATAATTTTTAACAATATCTTGCAAAATTTCTTAATGTGATTTATGTTTTGTTTTTTCGTTATTCAGAAACAAAAATTTTGAGGCTAACAACAAATAAAACCTCAAAATAAGGTGTAATAACAATAACCACAAAAAGACACAAATTTTTCAATATATATATAAACGATGAAGACAAAGGATTCCTGATTTTTAAGATTTTTTTTTAAAAAAAAGCCTTAACGTACTCTTTTATATAATAGTCTATAAATTGAAATTACAATTGGTAAAAGTTACTTTTTTTTTTTTGGCAAATATATAGATTTCGTCTATTATCTGTAATCTTTTTGAGAATTTCGTTCATAACGTTTTTTTGTTTTAAATTATACGCTCAACGTTTCTGCCGTTAATCTTTTTCATCCTCTGCCGTTAGTTTGCCGTTAAATTTAATATTTAGCAGTCTAATTATCATCACGTCATCTAATTTGAATGATATGTTAATATACAATAATGACCTAATATCTAATAATTTTTTTATAATTTTTTTTTCAAATATTGTGACTTTTAAAAAAATTAAAAGAAAATATTATTTATGATTTTATAAAGTTAAAAATAAAAATAAAAATAAAAAGTATGTTATCTGTATACACTATAACAAACAAATGTTTGAACATGATTAATCAGAAAAAGGATAAAGTATGATAGGTCATCACTTTATTAAATGTTAAATCATCACTTTATACTGATATATCATTAAATTAGACGATATGACGATAATTAGACTGATAAATATCAAATTTAATGACAAATTAACGGATGAAGGCGAAAAACATCGACGACGAAAACGTGAAGGGTAGAATTTAAAATATAAAAATTTTATAGGTAAAATTCTTAAAGACAAAAAATGATGAGTGAAATTGATATATATATATATTTTTTCAATGCAAACATTACTGTATTTTAAATCAAACAGTTGACTACTTTGTTACTACAACTATTGCAGTATTTATGGCCACGCATGAATGACCACGCATGCATTGCACCATATAGGAAACATAAAGTTGACATTCAAAAGTTAAGCCATAGTACATGTCAAAAAAAAAACAAAGTTAAGCCATAGTAAACACTTATGATAAGACGATTGTTTTATCATTTTTTTTTTTTCTTAAAGAACACATTAGTTGTTTTTCCTTGGCTGTGGATCAGTATCTCAAGAAACACTTATGGGAAAATTTTAATTTTTATTCCATAAGTTTTAAGTTGTAATTACAAAAATATAAAAAATTGTAAAATTTATAAAAATAAAAAAAATTACTTCTGTTATACTTCAACAAGCCGTTGAAGGACAAAAAAAAAAAAAAAAAAAAAAGGTTGTGGAACCAGTTTTGCGAAGGAGAAATGGCTAATAATCAAGTCTCAAAGGATAAGTTCGAACATCGCCATCAATTGTAATTCATTTGGAGTTGTTTTTACTTTGTCATCCTATTAGTTTCCTAATGTGGGGGGACCCATATTTGTCCATCGCCTTGTGCTAATGGAATGTGTTGAAAATCTCATCAATCTTTGGACCCCTTTCTCCATGGAGCTCTGCTCCCAGCTCTGTTTATTTTCTAAAATTAAATATTGTTGGCCAGAAGACGGTTATATGGCCTTCAACCCTGTCTCCTGGCGACTCTCAGTTAGCCCATTTTGTAAATTTTTCTCAATCCTCATGGAACAAAGCATACGTTTTGTATCTTGCAATATATATATATATATATATATATATATATATATCCTGCTAACTAAGACTGTAATTTAATTTGCTAAATATCCCAACATGTTGAGTCAACCATCACACAGTTACAGCCTTCTCCAGCGTCCGTCTGGCCGACGAATTTAACTACTTAAGAACCTGTCACTGAATATGCAAGCCGTGAGAATTGACGTTCCAATGTATAAGCTGGCATTGTCATAACTGAAAGCACTTATGCAAGAATAAATTTTCGGAGACACATCAAAAACATGGAGTTTATACATTATGTTCTGAACTGACTTTTTAAGGAAACGAACACATATTATTTAGTTCACAATTTCATGGAGGAAAGTTTACAAGGATACCAAGAATAACACTACAGAGGAGACAAAATTTCATTGTCTTCGACACGAAACAAAACAGTAAACAAGATAGGCAGATCATCAAAACAAGACAGGCAGACACAAGAAAGATATGTATATAGCAATAGAGAAACTTAGTATGACCAGGACCAAAAGGCATGATCATCAAAACTTGCAGGCGGGTCGGAATAATGAGCATCTTCCAGCTTTGGAAAGACATATGAAGGCAGGAGGTTCTTGCTCAAATTATCATCTTCATCTTGCGAGAGATCCGACTGGTCTGGTTCGAAAACATATGAAGAATCACCAGCCTCTATGATTGAGGAGTGAACCCCATCGCCATAATGCGGGCTTTCTGAATCGAATGTATCGCTCTTCGCTGAGCTGATATCATCCTGTTTACAGGCCAAGACCGAAAATTTGGATTCTTCATCCTCAGAAGCTGAAACGCCAATCTGTTTTGCAGGAAGTTCTTGAGATAAGGTGTCCTTATCAGATGATTCTGAGCTTCCATTCTCTTTCTGCTTCAGAAGCAGCTTGTTTGATAGGGAATCAACCTGACAAAGACCAGAACATTATCCCACACTGCAAGAAGAACTCAAAATTAAAGCAGTAATTGGAACACCAAACAAATACCTCAGTTTTAAGCTTATCCTTGTCCTTGAGGAGGCTATCATAGTCGGACTTAAGGCTGTCGTATCTAGCTTGCAGGGCATCGTAATCCTTCTCCAGTTGTTTTGTCTTCCATCTTGCTCGGCGGTTCTGAAACCATATGGCAATCTGCCGAGGCTGCAGGCCCAGGTCCTTTGCAAGCTGAATTTTCCTCTCGGGTTCCAGCTTGTTCTCAAGCTCAAAACTTTTCTCAAGGAATTGAACTTGATCGAGAGTAAGTCTCCTCTTCTTTTCAGGTTGATGAAAATACTCATCCAAATCATCTTCTCCATTTCCCTCCTGATCGAATGAGCCGAAAAATGGCCTAGGCAATCCATTTGTTTGATGAATATCCTGGAAGCTCATCATGGATCTTGAACCTGCAAAAAAAACCACACATCATGATCAGAAGACCATCTTTTGACCTACCACAAGGCTTAATAAGCTAATTAGTACCCATTTCCCTAGCATTTTAGACAAGTTTTGTAGGTTACTTATTCTAGTGCACCTCACAAACAACCAAAGTAACAGGATCCCATTAATATTAAGGTCAACTCAGTAACAAAAATTTAGCAGATCATAAACTCAATCATTGGATTACAGAGCAAAGCCAGAGCAGAAAGTCAATCAAGATCCGAAGGCATAGCTTGCATCACCCACAAGGAAAACAAGACAATCATCTTAGTGAACAATACCAGATACAGAAATAAAATTGCATATAGCATTGATCCATCAAAATTAAGCCATGCTAAAAAGCAAAGAAGCTTATTAAATGAAAAGCACTAAACTTTTCAATCAAGATGCATCATTTGGATACTTAGATGCCTAGAAAACACTAATTTCACACTTAAAAAAAAAAAAAAAAATCTGCATCTTCTCCGGAAAGGGAAAAAAGAATTACAACATAAAAAAGGCTGAATAGAATCAATGAAAAGGAATCAAACAAGGGTATTCAGCCAAAATAACGAGGGAGATAGAGGGAAGGTTACCGAGAAAAGAAGGAGATGAGCCAGGAGAAAGGAAGAAAGATTGAAGAGGCTGAGAAGCACCAGAAGAACATCTTTGATTTTGAAGCAAAACAGAAACATTCGAACCACCACCGCCACCACCCGCCATGCTTTGATCTTAAAAATAAATTAATCCTGCCGATTACAAGACATTCAAGCTGCCAAGGCAGCTCTGGTCAACCAATTCAGACAGCACAGACTCCACACCACCTTGTTTTTTGTTTGTTTGTTTGACTATTGGGTTTAATTCGATTTGTTTAAGGCTTCTTGTGGCGAAAAAAACTGGTAGTGATCATCTTGGTGATAAACGATGTGTGAGAGCACTGGCACGAGATCACCCCCATCAGCAGAAACGCTGCAAAACAAAACAAGTCTGTTCTTACTTCTTTAAACTCTGCGCAAGAGAGAAAGACAGAGAGAGAGAGAGATGGGTTTGGATTGATCTCTGACGGCAGAGACTGCTATGTCAGTCTCAGAGACAGACACAAAGAGAGAGACTCCTTTCCAACGGAGCAGAAGTTGCAGGGCTTATAACGAGTCCAGTCTTCGGGCGGAGCTGGCCAAAAACTTTTTTAATACAATATATACAACACACGCAATTTATTAAATAGTATTATAAATTTTATTTTTTTATTTAATTTATATAAAAATATATCAATAATTAAAATTTTATATTTTATATTAAAATCTTAAATTTTAATTTTAAGACGAGAATAATAAAATTTATAAAAAATATTATTATTATTATTATATAATTTATAATTTAATAAATATTTTAATAAATAAAAAATTTAATATATTTTTTATAATATATAAATTTAAATTATTACGTATCCCTTATATAATCACACTTATGCTGTCATTCAGAAGATAATCATTTCCGACAGAGATCGGGGCTCCAAACAAGTACCTCTGTACTTACAAACATGCCCCTTTCCACATTTAACTTCCTCTGTGTAAAAATTTAAAAAAATTACAAATTTTTTTTCCTCGTTTATTAGATAGTTGACTCATCTGTGTCAAAAAAAAAAAAAAAAAAAGATATCTTCTATGTTATATCTAAATAATGAGAACAAATTCTAAAAACTTTCTTTCGTGCAAATTACCTTGGGAGTGTTATTTTTCATTAAGCAAAAAAATTTAAGTCTATTATTAATTACAAGATCTAGTAAAATACTTACTTAAAATTTTAATTTTAAATCTATAGTTTAAATATTAGTCCCTAAGAGCTAAAAAAAAAAGAAATCTAAGTTATCAAGGTTATATATTTCACCAAAAAAAAAGTGTATGCAACTTTTGACGATATTTTTTTAGGAACTTAATATATTTTGTGTTAAAATGCCATATATATTTAGCGCATACTTTCCTTTGGCCATATGCATCTGATTCTGGAGAACCAATGCCATACTCTCTTTAAAATTCTATATGATGCATATAGTAGATAATTTAGCATATTCTTGAGGTGCCATTTTTCATGGCTCACTTGGACAATATCCTTTATAATACTATAAGTTGTTTTTAAAGGTTTGTATGCAAATGACTAGTAGCTACTAATTTTATACAGTCCATGAATTTTGAAAAAATTTTGGAAAATTTAAGGAATATTATTATGATGTTAGCTAAAACTTTTTTTTTTTAAGTTTTATTGAAAAATCATAGTTTTTATTGATCATGTTGAATTTTTTGAGCAAATCTTCATACTTTTTATAATTGAGAAAGAAAAAGTTGGATGCTATAAATTTTACTAATATCTATTTATGAACCAATAAAAAAAAATTTTATAACTGTTACATTTTACATCAAATTCTCACATATGAATTATGTAGAGCAAAAGAAAAAAAAACTATTAGTCCCTATAAAGAAAAAAAAAATTGAGTTAGACTAATTATGTTAATAAAATATAGCATGAGGTAAGGTTTTGAGTAATTGACACAAGTGGCTCAAAAAAGAGACAACCTTTATTTTCAATTTTCTAAAAATAATTTAAAAGTGGCAATAAAAAAATGAATGAAGTTGGCCTAAATATATTTAATTAAACTGAGGCCAATGATCGGAGGACAAAATGGTAAAATAAGATGTGTAGCGTACCACATTAACAATAAATGTGCGTAGAAATCATTCACAATTTTAAAAAATAAAAAAATAATTAAATTATTAAATATTTCTGATGAATATTTTGTTAATTTGTGCTTGTATAACGGCGGTAAATATTATGAAGACTACGTTATGAAATTTCATAAAAATTTTTAAATTTTAGAATAATATTAAATTTATTTAAAAAATTAATTTGTAAATAATTATTAAAAAAAAAAGACTTTCGTAAATGGTCATAAAATAATAGATGTCAACGAGGAGGAGAGTGTGAGAAAAACTCCAGATTTCTGCCAAGTAACCCATCAAAGTCTCTTTCAAGTGGAGGTGGGACCTTCACGCTTATGAGGTGGCAATCGCCCACCGTCTCCTCCGCCCTTGACCTGGTCAATGCTACCGCCCAATCCCCCATCTCTCGAGGGGGCCGACAAGTCGGTCGGTCATCATCATAGTCCCCGTTGATGTGAATCTGGGCCCTATCTGTTTTGTCTCTATGGTCACAAGGGAGAGAATCTTCCAAGAGATTGGCCCATGAATCCATGTGCAACTGGAAAATTGAAAATTGGGTTTTAATTACGTGGACTAATTATATTTATATCGTTTAATATCTTTGTTAAATTCAGATTTTTAAGTTATAAAAGAGATTAAATTAAACAGTTGTAATATTTAAACGAATGGTTAATATATTACACAAAAAAAATTGATACTTTTAAACTAGGGAGTAGAGAGGGAATATTATATACTAGATAAAAGAAAGCTAATATAATAAAAAACATTAAATATTTGTATAATTTTAATTAATATTTTTAATGTTCATAATGTTGTAGTTGTGAAAAAAAAATTGATTTTTTAATTTTTTATTTATTGATTACAGGCGAGTTCGTGAAAATTGACTGTAGAAGAGACTTTTCATTCAAAATTAGAGGCATGTGTTGATAAGAAAATGTCTCTTGATAAGAGGAAACCCACTTATAAGCAACATTTGCAGTGGAGCATGGACTTCACATCAGCAGCTCAGCTCACAAATTTTTCATCTTTATATACATTTGTGCACAAAATAAAAAGGAAAATATTCTATTAAATTTGTTAGGTGAGATTAAAAGAAGGTTAAAATGATATGTTAAAATGAATTTAAAAGAAAAAGGAATAAATTCTTAGATGTAGATTAAGAAAAGAGAATAACTTTCGATAATTGGCATTGATTATGATAAGGTCATGGAACAGGAATTGAGCAGACGGTTTTTTGTGTTGGGCATCACGGTTTTTTGTGTTGAGCATCACTGTACAGGTATATAATTTATATTACATAAAAAAAATATATAATTAATTTAATAATTTATTTATTTTTATTTTTTAAAATTTAATATATTTTTTATAATTTAATGATTTAAATTTTTATTTATAAATTTTATGTTTATTATTATGTGTTTATATATATATTTTTTTCTTTGACAAGAGCAATAATTAAGCATGCAGGATGCTTCACTGATTAGGAGGAAGCCAAAACTCTTTCGGCTGTCTCTCTCGGCAGTTGGCCCACATGAACTTGCAATTCACTCCTGTAGTTTGGACTTATTTACGAACACTCATATACTCATTGGTCTACTTTATTGAGCAGTATCAAGTATGAGTGTATGACTTCTTTATGGGCCACTCATGAACGTGATGTTTAGAGTAAGTAGAAGGGGAAAAGAAAGAGAAGAAAAGAAAAAAAAAATAAAGAGAAAATAAAAGTATTTAAAGTGGTGGAGAAAGTGAAGAGAATAAAAATATAATAAAAGAAAAAATGAATAGTAATTTGTGAGAAAAAAATAAGAGAAAATAAAATTGTTTGGAATGATAGAAAAATGAAGAGAAAGAAAGTATAGTGAAAGAAAAAATAAATATTAATTTGTGAGAAAAAAAGTGAAAAAAAATAAAATTATTTGAAATGATATAAAAATAAAAAATATATATAAAATAAATATATAATAATAATTATACTTTTTTTTTTTTTTATCGCACGACAAACACACTTATAACGAGCCCCACTTGATCAAAGCTCGGCTCTGGTGGAACACAAGCCTGGCGTCCTGGCTTTGATTAGACCAATGATAAGGAGTCCTAATTTTCTGGGTGGGTTAATTAAAAATTAACCACTCCCCTAGGATTGCATTAAAGAACATTCCATTAAGGCTGTTAAGAACAACAACTTCCACACTTAATAATGCTTAAACACTGTAATGCAATAAAATGTCAGCTTAGCCACTTGGTATAGTCCAGAAGCTATCAAACTAATAGTTTATACCTCACTTATTAAAAAAGAAAAATATTAAATAATAATAAAATAATATGAATGATTGAAATTAAAAAAATAAATTTTTAAATATTATTTGATAAATTATGTAATTAATTTATTATTACTTCAAATTAAATTATGTAATTAATTTTTTTTTTTTTAAAATCTCCTATCCACTCTAAGTAATAAAATCTAAGCCCAATGCCAAAAAAAAAAAAAAAAAAGGGAAGGAACTTGAATTATGGGCCACAAAAGCACTATTCAAAGTGTTCACTATTGTTGTCTTGGTGGTCCCCGCCTAGTGCCTCTGATCAATGGTGTGCTTTTGTATTACCACCAGCCATTCTTTGTTCCTCTGTATAGGGTTCTGTACATGGTGACCATACCCGAACGAGCTCATGTGCGCTTGAGGTCGTGTCAACAATGGAGGATCCTTGCACCCTAAATAAAGGAAAAAAAAAAGAGAGGATCCTTTAATTTCTTTCACCTACTAAGCATTTGATCTGAACTAATTCAATCGCTTCACAGTTCGATCGAGCATAAATGCTTACGAAGTACACCCCCTTTTTTTGGGGGGAGGGGGTCATTGCAGTATTCCTCCTTATTTAGTATAATTTGAATTCTAAGACATTTTAATTATAAAAAATTTGATACCGGGTCAAAAAATTATTTAGCCTAAAAGATCAAGTTAGTCCGAATAAAATCTACAAATGAATTACATATTTACATATTAAATTCTAACACTACTCAAGCCTGAAAAGTGTATACAAAAACACACACACACATTTGAGCAAGACATTTTATTATGATGCTTTAATTATGACTAAATTTGGTCCAAATAATTAACGGGAGCCTGCAATTTTCTTTTCTTTTTAAATTTTTTTTTGATCCATTAAATATTGATATTTCCATAAATCTCAAAACTGAACTTAAGAATATGAATACGAGAATTCTTTTTTTTTTTTAAGGTAAATGAATATGAGAATTCTTAAAGAGATGACTTTACTCATAATTATTGTGATGTTTTTTTTTTAACAAAAAAAAGATATTATTGAATAAGCAGTTATCGAATTTTTGAGTCGGGACCAGAGTAACTCCCGTTTGTTTAAGTCTTGTTAAACAACCCCAAAGGGATTGACTCACTATCGAGTACTAAATGAGGTTGAGTGTGACTCTACCACAGAAATCCTGGCGGATGAAACTGATCCCAAATACTACTTATTACTGCTTATATTAGAAAAGGTCCCCAGCATGGGTTAGGTAGGGTGGAGCGCATGTGCAAGAGTTCAAATTTAGATTTCACAGTTTAAAAATATACTGACTTATCATTAAACCCACCGTCTCAATGGTAATACTGTAATGTTCTCGGGAGGAGATTATACAGCTTTGCAATTTTCAACGACAATCTTAACTTTTAATCAAACACCATACCTATACAAGGCTAGATAAGTCCATTAAGTACTAAGATCACACACCGGTAAGAAGGCGTTCAACCAAAATAAGTTACAGAAATCCTATTTAGCCACACTTAGAAGGGTGTGCGTTGTCTAAAAACAAGTTGAGACAATGACGGTAACATGATTTTATTTTTTTCTATGGAAACAAAATGAGAATTAGAAGTGATACTCTACAGTTTCATCAAAATTTTATAATTTAGTAATAAATACAAGTATAAAATAACTAAATAATTATGATATTTTTCGGACCAAACTATTAGTCCTAAATTTAATCATGCCAATAAACCTCTATCACTTGAAATCCGTGACGATGGATCACGCCACAAAGGATACGGTAAGGTGTTTTTTTCCCCCTAAAGCATGGGAAACGTTTTGGTCCCCACCCATTCATCTGCCCTAAAATAGCGGCCCACAATCTTAAACAAATGCGAAATCGTTTTCTCAGCATGGACTTTTCTCTAACTTTTATGTGGTATCGCTTTCCCAATGGTCCAATGGGGTCTGTGTTTTTCACTGGGCTCTAATGGAGCTCTGGCCTAGACTGAGGCCACCATGCTAAACAAGCCACCGAACAGTGCAATTGAAAGCGTCTAGACTTTGCAAGTTATTGCTTCGGTTTCTGTAGGCCATGACATTTAATTTTGTGCAAATAAAAAAAAAGTGTAACGTTAAAAAATAGGTCCATTTTCTTCAGTTAATCAAATGTACCTATATTATTCTATTTAATAGTATTACATGTACTTTGATTAAAAAAAATAGTATTACATGTACCAAATATATTCCATGAGTCTAACAACAATCAGCTGCTATCGTAACTTCGTTTTATGGGAAGTAACTCAAGTAAGTTCAGACTTTTAAATAGACCTAAACATACGGTGGTGGATATGTTGTTACCAGCAGTGGCAAAACTAGAAATTTTATCTAGTAGGACACAGAATATAAAAGTGGAAATGTCAAATAATAAAGAATACGAAAGTGGAGGCAAAAAAATAAAATATAAATTTTACTAAAAACAAACTACAAATTATAATGGAAGTAATTGGATAATTTTTTTGGAAATTCATATATATATTTTTAAGTGGGAGCAGTTGCCCCCACTGCTATGGCTCTGCCACGGGTTACCAATAGTTTAGACAAAATGGTTAAAAAAAATTATAAGCTTATTGTTATTTTGTTTTTTAAGGAAAAAAAAAATGTATCGCAAATATGTGTATCATCACATATATGAACTAAAACCAAGGTCTTGCTATTTTCATTCAACTTCTCCTTCAAAAGAAGACTCACTCGAATACTAATAAACTCGAGTAAAATTTCGTTATAGTCCACTTAGTAATTGTTGAATTGTGACCTGACATCCACGCGTCAATCAGATCTTTCAAGTCTATATTGGCCGAGGACACCCAACTCTTAAGGACCACGAGGAGCAACAAAACGACGATTCAAGATTAAGTTACATCTTTTTTATTTTATTATTAGAATGCATGTTGAATTGTGAATTATATAATGAGAATAATTTTTTTTATTTATATAAATCTCATACTCAGAGATTAAAACTCAAGACATCTAACTTAAAAATTTTAAATTTTAATTATTAAAATATCCCTGATAGATTGAGTCAACTCTTTATAAGCATATTTTTCTGGGAACAACTATATTTGGGCAAACGTGGACAAGTGCTTTTCCGGATAATTATAATTAACATCACAGTCACGACGTTTAAAAGAAAAATTAAAAATCTTTGTGGCAGATTATAGCGATAATAAGAGAAGATATTGGCATTAATAAGTGCTTTGAATGCCACAATTAATGTAGAATCTTACCCATTATGACCATGCCACCCAATAACACCAGAAGGCGAGGATTTTGTATTCGACTCCAGGATGAAAAAAAAAGCCCAAAAACATTTCTGCGGGCTCAACTGAACCAGTGAAACGTTAAAATTTTCTCGTCCGGGCTCATGGGCTACGGACGGTATCTCTCTGAAGGTGAAACCCCATTTTTCTGTGGTTTCTCACGTTTGTTCATCCCATGCTTTAAGCTTAAACGAGCCATGAAAATTGGAAATCGGAACACCTCAAAAACAGCCTATTCTTTCCTTCCACGTTATTCTTATTTCATGTGTGGAAGGCTAATTCCGAGCTTTGCCACTAGAGTGTGCCGAGCAACATTGGATGGATAGTGATTTGTGTTGGCTGAAAAACGTGACAGATGAAATTCCAATTGCATTGTATATGGGGATTCTTCTTTCTTTCTTTCTTTCATTTTCCTTCATTCTCCAGAAGATTTTCAAACTCGCCCACTATAGAGCTCGCATTCACAAATCGATATCTAAAAATAACCAAACACCGGTTAGTTAAGTTTCCCGAAATATGCATGCACCATGAATGGTCGTATCTGCCATTGCATTGCGTTGGCTAGTGACTCCTGATAAGAAATGGCACTATGGCCCACCCCTGACCTGTCGGTGGGCCTAAAGCGCATGACAAGGCTTCTTTCCTCTTAGACCCAATTCACCCCAGGTCTAAAGAAACCTAAACTATCCTTTGATCCCTTGGACAGACTTGAGTGTCAAATACTACATTAGTATCAAATACTACATTTGAAAGTTCTCTCCAACCCCTTAGTCGTGCTTCTTTCTTGAAGGTTATAGGTCCATCGCTCAGCCTATCCTGCAAAAGATGTTGCAAATCTCAACCTAGGTTTCCAATTCTAACCGATCTAATAAAAGTTGTCTTTTTTTTTTTTTCGGTCTTTAAGATCTGGGTTTCCTGGGATCAGCTTGGGTATAAATCAAAGCTTGGAGCCATATTCATGGCTTTGATTCTTATCACTTGTGCTTTTAAGAAGTTGAACACAACATCTATATCAGTATTCTTTAAAACGTATAGTTTTCTATGTTGTAGCTTTATTATTATATAATTCGTTTGAATTATACTGGTTTCTGATCTGTAGCTATAGCACCTGTGGGCGGGGCCACGGTTTGGTGAAATTTCCCGATGGCTTGTCCAGTCCTCTGTTAGTTGGCCCGAGAAAGAAAGGATAACATGCATTTATGCAAAGAAATTCACTATCTGGACACGAGAATAGAAACAATTTGGGCACGGACTCACTTTATTCAATTATGACTATCAAATTATTATATATAAAGGATATAGATACTGGAAGCAAGCAATTATAATTGTATATATTTATAAGTTTATATCTGTAGCAGTAACTATTCTCAAGCCTCATAACATTTTTGTTATGTTAGAGCCGGCCATCTGAGGCCCAAGACCAATTATGTAATTTTATACATGTATCAGAGCCCAAGCTTAGATCAGTCTTAATCTGGATGTGAACCTCAGATTAAAAAAACCATACAGAAAAAAAAAAAAAAAAAAAAAAAACCATACAGGTGTAGATCACTCGTCCGAGGAGGCCATTCAAGCATTTCTTGCAAAACATTGTGTGATTTATCGCTTGGTCAGGAGATCGGCAAAATAAAAATTTCCACCCAATGTGCCATGGTCTATAGCTAATACAACAAGAGTGCGTTCGGTACGTAAACAGAATAGTATAGTATATGATAATATAGACTAATATAATATAAGATAAACTAAATTACTAACCTATATTATATTTAGATATAATCAAATAGCATAAAATAATTATCATATAAAATGTTTAGATGATATGAGACATAATAATATAGTATATCAAAATAATTTTTTTACTTTTAAAAATAATTAACTTACATTTACCATTAATTTTAATTTTTTATTAAAAATAATTAAAATTAAGTAATAAAAATAATATTTATTTTATATGTTATTATACATTATACTGTTTATAATTTTTTAATTTTATATGAAAAATATTTTTTAAAATTACGTATTAATTTTATTTATACAAATAAATTTTAAGATATCAAAGAAAATAAATTAATATTTTTTTAATTTTTTTAGGAAAAAATAAACAAATTTTAAGATATAAAATTTCAAATTTATATGAAAAAAAATCTAAGAATGAGTGAGAGAGAGAGGAGAGAGAAAGGAAGAGAGGAAGGAGGAGAGAGGAAGGAGGGAGGGGAGAGAAAGGGAAGAGAGAGAGACGAAGAGTGAGAGAGAGGAGGGAGGACAGAGAAAGAAAAGAGGGAGGAGAGAGAAAGGAAAGAGAGAGAAGAGGAG
Organism: Carallia pectinifolia; assembly: GCA_037832335.1. Lineage (NCBI taxonomy): Eukaryota > Viridiplantae > Streptophyta > Magnoliopsida > Malpighiales > Rhizophoraceae > Carallia > Carallia pectinifolia. Next base: position 20,887,881 of record CM075448.1, on the reverse strand, counting down.
TGAGAGGGAGGAGAGAGAGAGAGAAAAGAGGAGAGAAATAATTTTTTTAATTTTATATTAATTTTTAAAAAATATTTAAAATTTATTTTAATAAAAATAATATATTAGTAAATATATAATTTGTCAACACTAACTTATAATGTGAGATAAACTAATTTATAAAAGTGAGAGAGATAGTACTATTCTATATTTATGAGATTAAAACCTATACTAATCTATCATATACTTATTTTATTAACGAATTAAATATAAGTTAAAATGGGATAATTGACCACAAAAATATATTGTCTTATTCTATTTTATGAACTAAACGCACTCCAAGTGTCTGAAACTTCAAAGTTTAAGTGCTTTATTCTTGTTCCAAGAATTAATTCTTAGTTAAAAACTTACATATAAGTACAAGAATCACATGGGTGTCCAATGCACATTAGCAGTTTTTTTTTTTTCAAGTAAATTAAACGCGAAGGAAGCCTGTTTATATCAGTTAAGCAAATGTAAGCGCTGGCGAGACAAGGTGGATTAAACATATAGTGAACTTGGAGAGTCTGTAATATGCAAACATAATTCTCAGAACTATATGCAATAATCGCATTACACCTTACCCCTCAGAAGAAAGTGCTAAAAGTCAACCAATTAAGGTTAGGATAATCTTCCCACATTCTAGCGATAGACAAAATGAAAAACTTGAGATTTATATTGAATTATCTAGATGGTACAAGTGATAACCTTTGACTTCCAATAATAATCCATCTAGAAGATAGACAAAAAGTGTTTCTCCTTTTACATCTCATCTCTAATTAGACAAACTTACAAGCTCTTCTAATGTTTATCTTCATTCATTCAGAAAAAAAAAAAAAAGTGTGGTGTTTGTGATACAGAATATGTTCTTATCACTGAAACAGGAAGGAATTATAACATGATGGCCATTCATGGGCATTCATGCTAATGCTTAGGTTGGTAGGACCCAACATCTAATGGGTCTTAGTCACTCATTTTGGACATCTCTCAGCATGCACCCAAGTCTTTCTGGTGAATTGCAGCCACACATTTTCAGTTATCAGAAAAACAAGGAATAACAGGTGGCCCAGAAAGGATACCAACATTACCAGGCATATGGCTAGAATAATGAATAAGCCATCGTACTCAGATAACTTTGGTAGCCAGAAGAACAATCCAGTCCAAGTTGGTGAAAGCAATACGAGAGCAAGAAATAAAGGACAATTACTAGAAATGGGACCAAGATGAAAGATCCAGTGGCCCTGAGTTTGCACAAGAAATGGCCAAAAGAATAGTCTTGGTAGCCAAACCAAACAATTTAAGTTAATGTTGATAACTGCGTTTAAGGATATGCTTTCATAACCATGGAAAGATGAAGATATAATAATACTAATAAAGCAACATTACAAGTGGATAAAAGACTTGTTAGCTTCCAGGTAGCTTGAGGACACAAAGTGGTCTTGCCACTACCTCGGCGAGAGTGATCGTGGGTGGGTGGCTGTGGGAGGTAACCGAAAAAGCTAGATTATAATATTAAGTGGTTGATTCTTTTAATTAATATATAATAGCCGAATGTATCAGAAATGTACAAATTTTATGGTCAGTCTCAATAGTGATCTAGCACCACATTTTAGTCCTTGTCCTACCAAAATTGAGGGAGTTAACTATCTTATACCAGTAATTACTTCAGAACCATTAAATAGCGGCATGATTTTCCACTTCTGGTCATTCAACGAATTTAGGAATGCATATCCTAGAAATGAGGCCAACTAAAATGAGGTTTTGGTTAACCTTATTGCTGAATTTCTACAACGAGAATCCTTTTGCTTAATTTTGGATGTCTAGTAGGATGTAATAAAAGCTAGTAGAATATAATCAGTTGCATTATCGTGTCTATTTTCTGTGTCTCCGTAACATGTTATAGTGTTGTTAACGTTTCAGCTGTTCTTCCTGGTAGGCGAAATGAAAGTAACAGAGTATTAGTCAAACTTCTCCCACTCACTGCTGCACCCGCCTAAGACCAAAAAATGGAACCCTCTTCCCATTTTTTCATATGGGATAAGAAAATGTCAACAACAACAAGATAAGAAAAGATGCCCCGTCGCATTCATCTAGTTTAGATCTTTCTTCTTTTGTTGGACCACCATATTCCACGGCCTATATATAACTGGATATTGCTGATCTCCCTTTCAAACCGAAGCATTTTCTGCTCAAGTCCTTTGAACAGAGGCCATATATCGCATTAACAGTTTCATAAACATTGAAAATTAAAGATGGTATGATTTTGTTTTGTGTATTCCTGTTTTCACAATTTTCTTTTGGGCTTTATTTTTTTAACTTAGTTTGTTGGTCTGCTTACATTGTTTGGGTCATTGTCAAAAGACGAAGCACATGCGTTAAGCATATGGGAAGGCTACGTAGACTGGAGGAACAGACCTGCTCAGAAAGGCCGTTATGGTGGCATGCTTGCTCCTTCCTTTATCTTGGGTAAGTATAGATATAAGCATCATTTACAAACCTTCTCTTTAACCCATTATGGTCTTATTATTGATGTATTACCGCTACAACAACTACTATGAACAGAAACAAAGCATCTACATACATACATACATATGAAAATGATAAGTACATACCCATGTACATGAATTTATGTACTAAATTGTGTGCTATATGTTTTAAATATATGAACGTGGATAAAATGAACCGCTAAAGTGATTTTTTTTTTTTCATTGTTTTGGTTCTTAGCTGTTGAGGTATTGGAGAACCTGGCATACCTGGCCACTGCAAGTAACCTTGTTCTGTACCTGTCACGGTTCATGCATTTTTCTCCATCTAGCTCTGCCAACATTGTCACTAATTTCATGGGAACAACCTTTCTCCTCGCTCTGCTGGGTGGCTTTCTAGCAGATGCCTTTTTCAATACCTATTTCATTTATCTGATAAGTGCTGCAATAGAATTTTTGGTAAGATTATTGACAAGTACCCGTTTAATTGTTGTATCTGTAGTAATTTTGAATAGCTAGGGGGCATTTTCAATTTTAATGAAATTTTCATATATCTAACTAGCCACTTACCATACATATCACTCATTGGGAAAACAGGAAAAGTGCCTATCTTGTCTATCACATTGCTTAAACATCAGAGGTCACTGCACACCACTGGAATATCTCCATCTTTCACGGTCTTAAAGGTAGGACAGCCATAAAATAAAATGACTTTCCTGCCTAGACATGAGGCAATCATATGGCTTCATTCATTGTTTATCAAACTCAATATACTTAATACTGTAGAGATATTGCTAACCCATTTAGGCCCACCAGATATGTCTTAAGTCCTAATCCACCAATCCAAGAACATCAATTTTCTCAAGCACAACTTTGAGTAGCCCACCAAAAAGGACATAACAAAGCCACCCAATAAATTATATGAGAACAAAAAAAGATAAAAAAAAATAAGAGATTATAATACAATTGCCCAATCACATGCCTGGAAAACAGTCCGGGTCCCAGAGTTTGTGCTCCTAAACTTTCTTTTCACTGTAACTACCATCAAATGACAATAGCCTACAGTTACATCATGTGATAAGTTTAAAAAAAGAAGAGAGAAAAAACAAAAACACATAATCAACAAATTTAGAAAAATTTCACTTAAAGTTGATTCTCATGCTGCCATAATATCTCTATATAGCCCAACTTCAACTTCAAGATAATTCAATTTGGCACAGTACCAAAGTAACTAGGAAAGTTCATTCTAAAAGCAGCCAGGGGTCCCCAATATGAAGTTGAGCATTATAAAGATGTTCATTGCCATCAGCTTGTCAGATTGTGACCAAACTCTGATCATTGAAACAGGGTATGCTAGTACTCGCAGTCCAAGCCCTTATACCTGCATTGAAACCACCTCTATACGTTTCAGCGAACAGAAACATCTCGTGTGGTGGAGTTGGTGGCAAGGAAACAGTGATGTTATTCACGGGCCTCTATCTGGTGGCACTGGTATTGGAGGGATAAAAGGTTCAGTTCCTCCACATGGCGCTGAGCAGTTTGATGAAACCATCTCACAAGGAAGAAAGCAGAGATCAACATTCTTCAATTATTATGTGTTTTCCCTCTCCTGTGGGGCTCTTATTGCAGTGACATTTGTAGTATGGGTGGAAGATAACAAAGGATGGCAATGGGGTTTTGGAATTTCCACTTTAACTATACTTATTTCAATTCCAATCTTCCTGCTTGGCTCCCCAACCTACAGAAACAAAGTTCCGACTGGAAGTCCAATAACAACAGTTTGTAAGGTAAAATCAGATAGCATGCTGCATAGAATCATATGAAATTGCAAAGCAAGGACCTTGCTGAACAAAACTTTCTGATGCAGGTTATTGCTGCATCAATTTACAACACCTTCAAGCATTCTAATTCTAGCATTTTTATCACAGGCATGGACTCAAGCCCATCCTCTACCACTGATGGAGCCAGGAAAAACGCAGCAACAAGAAGTCAAACACCATCAGAAAGCTGCAATTTCCTCAACAAAGCAGTTACAAATAAGCCTGTCAATCCAAAGCTACAGTGTACATCATAGGAGGTAGAAGAGGTTTAGAGAGTGCTAAGGATACTCCCAGTCTTCATGTCTACCATAATGCTAAACTGCTGCCTCACTCAGCTCTCCACCTTTTCCGTTCAACAATCATCAACCATGAACACCAAGCTCGGTTCCCTGACAGTGCCACCAGCTTCTTTGCCTGTCTTTCCTGTCATCTTCATCATGATCCTGGCACCACTCTACAACCACGTCATCCTTCCATCGGCGAGAAAATTGACGAAATCCGAAATGGGGATCACTCATTTGCAAAGGATTGGGACAGGGCTAGTCCTATCCATAGTGGCAATGACAGTGACAGCTCTAGTGCAAACCAAGCGAAAGAAGGTGGCAGTTACATCCGGACTACTAAATTCTGCCAAGCCCCTACCAATCACATTCTTTTGGATTGCCTTGCAGTACTTGTTCCTCGGATCAGTTGACCTTTTCACATTGACAGACATGATGGAATTCTTCTTCACAGAGGCCCCTTCAAGCATGAGATCCTTGGCCAACTCTCTATCATGGGCTTCACTGGCCATGGGATATTATCTCAGCTCTGTGATTGTATCATTAGTCAACACTATCACAGGTGCCCATTGACAAGTGCCATTGCTCTCTGGCAGCAACTTGAATCACTATTTCCTTGAGCGGTTCTACTGGCTGATGTGCATACTCAGTGGATTAAACTTCTTGCATTACCTCTTCTGGGCATCCTACTACAAGTACAGATCAACAAGTACCAGTAATTAGCAGAAATTGCATATCAACATAGCTAAAGAATTTAGAATTCAATAAACTGATGTCATGCTACCATCATTTTGAATTCTACTCACATCGTATACATGTAGGTGGGACTCAATAATGTCATACGCACATCATTCTAAGTAGATTTGGAATAGATTTTCTGGCTACCTTTAAATTAATTAAGCTTTCCATTCTTGCCATTCCAATTCGAGATTTCTAGGGTCAACTTGGCCTGCTTCTTTTTCTTCATTTATTGTTAATCCTTTCCAGATTAAGAGACTTTTTTTGATCAAAATACTAAGAGACTTATACCTTACAATATTGTAATATCTATTCCCACTTTCAATACAAAATTAAAAAAGTCGAAGAAAGAAAAGAGCACAACAGAAGACAGCAACAGGGAGAAAAAGAGAGAGGCAGGCAAAACATCGCTCCAAACACCCCAACTACACTCCTGACCACCACCACTTGCCACCGCCATAGTCCCTTGCCATCCATCCAGTGGACGGCAGCGTTTACTCACACACATCTAAACCATGGACGCAGATATTACAATAATTTTTTAGATCAATTCACTCGTGCCAATTTTTTTTTTTTTATGAAAAAGGGAAACCAATGAGACCAGACCCCGTCGTTTCACCGCGTATGGTGGCAAAAATCGCTATATGGAATATTGGAGCCGCATATTTTTAAGCTTATTAAGTGTTATTTAGTCACCTTTTATAGAATACATATACACTTTTTTTTTTTTTTTGAGAATATCTATAGAATACAGATATACACTTCACCGAATACTATTCAAATTATGACTATATAATGGGAATGAATATCCACAACCATTACCCATGCCAATTTTGCTAAATGACAGCAGGATTGCCTTATGCGTTCTGGTAGCAGAAAGAGGATAATCGAAGAACTTCGGCCTACACAAGTTAGGGGCTGAAAAAGACGGAACTTGAATAGGAATGGTGGCCTCCTTAGATCTGGGCTCTTGTGGACTTGTAACCCTGTAGCGCCAGCAAACCCACCCCCCAACCCAACAAAAAGAAAAGATCCGACCATAGAAAAAGATCCGAGCACAGTCCAGCACGTAAGCCAATGGGGCTTTTTCAATATTTTTTTTTAGAAGGGTAAAAGTAAGCACTCAATTGGTATCAAATTGAAAGTTTGGAGTTCAATCGCTCCTACGACTATTGGTGGAGTTAAACCTGTACTTCTCCCGTACTAGACATATCCTAACCATCTAGATATTTTGCACTCGTTCGAGTGCTGGACGCAATACTTCCTAATACGATTGTTGAGGTATCATTATCACTTTTTCATTTTCAAGACAACAAAAAAAAAACTACAATATTGGCTTTCATGAATTTTTTTGGAGCAAAAAAAGTGTGTATTACAGATATATAGATTCTCGTACTTGTAAGTTGAGACTAAAGGTTATTTGTTAATGTCTTTATTCAACTTCTTCTTTTTTTTATCCTACTCATTCAACTTCTTTTGTAATGAAGATATACTACCTAAACATTGATGGATAGAGTAAGGCTCTGTTATAATCTACTCAGTGATTACTAAATTATGAATTTAACATCTGACACATCACCAAATCATTCAAAGCTTAACATTAAAATGAGAACTTTGATTGTCTTTAACTGGCAAAAATTGTCGAAGCAGAGATCCCAATTTAATTCATCATCTAGACTAGCACCGAACACCCTGGATTTCATGATTTGAAGCAGATTCGAAGCAAATGAACATCATATCTGATGAAGCACGATGTGGATTCAAAACAAGATTTGGCTGCAAACGGTGTCCATGTATCTGACACACGATCAAGACGCAGTTACAAATTAATTTTTTGAACACATTTACTAATTAGTGATCATTCAGCCAAGATATAAGTAGTATTGTAGAAGAAATACATTTGCTTGTTGGGAAAAAGGAAAGTGGTTTAATTAGTATTGGTGTCTTCCCAGAATAAAGTTTTGAGTTGCAATCCCAGCCGACAAACCAAAAAAAATTAAAAACGAAAGTGGTTCGAAATCTGGGATTAAATTAAAAAAGAATTTCTAATGACAAGCATCAGAGGGGATGTAGCTCAGATGGTAGAGCGCTCGCTTAGCATGCGAGAGGTACGGGGATCGATACCCCGCATCTCCACTTTTTCTGTGTTTGTTTACCCATTATTGCCTTGACCCAAATGGTTGATGCAACCTGGTTCCTTGGATCAGGGACAAATTGAACCCGGCCTTTTGATTTTTAGATGTTTGACAAGTTGGGCCTTTCATCATGCAAAGGAAAGATCTATTTTCCCGAATCGTCGAGGCTGTGTTCAAGACTTGAACTATCACTGGATTTCATCCCCTCCACAGTAGTTGTTAAAACCTGACTACTTTGTAGTTGTTCGTTTGGTTTTGAATTAATGGAAATTATCCACTTCTGGCTAAAAAAAAACAATAAACCCACCCCACCTCAGTTAAAATTAACAGTTATCTCAAGCACTAATGGGCGATGGTCCTGTGGACCAAAACAAGGTATCAAATATTCAAATGGGATCCCCCACTCAACTATATCGATCGAATGAATAGGAGGAACTCATTGCTTAGACACTTAAATCACTCAAAAACACAATCAAAATGCTCAATGAAGTAAATCATTATTCGAGTTCTGAATTGGATTTTGCAGGGGACGGCCTATCTACCCTCTTTATAAACCAGTGAAAAACAAATGGCAAACTATGATTTACACTCCACTAATTAAATAAGCCAGAATTACCAAACAATTATCCACAATTTCTTACTAGTTACTAGCCCTAAAAAGGCAATTTTCATCTTCTTCAAGTCTCATTCACCCATATACATGATCCAAAATACTCCACCAAGTCAAAGTTAACTAAATCCCAAAAAAAAAAAGAAAAGAAATAAAATGGGAAACAAAGACTCATCAATCAGCTTCTTGTAACCCACCAAGCAGAACGGATCCGACGAACAATCCAGCAGCCCCAACCGCAAGCGCACCAGCCAACAGGACCTGCACCGCCACCAGCCCCGCCGAATCATCTGGGATAACCACAATCGCCGCCACAGCCGCCACCAACACGGGAAGAGCGGCGGAAGCCAGAGTGGAAGGCGAGACGGCCGCCGCTTTCTCCAACAAGCTCAACAGCCCCAGCTCCTCCGCCTTCGAAAACACGCCCAACTTCTCTATTGAGGAGAGCGTGAATCCCAGCTCCTCCGCCTTGGACAAAAGACCCGCCTTCTCAACATTGCTCAGCACCTTATTTTTCTCCAGCTTCTTGAACACGTCGAACTCCACTTCCTCGCTCGACTCGTAGAATATCCCCGCTCCGTACCAACTTTTCTCCCAATTATTGTCGTACTTGTTCACCTAATTTAACCCACAGGTATAAGTAAAGAGAGAGATAGAGATTGAAATATAAGGATTTATTCATAGCAAAAATGGTAACCCATAGTTCGAAAGAGACGTAAAGAATAGATGAGATTCGAATTTTAATTCTTTTTATGAAATATATAAAGTAGAGAAATTTTGGGTACCTTCTTTGTGGGCGCCATGGAGACGACAGTTAGGGGTTGCTTGGCGGCCGGCAAGAGGCGGTGGTCGGGCGGAGTAGTCTTGGAGGAGAGGAAGCGCGTGTGCTCCACCGTCCGGAGACAGGCAGCGGAGGAAGGTGGTGCAGTGACCGCCATTGGATCAATATGCGATGATGATTCCTAAGCGCAACGGTTTCTTCTTGGGTTAAACGATTTTGGGGATGCGAATTGCCACGTCGGATATTGTCGCTGGAATGCTTATGGCAGTGACCAATCATATTGGCGATAGCTTTATCTGGTGGGGGGATTTAATATTACGTGGAAAATAGAGAATGGTTTATTTACAAATTAGGGCTTCTAAGTTTTGCAATATAATTACAAAAAAGGGCCTCTTATTCTGTGGTCATATTTTTTGACGGAAATTACTTATTCTGCGGTCTTATGTGCAGCAGTCCAAGCGAGGTTTTTCATACCTCATAAACTTTTCACGATTTCCTGTTTTTTTTTTTCTAAGAAAACCTTTTCGCGATTTTATATAGTCTTTGTTCTTTACATGCTTGAAACAAAAAAGTTAAGTAAATACATTTAGATAAACGTAGGATAGACACGTAATAATCTGAATTATTAAATTATAAAAATATTTATTAAATTTAAAAATTAAAAAACATATAAACAATTTAAATCACTGTATATTCACCAAACAGTTACCTTATCATGACTTCCTCGTGAAAATAGTTGTTTTCGGAATGTTATATCAAGACTCAAGTGTAAATTTAGCTTTCCACTAAAGGATATATACATTGATGATTTTTACGGCTAAAAATATAACTTTTTGTAAGGCTTGGGGGAGGGGGGGGGGGGGGGGGCGACATTAGTTACTAAAGCCTAAAAACAAAAACAAAAAAATTGTAAATTGGTACTCTAAAATGTTTGGTAAACAATAATTATCTTGTTCGTATTATGCCGGTGGTTATATCTTCAAATCAAATTTATAGAAGAATAAATTTTATAAGTCTAATAAAAATTATCAATCTCTTACAATTATGCAAGATTAGATGTGCATTATTAAAATTTGCAGCAAGATTTGAATTAATGACCCATGATACAATTAGACTACGATGATAGGTGGTGAGATTAATCTCAATTCCCGTTTCCGAATGTGCAATAACATAAACCGTCGGTTCTTACGATGATAACTCTGAAGTTATCATAATGTTAGCTGTTAGGAAACAAGAAGTTAATTAAGTTTTGAATCACCGATACCCAGACAAACAACAAGGATTAACCTGTATTATAAGGTAAAAAAAGGGAAAAAAATAACTCGATTCAATTGGAACTTCTTCAAACTGGTTGTCTGATAGGAATATATGACCATTTGTTACATATTTGTTTGCTCCATTATTTATTATGGCAACATTTTCAAAAAATAAAAATTATTAGGACATTACTACGTAAATATACAACGATAAGTAAATATACATTTAATTTAATAATTTATCTAATTTTTTTTAATTTAATACATTTTTTATAAAAATAATCTAAATCTCTGCATCACAATGCCTATTATATTTTCGTAGCTTTTCCTTATTTATTATGCTTCATTAAATATGCGGTAACAATTCTGATGGTGCAAATGACAATGGACTGGTGAGGCATGGGGCCCAAGTTGGGGAGGTTTCCTACGACTACGAGTGGCCACGATTCCAGGCCGTTGTCGTGGGTGCGCCGGGAGCCGAGACTCAGTGGGCGGTAAAGTATAGTGGCCACTAGCACCGAACAGAGGATAATATATATATATATATAATATTTTTATTTTATTTTTTTTTAGAATAACCGAATAGAGGATAATAGAGGCGATTTCGTTGTAACTTTCAATATCACCGTTTTTGATACTTTGAAGGAAAAAAAAAAACTTATTATGTAGTCGTATTAAATTTCCAATTAGTCAATTAATCAAAAAACAAATAAATATTATTAAAAAGTAAGAGTGATATTTCAAAAATTCACGAGAATTATATTATTTCATGATAATTATTACGATGAAACACTAAAATAACTAAAATACTATATTTTCAAAACTTAACAAGAAATACCAAGGTACTCCGATAATTTATATATTATTAGAATATACTTACGAAAGCAGATTCACATGTTTACATGATAACATCTAATACGATGATTTCTAAAATCTTAATTTTGAAAATTTGAAAGTTTTTAATTTAATAGATTCTCAATAATTATAATTTTTTTAGTATTCTAATAAAATAAGAATTTCAATAATTATACTTTTATTAGAATTAAAATTTTGTAAGCAGTTACCTTTTTCACATTATAAAAATATAAGTATTTTTTACTTGCATTATTATTATTTTGCTTTCTTTTAACTAAATTCCTCAATTTCAAGTTTTAGTTTTTTGATCCAAATAATTTTTCATCGAGGTTAGTGTTTATAATTAACTACAATTATTTTAATTTTTTTTAATTATACTAGGACATTCATGATTTTCTTACAGCTATTTTTCTCAATGAGAGATATTTAATTAATACCTATTGATAATTGTTTCATTTTTAATCTTTTGTCTGATTGCTTTTTTGATCTTCTCTTTCTTTTTTGTGTTAATCTTTTGTTTGTAATAATTTCTCATTAAATTTAGTGCTTATAATTCTGTATAATTTATAAAAGTTTGATTACACTGTTTGCTATTCACATAGTTTACGGGTGGTGTCCGGTTTGTATACAATGACTGCAACTAAGCCTAATTTTACAAACCAGCTCTCAGAATGTGGCGGTGCATCGAGACTTGCTTGAGCTATAGCATAGATTAATGTTCAAAAATTAGGAACCCGAGCACAAAGACTACTGTGAGCACGCGAGAGTCAACGAGCAATTATAAGGCAATTTTGATTTGGTCTTTTTATGTAAAAGGCGTTCTGCCTTCGTTTCGACTCATGATCTCACGTTTGAATTCCGAAATCACTATATTATGGTTAGCATACATTTTCCATGTTTAATAAAACATAGGGGGACAGGAAAAAAAAATAATTAAAACCACTGATTAAATTATATAATTATATTATTGTTATTTATAATAAAAAATTAATAAATTTAATATATTTTTAATTATTTTTTTATTATAAATAATAGTTAATTAATTATACAATTCAACCGTTCAATTATACTATAATTTTTTTTTTTTTTCGAATTGCGTGGTCTGAATAATTGGACTCCTAATAAAAAAAGAAAATTACTGGGGTCGTTTTCTTTTAACAATTGCACAGACGTTTTCTCTCCTCCCCTCTCTCTCTCGGTTCCGTTTCTAAAAAGGTTTCTACTTTCAGCTTTGTCCTATATTCGCCACTGAATTTGCCTTTTTGCTTCACGGAGCAACTGCTTCTGTTTTAGGATAAATCGTAGTGGGTCAGTACGCGTCAGATATTTAATGTTTGTTGTAAACCCATTACCGAAAAGGGTCTATCTTTGCCTTTTCTGGGCTGCTCCTGCTGTTACTACGCTACCTGTATTTGCAATTTTGTGCCAATCTGATGTGAATTATTTACTGTAAATTGAAAAGGGTGTTAAGGCATCCTATGCGAGTTTGTGAATTTCTATTCTATTTAAGCCCCTCGTTTTGGTCTATGATTATTGTCGTTCTCTCACTCGAGTCCTCCCCTTTTCGTTGCTTTTCGCTTTGTAAGTGTCCCCTCTCTCTTTCTCGTAGAAAAAAAAAATTTATTGGTTTGAATCAAGTGTTTTTAGTGTGTAAATCATGGTGTTGTGTTCATATATGTTCACCCACTAGCATCTTTACAAAAGAAGTTTTTGAAGAGAGGAAAGCAAATTTGTTGCTCTTGACCACTTGTTCAGGATATTTTTCAGAACAGAAGGTTTATTACTTGTTCACAAGATTTTCTTGGATTTTGGGAAGTTATCTGTTAAATTGTTGGGGCTTGGAGCTTCAGAAAACTTTTGGTTTATCTGTTGTTTATGTTTGTTCGTGCCAAGATTTGTTAATTAAGGTCTAAACATGGAGATGACATCAATTTTCTTTTTCTTTTTGGGTCCCTTAGAATAATGATAATAAAAAAGAAGTTTGTTGATGTCTCGTTGTAATCCTTTCCCGTGTTGCTTATCTTGAAATTCATTTGTATGCAGACTACAGAGAAGATGGGTAATCTGTTGTGCTGCTGTGTACAAGTCGGCCAGTCTACGGTAGTTATCAAAGAGAGATTTGGGAGGTTTGAAGATGTTCTTGAACCTGGGTGTCATTGTCTACCTTGGTTCCTTGGAAGTCAGATTGCAGGGCATCTGTCCCTGAGGTTGCAGCAGTTGGATGTTCGTTGCGAGACGAAGACAAAGGTCTGTATCTTCCTTGAATTGAATGTAATTCTGTTGGAGGGTGCGTAAGGTTTGGATCTTAGTCTTTCTTTGTTGGCTTAAGTACTTTTTCACTATACATTATTATCATTTTAATGCTGTGGGCACTGTTTTTTTAAGCAACTTTAACAGGTACTGAAAGTAAACAGCATGAAACAGCTTCTACTGCTACCTTCTTGTCTGTATGCAATCTGAGTTCCTTTTTTGTATTGGTCATGATGAGCCCCTGCCCCTTATTCCTGTTCTTCCTCGTTAGTTAGTTTTCACTCTTCTGGCAGTAGCTGGCGCAGGTAGGAACGAACTTTGTTAGTTGCAATTGCAAGATACATTCCGTACTTTTTTGTATTTTATTGATGAGATTCTCTGCTGAATAACAATATTGAGGAAAGAAGAAAGGCTCCTATTTAGATAGTGCATTAGTTTTGTGGTGCATCTTAAGCAATCGTCCAGATTAACTGGTCCTGTTATCATTTGTTTTCCAGGATAATGTATTTGTCAATGTTGTTGCATCGATCCAGTACCGAGCCCTAGCAGATAAGGCAAGTGATGCTTTCTACAAACTTAGCAACACAAGGGCCCAGATTCAGGCATATGTGTTTGATGGTATGGATAAAACCTACATGTACACATGGATATTACTCTTATGCCTATTTCTTATGCTGGCATTCAAATTCGGATCATTCTGTATTTAATCTGGTTCTTGCTACAACATTTTTCAGTAATCAGAGCAAGTGTTCCAAAACTCAATCTCGACGATGCTTTTGAGCAGAAGAATGAAATTGCCAAAGCTGTTGAAGAGGAGCTGGAGAAGGTATTAAAATTGATGGAAGTACAAATTTTAGTGATCCACATGGGGTTCTGTGATATTTTAATGGTCTGCGAACTTTTGTTTGAGCTTTTCTTATGGTAATGTATGCTTGTTTCTTGCAGGCTATGTCTGCTTATGGATTTGAGATTGTTCAAACTTTAATTGTTGATATAGAACCAGATGTGCATGTCAAGCGTGCAATGAATGAAATCAATGCTGGTAAGATAGAAATCCTTTACCATTCCCAGATGATTGGTGCTGAACCTTGTAAAATTGTAAATTTCTCATGTGAACATAGATGAGGCAACGCATCTGAATCCAGCTTTCATAGAAGTGTTACATCTTGATCTGGTTCCAAAGCTTGGCTTTTAGTTGTGGAAGTATTTATCTGCATCTTATCTGATAATATGTACATTATTTTGAGATAAATCTTTTGACCTAGGGAATTACTTCAGTGCTTTCACCCAAGGTGGTGATTGGACTATGTACTTTAAACAAAATGAGACAATGGGTACAGTTTTAGCCATTATCCCATGCATCACCTTTTCCATAATATGTTTGTGTCCAATATTTGGAGAATTCAAAGTCTCCTTTGGCATTTTTTGCTGATTAATTTGTTCCTTTCTTAGCTGCAAGGCTGAGGGTGGCAGCTAATGAGAAGGCTGAGGCTGAGAAGATTCTACAAATCAAGCGAGCTGAGGGTGAAGCTGAATCAAAGTATCTGTCTGGGCTGGGTATTGCTCGCCAGCGACAAGCAATTGTGGATGGCTTAAGAGATAGCGTGCTGGGGTTCTCTGAAAATGTGCCTGGCACCACTGCGAAGGATGTTATGGACATGGTCCTTGTCACCCAGTATTTTGACACAATGAAGGAAATTGGTGCTGCTTCTAAATCCTCCGCTGTCTTTCTTCCCCACGGACCTGGTGCCATTCGTGATGTTGCTAGTCAGATTCGTGACGGGCTTCTTCAGGCTTCTGCCCGCTAGTAACATCGCTAAATATCCAAGCTTTTATGGATTGCATTTATCTTAGGAGACTCCTTTAGTTTAGGACTTTGAATATATTGGCTTTCATTGGCGTTTCATATATGGGCTTGAATGACGTGTTGGTTGGTACTTGAATCTATATCTTTATGAATACGAAGTGCTCTCAATTATAGTGCTTCATCGTTGCATGAAACAAATATCATGGCTTTTATAGTTGCGTAGACATGGCTGCTCTTTAAGCTTCTGAAAATTTCTGAAAGATGATTGCTAGTGGTCATGGTTACGCCCTTTAGATTTTGCTGTATCCTTGTTTTTATTGTTCTTGAAATGGAGGTCTTTTATTACTTGACAAAGATTTGAAGCATGAAGGGATCTCCGGCGCCAAAATAGGCCCAGAAATTTCTGTGCTCGATCTTGCTGCTTTTTCTAAGTTAACCCCTTCATCCATGTATTTTAATTATGGCTCAACCTTGCTTATATTCGAAAGTTGATGACATTTCTGGTCCAATACGTAGGCTAATTGCGCTAAGCCTGACGCTGTGCTCTTTTAATAAAACACTAAATACGCAACTTACTGTGAATCTTGGACCTTAGGGAAGAAGCCAATGCCATCTCTTCTGGCTGACAAAGGTGTTTAACAATGATCTGGCTAGTTCGTAGAACCCAGGCATGTTTAACTTTTCCATATGTGAATGAAGTGTAGAGCCAGGGTATGTGATGGTGATGATTGATTGCAATGTTTGGAATAAAGCTCGGTCTAGGAACAATGCAGTTGTTTCAAGCACTGTTGTTCCTGACCAGGCTTCATTCCCCGAATAAAACATCGAATTGGCGGCGTAAAATCATTTTTCTCTATTTGGTATAGTGGCTATCTCTTCCAATGTAATCTGATTCTTTTATTCTCGAGAAAAATTGATCTTTCATTTACAATTTTTTCTTTTATACTATAAAGCTAGCTACATAGATGCCAAATGCATACAATGTTTATTTATATTACAACAAATCATCATACCCAGTAGAGTTTTTATTTGATGCTGGAGCCCTCGTATGTTAACAACTTCCAGCAGCAAGATAAGCAACTAAAATCTAAACGGCTTAAGCATTCGGTTGTGTAGGAGCCTTGTCAACTTCTTGAAGGAGTTTGAGAATTTCCTCTCTCTTTTGATTCAACGCCTGCATCTTAGCATCAAGCTTTTCGAGCTTGGCCCTGAGCTTTGTTGGGTCCTTCTTATCCTCGGGGTTCTTTATCTTCTTCTCTTTCCCAGCACCATCTTCTTTACCCTCCTTATCTTTAGATTCCTTATCCTTCTTCTTCTTGTCCTTGGCCTTCTCTTCTCCGTTCTTGTCCTTTTTCTCGGCCTTGTCGTCCTGCTTCTTTTCCTTGTCTTTCTTTTCAACCTCATCTTTCTTTTTGTCTGCTGTCTCTCCCATATTTAATCTTTAACTCCTGATTGCAGCACAGATTTTTGGTTTTCTGAACTTAATTTTTGACATCTTTTCTATCCGTCAATGTTGTAAAATTTATACCATAACCTCGGCCCAATTTTGGAGTCATAATTAGGTTCCACTCAATTAGAAGGATGGCCTACATTGTTTGATGCGAAAATTATGATGACCCACCAGATTTTTATGCTTGTTTATAACACAAAGCGTCGACCTGGTCTTTGTTGCATGTGGTTTTTTGAAGTGGCAGCATCAGCTTTTTGTGCTTAGCCACAATGTCAATGTGTGCTTGTATGAACTCTTGCCCACATTTTAACTCCGTGGTTGGTAATAGATATACGTGCCCGTGTAGTGTGTGGAATGGTTAAGAACATTCTGATTTAGAATTTGCACATCTTTAATGTTTTCTTGTTTTGCTATGCCGTTTGAATTTATAGTTTTTCAAATTCGTAATATTTTCCTTCTTTTGTCTGATAAATGTTTTTCGCTCCTTTAGTAGAATGGCAGCTTGCATGTTATAAATAAATCAACGAAATTGTAATAAGGCGGACAAAATATTGGGCCAAATCGGCTCTATAATTATTGTTGGTAGATTTTTTTTTATCAAAAAAATATATATCTATAATGAGTATGTCAAGTTATTAGATTTATAAGTCGCAACTGGAATAACCCTGTTAGTATATCTCATTTAACATAACTCATAAGAAAAAACATACTATCTGAATACTGTTGACTTTGAACAGACATCTTTTAAACTGATTAAACTGTATTAACGAGTTAGGAATCAAACACCCGTGGTCACTATCAATCTAGATAAATTTGAAAGTCAAAGCCTCCAAACACTGCTCATAGGACTTAAACCCGAGTTAGATATGTGAAAAACACGTAAAATTACTACTAAGTTATTACATTGGGTAATTGTTTGTGGATTTTAAATACCTTCCTCTTTGCATTCTTTTCTTTTTTTTTTTTTTTTTTGGGTAAATTCCTCTTTGCATTCTTAATAATATAACTGGCATCTAAATCTAAACGATTCACCTTTGAGATGGGCCTCGGCACCAACCTTCAAGATAAAAGAGCTTTGCATATTTATATTAAAAAATAGGTACTCTCGAAATAAACGAAAATAGGCGTAATTGAGATAATGGAATGAAAATTATTGATTATATCAATTAAATTAAAGAGGCTCCTAGAGCTACATCAAAAACAAGAAAATAAACAACGGAAAACTGAAAGCCGAGGCTTTACTAATTATGGGCTGGGCCAGGGAAAGACATATATATTTAACGGTGTATGCAGAACTTGTCAAAGCCCGAGCTCGGATCACAGCCCCGAAGGATGACCCTGTTCGCAGGCTCCATTAGGTGCATCACGGGTTGCTTGTGGCCCTCATTTGATTGTAGTCGAACAAGTCGAACTCTTTTAAAAGCCGAGCCTAAAAAGCTGACAAATTAACAGATCTTTTTTTTGTTTTTGATCGAACAAATTAACAGATCATGTCGTCCCTTTTGGAGTCCAAGCACTCAAATTTCTCTTCCCCATCTGTCCCCATAACGCCACTCCTTTCTCTTGTCTCAAGTTTTCAACTGTAGTCCCATCATCAATAAAATTTTAAAAAAAAGAGACATTTTGATGACCAATTTGCTACTTTCCCTGTTGTTGCAATGTTAATGTGAACAGCCCTTTCTCCAACACAAAATAATTCTACTGTTTCCTTCTTTACTGTAACAGACCAACAATTTGGTGCCACAAAATTCAATTGTTTTTTTAGTTTCTACTCATCTAATTACCATATCTACTCTACTCTGCCAAAATCTACATTAACCGATCTGATAAGCTGGGGAGCCGCCGAAAGAGGTTCAAGCTAGCCGGTGGCATGGGGTCCCGGAACATGGGGTGCCTCAAATAATAGAATCCTAAGGCTACAGCGACCATTTTGGGTGGCACCGTGTATAGTATCAATGTTATGGCCAAGCATATTCCTACGAACAACTTCGTGGCCCGTGGGTCCCTCCAACTCAGCAAAGACTGGACCCGTTCTCCTTGGGTAGCAAAATCACCCAAAACTGTTTGGACCCGGCCCGCCAATATCCGTAACCGATCGTACCGGGCCCTAATTATGTCAGGTGGCTTTGAACTTGGTATTGTGTCAAATTCCTCGTCCAGCTCATCCGGGTCAACCGTCTCTGCTTGAGATAACCTTATATCCATACCCGCCGGGATCTTGGGCCTAAACCTATAATACCACACCCCAATCAAGCACACGTACAAAAACCCGGTTGGGACAATCAAATCCGGGTACCAAACAAGCACCAAATACAAAATATGCACCAATAATGTAGTAACTGGGTTTCTCCATCTCCTTATATCATCCAACCACTTAGCCAACCCGACTGCCCATGCAAGCACCGCTACGGTCCGATACCAGTTGGCTTTACTCCTTCTCATGCTCCACGTATGAGAGTCCGCATCCAACATGTAACGGACCACCTCCGGCCCCAACGGCGGCTCGGAGCGCGCAAGCCACGAAGCAACCATTTTTGTGGCTGCCCCACGCAATGCCTCTTGTTGGGCCACCCCAAGTGGGCGGAGATAGTGCATTCTGGGAAGCAATGGCTGGCCATAGAAGGCACAAGTTTCCGGTAACAGGCTCGGGCAGGCGAACCGAATCGCCACTTCAATCTCGCCCATTTTCTTCAACCCGGTTCTCAGCAAAACCAACAGAGGATAAGAATTGGTGTACACCTTGTTGCTCTCCAGTGTGGATACGCGTATGCGTACTTTTCCAATACGGCAATCGGGTCTGTCGTCTGCCACGTCGGCAAACATGCGCCAGTTGTCAAAGACGCCAATGGTCAAGACCGTGCAGGGGTCGTAGACTTGCCACGTGTACTGCTCGTTCCAGCGTGGACCGAGGCTGTCCGTGATGGTTCTGGTCCGGACCCACTTCTTGCCGTATTTGGCTACGCAGTAGGCGTCCGTGGACCCCTTGCCCGCGCCTTTGGTTTTCATGGGCAACAAGCCACGAGCGCCGAGAATTCCCAGCTCCAATATCCCGATAGCCGGCTTCCAGAGCTGCTTAGCCGTGGGTCTAAAGTCGCTGCACACGTGCGCCGCTTCGTCGAGCACGTGATAGCCTCCCTCTAAGCAGAGCCGCAGATTGATTCTTCCACAGTAGGGCCCACCGCCTCCGGCATCCTGTCCAGCGCTGATGCAGGCTCCCCCTTCCAACGCAAACCATTTTGAGGACACGTGGCGCTCGTCTAATCGTTGCTCGATTGAGCTCACGGAAATCACGGTGTGGCCGAGGAGCATCGCTTCCTGGTTTGTACGGTCCTCTACAAGCACGATCAAAGAATCCTCCAGCGGCTCGCTGGCGACGAAAATGAGGTCTTCGTTCCAGTGAAACGAGGCAGCGTGATGGTTCATGGACGCTCGCCTAGATCTCAGTGATTGGAATCCTAACTGCCCCTCGACTCGAATTTCCGGCGCCGTTAACGGAGGCAGCGTGGAAGCAATGTGAAGATCTTGAGCTTCGATCACCGTCACTCTCAGGTACCAAAGCTTCGGGGACTGGTAAACCTTAGACCGCGTGTGAGAGACGGCCGGCGCGTCAGAGCTCCACGCCTCTGGGAACGCGTCGTCGGCTTGAGTTCCGATCCAAACAGAGAGCTGGATGTCGCCGGATATTCTGTTGGAACTTTGATCCGACGCGGCGCCGCTCTCAAGGCGGTACCACTGAGGAGCTAAGGGACTATCCGGTGGGTCCCGCACCGGGACGTCGGAGAGATCGAAGCAAACGCCTCCCAAGAACCGCTCTGTTGGCGAGTCCCAAACGGAGATCTCCAGCGTCGCGCTGGCCGAGTCAGGCCTGTTGTAACCCAGTGCAAACACCTGACGCCACTCAGGTGAGTCAGCTGGCTCGCCGGGTAGGTAGACCGCCGGTTTGGATGCCACATGATGACCGGATGTCCTGATCTTCACGTACGGACTCTCGCTCGGCGACAAGCCACGCGCCTTCACGATTCTGATGAACAAATACTGCATTGGTTCGACGAGATTGTACGGATGCATCCGATCAGATTTACCAGCAACTTTGCCGGAAATGACTCTCGGAGAATACTCTCCGTTTGGATTCCTCAAAACTCTCACTCTTTCACCGCCGCCGGAAAACACCCGCGTAGCCTGCATCTTCCTCAACTCCGGAGCGTACTGCACCTCCGTGGGATGCTCAGGAGCAGGCGGCTCCGTGTGTAAATGCACGACAGGAGCAGGAGAAGATTCCTCGATGACGTCAACCGGAGGCAGGTGCTGCGATCCATTGTAATCATCATGGCTATGGCTATGGCTATGATGATGATTAATCTCCGCCGGCGCAGGGACCTCGAAAACTCCGGCCTCCTTACACACAACAACGTCGGGGGGTTTGTGCAGCTCCTGCTGCGGCGGCGGAGGCTGATCATTGTCCGTCGGTGGCGGAGGCTGTTGCTGCTGCTCCTGATCCTCGACGACTAGCTCATCGTAATAGCAAATCCTCAACCCAATCTCCCCTCTAATCCAGCTGAAAACGCTCTTCTTCTCCAGAGTGAGATAAACGAGGCCCTCCTCTCCTCTCTTTGCAAACTGCGATCCGTACAGCTTAACCCTCCCAAGGAAGTGGTTTTTACGGCCGCCGCCATTGACGACCCTCTTATTATTGAAGACCTCGATTTCCAGCTCCTCACACTCCATGCTGTCCGGGTCCGAGACGACGAACTCCAGCGTCTCGTTCCAGACCGGATTGAGGTCCCGATACCTGGTCGACGTCCGCTTCCGTTGACCGTCGAAGTCGGCGACGACGTAGGGACTGGAGCTCCCTTGGCCATCCTTGGGAAGAAGATTGCGCGCGTCGACGACGTCTACCAGTAGCTTGCGGACGGTCTCTGGTGGTGGTGGTGGTGGCTGAGACGGCGTCGTCATGAGATCATTTTTTTTTCCGCGCTGTTTGTTAAGTGAAAAGAAGAGAAGGCGAGTGCGACGCGATCATAGCTGGAACGCTAAGACTTAATAGTAAGTAGAATATAATAATAGTTTTTTTTTTTTTTGTTCTTTGTTTTGAGGATTGTTCAGGTGTGTGCGTGCCTTTTTTTGAACGCGTGTGTTTACTTTTTGGTACTTTAATTTTTAGAATTTGAATTTGATCACTGATGCACGTGGACGATGGATGGCGTGATTTTATTTTATTATTATTTTTTTTTTCGAAGAATTTTGTCTAAATTGACTTCAAATCCGTTTAGTATATAATTTTTGTGACTATATTTGTTATAGGCTATTGGTTTTACTGTATAAATTTATCTGACGTCCTCAAGTCCGACTTATATATAGTTTTTTATTAATTAAATGAATGCAACGGTTTGTTATAGTGAAAAAAAAAGTTTCATTTATTTTTTTTTCGGTATATGCCATTTGGTTTTGGAGCGGCAGTGGCAGTGGCAGTGGCGGTGACAGCGTAAAAATGGGATTTGCGAAGGCGAAGATTTATGGTTCTCGCATAACCATTCACGCATTTTCGGCTTTTCGCTTAACGGGTTCCTTATCCACCTCATTGCCGCCTTCTGCTCTTTCTCTTTTGGTACATTGATGAAAAAAGAATGTTTTTGTGTCGACTATGCTATTCTCCTTTTTTTTTTTTTTTTATATAGTTTCATAATTTTAATTTTCATTTCTTTTAATTAAAGCCTTATCAAGAAATATTATTACAAATTTCGAACACTTTCTTTGTCTTTGACACTGGCCACGATCTACAACTTTCTCAATTTGACATCGACAGCTTCATTTTGGAGCTCGGTTTATCTTCCCATTAGAAAGAGCACATTTCGGAAATTTGATGATGCCTTCGGGGAAAAAAAAAATGTGAGGGCATGTCTAATTTCGACTTGTGGAACCCCAATGAAAGATGCGCATACAAATCATAGGCTATTTTCAGGAAAAAGCTTTTTAACTAGAAAAAACTATTTTTAGAGAATTTTAGTAATTGTCTAGTCAATAAATTATTATTATTATTATTATTATTGTAATATTTATATTATGTCGTATAATTTATTTTGGTACATCGTTCTTTATATTTATCGGAATCATATATTATTATTTATTCATCGTATAATTTCGTTCGACATATCATATAAAAATAATTTTTTAATAATTTTTTAAAATGACAATCATCTAGTGGTGTTTATATTTTTATTTGGCATAAAAAAATATATAATTAATTTAATAATTTATTTATTTTTTAAATATAATATATTTTTTAATTTAATAATCTAGATTTTTATATATTAATTTTATTTTTATTATTATTTATGTAATTTTTTTATTTTTATTTTTCGGTGGACTAGCTCTGTAAGCCTTTAGTATGAACATTTATACGTTGATGAGCCAGAGCCACATTTGACATGGTACGGCGCGCGAAGTGCACCACTCTGCAACCTCTCTCTCTCTCTCTCTCTCTCTCTCTCTCTCTCTCTGCCCTTTTTGACAAAAGCACCCACATTTTGAATAAAGTTCACGACCACAAAGCATCAACTTTATTTATCATTGGGGCCTATTATTCTTCTCTTCTTTGTGTCACTTGTCAAACAGTCCAGCCTACCTTTGCTGCAATGCTGGATGCCAATGACAGTGGGGATCACAAGCTTAAAAGTCATATATCAAAGGTTAAGCCCTCCTAGAGCTCCAAAATACTTGCTTGCCCTGTGTCTTTTCTCCACATTTTGTACTTCCTGTAAACATATTATATACCTGGGGGCTACTGATCATCTAAGATTGGATTAAATTAGGCATGTTAGGCGCTAAAAAGCCTCAGAAAAACGATTAAATAAAACTTTTCTATTGAGTCATCCCAACTGTACTTGTTGATCACTTAAGTGTATATGTCAACATTTGTTTATCGGGCGTTGGTACACGCCTAGACATTTTTATCTGATTTTTTTGCTCGAATGATGAGTCAAAATGCACTGAATTTTTAATTTTGTGTAATAATATAGGTAAGATGTGAAATAAAAAAAATATATATATCTTATCATTTTATTTTGTTGTTATAAAAAATTACAATGTAATTAAAAAAATTTGATGACTCGTTGCACCCTACAATTAGAGTAAAAATTCAGACAAAAATTTCTGAATGCCTACAAGTTTCCTTGTTTATCTGACCACTTGGTGACACAGGTTTGTTTGCTTACCCTTTTCCCCCCTTTATATCTCCGCCTTTTGGGCAAAATGCAAATTTGCTGTCTCGTTCCATAGAAACGCATGACTCGGAAAGTTCATGAAAGTGCTTCAGATGTCAAACAATGGGTTCTTTTTCGTTTCCCTTGCCGTTTACATTGAGCTTAGTTATCCTAAAACCAGCTCTTAAAGGCATCCTATATATATATTCTCTGCTGACAATTTGCGTAAGCCTGTTACCGTTACCCCCTTATGCTGCAAATATTCTCATTTGGGACCACACAATACATTACAACTTTGGGCACACATGCCAATGAAGCTTCTGCCTAACAGTGTCAAGTGTAGGTGGTCTCATGCTTTATTCTAATTGGTGGATTGCTTGTGGAATCTGATCCTGGAAGATAAAGTAATTTCCGAATAGGTGCTGTTTTCGTCCTGGCATATTTTTTGGTGGGTTTTAAGAAGATGAGATCAAAAAAAGCTTGGTCTACACGCCAAGAATTTTAGCTAAAAAGGAATAGCCGAGACGTAGATTCCATTCCTTGCATTTCTGCAGTGTTATTCCACGAACGCACCAACCTGTGAATTCCATTAAAGGGGCTTACATGGTTTTTGGTTCAAATTGTTGAAGCTTAAGCTATATTTACTCGTGTTAACAAAGGGTCTGCAGATCTCAATTCATTTTATTTAGTAATTTTATGTGATTTGCAGGAAATATGAAAACTCACCATGTAGAACTTTGATTTGGGGGGAATAAACTAAATAAACTGGTTTACATTACTGGGGGAGATCCCATGATCTAGTGGCTTCATTGGACTCTTTTTTTTGTATGTTTGGGTCCATTAAGCTGTCCATTGGACCTGAATTACAGATTTTAGAGCTGATCCTCTGCCTTAGAGATGGCCTTTCAATTGCACCAGACGGGGAGAAACGGCCTTTCAAGCTATTGTAGCAGAGCAAACTACATTTATCCTCTTTATTATGCAGACATATACATATCCATGCTGATTCTCCTAAGAAGATGGTTTTGATGAAAAATACATGTAAATTTAAGAATAGCCTCCAATGAGATAGCTACATTATCAATCTCCAGTTGATTGGAACGTCCGAGAAACCATCAACCCCACTGAAAATGCTAGCACTGCTGTGAGCAATATCCCCTTGTTTCTCTTAATCATGTCCAATAATGGCCAGGCATTCCTTCCCCGTTTCTTTAACAACTCCTTGTGGTTGTGCAGACCATCCGCGGAAGAACCTGTCTTTTCACTATTCTGATCCTTCTTTGCTGTGTTGTGATCATCTGCATGGTCACCGCCGCGTTCTTTATTAGCAGGAGATGCTTCTTCTTCTGCAACTGCATCGTCGCCGCGTTCATTATTAGCAGGAGATGCTTCTTCCTCTGCATTTTCCATGTCTTCTTCCATTGCTTTCTTTGGGACAGTCACGTACAGAATCTCGCCATCGAATTTTCCGGTGATCTTATTCAAGTCTGAATTCTCCGGTGCTTTGTATGTTTGCTCGAAATATTCATATTTGCTGTAGTCCGCTAGCCTTTCTCCACTGACCGTTATCTGTCCAGAGTTATCAACGTGGAGCTTCACCTCCTCCTTCTTGTAGTCTAATAAAAAAAAACAAAAAATTAAGGGGGGGAAAAAAAAAAAGAGCCCAAATGGTCACATTAGCTTGTTTGGAAAGCATAAATTTTGTGGAATTGAATCGAATTCTCCTTATTTTGTTGTTTAGTATCACAGTTTTTAAAGTACACAAGCAATAAGAAAGTAATACCAGGAAGATCAACAAGGAGATTGTGGCAATTCGAGTCCTCTGTCCAAGCGGAAGAAGGCACAATCTCTTCAACTACATGGTCACGGGACCGTGTTCTCTCCCGGATCCCTCCTCTCATTTCTCCAACATTTGCCATTGATGAGCCACTCCAAATGAACTATTTGATATACAAGAAACCTCTTTTTATATAAGATTTGGGATTGATGAGCTCTTTGGTTTATGCAGTCAAGGGGGGCTTGTTTCTTCGTTTACGCAGGTTTTCTTGCTGAACCATGCATTGTTATTCCAAACTTTTCCTGTTGGAGGGTTCAAGTTTGGGACTTTGCGGGGGTGAGTGATGACTCATATATAATTAATTAACAAAGATTAACAATGAACAGAAGGAGCGCAGCGATTCCTTGCTTTCCTTGTGTCCAAAGACTGACACAAACATGTATAAATGTGCTAATGCTTGGTAGAGAGGCTTATGTCGGATGTAACCTTGAGCATATGCAATACGCGTACACAAAGTAACTTCTCTCTCCCTCTCGCTGGACTTTGTCGGAAACGTAAACAGAAAGACGAGGGATATAGATAGAGTTCCTGCAACTAATATGGAGGATGGACACATCTTACTGACATTTTCTACTTAAATTAGAAAAAATTTTGCATTCATGCGTAAGAAGTTCCATACATGCTGCATGCGACTGAAACATATGCTAGCAGTATATATGTAACAATCAACAGCAAAACAAAGGACTCTGCAGCTCATTTTTTGTCAACATAAAAGAAGAATCAGATGGTACAGATAGATGTGACTATTTTCGTAAATTGCTTACGAATGTGATCGCCTTCCAGCTTCCCATTAATCTATTTTGATTCATTCCCCAAAACTCAAGAAGCCCACAGCTGCCAGAATGTGGGTTTCGAAGCTCTATCTTCCTTTCCGGGAAATAACGCCAAAGTGGTGGTGACTGTCAGCCCATTCAAACTACCATTCATACTTTAGAATGATCTCAACTTAGGGTCTTTGGAACGTAAAATACTTCAGGAACTCACATTCTTCATGCCAAATCCTCTGACAATAACCATAACGTATATTCATGTATTTATGCCAACAACTTGTGTTCGTCAATAAAAACCAGGAAAAATAGAGAGAACAGAGCAACATAATCTTCCATAGATAAGCCCAACCAGATATACTAACCTTTTCAGTGTACTCTCCCTAAATTTTCAACCTTTTGTCTTGATGGGATTTCAAGTTTGAGCAGCTTGGTGAACTGCATGGCCAATTATTACAAATATCAAAAGAGCTTGACTCTTAGCACACAGTTTGAGAGTAGTATAATTGATGTATGTGAAATAGAGTATACGGGTGTAGGAACAAACACAGACCTGAGATGCCTTCAGTTCCAGTTCTTCCCATTCTAAAGATGGGTTGCTTCCTTCAACTATCCCTGTTCCAGCATAGACCAATGCTCCAAGGCCCTAAATGATCAGTACCATAATATGTTAATGGCATGCCCGTAAATGGTATAAAAAATTCTCATGTATAAGAGGCTCCTTCATTTTAAGGGAATAGAAAATTTAATGGCCACATCCTATTTTAACCCAAAATCTATTAGTCCAGGATTAGCTCCGATTTCAGAGGAAATCAAAACATGGGTTGACAGCTTATCAGTTGAATTGCAACAACAAACACGGGCTAACCTAAATGACATCCTATTGGAGACTTGGCCCACCTTATCGAGCAGTGCTGACCTTATGCCAACAGCGAACTCACTCTCCCCTCCTCCAAACCACCCAACAGGGCCAGCGTACATTCCTCGGTCAAATACTTCTGAAGAAACAAATTTAGAAACAAAAATGTTGTTGATATTAGTAGAAAGAATATTGAGTCGGATAAATAGGCCGTCTAAATTAGTGCACTTTACATTCCTTGCAATGAAAATTAGAATTATCAATGAAGAAAGCAAAATTCTGGCATAGTTATTTCTAATACATATTTTTAATCTGTACATACTTTTCTAATGCATGGGAAATCAGAAGTCAAAGTTCAGTTTAGATTAACAGCCACTTCAAGCTGAATGGGAAGTACAGATGATTTTCATGAAGATAAAATACTTGAGAGTAATCCTTCACATAGATGCCAATGCATGATATTGAATTATTGATAACTCTGGATCTCCACCATTGCAAAACCTCCCACTTTAAAAATGATGACATCAATGTGCCAACCACTTCAGCACTAAGGAAATAACGCACAAAAAGCAGCTCTAAGGAAACAGAACAGAGAAAAAGACAAGTGTGCATACCACTTTCTGCAATTAAAAGCCGTGCTTCTTCTGTTGGAAATCCAGAGACTGCTGGAGTTGGGTGAAGAGAGGACAATATATCAAACTGGAAACAATGTACAGAAATTGAGGAAATTTTGTCAATGACAGAGGTGAAAAGGCTCAGGTGGCTGATCTTTTATAGCAAATATCTGTGGAATTATTGGATAGAACTAAACCCGATATCCAACAGTATATCTACTTCAGAAATTAATACCAACGTGCGTATCTTACCTCGTCATCTTCACTTCTTAATTTTCCTGATAATTGGGCATATAAGTGTTGGACTCTTGGAAATTTTCGAATTTCCTTGTTTGTTTCCATTATTATCCCACTGCACACAGCCTACAAGGTAGAACATGGAAAGAAGTTATACAAATTCTTTCATTCCAGTTATAGCCTTTCATGATAAGGAAAATACCAAGTATTCTTGTAAAGGACGACTCTCTAACTTAAGAATAGAAAGTCTTAAAAGTAGCTTGCCTCTAATTTTCTTCTTATGCTATCCCGTACAATGGTAAACTCAAGCTGGTCCTTGGGACTGAAAAATGAATGATCAGATAAATATGAATCGTCTGTTAGTTGGTCTCAATAACATTTGTAATCATTCCAATGACAGTTAATGAGCAAGTTTAGCTATTTAAGAGTGCCAAGGTAGACCTGGAAAGTAAATGCAATTCAATTTGAAGATCAAGGGCTGCTGATTTGCCTCTAGCACGAGTCCCCGCCAAAGCTTCACTACTTACTTCAAGCCATTTCCTGTGAAATAGTTGCTCTGGCTATTCATAAAATTTGTGCAAGACAAAAAAAAGAACAGAGCAATTGGTTTAAACAAGTTGATCATGAAAAAGTTATGTTTCAAAAAATAACTCAATATGCCTAATCAGGCATAGAATAGAAGGGATACTAGACTTGAGTTCTTGACTCCCGGAAATGTTTTTATGAAACGCAATATTTCAATAAGCTTTTGCGGTGGTTCTATTTGTTAATGACTGCCTGCTATAACCTGCCCTTGCCCGTTGGTCACAAAAGGAAACCAAAACTGTACATTGAGCAGCAATGGTATGGAGGCCTATGATGTTCTAAGTGGAATCAGTCAGTTTGACAAAGATGAAGTGCACATATTTTACTACAAACATTTTTTACAAACTATGAAGAAAACAGTTGCTTTTGAATTTAGAATGAGAGCGAAATGTGGCAATATTCAGGAGATGGAGAATCAAAAAAACCAATTAAAGCAAACTGCAGGAGATAGAAAGCATTATTTCTTTGTTCCGGAAAAGATTGATCACACTTACTGTATTCCCGATAAATGCTGGTGCATAAGGTGGCTGAAGACAAAATTGATAAGCATTTCTCCCTTCAACCTGTAAGTAAAACTTGGAATTCTAGTTATTTCTTGCTAGTATAACTACATGTAATTATCTAGTGAACTATAGTATAGTGCATAAAGATAGATTTACCTGTAGACAAGCCAACAATGTTATGGGATTTATATCATTAGAAGTGACGACTTTGCTACTACGTGCAAGTACAACCTAAGTTTTCAAGCTGAAATTGGTTAATCAAAGGCCAAGGCACATGTTAAACAGAAAAACGGAGACAGTGTGTGACTTGACAAATGCAGATAGTCAGCGAGACAAGTCCACAATCTATTCCTTGTTAAAAATGTTGATAACCAAATAAGAATTCTTACATAGCCTAGTCAGTACCTTAGCAAGTGGCGAGCTTCTGCTATTAATTATCTGCAAAGCTCTCTTGACAGCAATGTCCCAATGCATCTTATCGGGAACGTGATTATTGCTCAGAATGACAGTTCTAGTAACCTCTTTACGCAACTTTACCACAACAGAAGAAATCTGCATAGTTCATGATAAGCACAAACCAAATGTCTAGTTGTAGGAGCTTTCAACGTTAAACATGGTGATTTTAACTGTCGAGAAACAATGTGATAGTACGCATGCCTGATCAAGTATGGCTTGAAGTGAATCAATGGCCTGACCCCATGTCCATAAAATCGAATTGTCCCATGCAATTGTTGCAGCAAGCATTGAACTTCCTTCAAGCTCATCAAACTCAACCTGCCATTATAGCATCTAGCGACAAGTCTTATAAATACTAACAAGAGACACGAGCTGGTACATAACTACCGTGTGGAGGGGAAACACAATTCCTGTACCTGAGGAACAATGAAATAAAATGAACCAAAAGCCTCCCATTCAGGGGATATGTTAGCCCTCGCATCAAACCTTATTGCCCCATAAGCACGAATGAAAGGACATTTGTCTGATAAGAACCTAGAATTATAAGAAACAGTTTCATTATTGCATTTCTCAAAATTAAAAGAAGAAAATCAAACAATTCTTTTCCCACTGAAATTAAGTTTGTTAATTTCCATATTGGCTGTTATCTTGCCAGTGTTCCAACGGTTTGGTTGGGGAAAGGAGCAAACATACGCAACCATACTCAGGCTTTTCAATAGAAGATGTCTTTGCAACTTAAACCTGTAACTTCCAAGTCACGGAGTAACCTTAGCATTACACCTAGGCACGTCCTACACCACTCGTCAAACATACATACTGTAGCATTATGCTCATAGATAACGGTCTGTTTTTTTCTTCCCTCCCTTATCATGTACCTTTTAATGGATCTCCAGTCGCTGTATGAGAATGGATGAACATCCCTAAAAAGGACTGCAGAGCCAACACCAGCTACACTA
This sequence comes from Carallia pectinifolia, assembly GCA_037832335.1. Lineage (NCBI taxonomy): Eukaryota > Viridiplantae > Streptophyta > Magnoliopsida > Malpighiales > Rhizophoraceae > Carallia > Carallia pectinifolia. Next base: position 20,857,384 of record CM075448.1, on the reverse strand, counting down.
ATCAAACAACGGTCACCAGAGTTGTGGCCATTTCCATTGCCATTGGTAAAGTCCGCAGGAAGATCAATGTCACGGTTGTTTCGACGTCGACCGGAGAAGAAACAGCGTGGCAGAACGTGCTGCCGTTGAGCATGGAGCCAATCAATTGCCTCTATTTGCTGTTGGATAGGCACCTTTCATTCAGCAGTATACAAACTAGTTCAGAAATCTCAAAATGTCGGACAGTTCATCGTTGCACTAGTACTACTAGTAACAGAACATTCTAAGACCCCCCATTAACACCCGTCAAAAAGGAGAAGCAAAAACAAAGAAGTGGCAGTTGTAGATTTGTTATTTGAAAGAATGAACTTATGGAGTTTTACATTGGTCCAATAGGTGTGGTCTTTAAAGGCAGCTTGTGCCTTGTCCCCTCCACCGTTTGAACACAGATTGCTCAACTCAACCTGACCTTAAAAAAATTGACATGAACAGAAAATTTTATTTAATTATTTTAAAAATAAAAATTGAACCTGAATTTTACGTTAGTCCATATTCAATTAACTAAAAATTTTAATTTGGTTCAATTTTCCAAATTAATTGATTAGTTAAAATTAATTTTATTGAAATGTAAGAAAAAATATATATAGGATAACACAACAATAAGATTAGTCACGGTTTTCTATCACCCAAAAAACTAATTTATATTAGTTCTAAATTCTAATTATATAATTTAGTTTGGTTAGTCAAAATTTTAGCTCGATTAACCAAATTTGTCCATACTCCCCCTCTATGATTTCTATTACTGAGTCAATCAGTTAATTTATCTATTTTGGGAAACTAGTACGCATGCATATGGCTCGTTAATGACAATGCTAACCCAAAATAAATAAATAAATAAATAAAAGCCATTTGATCTTGGACTACATGTTTATAATCCATATATCCAGTAACAAAGGCAAGATAAGGGAGACAGACGTTGGGCACACGATTCAACGCCAAACAGCCACGTGTCACAATCCCATTTCTCCTCCAATATTTCGGCAGTCCAGTTTGGATAAGCTAACAAGACTTGCACGACGATGCCATTACAACACTTGCTATCTTCGTGCGTGCGAGTAAATCTAGCTACTTACCTGGAGACGTACAATCCCGGAAGTGCAGAGTGGTGGATTGGCTCTCCATCCATGGATAACCGAGTTAAGGGTGTCCATGGCCAATGCTGGAGATGCCACTGCTGGAAATGTGCGGGTTTCAATGATCCCAATTGGGACTTTTGGGTCTCCTTGGCAACCGTTCATGGATAGCGAACAGGAGTAGTAGTGTCTCTATTCACACATTAAACAGGAAAAAGCTTTATACAAAAACCATAAAACAGGAGAGCTTGGGTAGTGGCAGAGGAAAATTAATGAGAAGCTTAGCTTACTGTATGGCGAAAAAGATGAACTGATTGCCTGCAGGAATTTTGATGGGTATAGATGTTGCATTTAGTTGATTCTAAGTCCGTTAAACGTGCAAGGCAGTGGCCTGATGCGGCAGCACTTGCCATGACGCACACAAGCACACAGAGAGAGGGGGACAAGAGAGAAGGCGGGGGAGTCGATATACAGAAAAACCAGTTTCCCAATACAGTGGGCGAAAATGTTGTCGGCGTGTGAATGTGGGGCAATTCAATAAATCCCTGTTAGTGAATCTACATAAGGCTATCATGAAATGCGGGTCGATAAATGCAGGAACAAATTTAGATCCAATTTACGAAAGATTGTTTGCTGTACATTTTTTTTAATTTTGTTCTTCGTTTGTTATACCTTCAAATTCCTATTGTTAACAACAATTATGCATAAAATAATTGAAACATATGTAACAAATAATTATAATTATGCGATATATGGATTTGCCTTTATCCTTATTTATTTTTTTTTTTCATATACAAATATAATAAATGAGGATAGTGTCATATAAACCCATCAAAAAAATCTATTCGAACCTCTTATCTAAACCTCTTATCTAAAATAAGTCAAACAATTTATATTAAATTTATAAAAACACAAACCTCATAATATATAATAAATATCACTAAATTATTTATAACCTCTAAAAATTTAGAATTTAATCCTACCAAAATATCTTTACCGAGTGCTAGAATCCAAGACCTTCCACTCAGCCCCAAGTACTATAAGCTATTCAAACCACATTTTTTGTTGAGTTGAATAGTCAATGTGACACATGATTGCTTTGATAAAATATATATTTTAAATAATATTAAAAAAATTAAATAATTTATTTAATGATATTTAATAATTTATTTATTATTTTTTTAAAATTTAATAACTAAATAATCTATATCACTTTAATTTTATTTAAAAAAATTTCACTAAATATTTTACTTATTTTTTTTACTTGTACACTACCATCTATGTCTACAATACAGTGCCCATTGATATGCCCATACTCAATGGGCACATGATGTACTGAACTAGCAATGTGCATGTCGATCAGCCGCTCCTGATCCCAACAGATCCGCAATAAGTTTTTGGCGGCACGCAGGAACAATCAAAGATTTTCAAGGGAACACGGATAATTGTCAGCAACAAAAGGCTCAACAATTCTACCTACGGTAGTTGTAATGTAATATGAAGAAAAAAATTAACAAGAATAAAACTACGTACACGAGACAAAGACCCCGAAACGGGGATCGAACCATACTTCTTTTCTCATGCGTAAGTATTACAACCACATTGACATGAACTCTACAGAAGAATATAGGAATGATTTTCCTGATGACTACTATGATTATTCCTCGTCCAAATCAAATATGCGAATCTGCTATATTCTCTATCAAAAACAGCTTTAAACGACTCACGTTCTGCACGGAGTCTTTCTTGGAATATGCCCTGCTTGCTTGACTTACCTGCGTTATGTGCTAGCGTTCTGATTTCTTCTTCAGGTAATGGATTACACTTTTGCACGCGTAGGAAGAATATACAGCAAATTAAATGGTGGTTCGTTAACTGTACCAGCTACACCATGTTCTCAGCTTTTATTTTGTCAATGTTATTCCCTGTGTGTGCACGTACTGTGTTGCTTGTGTAGTATTTCATTTTTATCTTAGACAAATCAAATGAGGCGGTTGAAAATAGTCCTTTTAAATAGTTGGGCCATAAGGAAATAGGATATGCTACCAACAAGGAAAAATATTGAAATAACAATGTGCCTCACAAGCTGCACAACAATGCAATTTTCAGCCAACCAGGTGTACTTGTAGCAAAATTATAAATCACACAGATAACAGGTTCTACAAATTTTCCATGACATTAGTAGTTCCAATGCATAACATAGCAATCGCACCTCCCCCACAGCCATACACAAGATTCTGTTGTAACAAGCATTTGCCAACTGTTTATATTGCTCTGACAGATTTTCCACAAAAACACAAATTTGCAGGGTTATCTAATCTGTGCATGCATCTTAGGGAACATAAATGCGGCATTGCAATAAGCATATGACAGGAAAAAGGGAAACAGTCAAGGTCTCAACTCTCAAGGACATGATTGAGGCCACTGAATTGTATCAAAGTATGAGAAGATAAATTACCATTGCAACAATACTTTCAGAATGACAACAGAGATATGAACCCAAACCTTCCAATTTAACATGACTGGAGAAAAAGAAATCAATGCTTCCTAATTCTGATCACATTTAGCGTCAGTTCTCAAATTCTCCAAAACATTTGACAAGGAACAACACCGCTTGGCTTCTGAGGCTAAAGAACCAACTATTGCCTCAATAGATTTCAGCTCTTCATGGAACTCTGGAAGCAAGACCAGTGAGGAGAAGTTCTCATCTAGCACCAATCCAAGACACCTCACAATATCTTGAAGTCTAGGAACCCAATCACAAGCCTTCAAACCCAACATAGATGAAGCCTTGGGACATGGAGCTGCCTGAGGAAACATCTCGTATTTCTTTAACCACTTGCCCAGATACCTAATCAGACTCATAATTTCTTTGCCATTCAGTTTCCCTACTGCAGATGATAGAATCACTTCATCCACATTCGAGGATGCCAGCAAATAATGCAAACAAAGCTCAGATATTGAGAATCCGTCATGCGCAATCATGAGCAAGATTGAAGCTTCCTTAGCTGCAAGTAATTTCTTGTCTGAGAGATTCTCATCCCTCAACTTCTTTATCGCTGACAAGGCTTGGCTCTCCCATTCCTTCCTCACGATCATCATGGTACTATAAGCATCTTTCGATGGAGAAAGAAAATACTTTAAAATGCAGAGCATCTCAGACAAGCCAAGGTCAGGGGCATGCTTAATGGTTAGACAAATCAGATCAGACCTCTTTTTTGCACAAAGGCTGATAACCAAATTTGAATAAGAAGAATGATTAACAATCCCATTAACGATCAAAGTTTCCAGCAAATCCCACGTCTCCAACCTTAGACATGCTTCCAAAACCAAAACCGCCACATCTCGCCCCATCGAAAACCCAACCTTCTCAATCAACACTTGGGTATACCCATCATCAGAGGAACTAACACCAACTGAAATCCCAAACTTTTTCCCTATTTTGTCAAGGAATTGATTCAAAATCCCGATAAACTCATCCTTGTTGAACTTATTATCATCTTTAAGCCTTCGCTTTAACTTGGCATAGAATTTTTTGGCCAATTCAATGACTTGTGAGTCAGTTTCCGAGAGTTGCCACCCAGTAGCGGGACTGGCAATCAATGTGATATCTGGGTTTTCAAATTTTGGCTTCAAATTGCGGAAAACATCATCTGGGTTGAGAATTATTGGGTATTCAGACTGGAATCCAGAATGTTCACGATTGGCAGATGCATTCGTTATCACCTCAAGCAAAGACATGGCCAAAAAAATTTGCAACTCTGAAATAGAAACAAACGAAAAGCACACATATACAAGGATTTGTTAAAAAACAGCCGAACTCATAACAAACAAGGCGAAAGAACGTTGTATAGAGGACGGTGCATATATATATACTTTAACTAATAAATCGTACCTTTAGGAGTAGCAGGGCGGTGGCGGTTTGGCCGGAGAAGAAGCAGTCTCCAGGGAGAAGAATGGAGCAGACTGATTGGGTTTTTCTCGTGTTTTACTAGGGTTTTGGGTATTGGGTTAGCGGTGTTAGATTTAGGATTTTAAATTTAATAAGGGTTTTTCTTTTCTTTTCCTTTATTCTCTTTGCATTATAATTATCTTTTTTTAAAAGAAAAAAAATCTCAAAAAACTAAATTTGCAGAAAAGTCCTCACTGTAACGTAGACTTGGGCAGAGTTAATCGTTAACGTGTAATTCAACTTTTCTTTCGTTAAAAAAAAAGTAAAAATAATATTTTATAGATCCATTAAAATATATAACATGACAGTAATAATTCAACTCCTTTATAAATAAACCAACCAACCGAACAATAATAGCTCTTACAAACCTCTCTCGCGTCCAAGTACGGGATTAGCAAAGTTGGTTCATAAAGCATCGCTTCCATTTTACTAGGAAATAATAATAATAATAAGGTTCTCTTCTTTAATACGATAAAATGATTAATTTTTGTTTTTTTTACAAAAAGATCTATTAGATATTTAAAAATAAAAAAAATAAAATTAAATAAAATTTAAATTTTTTATTTATTAATTAAAAAATATTCTTTTTAATCAGTTAAATAAATATTCAACTGTACAATAAACTTTTTCTTAATAAAAAGACAAACATTCATTAGATTAAATAATAAGTACGTGGCCAGAAAAGCCAGCCCAACCACCAGCCCATAGCAGTTGGATAGTCCACCAAAGTAAAAACATATAGTCAGGCTATTGGAGATCCAAGGGAAACCTATCTTAAATAGGTACGCATGCCCAGAGTTTGGAAAATGTTTATAGGAATACAAAATTGACATATAATTTAGTTATATTATAATTATTTATATATTTTTTATAACTATAATTATATTTTTTATAATAAAAATTTATATTTTATTTTTTATTGTAAAAATAAATATATTATTAAAAAAATATAATAATAATTATAATATAACTGAATTGTATGACAAAAATCGTATAGTTATATAATACTACTCCCAAAGGTAAGCCTAGAATACACACTAACACCATTGCCACTCCGTCGGACGGCAGTGGCCAGTGAGAACAGGCGCCGCCAACACTGCAGCATAAAGCTAGAGAGACATGAAATAAGAGGGTCACCCCCTTGCCAGCCCCCGCAGTGCACCGCAGACACCCAAAACGCCGGTACAATGGCAATAATAGAGACCACTCGAACGGCTGCGCTTCTATGAACCGCTAGAAAACCGAGACAAAAAGGAGTCCTCACCAGCCGCACAAACACTGTACAAGACCGACGGCCCTCAAAAAGTGATGGTGGAGACGATGGACCGCCAGCGAGAACCACAGCTGCAAGTCCGACAGCAACACCAGCAAACGCGCAACCCGAAACCACAAATGATTAACTTTTACTCTTTAGTTAAAGAGAGTTGTTACATTGGCCGATGATTTTGTCCACAAATGTCCTAACCACTCTTTTTTATTAAAAAAAATAAATTATAAATAATATATAATATTATTTTAAATATATTTAATAGTCTTTTAAATTTTAATTTTAAAACTAAAAAAAAAATTGTTGCTAAGCAGCAACGGCAGTACGAGAATATTTTTGTTAGTTAGTGTATATTTTTTCCTAGTTAAGAATTAAGATTTTTTTTTTTTTTGAGAAGCTAGTTAAGAATTAAGATTAGTATAATACTACTCAAGTAACTCATTTAATTAAATTAACATTAATAAAAGTCAACAGCGGATCATACACAGACCCTTTTTTCTGTTTTTTTTTGGTCTAATATCATACGCAGACCTTTGAATAACATTTTTTTTTGACATAACCTTTGAATAACTTATGAAGCGAACAACCATGTTTTGCATAGAGCCCATCTTGCCCCATAGGCCGCCAGAGGTCCATAACGTACATCTTAGTTAGGCTCAGGCCTTTGGGAGTTGCTTGCGACCACAAGCACGTATCCGATTAGCTGACTGAAATAAGAAATCTTGCATCCAAAACCGAAAAAAGATGCATCAACGTCAAGCAGAAAATTATCTATTTAGATGTTGTTATGAGCTTTGGCTCTCCAATACTACCAAATATATATATCTATTTAACCACCAAAAGTTGTAATTTATCGGCATAAAAATTCGTTTATCACTATACTAAAAATTATGAATTCGAATTTTTGTTGAAATATTTAGTAAAAATAAATGTATGTTCTCAAAATTTACAATTTTGGTACGATTTAATTTTCTCATAAGATTATAAAATATTATCCATACTGTTCTATCATAGACACTAGGATAATAAAAGTATCTATTTACAAGTGGCATACTGATTAATGACCCAAAAGAAAAAAACAACACAAGTGACCAAATATGCGGAATTTTTCGTCGCATTTCACATGGCAAGATTAATTAAATGGTTTTTGGAATACAATGATCGTAGATTTTAGACAATTCTAATAGCCAAATAAGCATTTGACAGAAGAGAAATTAGGTCATCCATTTCTTCTCACAACAAAACTTGGTCTAATACAAATTAAATAAATATCTAGTGGCAATTGTCTGGATCATAGTTTTGTTAATAACTGCACATTTTATAGCAAATTCATTGGTGAAGCCTAACTGGATGACTTGGGATTGAGTTGAACTTAATTAACTATATAGGATACGTCTAATGGGAAGCAATATGTGTATGTCATCGGTTCAGTTCATAGAAAACAAGGGAAATATACAATTCCATCCATCAGTTTTTCTTTTTATTTTATCACGTTAGCGATGCTCATCTACACTATTGTTTAAGGCTTTGCTTAAGCCAATAACTAGATATAAAACTCCAAGTTAATAATATTGGCCAGTTGGTATGATATTTTTTTTTTTTGTCTTTTGAAACTGGTAACTCAGCGATTGAAAAATAGGAGAAAAGAGATGGATCTAGCATATAGTTGGAGATAGTTTTCTTAAACATTTTAGTTGTTACTTAGTCCTCATCAGCATGATCATGCTTGCTCTGAAATTAACTAACATGATTGTTGGCCGTTGACAACCGGTTTGTAACACTGCGTACATATATGGCAGATATTCATCAGCGTTATTTCTTGACGTATATGCTAGAGTCTCATCTATGGCTCGCTAACAACTTGAATGTGCTCTTTCCAGGAAATTTCCACCAGTCTTTTTTTTTTTTTTTTTGTTTTTTGATAAGTACCAGTCAAATTTATAATCTTGTCTTCTTCTCTACATGTATACGTAGAAAATTACTATAGTAATTCTATCTGGGAACCGTACACATAACATAACTTGCAATATTTCGATTTCAAGATCTGATATTTTGGTGAAAATTTTGGAGAAAAGGCCAAATATAAATAAGGACCTCTTGTTTTTCAAGATTATTTAATGACGTGTTATTGACGTCTTGACATTTTTCTTCTTGATCCTTTTATTTTATTTATTTATTTTTTTTGTCTAAGACTATCCAGTGTCCAGTTTAATGGGCTGACTAATCTGGACCGACCCGAAAAAGACCTTAAAGGACAGTAAAGGTCTTTCAGTAAGTATTTAACGCGACTGCATTTTCAGAAACTCGAATTCGAGACTTCTGGTTAAGCCGTGATGAACCCCTGTCATCCGTACCAACGCTTGCAGGTAGCCTTTTATTTTATGGAGCAAAGAATTTCCACATCTTAAACGAAAATCCGAAATAACAAAAAACATGACTGGAGCTAATTATACCTAATGTATATATATTAATTTGATCATGGCTGGTAAAGCTTTTGGTTAAACAGATAATTAATTTGTGATCGATAAGGGGGAAAATCATAGTTATAAGAAGCAGAGACTATGTTTTTGCAAATATGAATGTGAAAGGAGAGTCCAATGAAAATTTTGACTATCAATTAGAAGACATAAGTTTATCCTTAAACAAGATTTTGATGTTGCACGGAAATTGTTGCAAACAATTAATTAGTTTCCAAACTTCGCTTGTCCAAATGACTAAAGCATACTTCCAAATTCAACTAATATATTTCAATATGCCGCCGTTGCCCGTATGCACTCGAAGCTTTAGCTAAATTTACACTCCAACCCGTTCCCATATAGCAATTAAATATACGAAGGGAGAAGAAATAATTAATTTCATTCCTCTCCACCATGTTGAAAACTGGGGTAACCGAGTGCAAAAGTTGAAGCAACTGATGCTAAAATTCTTTTTGATAGAATCGGTAAAAACTAACCGAAAAAAAAAATTCAAGTCCGGTGATTTGGTTGAATTTGGCATTCATATTCTCACTATTATTCTTGGCGCATTAAATTCTAAAATTCTTTAGATGGACAGCCTTTTACTTATAAGAATGCGGCAATCAGCTGCTTCAAGTAGAAGACTAAAATGTAGTTTTTGTGCATTAATTTTATTGCATTTATAGTTTTAATGTGATTTAATTTTTTTTACCAAAAAAAACTTTCTACTGTCAATAATTATTTATGACTATTTTATAACTATTTTTATATTTTCTTAGTTTTTTTTCCATATATCTATGCAGTCAATTAAAACTATGAATATTAATAAATTTGTGTCACATACCTATTCGTTAAAAAAAAAATCCCAAGGTCCTGGTAACGAAGTCGTGGATTAGGAGCAGAAAATCGTAATGACCAAGAAAAAGAAATTGCAAAAATTTTAGGGAGGACACGTCAGCCAGAATTCTAATTTTATTGCAAATAGTTTAGTAAAACAAGGAATTATGATATAAACTACTCTCATTAAATAGTTTTTTTTTTTTTTTTTGAGGAAATTGGTTTTAGTTTATTGATATGTTTTAGAGTTTTCTGTGTATTGCAACGAATATTAGTTTTCTTCATAGAACGTGCCACAACTTATATAAAAAAAAAAAGAAATTGCAAAAAGTCTATTGTATGCCCTAACCAATGGGGGATTATTTCTTTGCAAAATTGTACGTGGACGGAAAAATTCGGCCACCTACAGGACGGGAACAGTGACAAATATTACATTCCCAATAAAAAAATTATTTTTATTAAAAATAATATATATATATATAAATATTAATTAATATTTTAAAAAATACATATAAAGTAATATTAAATATGTTTAAATTTTAATTTTTTAAAATATAATATTTTATTAATATTAAAATATTAAAATATTACAAATTAAAAAAAAAAAAACTAAGAAAAAGTCCAACCTGTCATCCTCCCGTACAATATTCCCCGTCAGCCTAACTGCGCTCTATTTCTTTTGAGTCCAGCTAATATTTGACCCCAGCATTAACTACGTAGACCTTTGCTTGCTTTGGAGAGAGACCAATTAAGAAGCTCCGGTCGCCAAAGGGCTCCAGAAATTGCAAAACTTTGACCATGACCGCTTTGTCTCTTGTCTCGTTCCCCAAACTTCAAATGTAGGTGGGGTCCGGGCTGGCATCGTGTATTGAAACTTTAATTTTCTACAGATTTTTATTTTAAATTTTTTTTAAATAAATATAATTTATTTATAATTTTATATTACATAATAAATAAAATTTATTTAAATAAAAAAATTAAAAATAATATTTAAATAATATTAAATTATAAATTAACTTTACTTATAAAAAAGAGAGAAATTATCAAATACCTCAATTTCTTTGCTGTTGTTGTCGTTTTTTTTTTTTTTTTTTTCCTTTCTCTCTCTATATGTATTGTGTATATACAGAAAAAGTACGCGGAAGGGTGGCTTAAATGGAAAAGGGGGTTGGTTTATATTTTTTTAAGATACGTAAGTACTTTTATGAAATTTAAATAATATAATATAAATATGAAATAATTATGGTATAATCTGCAACAATTTTTTCTTACAAATTACGTAAAAAAAATTTTTTTGTAGAATTTAAGTACTTGATTATACACTATATATATACTTTTTTTTTCTTAAAAAAAAAAAATCTCATCTGTAGGATCCACCGTACCGTTTGAAGCATGTCTGTTGGCCCCTCCATGTACTCAAATCAAGGCCACATATATTATTGCATTTTGTTTGAATATCTAATGGTCCAACTTAACTTCTTCTAGTCCTTTGTGTGACACTAAAAGTATGCATAAAACATTAGTTGCAAAGATGTCTCTTTGCGCTGCAGCCGAATTAAGGCGTTGACATTGTCCTTTTTTATGCTCAGGTGCTTTCTAGGTGAGGTCATGGCTTTGAATTTCTCTAACAAAAATAATTCAAGGTCCAATTCTGCATGCTGGCTCTATTTAAGAAACAAAGGAGTCTAATATATTTTGAGATGGTCATTGAAAGGAAAAGGCAAAGAAAATAGGGAAGAACAGAAATGGAGGATGCAATGAGAAGATCTAATCATGTAGGTGGGATCAAGGAGGAGCGGGGGTCCGTTGATGCAGATCGGAGATACATTGGTTCCGTCGGCGGCGATGAAAGTGACTGCAAAGAAGTGGTTGTTGCCATGGTGGTGATTGACTGACTGTCTTCATATCTCTCCTTCTTTCTCCTGTTCCCTTCTCCTTTGGAATTAGCTAGTTTTGCTTTCTGTTTGGTATCAGATAAAGAAAGCTTTGGCTTTAATGTACAAAAGGGTTTTTAAATTATTTCTTTGAAGATCATTCCATATGTTTTTTTTTTTTGGTACTATAATTTAATTGACAAAGTTCAGTTTATATCATTATTTTTGGTCCTAATAGTTGCTTGCCTACTTAGTTTCAACAAAACAACTTAAATTAGTTAACATGCAAAAAAATTTACATACTCTCTACGGGAACTTATTCAAGAAGCTCTCCGGATATTTTCCTTTCATTTAGTTTAACATGCTGGCTGTTGTTCTCTTTTTTTTTTCTTTTTTGGACCAAGGGGTTGAACCCAAATTCATTAATGTGAAATGTCTTCATACAATAAAAATTTAAGGTTGCTTTGGGGATTGCCAATTCAGTCTACGGACAATATCCTAATATAGATTAGTTTGTTATCCAATCTGCTGTCTTATTAGCTAGTCTAGAGATAGCAAAACAAAAGCTTTTCTTGTAGGCTGTTTTCAATTTGTACACTATCGCCGTGTCCATTTAATAGTCCTTAGCAATTTTAAGCTCTGTTATGTATTATTCACTACTCATTCAATAAAAGTCTTCTAATTTATCAAAAAAGAAACGTGCAGAAAGTTTTAAACACAAATCATGTTGATATTTTGCAAATTTCACTACCAATTACTTGTTTGGCGCATATCTATTCGCTAACCAAATGTCCATGTTGATGACATCGTTAGCTTATATTTATTATACTTCAGGTTGGAAGCAACCCACGGAAGTCCTCTTCTCCAGAACAGGAGGGTTTAAGCTTAACCAAAGAGGTAGGAACATATAAAATTTATATACTCCAAATCAATGGAGTCGAAACCACAAAGATAATTAGGTGTAGAATATTTTTTATTTCCTAAGCAGAGGAAGGTTTATAGTGAAGGAATCAGTCTCCTTTTTAAAAAGTTTAACCGGCTGTCTAACAAAGAAACTAGTAGACGTATACAAACAATAAAGAAGTTGATAATTAAGACATTAATCACAGCAAAATCAACTGCACAGACTATAGATTTAGGGTGCATTTGGTACTAGTACATGTATATACAGTATACAATTAAATATGAAAGGTTAATATTATTCTATTATAGGTATTCTATTATACTTAAAGTAGAATAAAATGTTAATATACAAAAATATCAGTAACTTTATGTAGAGTGACGAATCCAACACTAATTTTTAAAAGTAACAGTTTTACTCCTTTTAAATTTTTTTGTAACAAATTTAGTACTTTGTGATATATTTTGAGCAACATTTGTTTGTCTCGATGATATGGTAATTATACGTGTCATCAGATATTAACATGTATGATTATCATATCATTAAAATAAATTGAATTCTATGAATATGTTATTAAGATAGATAAATTTTGTTTATGAGAAATCATAACATCACATGCTACATTCATTATAGAAAAATTTTATGAGAAGTAATTCATATTCAAAACAAATTAAATTCTGTGAACATGTTATCGAGAAAGATATATAGCTCTTTTTTTATTGGGTTTTGTTTCAATTTAATTATGAAATAACCACATGTTTGAACAGGTACCTATCAAGGAGGGCAGATCCACCATGGAATCTGACCCAAAAGCACCTTCTTCAATCTTGAATCTGGTTGAATCTGCACGAGCTGAAATGGGCGAGGCAAGAGAAGAAAACCAAAGATTAAAGATGTACTTGGATAAAAAAATGAAGGATTATCAGGCCCTTCAAATGCAATTCTATGGTATAATTCAGCAAGAAGAAACAAAGGAATCTACAGAGACAACCGCCAATAGCCATAAAGTCTTTGAAGAACAGGACCCTGTTTCTTTGAGCCTTGGATTTTCAAGAGACCCCAAAAGTGATAATGGAACAAAGAATCATAAAATCTCTGGCCAAAGAGCAGATGCTGAGGAAGTTGATAGAGGGTTGTCTCTTGGACTAGACTGCAAGTTTGATTTGCCAAAATCTTACACAAGCGAAAAGCGAAGTCCCGTGAACAGCCTTGAAGAAGCAAAGGAGGAATCCGGCGAGACCTGGCGGCCTAGTAAGGTTATGAAGACAATAAGAAGTGGAGATGACGATGAAGTTCTACAACAGAATCCATTCAAAAAAGCAAGGGTTTCTGTGAGAGCAAGATGCGATAACCCCACTGTCAGTATTTTATTGTCCAACCCAATAAATTGACTCATTGAAATTCCATTCCATATATATTTGTCCATACCAGTGCTTTATCAATTTAATTCGTAAGCTGACAAATCTTTTTATTTACAAAGATGAACGACGGATGCCAATGGAGAAAATATGGACAGAAGATTTCAAAAGGAAATCCATGTCCGCGAGCATATTATCGTTGTACTATTGGATCATCATGTCCAGTAAGGAAACAGGTATTGCATTTACATTTCATTAAGTACTAAAATAAGACTATCTTCCCTTTGTTTATTTTATGTTTTTAAATTGATACGGGTTAAGATTGGATATATTTAACTCTCCCTCAAATCTCAAAAGACTCGCAGTGGAGGGAGACTCCATACTGGAGTTAATTTTCTATCCTCTTAACAAATTTCTATGTATTCTTGGACATCTCAGGTGCAAAGATGTGCTGATGATATGTCCATCTTAACAGCCACCTACGAAGGAACACACAACCACCCACTTCCAGTTTCGGCCACGCCCATGGCTTCTACAACTTCTGCAGCTGCTTCCATGCTGTTGACCGGCTCATCATCTTCGTCTAGTTCTGCTCTCCATGGATTGAAGTTTTACCTGTCGAACGACAACTCAAAATTGTCTAACAATCCATTCTACATACAAAACCCTTCTCTAGCTTCATCACTTTCCCATCCTACAATCACTCTTGACCTCACTTCAAATCCGCCCACCTCTTCCTCTCACTTCAATAGTTTTCCGTCAAGCTATGTTCCTGTTCCAAAATTTCCTTCCACAAGCCTTAGCTTCGGTTCTTCTGAATCTTGCGGGATGGCTGGGGGCAATGTGTACCCTAGCTATGGCAGCACTTCCCAACACTACAACAGGAACCATCTTGGAACATTAATAAACCTTGGAAGACAATCTGTAGATAGCAACATTTATCAGTCCTATATGCAAAAGAATCCTCATCCCCAGCCCTCCCTACCGGATACTGTTGCTGCTGCAACTAAGGCAATCACAGCAGACCCAAGTTTCCAATCTGCATTAGCAGCCGCTCTCTCATCTCTGATTGGCACTGGCAGTGGCAATAGCAGCACTGCATGTTCATCGAGCTATACAAACAAATAGACTTCGACAAGTTGTCGGCCGGGAAGTTCGGTATTTCTGCCACCTCCATTGCCGTTTTCTGCCTCTGAAGGTTCATTTACAACTTCCGGAAACAACAGAGATCGCCCCAGTTGATGATTTGAAATTGGAATTCTTTGTTTTCATTTTTGTTTTGCTTTATAATTAATTAATTAGCCCGTATCATATACAAAATAAAAGATTGTCCGGTGAGATTGCGACAGAAAAGGCAAAATTCAATTGGTTGCTTTATAATTCATTATTATTGATCCTTAGTTGCAAGCTCTTCGCTTGGCATGCTCTGAATTTTTTCAAAACATAGATGTATTTATGTACACAATTATATATACTTCAGCAATTATCACAAAAGTGTAGATGAGACAGAATTATACATCATTATATCAGCATATTACAAACATCATGTGGGGATGTAGCTCAAATGGTAGAGCGCTCGCTTTGCATGCGAGAGGTACAGGGTTCGATCCCCTGCATCTCCAATTTTTCTATATTAACTTTTCTGCTCTCTATTTCCAGCGCTTTTTTTTTTTTCCCCTGAAAATTTGTTTGCATCCATCGATTAACCAACGGGGAGAATTGAGAAAGCGATGGAGGGACCTGATCAAAATGGAATATCTATTAAGATAATTTGTTTTCGATTGGTTGGTAAGAGTGCCTTGCACTTCGGCACAAATTTCTATCCTTTGTATTTTTGTTTGATAAAAATAAAATCTATTGTAAGTACGCTGAATTGATAGACTAAAATTAGAGGATTTTTTATTTATATATTTAATTCAACCCAATTAATAGAAAAATATCTACCACCCAAATATTATGGGATTCGACTAAACTTCCCTCGAGCCAAGCACGACAATCATCAAATTTAAAATTAGCGATACACATTCAACGATTAAACTAATCAAATTTAAAAATCAAAACTTTCAGGTATTGTCACTAAAACTCTAATTAAAATCGTAAGTAAAAAAAATATACTAAATTATCGTCAATCTAGGACATATGATGGTTTTCCTTTGTACAAATAAATGTTTTCGCGGTAGTCAATTAGACATTCACAAACATATTGGAATAATAGGTTATGGGGCTAAGATAAGAAGGAATAAAGTTACCGTGCATTTACGAGTTCAACTTCAAAACCTATGCACGGTATTGTGACAGCTAAAAAAAAAACCCTTTTTTTATGTCTAAAAATCGTAGTACATTTTCCAAATTGTGTGGTATATTTTTTAACAATGCGATATATATTAAAAAAATATACATGTTATTTTAAATGCAGCCCATTTCAGTTATTTTAGGGTTTTAATAATGCGTCTATTTAATTTGTTTGATTTGAAGTACTTCAACAAACACCAATTAATTATAGTTAAAGCTTAGATTTTCTTTTTAGAGTTCTTGATTCTTAATCTTAAAAGGGGAATATAGGGTTTGTGAGAATGAGATGAACAACCTCTATTATTTAGTGTACAACCCAATAAATTTTTTAATAAAAAAAAAAAAACTATTTCTATCTTATGGCACAATTATTTGATCCACTTAGTGTGAACTGTGTGGTGCTTGTGTTTTTTTTTTCAGAAAAAATCTATCGTAAATATATATCTATCATTAAATTTTTAAGTTGCGCAGTCCTTATGTTTACTTTAATATATAGTATCTCATTTGTATGAAATCAAAGAATTCCAATATTTTAGAATATGCACCACTTCGAAAGATCATCCACAAAGAATAATTGAAAAAAAAAAAAAAAGAAAGACCTCTATATACTCTGTCAAAATATAATATTACCAACAATATAAATTTGGAAAAGCATGGAATATGAATTATGAATAGAAGCGAGTGGAGAATTCCATAATTGGACATTAAACCTATGTAACACAGATGAGAGTTGCCTGCGCGTTGCTTAACTATGCGCTGTTCCATAATTGGACTTAAACCAATTTTTTAACTTTCCCTTTTTTTTTTTAACAAGAATTTTTTAACTTTCTTTAACCTTATGTAGAAAATGATTTTAATATGGAGACTTTTATGGTATGTTTGGGAATTTTTCAAAAGAAAAGAAAAATAAAATAATATTATATTTATTTTATTTTTTATCAATCTAAATAACTACTTTTTACTTTTTTTTTTCATAAATTACTATTTATTTTTTTCTCACAACTTTATAATCATTACTTTTTATCAATTATAATATCATCGTTACTATATTATATTTTTTTATTTTATTTTTCATTCACTTTCTAATTAAACCTACCGGGCCTTAAGGAAGGAAGAATTCTATCTGATTTTCAATTTTCTGAAACAATGAATGTAGAGGTTAGATGAAAGTATGATATACGGTTGAGATGGAAGTAATGATATATGGTTGGGATGGTAAGACTAAAGTTTGATTTCTGACAAGATAATAGCCAAAGTGTAAGATTAAAGTATGATATATCACTGGAAATTGAAATGGTAAAAAAAATTATTAGGTGAAAAATTATGAATTTAAATTTTTAATAAAAAATTAATAATAATAAATATACGTTTGTTATACAAAATTTCATGACTTTTACTGTGTTTATAAAATTTACTTTTTACAGGTTGAAAATAAATAGTCTAATTTATTCAGACTAATAATAAGTTAATATGATAATTAATATAAATAAATATAATTAATTAATTAGAAAGTAAATACATGTTGACTGACGAGGGCCCAAATCTGTAAATTCTCAAGCACACCGGCACACGCAACATGTCGTGCGCAGAGATAGAAGGTGGTGGGGACGACTGACAGGACGGCCCGCCTATCTTCTCTCCACACAAGAAACCGACCACAATAATCAATAATCCCTAGAAAGAAAACCCTAAAACGGGCCCCATCTTCTTCACTTTGCTTTTTTTGCTTCTATCTAATTTAATCTAATCTAATGGATTCTTGATTCTGTATTTAATAATCAACAATTCAATCGAAGCTCAGCCTCCGCCTCAAACCCTAGCTCTCTCTCTCTTTCTCTCCTTCTCTCTCTCATCGAATTTTCTCTCAGGTGAGTATTTTTCTGGCTCGATTGAAGTTTCGATTTTTCCTTTTCTTTCCCCAATTTCGTGGTTTTTTTGTTTAAGCCGTTGATTAGATCTCCTCCGTAGTCGGTGGAAGATCGGAATTCTTTGTTTATGCTGATGGTTTCGGGGGATTCGTCAATTGAAATCTTGGGTTTCAATAGTCGAAACGAATATTTTGTTGTTTTTTTTTTTAATTGGAATTTGGATTGTTGTTTCGATTTTTGGGTCTCTAATTACAATTCTGAGGGTTTTGGCTGTGCTTGTGCCGGACTTGATCATAGTCCAAAAGCATGCATCTTTTGTAGTAGTTGTTTAATTTAAGTTTAGTGTTGTCCTGTTCTTGTCCATCTTACTTTGTTGGTTAAAAAATTGATGATGATCGGTGCCTGTAGGTGGTGACCATGTCAACTCCTGCGAGGAAGAGATTGATGAGGGATTTTAAGAGGCTGCAGCAAGACCCACCTGCAGGGATCAGCGGGGCACCACAAGACAACAACATAATGCTTTGGAATGCTGTGATTTTTGGGTAATTTAAGAATCCAATGTCTACATTTCACTGTTTTTCCTTTACCGCGTTATGTTTGATAAGCCATTTCTAATTTCTTCCCTTGCCTAAATTGCAGTCCCGATGATACTCCTTGGGATGGAGGTGAGTAGTCCCTGCTCTAAAGCTTGTTCTTGATGAAAGGATTTGTGAAATGTGTGAATCAGATATGCATATGCTTTATCTTTGTTTATTGGAAGAGTATAAAATCTACATCAAGAACTATCTTCCGAGTTTTTCAGGCACGTTCAAGTTGACTCTTCAGTTCACAGAGGATTATCCAAACAAACCACCAACAGTGCGTTTTGTTTCCCGAATGTTTCACCCAAACAGTAAGTTGGACTGGATATAATATTTAGCTTGCACATTTTATTTATTATTGCTCCAGCTACTACTTAAAGGTTTCAAGCTGAGGTTTACAGGTGTTATTTGGGCTTTTTGACAGTTTATGCAGATGGAAGCATCTGTTTAGATATTCTTCAAAATCAGTGGAGTCCTATATATGATGTTGCAGCTATACTCACATCTATTCAGGTAGCCTTGGTTATATACTGTTGAGATTGAATTTCACAAGTGGCTCGCTTAGTAAATACCACTGGTGCAAGTTTAGCATACCTATATCTGGACATGTCAAGGTCTTTTGGACACCAGAATGCACTTAGGAGAGCACATGACCACACTCAAAAATGAAGAGTGAAGATATGGGTGCCATATTTTATTGCTCGCGATTGGCCTCTTTTTTATTCCAATTTGCGCACTAAAATGATATGGGTGAGCTTTCTGCAATGAAGTTTGGTTTCATTTGCAGCTGTAAAAACTTCCCACCCCGTCATTTACCTTGATTTTTTTTTTTTTTTTTCTGTAAAGAATGTCTTGAACAACTTCAGACTTATGCTTAGGTATCCTTTGAAGGGGGAGAAATATTTTACCTGCTTAGATTTTGGTCTTTGAACAATTAGAACTCAGAGTGAGGGATCAGCAGCAGTAATTCCCAAAATCTAATTATTATGAACCACCCGATGGCGCCAAAATCAACTACTAAATGCAAAATACTGCATGGACATAATGTAGTACCATTCAACTGTTTTTGGCACTATGAGATATCCTGGGGATAGAATCACAAAAACTGAATATTTTTAGAATCTTAAGAAGCAAATTTTAGCATAAACATTATGGGCATCAGCTAATTAAATGCATAGTGGTTTGCATTTAATTTCTACCTACCACAGTAAATTTACTCAGCAAAGGCAAAATTGATTGTGTCTGAACCCTACTTAATAGCATAGTCTAAAGAGTACTGAATCTGGGAGTCTATGTTGGACTCTGATTTCTCTTAGTTCATGTTACTAGGACCGACGTGGAGATTTAAATGCTTGTAGCATTAATTTCTGGCAAAGAATTGTTCATGAGACATGCATGTGCCATGGTTTGTACCAAATCTTCATTGTTCTCTGACCTGGTCATGGTTTCAAGCATGTGCCGCAACATAATGGCCTGTGCCTCAGCCTTCAACTATACGTCATTTTAGGCTATTAATCATAAACGACACTGTGCATATTAATGTCTTCAGTTCCTTTTTTGATGAATGCTGACACGGCCTAGCAATTCTAATACGGTGTTGTTTTACCCATTTTTTTGATCTTGCCTCTGTGAATAATATACTTGATTGAGACCATGTATTGAATCCTTGCAGTCATTGCTCTGTGACCCCAATCCCAATTCTCCTGCAAATTCTGAAGCTGCTCGGATGTTTAGTGAGAATAAGCGTGAGTACAATCGTAGGGTTAGAGAAATTGTGGAGCAGAGCTGGACGGCAGACTAACCCAGCCTTTGTGATCTGGTGAGGAAGTCCAAATATCCTTGAAGGTTTCAAGGCATGCGTCGAGTAACATGGGCACTTTAAGAATCTGGATCCAGATCCAAACTTTATCAACTCCTCATGTATTGCATATTGCTTCTCTCTCTATTTGGAATGTTAGTGCTTCTATGTTTCTGATGGGACCTTTCCTGCATTGTTATTAGGCTTGTGAAAAATAGAAATTTGTGTAACATTTTGCATTGAATTAGTGTGCAATGTCTTGGCTTTGCTTTAAAAGTTTGACTCTGCTGTCTGACTTGATTCTACGCAGTGGAAAATATCATCAATTATAGTATTGAGAAAGATATTCCGTTTCTGTGGGATTAAAGGGATCAGGATGCGGCACCAGTTGGTCTTGGTTCCAGCCATATTATGAGTTATTACCTCTGTCGGTTAATTACATAATTACATCTGACATGATAATTGGGCTGAAAATACTACGTTCGGGCCTGGGAAAGGTAAATTAGATGTTAATAGACTGTTGTTTCACACTGAACATGCACGTTTAACTTATATGCTAGTAGTGCACGTAGAGCCCAGCTCCCTTGCAAGTGATATGAGGTTTTCGGCATACTTATCTTCATTAATAGATATCTTGTTTCGACAGTGGTGCACAACCCGGCTGGGTGAATTGATGATGCGGCTGCATGGATTGTCATTGTAATGTTTATGTAATTCGTATTGTTGAGACTTTGACTGCTTATAGGATTTATTTCAGATCTCCAAGCTACTACATATTCTGATATGGACTTCGTTTCTTCGGCCAAATTTGTGATGCATGGCATCAAAATTAGACCCAAATGTGAGCCAAGTTTTCACTCAGAAAAGGTAATAGAGAACACTATTATTTATGTAAATCAAGATTTGTATTACAATACTAAAACAAATTCCATTGTAGAGCACAATTACCAAAAATTAGTACAGAGGTCTCCACACAAAAATAAAAAATAGAAACTGAAGACAAGCCCATAAATAGGAGGCAACATCTCCCACTTACTCCTCCGTCAGACTGATATCGTCAGTCGGCAAAGCAACCTATGAAAGAAAAACAGGATGGACGGAAGAGTGTATCAGTTATAATCCCGGGACAAGCCTGAAACTTTTACCATGGAAGTTTAACACAATTGCAGAACATGCTTTATTAACTGCAACATCCACAATTGATTAGAGTCTACAGAGGTTACTATGTAAGTCGATATACATTCTCCCAAGCACCATGACTACCTCGTTATTAGATTTAATACAGCATATAATCAATAAGAAAAATCAATTTGCCTTCGGATCAGAACTTTACCGCATTTTCTTTGTCCTCTTCAGATGCAGCTACGACAGCAGCTGAAGGGCTGACTGGAACCGTAGATAAAATTATCAATTGTGTCAACTACATACATTGATAATTACAGAGAAGAAGAATGTAAAAGGGAATTAATCCATACACTTGCCTTTATCAGGAGCAGCTTTCTTTCCCTGCAGTTTAATCCTGTCATTTTCTTTACCAGTTTTTTGCTTAGTTGGCTTCTGGGGTATCCTCTCCGACTTGTGCACAGACCTTGCATTTGCCACACCCTTCTTCGAAGGTGCCCTCGTTCTGGCTGCGGTAGTATTCTTCACATTGATGACCTTGTTGGCTGATGCAGCAACTGTGGGCACTTGAACAGCATCAGCATTCAATGGCCTGGGTCTCAATTTCCTAGTTGCCGTCGTGGAAGGTAAGCTGTGCACTTCATCATCAGATGAACGGGTTCCCTCTTCCGGCACATGCGAACAGGTTTCAGAGACCTGCACCTGCTCTTGATTGTCTGAGATATTATAGGTCACAAACAGTTCTTTCAGACTCTCTCCAATTTCACCCAAGTCATGACGACGCACATATGATTTAAGTTCATCCCGCATCCGTTGAAGCGGCTGGGGTTGATGGCAGTTGCAAAAAAAAGAAAAGAAAAAAAGAAAAAACACCCAAAGAGCATTTGACATCAACATATCTAACATTATATATATATATATGAAACATAAGCTAGAAGAGTTCTTAACTACACTTGTGCTGAAGTCTGAAGCACGAAGATTACATACCTGACATCCAGCTTCTATGGCCAGTTTGAAGAAACCAAGCGAGATTGAATGCTTAGCAGCTGATTCAGAGAGCTTAATCTGTGATAGCCAATACGAAGTGGAAGAGAGTGCAGAGAACCTCTTTCGGCTTGATGCTCTTGAAATTTCAGAAAAACGTGTTTCACTTTTGGATTGACCATTGTTAGATCTCTTTATTCTGGCCTCAGGTATTGGAGTAATGCTCCTAGCTGTTCTTGGGAGTGGATGGGCCGCTGACTTTGAAGGAATGGAAAGCCTTTTGGGTGGCTTGCCTGATCTGTCCTCGCTGGAGAGATCAAGAACTCCCACACTTTTGCTTACAGCCGATGCAGGTGTTCTCCTGAAAATAAAAAAATAAAAAATAAAAAAAAACCCCAACAAGTGAATCAGCATGTACTATGTCCTCAGGTTCATTGGTCTGCAAGCAGGGAAAATCCAAAGATCCGAAATTTCAATTTAGGATCCCTCAATGAAGCATCAAAAATTGAAACGTAACACCCTGAAATTGTAATAAAAATGGTAGTAACAAATCTGTTTTTCATCTCTACTGGGATTGCCGCGAACTTGTAGTTCAGATGGTAATGACAATATATCGGCAAAATGAAACTCTTTCTCAAACCAATTGGTTTAGGTCTAAAATGTCTTTAAGAAAATAATAAAACATCTCCTGAGATTATAAGGAAAGAAAGTAAACCTCATTTGTCTTGTCTCCATATCATATTAACCCATGCTCGTACAAGCATTTCCTTTGCAAAATTTTTAAAACAAAAAAAAAGAAAGGAAAATAAAAAAAAAAATAAAAAGAGAAATTGCTACCTCCTCCGAGAAGCAGAAGCAGTAGACAATTCATTCACCGGCGGCTTCTCGTCCTTCGATTTGGTCGCCGATCTCAACGGATACCGCAGCTTCGATTTCCCCCCTTTTAACATCAAACGACAACTAACTAACGTCAATCCACCAAACAAAACAACCAAACACACACACACACACACACCCACAAAAGGACAGACAGCAGGGTTTCGTACCAGAAACAACAACAACAGCATGTTGTTGTTGTGGTCGTTTTTGTGGCTCTTTGATAGTCTCTTTTTCCATGAAAACTGACCGATCAGACAACCTCGCGACTCCGCTTTGTGAGTATTTGGTTCCCTTTCCAGACCGAGGCAAAACAAAGAAAACACTGTCAGACACAGGGATTGCAAGAGTGATCTTTGTCTTTATATAAAAGAAATTGAAAGGTTTATATATATATATATATATATAAGGATAAGGATTTTTTTAATCTTAAATTTTTAGATTTTTTTATATTTGAGTTGTAAAGTTTTTTGACATTTTATTTGAATTCTAAATTTTTTGATTTTCTACTAAATTAGTCCATCTATTTAACAAAAGTGATCAATCTATCAAAATATAATTTTAACTTTACAAAAAATTATTTTAAAAAGATTAAATATATGAATTGAATGTCTTTTTTATAAAAAAATATACATATTGCTTATTTAATTTGTATATTTGTTGATTAAAAAAATATTTAATATGTATATTTTGTTGATGAAAAAAATATTTAACTCATGTATTTAAACTTTTTTAAATGATTTTTATTAAATTAAACTCACTTATTAATAGATTGACTACTTTTCATAATTTAAAGGACTGATATAGTAAAAAATTAAAAGATTTAGGACTCAAATGAAATGTTAAAAAGATTTAGAACTCAAACGTAAAAAAATCTAAAGGTTTAGAACTTTAAAAATATTTATCCATATATATATATATATATTCTTCTTTTTTTTTTTCTTTATTAAAGAGAGAACGCCGTTTTTCCTTTTGACAATTGCCGTTTAGGCGGGAAAATGTGGGGAAAATGAAAAACAGGAACCAAAACCGTTTCTCCACCTGGGAATCGCCATGCCCAATCTGCAGTTCCCGTGGATCTTTGACACCTGGCAACATTGTACGCGTGGCGATCATAGGGACTGAGTAGAGCTTGATAGTTTCTTCGTGGGGCCCATCATTCTTGCTTCAAAGTCCATGTATCAATCAAGCAAGCAAGCAAGCAAGTAGAAGTCCGTCGGTTTTTTGAAATTTGAATTTCGAAAAAATGTGGCCGTTGTACAGAAGAAACGGCCCTTCTTTTCTTTTTTGGACGGTTGAGATGGGGATAGAAAAATGGGCCCATTGGCTAGTTGGCGAGAACTGTGGGCCATTTGGAGATTTGATTAATCGTTTGGGCTACAGGCCTATGCAACATGGAGCACGAACAGATGTACGGTTCATACTATTCAAAAACAAAAAATAAAAATAAAAAAAGGAGTAATCATTAATTATTTTAACTTTTGTTTCTAATGGCATTTGAGAAATGGTAGACTAGAAAAATGCAACGGAACGAAAAGTTGATGGAAAGTGTGTAACAGAAATTTTTTTCCTCATCAAAATTATAGCTTGAAATTTGTTTTCAAACATTTAAGAGAAGTAATTTTGTTCTTGAATCTTTTCATTCAATTTAAAATTGTGTTTTCAAAATTATTATAAGTCAACTAGAATTTCATTTTTTAAGTGAGGATATAAAGAATTTTTTTTTTCCTCAAGATAATTATAGCAAATGAGAATTGTGACTAATCATATAAGTTTTGGGATGGGGACTCGAATTGATCTTAGAAATAAGACAGCAGCGAGCTTAGTCTAGGCAAAACTCTGAGACTGGGGCATTGGGCTAGGCTCAAAATAGAGAACGCCTTGTACCTATAAGATAAAGAAACTAAATATTGAGTGATTACCTAATATTAGTATTTTTGATATTTAAAACAATACAATAATTAAGAATAATTACTAATGTGATTAATGAGTAATAAATGCATACATTGAACGTGTAGTTAAAGTTAGTATTTATAGCCAAATTTATATGTATATATGTGGAGTATCTCTGAGGTTTTTTTTTTTTTTTGTCTTGTCTCCGAGGTATATTTTTTTTGTTAGAAGTGAAGGTACCTTTGTTTATTGGGCCTAATGTTGGGACCGGCGAGAACTATGCTAGGATTTTCGTAACAGTGACCAATTCAGTAGAAAACATACCAATACTATTCTACTTTCATGTACTGTATCTACGCGAAGTTACTTGAAAATTTTTAAGAGATATTATCTGCAATTCACACAAATAATTTCTATTTAGTTAACTGAACGAAGTATAAAAGATAAATTTATTAATTCCAATTTTAATATACGTAACATAGCATATTAAATAATCTAAGTAACAACAGCTCAGGAAAATATGTGCACCAAATTGTCGACAGACTAGCAAATATTCAGAGCACAAGACTTTATATTTTGAAGAAATTCGAAGGTAAATCATGGCCTTGGGCCATACGGGTCCAACAATAACAATAAACTAACTACCATTACTTTTGTTTTATGCTGACAAGAAGAAAATAAAAGTACTAAAAAAATAAAAATAAGAAAACTATTCGAAGAAATGACAACCCATCTCCACAATATTAATTTGTAACAGTGAGAACAGTTTAAGCGGTGGTAAGTTCTAAATCTCTAAAATAAAAGAATTTAAACATCTAAAATTAATCATAAAATTTACACAATAATTTTTTTTCTCTCAAAATATAGTATAATTTACAATTTCACCAAAAAACTTGTCAATCTTGTGCACTCAACAATCATGTATCGGTAAAAATCATAGTCCCACTCCGACTTGGTGATTTCTTGTGGCGATAATAGAAAATCAGATTTCACAAAATCCCTTGTGCCTTGCATCAAGTAACTACCATTACTTCAGCAAACGTTACCTGATGCTTATCATTTTTTCTTTTGGAAATCCCAAAAAAAAAAAAAGCATAGTACAGATGTTAGCATGGTTGTGATGTCCTCAGGCCAAAGGTCTCGTTAACCTCCTAATTTAACCTTGTACTGAAAGAATTTGTTATCCTATCAAACATTATGGTATAATAGTATCGTGTCGAACATATTAATTAAAAGATTTTGAGTTTGAGTATACTTAGAGTGTTCAATAAAATTAAATCTACATACTTTACTTGATACTGAATTTACTGTAACATGTTAAAAGTTAAATCAGAAATTTAATAATATTAAAATAAAATACAATACTTTTTGACGAAATTATTATAACTATTATAACGTAATGCCGCTGCCTCATTTTAATTCACAAAAAAATAAAAACATCTAAGTATTGGTTATGTCGGGAGAGACTCTACTGCAAGTAATTGTGACGAATGTCTGAAACTCAACAATCACACGTCTACTCATATATTGTTGTTTTATTGAGAGAGTGTAGTCAAAAGAAATAAAAACTTAAGTCAAATAGATATAAACACCTTAATTAATCACCAAACTCACATACAATTACCTCATAATATATTTCTATAGAAGTTTTTATTATGCAATATCATACCATCAAGTCATTGTTATTTTAAGTTGTTGTTAAATAACTATTAATATATAATATATCAGATGAAATATATGATACATAATTTAAAATATATAATTTTTAATAATAATATAGGATATATCAAATAAAATTATACGATATAATATAAAAATTATTATAATAGTAATAAAAAAATAAAAAATTATTTATTTATTAAAAAATTATTAAATTAATATTTTAAAAATATTTTTTAAATATTAAAAAAAAATTTGGTTGCAGCATTTGTACTCATCACGTGATTGAAATTAGAAGAAAATTAATTAAAAGGAAAAATAAATTCTAGGCGCGGGGGGTTGACACTCTGACAGGTGGAGGCATCACTTTCTCGCCACTCCCCCGGCTGCACAGAGTGGCGCCCATGCGCCAGCTCAGCAGCACCACCAGCCCTCCCCTTCCTCCACTATTTAACTTTTCACGCTCCAACACTCGCCACCCAAAGCCGTTTCCCTGAATCTGCCGTCACCTCCGGACGTCCCAGATCATCCACGCTCTCATTAAGGCGCGTAAAAAGCAACGAATCTTAGATTGGAGGGTACAACCGTAATTTCGATCATGCGCCAGAATAAATAAGCTGTTCCCGAAGCAACTGCACCTCACGGCCCCACCCACCAAAACGCACCCGATTTCAAATTTAATTTAACTTAAGCCTATAAAATCCCCTGCACTCGTGCCCACGGTAAGACCTCACTTCTCCTTAAATCACGCCGTAGAAGGCAGTTGTAAGTGGCTTTTGTTTTTGGTCAAAAAAAGGGTAGTTGAATGCCCAATTATTCTTGAGTTAAGAATAATTTGACGATAATTTTTTATAATATTATACTAAACAGTTAAATCTTCTTCTAACATTTATTCTTATTAAGTTTTAAATTTATAATCTTGCAAGTGAAGTTCGCTTAACGTAAATTTAAGTACTACCCGAGTCCACTCACATTGGCAACACGAATGGCAACTAAAATGAGCTCATTTGCAGGGGATAATTAATTGAAGCTCACTAAACCCTTATAAAAGTTTTAAAATGTCATTTTTGTTTTTTGGCAACATAACTAAAGAGTGGAGAGAGAGGTCAGCGGTGTAGGCAGTAGGTGACACCCACACAAACACACACCAGAGGCAGTTTGCTTCATTTTGAAAACAACACTCACTGGCTTACTCATGGTACTTTCTCTCTTCATCTCTCACATTTTCTTCCTGTTTGGTTATAAATTTGCTTTTTATTATTTGCTTGTCTACTTCACTTATTTGAACTTTCTGTCTTTTTTTTTAAAAAAAAAACTTTAAAATTGGTGATTTATGATGTGGGAATGGTAGATTTGGATCTCTTCATTTCTGCATTAGTCAGGTGAGTAACAGATCTGATCCATCTCCAAACCCATTTGTCTCTTTAGTTTTTTTTTTTTTGAGTTATACTGCTCTATTGTTGGACTAGATCTTTGCTTCTTCCACTTCACTTATTTTCCTTTTTTTTTTTTTTTGAATTTTTTGTGTTTGCTTGTTTGTTGTTTTTATTCATTTTGGTTCTTTTTTTATGTCTAGTGTGATGGCTCTGTGAAATTTCTAAGCATGCTTGAATGAAATGTAGGTGGGAAATTTTATTTATTGACTTATGTTTGATAAATTCTACAATAAATGTGTTTTTCTTATTCACAAAGGGTTGTGATTGGAATTGGATTCCAGTAGTAGGCATGCTTGATTTATGTAACAGTTCCAGAATTTTTTTTTTAATTTTTTTTTTGTTTTTCCTTTGGAGGAACTGTATCTGGAAGTGGGTTTCCGGGTTAGCTTCTAAACTAATAAAGAAAATTAGAAGAAGCACAATAAGGGTTTCATTTCCTCGCCTTAGCATCCGATAAATTTTTGGTGAAAATTGCTTATTTCACAAAGGGCATTGCAGTGAACATATTTATTCTATGAATTTTGCATGCGGCATGTCATTTTATTGCTTTGAATTGTGCAGTATTAGTTTTCTTGGATATGGGAAAATCACCGGGAAGATGGATCAAGACTGTCCTATTCGGAAAGAAGTCGTCCAAATCTAACACTGGAAAAGGAAGAGAGGTAATTCAAAGCTAACTGTTGCAAAGTTGACAGCTAGTGTTTTAATGATCTATTCAACAACTATCGGGAAATTAGTTGAGTAGAAATTGTGGTTCAGACCTCATCATATCTTATGGTGGGTTCACAAGTTTCCTGCTGTCTTAAGACATTGAATGTGTTTTTAAGTGACGCATACTGCCGACTTCTTGGTTAGCTTATTGTTTTACATTTCGAATGTTCAATCTCAGATTTACGCTGGGAATTTTTTTGCTGAAGACATTCTTGTTAAATGTGTACTTAACATGCTTAATACCATGGTCTATGTACTCTTTCTGATTTTAACATTTGTCTCGTGTAGAAATTTGGTAATGAGAAGACAACTTCCGTCAAAGCATCAGAAGCTGATGCTATCTTGGTTCCTTCGGTGGTCTCACATCCCTCCCTTAATACAACCAATAGAACTGAAAGGAGATCAGAACTAGACAACAAGGAAAATGAGAACTTACCGCATGAGGACCAACTATTCTTACTAGGAAATCAAGATGAAAATTTACAAGGATCCTTAACTCAAGACAAACCATCTGATCCTGAAAAACTGAGGGAAGAGAGAGCTTCAACACTTGCACAGGCTGCTTTTAGGGGTTACTTGGTAATCCATGCTCCTTTCAATTCTTGTCTGTTAATTAGACATGCAAATTCTGTTATCATGTGCATGTGGGCCCTTTTTATGACTTGCTGTGCACACTCTATATGAAGTGGTACTTGTCATGCCTGCCTCTCAAATTTTGGTTCTTTACCAAGTAATATATTGTGGATTATCTTTTAGTTTTAGTTGAGGAATTAGTTAGTCTAACTTCTAGGATAGTCAGTGTAATTTTTCGTTGTAAATGGTTTGCCATATGGTCCTCTTATGGAATTATAATGTTGAAGGTAGTAATACTTTCTCTAGTATTCATGTTGGGGCCAAGAAAAGAAATGTAGGCACTGCATACATGAGCATTGTATCTCCTAAATGTTTCTGTTTTTTTTTTTTTTTCTTTTTCTGATATTCTAACCACATAATACTTATCTTCTGGTTGTCATCTATGCACTGATATATGTTTGTCTTGTGAAGGCTCGTAGGGCATTTAAGGCCCTTAAAGGCATAATAAGGCTACAAGCAGTCATTCGTGGGCACTTAGTTAGGAGACAAGCTGTTGCAACCTTGTGCTGTATGCTGGGAATCGTCAAGTTGCAGGCACTTGCTCGTGGGAAAAAGATTAGGAGCTCAGATGTTGGGCAAGAGATTTATAAAAAGTGCACTCAGGTGGAGACTCTGCTAAATTTTTGAGAAACCACATCAGTCCTCTGCTACTTATCATGCATTGTTTCATATGTTATGCACTAAGGAGGAAGAAATTCTATCTTCGTTCCCCTCATCTGCTTAGACTTTGATTGTGTGAGCAGCTGATCTGAGTGATATGCATACATACATACATACATATATATATATGATATATACATACCTATTGTACATTTAAATGATATTAGTTTACAATAATTCCTTTTTTGGAATTTTATGTGTGTGTGTGGAGAGAGAGAGAGAGAGTCTGGTTGGAGGTTATTAATATAGTGCAAAGGTACCCATCTATTAACCTCTGGGTGGAGGTCTTTGTAAACAAAGAGCGCATACTCCATGTAAAGATACTTAACTGGTTTTCTCCCAGGCCCTCAAAATTATTTTGTGGTCCTTGGCCTGATAAATTGGCAATTTTATGTAGTGAATTTCAATTTTATTTGGTGAAATGATTGTTCATTTTTATTATAGTCTTCATCTGGTACGAGGAAAACTTCATGAACTACGCTATTGTTGAATTCACATATTTTGACCAGATAAACTAATTGGTGGCTTTCATGTTGCAGTTTTTCTATCAATTCATATTTTTTTTACACTTTTGTCAGGATAGCAAGCTTGTTAATTCTAACGGAGTTAGCATGTCTATCCGAATCTCAGAGATGTCAGGGAATGCTTTCATTCGCAAGGTAAGAACCGTGAGGCATTGCATGGACTATTAGACATTGCTTATAATCAACAATGGCTAATTTATGTACACAATAAGGCCTTTATAGAGGAAATGCGAAGCCTTGTCCCAGCTTATGTGCTCCATCCAGTTGGGATGGTGGTATATTTAGAAGGAAAGTTTCACATGAATATTGTGTGGAACATGTGAGCCTTCTCTGAATGAACAATAAGGAGGGAGACATGAACCAAAAGGAGACCTCACCTGCCAATCTTCAATGATATTTTGAAGTCTGTGAGGTCAGAAAATTTCTGGCATTTAAAAAATTATTTTGCAACATATCTAATGGATATTACAATGGTGCCATCCCTCCCAAGGTTCAAGAGAAACATCTGAGGCCGTGCTTGTCAGATGAAGTGACAATGGCTGCGTTTGCCATTACATGGTCCTATGTGCAGGGATAGCCATTTGTCATGTTGAGATTTAACATAGTTGGGGCCCTCATGAGGATCTTTTGTGGCATCTATAATCCTATTATTGTCATGTTTTCATGATTCTATCCTGTGGTTGTTTCTGCAGCTTCTTGTCTCAGCACCCACCGTGATGCCTTTGCGCCTCTTTTATGATTCTGGGGAACCAAATTCAGTCTCAAGCTGGTTAGAATGCTGGTCAGTTTCCAACTTTTGGAAACCTGTTCCACAACCTAAGAAACTTCCACATGCAAAAATGCAGAGGAAGCATGTTAGTGGCCAAACTGTGGATACTGAAACCGATAGGCCTAAGCGCAGTGTTCGTCGGGTTACTGCTGCAAATATTGATAATAACTCTGTGCAAGCAGCCTCTGAATTTGAGAAACCCAAGCGTAATTTGAGGAAAGTTTCAAACCACCCAGTAGATACAGTACAGGAGAATCCGCAAAATGAGCTTGAAAAAGTAAAACGCAACTTGAGAAAGGTTCATAACCCAACACTAGAAAGCTCTGTTCGGTCAGAGGTTGAAGTTGAGAAGCCAAAGCAAAGCTTAGAAAAGGCATCTCGTGCAACAGGTGATAATATATTGGGACTGAGCATGGATAATTCAGGTGAGAAAATAAAGAATGAAAGCACCTTGGTAACCTCCAAACAAACTGATTTGGCGGGAAGCTTGCCAACCTCAAACACTGTTGATTTGCCAGTTGTTCAAACAATCCCAGTGCCAAACAATGAGACATCTGAAGAACCACAGAGAGATGAAGCTTTTGTCGAATCAAAGGCTTCAGTGCTGAGCGATGGGAAGTATGAGGATGCTTCTGTGACAAATGGAGATTTAGGTTGTAAGGAGGATCCAACCAGCAACGAAAATCCGAAATCTGGCCGGAAAACTTCGAGTGCATCAAAGCAAGAACGTGCAGAGAATGGGTTGCAGAGTAGTCCAACACTGCCAAGCTATATGGCAGCAACTGAATCTGCAAAGGCAAAGCTGAGGATACAAGGTTCTCCAAGGTTAAGTCAGAATGAATCTGAGAAGAATAACATTACGCGGCGTCATTCTTTGCCATCTTCCGCTAATAGCAAAGTTAGCTCTGAGTCACCAAGGACCCAGAGAGCAGTTAATGCAGGTGCTAAATTGGGGAATAAAGGTGAGAGGTCGCTGTTGTCTTTGAGAGATGGGAATGGTAACAAAAAATATATCTTGTATTAGAATTACCTTTTCTTCCATTTACATTCAGTGCATACAAATGAATTGGAATTTGTAATAAGGACAATCTTTTTACTGAACTCTTACTTTGTCCTGAATTTTTTTTTTTATTTTAACTCAATGCTGGCTATTGTTTGATTGTGCAGCAAAAGGAACCCAGGTGGAGTGGAGGAGGTAACTTGGTTGAGCCGCGGTTTTCCAGGAGCCAGCTTAAGGATTCTTGGCTTTAATGGCAGTTGCTTCCTCTGTCTCTGGTATACGATTATGTTGTAAAAACTGGGAACTTTGTGCTATAGTTTGAGATATCTTGGCGGAGTCCTTTTACTTGTTCACGAGTGAATGTACATCATAGGTTTTGAACTTTGTGATGCTACAATCATACATTACATTAATTTCTCAGCGGGCTTGGTTTGGACTGATTTCTAATCGTTTATATTGTAATTCCCACTTTTCTTATTGTCCGTGTTTCCCTGTCCTGGATGTAACTCTTGCTGTGCTTGGCTACTCGCCATTATTTTCTTCCGTGCTTGCTGGATATTTAATTTATTCCTTGGAGTTCATGGTGCCTCTGTACCCTTGAGAATATGCTTGACAAACAGATCATTACATTCGATCTTTTACAAACGAGACAAAACTGCCAACTCAAGTTAAACAACTCTTATTTTGTGATTTGAACAGTTGGGTTTGGAGGAATGGTTCATTACATTCTAATTCGTGGGAGATGTATTTTTTTCTATGACTGAAAAGTTAAAAATTGAATAAAAAAAGAAAAAAGACAAATGAACAAATTAAGAATGTAAATGAATAATTGAAGAAGATTGAGAGTAGTTTTGGGTGATTTTATTATAATTTTTTATATAATTTCTCTGTTATGTTGTAATACTGCAGAAGCTGGTAGAGATGTTATTTGATGCCAAGAGCTTTGGATAGAGATAATTTTAATTAGCAATGAGCAAGACCTCAACAATGGCATAAAAAAGGGTAACCAAGTGCATTTAGGACCCGTCGAGAGTTGAACAGCATGCAACAATAACAAAAGTTAAATTAAACACTCTCTAAAATTTCTCTTGTATTTTATTTTATTGTTATTTTTCTTCCAAAATATCTTTTACATAAATATTTTAATCAACGGCGAAAAACAAAAAAAAATCGTTGATCAAATCTTAAAATGATCTCACTTATCTATTCTTCTATATCTATCGTTACGCACTACTTATCCTTATTTTCTAGAGTTTCGCTATAATCCAAACAACCTTCCTATATATACGTTGTTTGGCATTGGAGTTTGAGACACCCTTTTGATCAACTTAATCGATTTGATTGATACACAATCGTGAAGATGTCGTCGTCCCCTTCTTCTGTTTTTTGCTTTATTTTGCTTGCCTCCTTGTTGTTGGCCAATAACAATGGCTGTCAAGCACAGAAAAATATTGGAGTATACGAATTGCAGAAAGGGGGCATGACTGCCAAGTTCACTAATTATGGTGCAATTATGCTTTCTTTTGTTATCCCAGATAAAAAGGGTACTCACTCTCCCTTTCTATAATTTTTTTTTTTCTTTTCTCCTTTTTTTTTTTCTTTTTTCTTTTATGTTTTGTTGGGATCGGAACACTCAACTTTTTTTCTAACTTTTGGTCAGGTGGCCAACTACGTTAGTTAGTTGGTTTTTGTGTTGTTAGTTTCAATGTTTTTAACTTTTTTTATTCTTTTATTCAGGCAATTTGAACGACGTCGTTCTTGGGTATGACTCGATCGACGAATATAAGGTTCTATTCGTTTTATCTTCCTCTTTCCTGTTTTCAACTCACTCAAATTTTTTCTTCTCTCCGTGTAATTCTGATTAAATGGGATTTAGCACTAACATGGGAGGAGCCTAATATATGAAGATATAATCAATTAATGTTTAACTTTGCACTTGCAGAATGATGGAACTTATTTTGGAGCCATTGTTGGACGTGTTGCCAACAGAATTGCAGGGGCTCAGTTCAGTTTAAATGGTACCCACTATGAGTTGGTACCTAATGAAGGGAAGAACATGTTACATGGTACACACACAGTATCCAAATTTTTATCTGTTGTTTTAATGAAATTTTGAAATTGATGTGTACATATATATATATATATATATATATATATATATATAAATTGTCATTGTTTGTTTAACTGGTAAGAGGTGGTATGTTAGTTCAAATTAGTTTTCTTTGAAGCGGGCAATTTCTCCTCACATAAACATTTATTCCCCAAAAAAAAAATAAAAAAAAGGGGAAATTGACATATATAGGGATATTGGTTCATGTCTTGCTATCATCAGGTGGCCCCAAAGGATACAGTGATGTTATATGGAGTGTGTATAGCTACAAGAAGGATAGCCACATAACATTCACCTATGACAGCTTTGATGGCGAGGAAGGTACATAACACTTTTTCTTGAAACTTACTTTCAGATTCTGTTGTATCTAGACAATTATTACGTATTGGATTGTATATGCATTGACAGGATAACAGTCCCAACAAATTCTGTTTGATTTATCAAATTCTGTTTGATTTATCGAGTTCTTATTTTATTTTTTGTTTGAGGATTAATTATGAACTAGGACAAGCATGTTATAGTAGGTTATAAATCTCAGTTAAAGTCCAATTTACTGGAAGTTTGTTATCATAAAATGAAGAAGCATATCAAAAACTCTTAACAATGGATTTTGCTGCAGGGTTTCCCGGTAATGTTTCTGTCTCAGTGACATATCTGCTGATTGGCACAAACAAGTTAGGCTTGAAAATGGTAGCCAAGCCCCTTGAGAAGCCTACTCCAGTGAACCTGGCCTTTCATGTTTATTGGAATCTTGGTGGCCATACCAGTGGGAACATCCTGTCTAACATTGTCCAAATCTTTGGATCAGCAATCACTCCAGTGGATGATGATCTCATCCCCACTGGAAAAATTCTCCCTGTGAAAGGCACGCCTTATGATTTCAGCAAACCCCACAAGATTGACACCATGTTCAATCAGCTATCTAATGGATATGATATCAATTATATGTTAGATAGCTCGGATTCCACTCATCTGAGGAGGGCTGCAGTGGTTCAGGAGCCTGTATCTGGGAGGAAACTGGAGCTGTGGACTAACCAACCTGGGGTGCAGTTCTACAGTGGTAATCAATTGCATCAGGTTAAGGGTAAAGGCGGATTCGTTTATCGACAACATGCTGGACTTTGCCTTGAAACTCAAGGGTTCCCTGACTCTGTCAATCACCCCAACTTCCCTTCCCAGATTGTGAATACTGGAGAGACTTATGAGCATGTCATGCTCTATAGGTTCACAGCCGAGTAGATTTCTTCAACTACACACTGCACTTAGGTTCGTCTTTTTAATCCGTTCATTGGATGAATAGTTAGCATAGTTTCGGTCATTCTGTCCAAAGACAATTCGTTTTTCAGCACCAATTTGATGGATTTTCATTACTTGGTTTTTTTTTTTGTTTGAATCTTTACTTTTTATCCGGGTATCATCAAGCAGTTAGGTGTGTTATATTAATTTTATTGCAAAATAATGGATCTTTCCTTGAATACTTGCTCCTCTATTGGACCAAAAATGTGAATGTCCAAGGTAACAATAATCTGGTTGGTGTATCCTTTTCATTTGTCACCAACAGAAGTTTTAACTAACGTAATTTGATGAACTGATTGTGAACCAATAACAAATTACAACAAACTGGACACAACTAGTGAGCATTGCCTCTTAGGAACCATGATTAAAAGTGCAAACTGAAGATTGCTCAATTTTCAAGTAACTTGCCAATGCAAGCGATTTTATTGCTGGAATTAGGCCAGCTTTTCAATGAGGAAAAATCCCTGTTTGACTTCATGCCTACTTGATCAAGGAAGTAGGAACCCAATTCCCCTTTAACCAATAGGCTAAATCCATCTATTCCAGAATTCCACTTGGTTGAAGACGCAAAGCAATGAAAAGGGAAAACATGGCAAAAAAAAAAAAAAAAAATTCAATGAAAAAGATAAGAAATAATAGTCACCAAACAATTTATTCCAATTGCAAAATTTAACTTCTTGACATTTATTCCAATTGCAAAAATTAACTTGTTGACAATTAGTTTTCTGCAGACGAAATGGGCAATGACTAGAGTTTAATTAACCAAGACCAGGCATCTGAAACCGGCACAGTGGGCAAAGACTGCTCTTCTCCAGCCAAATCTTGATGCAATTTTCATGATAGACATGCGAGCAAGGCAAGCGGGAAGTGTCTGTTCCGACCAAGATGTCTTCCAAGCAGATCACACAAGGCTCTGAATGACATGGAACAAATCTCAGGTCCTGCAAGTTGAAGAACTCCGTGAGAGCCTCCTCCGAGACAGTCATAGAGGACCGCTGAGAGCCAAGGCAGACAACAATTGTAACGATATTCTGGTTCAATCCGAAACCTTGGCGTGCACATTCCATGATTTTCTGAATCATAACCGGATGAGCAGATGCGGGCACATTCATCTGAGAAAGCACGTTGACTAAGGTAGACCAAGACATGCTGTCATGCATCAGATGGCTCTTGGCAACTGGGAATTGCTTGAACGTTGATGGCTCGTCCATTGCATATATTTCAATCAGGAACATGGCTTCTGGAAAGGATGAACTGCCAAGTTGTTCATCTTCTTCAACCAGCCATGCTTCCGTGAGATATTGGGTCTCTGCGGACATGATGATCAAGATCAGGAGAAGAGCAGAAAACAGTGGTAGATAACTTTGGTCAAGTGGACCAAAACTTCGCCTTTGAATTAAACCTTGGACTAATTTCTACAAGCCAAAGATTGGATCTTTATTGGTCTACGATGAAAGAAACAGTTGGAGAAAGAAAACAATGGCAGAACTTGAGTCTTTCTTTCTTTGATGATTGAGAGAACACGCTGGTTGTGTAATGGGTTTGGGAAGTCTTTGTCTATTTATAGAGGACAATTTTTTTTTTTTTTTTTCTGAGAAATGGGACAATAAGTAAAATACTAAATGGGAATTCCTGCTGGGTCTGGACTGCCATCAGGCGGTGTAATTACTAGTCATCGGCAGAGGTGTGACCTAAATGTTCAAAAACAAAATATTAATGTATAAAGAAAAATTAGGAATTTCTTAGTTAAAAAATTAACAGTTGAATTTTTTAATTGAGAGATCTGAAATTTGATTATTAATTTTTCTTGTTATCAATTTCATTTCCAATAATGATAGACTATCGAGACAAAAAAATAAACAAAGTTTAAAAATAATTATTTTATTGCTTCATGAAAAAAATAATAACTTATTCCTTTAATTAATTTCATTTTCAATAACGGTAGACTATTTCTATCGGCACAAAAAATAAACAAAGTTTAAAATTAAAATTTTTTATTATGTCATGAAAAAAAACAATAATTTATCGGTCTCCCAAAAAATATTATTATTTAAAAAATCATAAATTTAATCTCACTTTTGAACTTACTAAAATCTCTTAAACAGTGGAAGTACACAGATTGATGGGCCAACAATAAAATTTTTGAAATCCAAATCCTGCTTGGTATCTAAGCGGATCTTGTGGGCAGATTTCTCCCGTTTAGTGTAGGATTCACGTCCCCAAAGTAGTTTCTTGGAGATGAATGTGAATAATCTTTTGTTTTTTTCCATATCCTACTCCGAGATTACAAGAAGCCTAATAGCCTTCTGTTTTCCTTTTCTTTTAGAAAAACTTCTGGCCATTATTGTTGAGAGTTTCTTGCTTCCAATCTCTCTTTCTCTCGTCGTCCCGGTAAAAAGATGTCTGCAGAAGATTTGGAAATCTGTTGTCATCTAACCCCACTTAGCAAGATTGAACAAGAAGATGATTCTTTCCCTTGCGACATGTTCTGCTTTGAGTTTGTGGCCATGTTCATGAAATATAGATCACATTTAGAATTGCAGAGCGAAGAAGAAGATGATGACGATGATGTTGATGATTTACAGCTTTATGACTCGGACTGCGACACCTTGGAGTTCAATTTCCTACTAAAACGTGAAAGCTTGGTTCTTGACGAAGAAAGCTGCAGGTCTGCCATA
This sequence comes from Carallia pectinifolia, assembly GCA_037832335.1. Lineage (NCBI taxonomy): Eukaryota > Viridiplantae > Streptophyta > Magnoliopsida > Malpighiales > Rhizophoraceae > Carallia > Carallia pectinifolia. Next base: position 20,818,737 of record CM075448.1, on the reverse strand, counting down.
CGTAGCAGTCTTGTTGGAGAAGGAATCCCTGTTCGGCCATTCATGATTGACAGGATAGTTGATGGTGCTCGCCGGATGGCACAGGATAAATGTTACATGGGTCGCAGGGTTCTTCATCTGGGGGTGTCCATTGAACTTCCCCCAATGGATGTTGATGGTGATGATCATGATCATGATGATAACCTACGCAATGAAGATGATGAAATGTTGAATATGGTGCCTGCCAGTAAATCGTCCATTGAGGCATTGGAGAGAGTGAAAGTTGAAGGCTACGCAAGACAGTGCACAATTTGCTTTGAGGAGGTCTTAATTGGGTCTGAAGCTACTTGGATGCCTTGTTTTCATCAGTTTCATAGTCGGTGCATTTGTGGTTGGCTTGAGAAAAGTAGGGTCTGTCCCTTGTGTAGGTTTGAGCTTGCATAGTTTGCTAGGAATTTTTCGAATCAATAGGAAAAGTCCTGTTTGAAGAGGATACTTGGACAGGAGGTTAATTAACCAAGATTCAGAAGCTGAAATTTCGACTCGACCTTCAACAAGTTCAATCTTGTAATTTGCCCTTATGAGAATGTTAAAGTAGGAGTTCATGATTGACATTTCCTTAAGCTTCACAAAGTCTCATTATTATTCTTCAATGTACTTTCTTATTACTACATGTATAAATTTGTGATGATTTCAGGGAAAGGCTCCTTTTCATCCCCTTGGGATAGTTACTGCCATACTAATGTTCTTGTGGACAAGAAAAGGTTGAAGTCCTCCAACCTTGTAGTATTTTACTCAAGCTTTTTGGGTATGCTGGATTCTGTAATCAGTGCAGAGCAAACAAAATTCAGTTTCTAAGTCTCAATCTATCTTAAGCACCCTTTCTACTCAACTCAATATATAATTCGAAAACATCATCAGCTAGGTTAGCTAGACTGAACACCCTCTTGAAAAGATGAATTGGTATCGCGCGAAGAGAAAGCCGATTGGAATGAAGGCATAAGTAATTCTAAGCTAGAAGGTTTACATGCCCACGAAGAGAACAATTGAGCAAGCAAGCCAATAACTAAAACCAGCATCATATTTTTGAAGATCAGAAATCAAGGACATCTTGCATTGCTTCTATGCCAACAATTGCAATCGCTTGTATGTGGGATGACAAAATTGATGGTTATATTGATGAGGAAAAACAGAGAAAATAGTCTTTCAATTGCCTTGCAAGTCTCTTGTTTAACACAACATTGCGGCCGCCATAAAATGCATCAGACATTTTTTATGCAATGACTTTGCATGTTTGCTTGGGGCTGCTATCCCCATAATCCTCTCCAAAAGCATTGGCTGTATCATTCACAGTTGGCTTATAATTTGCCATTTCCTTGGTCCATTAAAGGCCTAGATACGCTCATATAATTTTGCGATTTCTGACTATTATATTATAATGCACACCTATATGCTGAACGCGCTGGTAAACTGCTCATCGTTCATGGGAATTTTCTATAAATTGGGAGTTCCTATATGATGGCAAGGGGCGTCTTTTGGGTGTAACATTTGTAGGTGAATGGCCACTCTGTCTTAGTGGAGACCTGGATCCAGGACTAACTATACTTTGCCCTGGGTGAGAGGAAGATCTGGGTTTGGCAGCTGCAATGTCTTCAAGAACAATCAGTACCTCAGCCATTCGTGGCCGGAGTTTCGCTTCGTTGATGCAATTTAATGCAAGAAGTGAAATCATGTAAGCCCCTCTCAAGGAATACCGGCCCTGCAACCTGGTGTCCATAACTCGAAACAACTTACGCCTATCGCCCAAATAAGGTTTTGTCCAGTCGACTAGGTTCTGCTCCAACCCAGATTTGCTTTTGTCAACAGCTCGGCGTCCTGTCAGCAACTCCAGCAATACAACTCCAAAGCTGTAGACATCACATCTTGTGGATAGATGACCTGTTCATTGGCAGAAAGTGCTTAATAAGAAAAAAAAAAAAACAATTCAATCTGTGCTTATTACCAACATAAACCAATCAAAGCATTGCTTCATGTAGTAGCAAATGCTTTTGGTTAGAAGCTTGCAACTACTGGTATGATTGGAAATCTAAAAATAATCATATACCAGTTGCAAAAATATCAGACAGAGAATACACCAAGTCCAGCATGTTTGCATTTGGTTTGATAGTTTGCTATTCAATGTAGTTGTCTAGAAAAAACTGCTTGTATGTATTATGTTGTCTACAAACCAAAGATCCTAAGAATACATGGAGCATTGGGAAAATGACAAAAATTCTAGACATCTATGGTTCATCAGAGGAGGTCTGCCTCGTGCACTAACACCCAAAAGGTTGTTCATATTTTCGCAGAAACTCTGATATAACAGCATGCTAAGGAAACTTGATTATTTGACAAATTCTAAGGAAAAGCACAGTTTTTCCTTATGAACGTAGTCTAAGGATTGGAAGTCTCACCATGTATTCTATAATTGGTCTGGAAACTCAAAAACACAGATGGGCGAAAGTTTTATAACAAAGCAATCCAACCAACCTGTAGCAATGTATTCGGGGGCAGCATAGCCTTGTGTGCCAATGACTCGTGTGCTAACATGACTACGATCACCAGTAGGACCGTCTTTTGCCAAGCCAAAGTCTGAAAGTTTTGCATTATATGCCTGTATAGATAACAAAGAAGGAGTTTTGTATAATACACCAAAAAAGCGATGACTAGATGGTGAGATCAGAAATGAGAACCTTAAGACTTTAAATTCTTTTTTTAAGGTTGTCCTTTCTACCCCATCCGCAATTGTATAAATTTTAAGCAGTTGACATATAGATTACCTCAAATTCAAATGTTAGTAAACCAAAGCATTGCTGTATTATTCTAGCCCACATACCTTATCTAATAGGATGTTGGATGTCTTGAAATCACGATATATAACTTGTGATTCAGAATCATGCAGGAAGGTCAGACCTCGAGCGGCACCTATGGCAACTTTCATCCTCACTGCCCAAGAAAGTGGTGGGGTGCCCTCTGAAAATAAAGCAGGTACGTATATAAGAAAAATGCCTCATTTCCTTGGAGTCAGGAACAACAATCTGACTATGTCCAAATGATTCAGCAAAAACATCCTTTTTGGATATTGCAAAGCAGGAGAAAAAATTAGAAAATGGAAAATCAGTCTGGCATATATGGAATTGAATTATCCTTCTAAGTTATTACTTCCAAATAGATGATCCTCCAGGCTGCCTCCAGGCATAAACTCATAGACCAAAAGCCGGTTTTCTCCATCTAAGCAATATCCAATAAGTTTGACCAGATTTGGATGACGCAATTGACTGAGATAGTTGACCTCAGACTGCAACCAAGAGGTAAAACATTAATGGACTTTGTCAAATGTTAATGGAAGAAGTGCTGAAAGGAATACAGAATAAGAAAAGCATGGAGATTACCAGCCACTCCCTATGACCCTGAGAACCTTCTGGCTTAAGCTTCTTGACAGCAACAACCAATGCATTACCAGGTGCTGCAGCACTTAAGGTTTGTTCATTAATCCGCCCTTTGTAAATATAACCAAAGCCGCCTTCTCCAAGAATCCTATCAGGACAGAAGTTCATAGTGGCATTCTTAAGCTCGCTAAGGGTAAAGGGTCTAATATTTGGTGAGGACAGCATGTCTCCTTCAGATATTGGAGTGGGAAGACCCACAGGGACACGTTTTTCAGCATTAGCTGAAATTTTTGGATTCAAAGGACTTGAAGAATGGACAATATCAGAAGTTTTTGCAACCCCTGAAAGAAGAAAGATCTCAGTAAAGTAAGAAAGGTAGTTCACTGATGATGAACATTGTCAGGAACGCGGGCAAGAGTACTGGCACAAACAAATTAAAAAAGGATCCAAGGTCCACAAAATGAGTGTCCTTCTTGGAATCCTTCTACAAAGTCTACAATTATTGTCATTCCCCATTGCTCCAACTAATGTAGCAGTAGTCCACTACTAAACTTTCCAAGGGAAAATGGACCCTTATGGCCTATGTGATATCTAACATCTTTTCTTCTTTGTGAAATTGTGAAGATGCTACCTAAGACTATTCAACAACCACAATGTCATCAAACATACTTGTACAAATCTATACTTTAGTCTATTTACTAAAAGGAACGAAAAAAAGACGAAGAAGTAGACTGGTTGATTAAGGAATATGGCAGAGAGTAACATTGTTTCGACGTTTACTTTTGCATATGATACGACAGAACAAGAGAGGAACTCACAAACCCATGAAGACTAAATTCACTGAAACTTGTTGGAAATTTGCCTTTGATGAGATGAACAGATGAAAACATTCGACGACAGTGGCTTAGCTAGGGACCGAGACTACTGTCTAAAATTTCAACGCAGTGAAAATCATTCTGTGAGACAGCCACATTCCAGTAAAACCCATCATGGATCCCCAACTTCTAAGTTGAGATCCCACTTTGGTAAAGGGAATTAATTACCTTGTCCCTTTTTGTTCCTCACAAAAATAAGACACAAAGGTGGTACGAGGTAAAACAACATTTGACAATATAATAAAGCTAGATATTGAATTCAACCAAATCCAAACCTCAAACCAATCAAACTCATACCCTTCTTATAGCAACCCCATTCTGACTATAAAAACAAAAAAATACGAAACCATAGACCAGAAACATAACCCATCAAAACAATGAGAAGAAAAGCAATCATATATATATATGATAAATCTCGAAAGATAAAATCTTGGAGAACAACCCACCACCCTCATCGGATGAAACAGATTTTTTTTTTTTTTAAAGCACACAGAAATAAAAAAGACGTTACCAGAAGGGGAATGCGGGGAGCTCGTCGTGGCTTCCACCTTTGTCTTGCGAATGCCAAAGCAATTCCCCATCATTGAATCAAAAATATCAATTCAAAGCTCCACCATTCCTCCCTCCTCCTCTTTGACAAAACAAACAAAAACCCAATAATGCTTGATGAGTTATGTGCCTGCCTGAACGTCGGAATCATCAAACCAAATCCATTGCCATTTGGTTTCTCCTCACCATCATCATCATCTTCTTCTTCTTCTTCCCCAGTGAAGCGAGAGGAGAAGAACATCAGAGAAGAAGCCAAAAAGGCAGAGAAAAACCAGGGGGGATTTTTGTTTTGTTAAAGGTTTATTTATTTATACTTTCCTTCTTAAAAGAACCAAAGATGCATTATGCTATATATAGATAAATTTTAAACAGATCAAGAAGAGCTTCCATTAGAACTGTACGGTTGACCGTTGATGTACTTCTGTCCAGCGGGAAGGATCATTGATGTCCCATCACAAATTTTGTTTTTCAATTAGTTTTCCATAAACGAAAAAGGTAAGTTCTCGAAAAGAAAAGAAAAAAACTCAAAAATTATCTAAATCTAACTGATTAAATTTAATATATAAAAAAATAATATTAATTTTTTTTTTCTTTTTAATTATACTTACAATTAAAATAATTATAAATTAAATTCAACTAGTTATTTTTTAAAAAATATAACCATGCTCTTTCATTCGTAAATTCATAGATTTATATAATACTTTCAATTTTATCTTCAAAATTTAAATTATTAATTTGTTTTTTTAGTAATTTAAGTATTAATTAAATTATAATTTTTTTTTTGTCTATAAGGAGCTTTATTGGGCATTTGAGGAGGGAAAAATGAGATTTGGTAGAATTTTAACCCTCACCTACTAGTTGAGAGATAACTCTTTCAATCAATTGAACAAATACTTAACTTCAAATTATAATTTTTTTTTTTATCCAAACAAATTATAATTTATTACTGCATAAAAGTGTTTGTGGATTTGTACTTGGGTTGGGCTAAGGCCCATAGTTCAGTGTGATGGAAGTATGCGTACATAATTATTTTAATCCAGCTATAGTTCCATAGATGGGAGACAAGGAAGGGCACATGCCAATGTTGTGGGCGTGATCTTGTGTAGGTCTTGTGTTTTCTTTTATTAAAAAATTTAATTACGTGCACACAATTAAATAAAAAATATATACAAACTATTTTAATAACTATTTAAGCAAGTAAGAACAATTTATTAACTTTATAAATATTTTTACTGTTTCTTTTATATATTTATTTTAATTATATGTACATTATAAATTTTTTCTAAAAAACAAAAACGTATGACCTACATCGCTATCTCAGTTTGTCCCTCTTGCCATCTTTTGGTCTCCCTAACCTTTTTCTTATTATCTACTTGTAAATGAGATTATGAATAAAAAAACATTATTATATGAAGAAAAAACCGAGCAAAAACTCTTTCTAGAAAACTGCATCTACAATTTTTGTGTACATTTTTTTTTTGTCTAATTTCTTAATTTAGTAATTAAAGAGTTCGTGTTAGAATATGAAAATTTACAATATATATATTGTGATATAATTCTTAAAAAACGAATACTAATCAGCAAAGTTTAGAGTATATTCCTTTGCCAAACAGAGTCAAACCTTGCTTATTGTGTATAACTTCTTATTGTATATAACTTCAAAGGTTGGGGTAATCACATTATCAATTATCAATTGTTTTTTTTTTTGTTAATAGAAAAGGACAGATTATGTGTGTTAAAAATTGTTAACAGGGAAAATTTCATGACACGTGCCATTATTGACTACATGAGAAATGGGTTCCTGGTTAATCTATACATACATACACATATTTTTTCTTTTTGTCGTTTATAAAAGATCATTTTCCATATTTCAAGTATTGCCAACAATATTCCACCATAAAATTCTCTAATTTATGAGAAACCACCTAAAATGAAAAATACCCTTTTGAAAAATTTTGACGCTTATAAGAGGTAATGTCTATGTCAAAGGTTGGATTGGAACAACAATGGTTAATTGGCAGCCATCAGTCAAAGGTGGCCATGACATCTCTAGATGCCTTGAGATATCTTGTTTAAAGGCAAAGACCATTTGACACGCCAAAACACAATAAATTCATCAAGTAAAGTTATTCAAGGAATAATAGTAACCACTTGAGCTTTCAAAAAATAGTAACCACTTAAACTTATGCTAATTTGCCTCGAAGAATAATTTAGAAAAATAATATTATCTAGTTGTTCAGAAAAGAAAAAAAATTTGTTTGATTGGCAGTTAGACTTTGTGATGCTTGAAACTAATTTGGGGTCAGTCATAGACTTCACCCTTCTAAGATGAAAATTCACAGGTGCCCACATTAATGAAGGGGTTATGGAAAAGACAGAAACTACAAATATCATGACCTTTAAAACTCACAAGCTTTCCAAACAGGCTAGAAAAAATATAGTTCAAATTTAGATTTTTTTTTGGTAACATAGGGTTGAAATTTGGATGAACGATATAAGATATATATTGATATTTTTAAAGATTTAATAATGAAAAAACAGTCTCTTGTTATTTGGAACACTTCTCCTAGAATTTCTTAATTTTGTTTTCCAGTATTATTTTTCTCTAATCCTTTGTTGTAACCCAAAAAAAGTAACGCAGATTTAGAAACATCTAAAAAGTAAGGATAAAGAATACAACCTACAAATTCGGTTTCTAACTATTCATCTATTTTTTTTTACATTCAACCATCTAATAATTTATATCATTATATGTCTACATGTGTCTCAATAAAAATAAACCACTTAATTTTTTTTTACTTTTATTTCTTTTTTTGGTCATTACCATTTTTCTCTCACAGAATTTGGGTCAAAAGTACTGCAGGCTAGGCCTAGAGAAAAGACTCAATCATTATTATAAAAACCCCACTAGCCCAAATGAAGAGGATCTTCTGAACTTAACATTGATGCTTGGACCACTAGATCTGAACAAAATAACGATATTGCCGCTCAGCCCAGGGCTCATTTCTGATTTCCCTCAATGGCCTTGTTTTGCGTTACATAAATGGTTGACGCTAGCCATTGGTTTTGGCTTGGACAATGGGCACTCAAGGCAAGCTATGGGCGCAAGTAAGAAACTTTTTTTTTTTTTTATTTGTCTTCAAATTTAGATTGAATTAAGTAATTGAACCCAGTTCGATCTGTTAGAATTTATTTGATCCAATAATATTTAAGTGGTAGATTCTTTTTATGAAAAAGATTGAATAAAGACGTTAACTGGTGACTCTTAGATTTAACCTCCACATGCAATAACATATATACTAATGATATATTTTTTTTATTAAAAAAAACTCAGTTATTTATTCAATACTTGAAAAGTGACATCTCAGTTGCATTAACTTGAGGACTTTTACGAGATGGAAAATTGCTTTCCTCCATATTTTATGCCCATTCAAATATACGAAAAGTCTTATAAAAGATATCTCAGTAATCAGAATTTAGAGAAATGAGGTTTATAAGAAAAAAAAATTACTCATTTTATAGTTCATAATTCAATAAGTCTCATAATAAATAAATAAATAAAAATCTTAAAATGTCCATTTATTTATATATTTATTTATTTTCTTCCGTCCATACACACGTGTATTTTATGTTTCCACTTGTTTTGCTCGTCATCTCATAAAGATGGCATATCTTACAAATGGTAAAAAGGAAAATTTGTGAGACAAAATAAAAAGTCGATTGATCGAAGAACAGAGTTTTTTTTTCTTTTTTTTTTTCGGACAGGGAAAAGGGAGATTATTTGCCAAAGAGAAGCAAAATCGCATTCTAGCTAGGGACAGCCTCATTTGGAATGAGTTTTAAAGCTCTAAGACTTATATGGTAAAGATTAAAAAGATTTAACATTCAATTAAAAAAATGTATACAATTTTAAGACCAATTATTTTTCTTATTGATAAGAGAAAGAGTCCCAACAACAGTGTGTTAAAAGAAAAAAAAAAGGTTTCGCAAAATTGAAAATTCATATGAATTGTCACAGTCCAACCAAAGTGTAATTGGAATTTGAAACAGTATGCATATTATGCAAGTAATAAAATTGTACCCATACTTCTTGTGTAAAAATTGACTAAACTGATGGGCCATCACTTTGGGTTCCATCGCATCTCCCATGATCATATGTCCCTTGCATTTGATTCCTTATGCCAATACATAGCACCGACTGTACGTACACGTACGGTGATCAGATGATCTTAATAGTCAAATGTATTTCCTCTTGGTGCAAACTTTACTGTTGCACAAATGTAAGACTTAATTTTTATTTATTTTTTCCTTTGATTAGGAGAAAATTCCAAAGACTAAGAAATAGAAATAGAGTCAATTATAAAATAACAAATCTCAACAAAATGCACCGTATACATTTCGATATCTTGTTTATTTATTATTATAAGGCAATAAACACTTAGTGGACGGTAGAGTCAATGTTTGCTTATCTCGTCGCAGCTTTTGTGGTTGTTTTTGAGCATAGGAGGCAGCGCTACCCATACCTTCTAGGCATTTCCAACAAAACAAGAAGAATTTAGGAGCCATGCCCATACTTCTCAGCAAAGATAAGCATCGGCTCTCCTCCTCTTTTCACTATTTTAATTTCTTCATGTACAAATTACAATGTATATACATGAATATGGCCTTGTTGAATTTTTGGGAAGGGAAATTGTTTTTCTCGCACCATATATCCTAAACCAAGTGCATTGATAAGTATATATGGACTAATGTTTCATCCTTGTAAAGTTTAAAGAACAATCAGATATACCTAATTATTCTTTCTCTTACTTATTTATAGGAAAATTGTTGGAATGGTTGCAACCGTATATACAGATATAAGTTTATGTCTTCTAGAGGCATTGGAGTATAATTTCAGTCATTGAACTGAGAATTGAGATATGTAAATAATCACCAGTTTATAGTAGCGCAGACAATAAAATAATTTTTTCATTTTTTAGTTTTTTTTTAAGTCTTGTTACACAGATATATATATATATATTGGTTAATATTACACAGATATATTCAATGGCAAACAGAAAACACAATGTAATAAACCAATTGTTTTATGTAACCAAAATTATTATTTGTAACAAAAAATTAACGAAAAATATATTTATTTTTATTACAAATAATAATTGTCTGCATATACAAATTAACCGGTCGATTGTTATGCATATATTTTATGTATGTAACTTTTCATGTTCGTATATATTTTTTCTTGTTTCTTTAGTTCTTGCCTGGAAGCTAGCCATGTCTTGTCATGTATGAGTTTTGAAAAGGTCCTTCCACGGCCATTAACAATGCAAGCAAATATGGTGAGGATTGAAGCCAACCCACGAGCTAGCGTGCCACACGTTATTCGCGAAACTGATAAGCTGGGTATGTCAGCAAAACGAAAGTCCTTATTCATTATATCCCACAACCATCTGAAATAGCTTTGCAAAACGATATTGGCCTAATGGCACGATCGTCCCACGAGCATTACATTTTACAAGGGAAAATGTCACTACCACAACAACAACAACAACATCAAGAGGGGTAAAAAAAAACTAGAAAGATAAGGAAGTACAAGGGAAAATATGGGCTAAAGTTCCACGAGAGGAACTAGCTAGCAGTACTCATCCTTAACCTTAACCGCTAATTAACTTATATTTATTGCATAAGCAAATTTCTAATCAATGCAGCCTGGGCAGTGTCAGTTGTTGCTAGCAGCTCAGACAGGCGCTCACTAAGATCATCAACCTCTCTGTGCAGGCTTCTTATGTAGTTGCACGTTTCCTGCAAGACCTTGGCAGCCGAAACCTGTGTGAAAAATTTTCAAAACAAAAAAAAAAGACTTGAGTTAGCCAAAGCTTCTAGCTCCGAATCTGATCTAGATCCTATTAAATATATATATATATATATATATATATATATATATATATTCTCTTTGGGTATAAGCTTCATGAATACTAAATTCGTACACAGTAATTTAGTTAAAAATTATGCAATGCACAATACATATCTTGTTCAAGCCGTTTCATTATGCATTGTTAATTGACATTTTGAATGATTCTCAATTTTGCAACTCTTTCTCCAATCAAGTAGGGGTAAACGGGAGAAAAATAAACAAAAAAAAAAAAGGAAGAAGAATCCACTAAGCAATTTTTGGTTCAAAGTACAGACTTCACCGTAACAAAATTGCACCCTCCTACTTTCTGTATACGTCTCACTTTTCCCTTTCTTGGTTCGCAGTTTTTTTTGATCTTTCATGGACAGAAACAGAAAGATTCTTTCAGGCTTGAGAAAGAAGTTGAAGAAACAAAATCCATAACCGAATACCCACCTTCTTTTGTGTCTGATAATAAAGCAAAAATGCTATGGGCCGGAGATCATTCTAATCCCATCTTTTTCCCCTTATTGCTAGGCTCAGTTTTTGTTGATAGACTCCAAAAGCAAAAGGGTGTTCGTTAATAGACTCGATATAAATGTTGAGATGTCATTTGTTGTCTTACTAAACTTGTCTGCGTAGTCTTGACTGAGAAGAATATTATGAGTGAGAACTACAAAAGATGTACCTTGTCTGAACGCCTGTTACGAATCTCAGGGACAAGCTGTTGTAACTTGGAAACAAGATCAAGGATCTGATCGTCTGTGATTCTTGAACTTCCTGATGATTGCCTTGATCGCGACCTTCTGCTAGACATCTTGTGTATTCTTAATATATTGAATGATATAGCCAAAATTATTTCGCTATCTGTGGCTGAAGGAACAAAGCTGAAAGGGGGTTAGAATGGAGGTGTTCGAAGAGGCAAAAGGGAGAGAAGAAACTGCTTGTCAGAGTGCAAAACTATAACCTAGGTATCTATTCAGTAAGAGGGGTGATTCCACAACTTTAAAAGAGCAAAAATTAGAGAAAATAGTGTCAAAGTCTCAAGAGACAAGTTATGGGAAAAGCGATGATTGTGCTTTCAAGATATGAAAGAGAGAGAGAGAGCACCAGTAGTGGGTGTTGGAGAGAGCAGAAGACAAATTGCATGGAAGAGAGCAGTGGGCTAAGCCTCTATTTAAATAAATGGTTTGAGCAGGGAGAGAGAGAGAGAGAATCACTCTTTTTATTTATTTTTTTTATTCATAAAAATTTAGGTAAGGAGAAGTTATTCTAATCCAAAATTAAGAAAAATGTAGATTTTAAAGAGAATTATAATAAATTTACATATTACTCATTAAAAAATATTATTAATAAAATTTAAATTCTAAATCTTTTAACTAAAAAGACAAATGTCTTATTAACCGAGTCAATTTTTATTTGGCAGAGAATCACTTTTCTAGCGATACGCCATACTGTCTTGCTCGTGCGTGTTCCCAAGTGTCAGTTTGTTGATCTCATCTCAACCTTGGTGGGAGGTGTGGGGGGAAGAGCTGTGGTTAACTTGGAGCCAGCGAGTGTGTGTCAGTCTCTCCACGCAATGCCATGTTATTTTATTGCACTTAACAATGTTAATACTGCCATGTCCGAAACTAAATACATTCTGAGCACCGATTCATAGGGCAAAGGCATACAGTTCATTCAAAGCCATTTTATAATTTATTTATTTTTTCTCTTGAATTAAATTATATTCTAATAAAATTATGTTCTCTAAAATTTTTCATACATTTAATCTATTTCTGATTGGTTTGTTTATGGATAGGAATGAGTAGGAGTGTGCCTATACATCTGTTTATACCCAAGCAATTGAATCTACATCCTTGTGATTATATATATTCAATTCATTAACATGGCATCTAGATCTTCTTATAACGTTTTTAAAAGTGGGATTTCAACATAAAAAAAAATTATTGAAAATTTTAAGCTCACACACTATGGCCAAATTGCTATATATTAGGCCTACCACAACAACGCTAGACTCGGATTTACTTGAAGGAATCTTAGCGCATTGCAATCTTATGCCCTAATTTTAAGTTTCAGTGTCATATCTTAATTTTCTAATAGTATGCTAGTAATTGCATCATGATTAAACATTTCTTTTTTAATTGGTAATGGATTCTACTTAGAAAAATACTTTACGGATTCTTTAGGTGAAATTAAAATAAAATCCAAAATATAGCTACTGATAACTGAATTTAAAAAAAAAAATTTAAATTACCTGATGATTTTCGAGCTAGCAAAAATACAGTCATTTTACGCATATTTTTCCTTTTCGGTACTGAACAATCAACTAACTTTAGGGCCACCCTTTGACTGGTCAAGGGCTCGAGCTAGCACACCACGTTCTTGCCCCAACCAAGGGACACTGGCACACGTGGCATTTCGGAGGCCCGAGCATTACGCCGACCCGGTTCTTCGGCGAAGCCGTATAATTTAGTGACCCGTATGCAATATTATATAGCTTTTTCTTGTTGCTATAGTGGGACTCGTCTTCAATTTGGGCTTTGGAGGTTGAGGTCATTGGCAGTTAAAGTTAAAAAAAGCCCCCCAATTCCTGATTTTTGGTCCCAAAATTTCATGCTATAATAATTTGAAACTTTGTACTTCACCGAAATTCCACAAGTACTAGAGGTCATCAAATTCCTGAATTACGCTATAAAGTATCCCATTTTGATTAAATGCAGAAAACTAGATTATGACTTATAATAATGTATATAAAATCCGAATCTCTTTAACTTAAAACCTCCATTTCATGATTTTGTTTATTATAATCAATTGACTATTTGGAAACCAAAACTTAAGTTTAGTCTTAGAACGACTTGTGTATCATTGAATTAATTGAACCGAAGCTTATTGGTGATTGTCATACATTCCACCTAGTTGACTTAATTCCCGGTTTTATATAGATCTTGGATTGCATATACATGCATTGCCAACATTTTTTGGTGTTCACGTACGTCTAGGCGCCTTTGCACAATATATAGTTTTGAAATTAATATTAAAGAAGAGATAAAAGACCAAATCAATCGTTCTTTTTGATGCTCTGATGTTGTATTGTGTATCGTCTTTTTTTTTTTTTTTCATAGATATTAACTGTGTTTGAAAGATTTCCGTTGATTGAAGCCCTTTGCCATTTTCAAATACCATATATTCATGCATGCAAACAACGTCATAACATTTTTTTTATTCATTGTTTGTAACTGAAATTCGAATTCGAGACATTTAATACTAAAAACTAAAAAATATTATTGGTTGTCTTCTTAAATTAAGTATGCTGCCCTTGATTATTGTTTGCGATTGAATTCAAAGTGAAAGATCTTGCATTTGAATTATACACAAGCCAGTTATATCAACTCTATTTCTTATATTAATTGCCTAATAATTCAGTTTCCTTATGTTATGCTGATTCAAAGTCTCATGTAATATTATGTATATATATATATATATTTAATTCCTAATTATTGTTATAACTGTTAATCTCTGGCTTCGCTTACTAGCATCCTAGGCAAGAAAATAGAATATCTCGTGGGAGTACATATTTGTTCAGGTGGAATCAGATTCTCTATCATTTTCCGTATCAGCAACGCCAAAAATATCATATGTATTGCAGCCAATTTAGGGTTGCATTTTTTATATCTGTAGATCTGTATAGTGCAACAAATTATGTATATATTATATATTAATTTCCAGATACGTTAAAAACAAAAATTATTTATTTATTTATATAAAAGCCCCGGTGAAAACCATAAGTATATTTATGATAAGGTACTTTGATACGCTCCAGTAAAAGTGGACTACGTTGAGAAACTCCTATGCTAAAATCCCAAGAACAATTAATTAATGTGCATGCAAAATTCACTGTCAATCAATCAATAACTACATGTTGGCCAACTAGCTAATTCAAATAGGTAGCAGATACTACTGATTGACTGATGCTGAAACTCACAATAATTAGTTTCATATGATCATTTGAGATTTAAATGATTGGAAAAATACTCAGAGATGGAGAGAGTGGTCAGCGTGCATCTTGGGGCACATGACCTTTGATTAAATGGACAGCGAGGATAGTGCTGCTTCACAGTCAGAGGAAACCCTTGTCTGTATTTTATCTAATCCTCGCCAATCCTGTGTGCTGGTTTCTTCTGTGCAACTGCAATATGAGGTTGTATAGAAGCAGAGCTTTTGAGACCCAATATAGATTTTTGAGCTTATTATTACCATGCGAAAAAATTTGATGACCTTACTTATATAATTTCAGAGTAATTACAAAGTAATTTAAATTGTTAGATGATTGAATTTATGAAAAAATAAAAAATAGAAAAATTATCAGATATAGTTAAATAAGACTGTGTAGTTATTTATTACTACTTATATATGAAATTACCTAGTGTTACTCATTACCATATGCCATGTACTGTTTTGCTTATATTATATCAATCATGCTATATATATTACTATCATTTATGTATATATTTTTTCCTTGTCCTAATTAATTGTTTCATATTCCAATGCTAAGATATTTAATATTGCAAGATCCCCCTCCCCCATTCTCTATCGAAGTCGGTGGAGGAGACCTTGGAGATCTGAGTTAACCGTCAAATTCAACAGGCTTACGCCGACCAAGTTTGCTTTGTGGTTTCTTTAGTAAAGATTATATACGATTTAGCTGTATTCATAGACCAGGCAAAGTCCATATGTGCAGATAGGCCAATTCTACTATCGTAGCTTATGATGTAACATTTCTGTACATCCGATGTACCCAATTTGCAAGTCCAAATTTAAAAAGAGTGAACATTTTTAGAGCACTTCAACAAACTTGGAACTCTTGACATCTTAGATAATGTTAAAAATAAGGCCATTCCTATTCTTTGTAAGTATGTTTCCTTATCACATTAATTCTATTGGTTCACTTACATAAACATCCAAGTATAAAAATTTTGATTTCACTAATTTGAACATTAGTGACTTGCTTTAGACTAGATTGAAGTGCATTTCGAAGTATCCAAAAAGATAAAGTTTGCAACTTTTTCATTCAATATTGATCAATTAATTAGATTAAGATTTGTTTCGGTAAAAGGGATGTTAATTTCCAAGGGAATACTTCAGTACCGTCAAAAGTCACGCGTCTATATGTTTAGAGGTAACAGTAAATTTGACCAGTCACATTCACATGCATGGTAAAAAATAATTAATGTGTGCATATGCTTAGTTCATTGCTTTCGGACTTATTTTCTTTTTCCGATGATTAAGAATTTATGTGAAGAAAAGTTGCCTCAATTTAAAGTCAAGAAAAACTGTAAGCATACTGTGTTTTGTTTCCCAAAAAAGCAAATGAAAATATGGAATGAAAATGAAAAAAAAAAAGATAATCATTACCATATCATTTTTTTTCTTATTATTTTCTTTCTCACATTTCTCTTATATATCCAAACAATTTACTTTTTCATAACTTTTTCTCTCACAATTTTCTTTTATATTTTCTTTCTCATCATTGTCTTTCCCCCATATTTCTTATTTATCTAAATAATTTTTTTCTCTCAATTTTTTTTTTCACAACTTTATGTTTTTTTTTCCAATTTTTCACAATCCACATATACTAAAGAGAACTTATATTAGACTTACATGTCACGTACCAAGAAAAACTTATTTTCTAAGCTCATATATCAAACCTTATTATCTCCTGGAATATAGTGTGCGCATTACCCCATGCCATTGTTTAGAAATATGTTATCTTCTAAAAGATATTATCTTGCCTTATATATCTAGTACTTAATTGCTAGTAAAATCTTAGTTACCTAAGGCTAGCTAGTGAACCTAGTATACTATCTACATTGGGAAGCCTGTAATTTTGGCTGTTGAAGAAGTTAAAAATGGAGGAACTTGACCCTTGAAAGCTAGAGTTGAAATGGCCATTGCACGTGTAGGTAGGTACTTAGAAAGCAGCATCTTCTCTTTCTTCTATGTTCTACGGGGAGGTGAGATCAAATGTTAGTTTATCAAATGAAGACAAGAAGTTGGTATTAAAACGTAATAACATCTGAATTACTTCTGAAATGATTCCATCGACCCATATGAATTTTGTACTAAAATGAAATCATGCCAAGTCTCTAGGAGTGATTGAAGCCACTCACTTGTCTTTGATTTCATTTGTTACGCGTTGCTTTTTTTTTTTTTTTTCAATTAAGTAGTTTTGATTAAGAGTCGAACTCGATACCATTAATCCTTAGTGCATTTCTTTCGGGAAGATCTCACATTTGAAAACATTTCTATAAACCCTGAATTCGGGCTATCTGAAAAGTCAATCAAAAAAATTATCGTTTTAATAAATTTGGTTTCAACAAGCCTGGAAGGAGAAGTAAAAGTCTATGGTGGAGTGGAGATCATGTATTCAAACCTTATACTTGTAAACTAATTGAAAAAAAAATATATATATTATATGGTTGGCAGCTGCCAACCTAATTAATGCCACCAACCATTTCGTTGGTGGCAGGCAGGCAGGTGGGGGAGACCTATAAATGGCCTCCCCCCAAATTGGATTGGGAAGCAGAAGCAGAAGAAGAAAAAAAAGAAACCAGCAGCGAAGCAAGCGCAAAGCAGGCGGAAAAAAAAAAAAAAAGAGATAGTAAAAAAAAAAAATCAAAATATTACAAATCCGGCTGGGATTAAGTCTCATACGGCCCTCAGCAAAATCCAGGCAACTCATCCGAGAACAAGTCCATTCGACCCTCGGTGAAATTAAGTCAGATCGGCTCAGATCAAGTCTCTACGGTTCCTAAACGTAGTCAAAACATCCAATTCAGACACAGTTTCAGTCTATCCAGTTCAAGAAAAAGCGGTAGAAATTATTTCTGTCAAGATCAAGCTCGTGCAGCACTTGACGGAGTCAAAAAAGGAACACTAATCGGAGGATCTACAGAGATCGACCCCACGTAAATTTTCTTTTACTTTACAATTTTTATTTGTAATTTATTTTTGTATTTTCGAGTTTAATTATTTTAGGCTCGAAATTTACGCTTTACAAATTTTTGGCACGCTCGGTGGGACAACTTCACCTCCCATCTCTTGTTCCTTAAAAAAAAAAAAAGAGGTAAAAGAGGAGTCGAGAGAGAAAAAAAGTAAAAAGTAAAAAGTAAAAAAAAAAAGTAAAAAAAAAGTAAAAAAAGTAAAAAGTAAAAAAACAAAAAGTAAAAAAAGTAAAAAGTAAAAAAGTAAAAAAAAGTTAAAAAAAAAAAAAAATTTTACAGGTGTTCAGCACATCAAATGACACCGAAAAGGAGTACAACTATTGCCACAAAAAAAGAAGGCAACGGCTCCATTGCCTGCATCAACTACCCTACCTGAGTACGCAAGTCCAGAAACCCGGGGACGGACACAATTTCTTGCCGTCCAAACCCGACAAAATGTCGAAATGGAGAGTCCACAGCTTGCACAACAGGATCTCTCCCCTGACTCTCTTGCCGCATGGAGGAGTCGATCACCCACCCCGATCGAAGTCGGGGGCAACGCGACGAAACCCGCTCAACAGAATCCAACTCATTCTGTAGAAATCCACACAGAAGAATCAGAAAAGTTCTCTCCCCCAGCCTTTCGCGGAGCCTCATCTGTTGCCGTCATGATGACCAACACAACCAGCACAGAGGAAAGGATTTTTGAATTGGAGAACAAAATTTTACAGCTGATCAGAGTCGTGGAGGAAAAAGATCAACAGATCGCAGCTCTCAAAGGAAAAGCCCCGATCCAAGTTGATCCCGAAATCCGCGAGGAGCAACCATATCCACCCGGTTTCACTCCAGAAGCCACACCAGCCGACGTCTTCCCTGCAAAAAAGCGACCAGGTAGTTCTACACAGCTGCCACCCTCAAATTCTATAGCTTCGCTATCTGTTCAACAATTGCAGGAAATGATAGCCAATACGATCCGACTGCAACAAGCTACATCCTTCCAAGGATCGCAGATGTACGTCAAACCGTACACCAGACGGATCGAAAGTCTCAACATGCCCTTGGGTTACCAACCGCCCAAATTTCAACAATTCGATGGACGAGGCGATCCCAAACAGCACATCGCCCACTTCGTTGAAACCTGCAACAACGCAGGGACTTATGGAGATCTCTTGGTGAAGCAGTTTGTTCGTTCACTCAGGGAGACCGCTTTCACCTGGTTCATCAATCTTGAACCAGAATCAATCGACAGTTGGGAACAGCTACAACGAGAGTTCCTCAACAAATTTTTCAGCACTCGAAGGACGGTAAGTATGATGGAGCTTACCAGCACCAAACAAAGGAAAGGAGAGCCCGTTGTCGAATACATCAACAGATGGCGTGCCCTCAGCTTGGACTGCAAAGATCGCCTGACGGAGACTTCTGCCGTAGAGATGTGCATCCAGGGAATGCATTGGGAGCTGTTATACATCCTGCAGGGTGTCAAACCCCGAACTTTCGAAGAACTGGCGACCCGCGCACATGATATGGAGATAAGCATCCAAACTTCTGGAGGCACGGTTCCCATCCAGTTGGACCAGCAAGGGGGCAGAAGGGAGATTAAGAAACCCAACAGCTCCGGAAAAGGGAAAGAAATGATGACTGTTGAAGCCGCACCAGTAAAACTGGGAGCTAAAGCCAAGGTAAATCCTCCGACCCAAATAACTCAGCCAAAACAACAGGAAAGGCGGAAGGTGACATTGCGAGAGCTGGAGCAGAAGCAGTATCCATTCCCCGACTCAGACGTCCCCGACATTCTTGAACAACTCTTGGAGGCGAAGCTGATCGAACTCCCAGAGTGCAAGTGGCCGAATGAAAAGGATCGAGTTAGCGATCCAAGATTCTGCAAATATCACCGGATAGTAAGTCATCCAACCGAGAAATGTTTCGTCCTGAAGGAGCTAATCATGAAGCTCAAAAGCCAGAATAAAATCATTCTGGACTAGGAAGGCATAACTTCTGCAAACCAGACCACCATCACTTCAAAACCATCAGAGGAGGTGACACACCATAAGGAGGAGCTGCTCGACACCAAAAAGTCGACAACGGAGAAGGTATATGAAGCTCTCCAAACCCTTCTCGCTAACCCTCAGCTGTTTATAGCTTTGCAATCAACAGAAGTGTGGCAAAATCAAGTCAGCAATACTCTCCAGACCTCGGCTGAATCTCAGCCATCAAATGATTCTAACTCAGCGGAGCAACAGACGGCCCAAAATCACGTCGGATGTTACTCTGCTATCTCATTTTCAGATGAGGATCTCCTGCTTTGGTCCAAACCCCACAATCGGTCGCTGTATGTATCAGGCTATGTGAGAGAACAGAAGGTCCGACGTATTCTGATCGACGATGGTTCGGTAGTCAATATTATCCCAAAATCCACTATAAGGGAGCTCGGCATTGGTGTTGATGAATTATCAGACAGCCGCTTGATGATTCATGGCTTTAATCAAGGAGGACAGAAAGCAATCGGGATGATTCGCTTGGAGCTAACTATCGGTAATCTCACTTCTAGCACTTTATTTCACGTGATTGATGCACGTACCACATATAAGATGTTGCTAGGACGACCGTGGATTCATGAAAATGGAGTTGTGCTCTCAAGCCTGCATCAGTGTTTCAAGTACTACAATGGTGGCGTTCAAAAGGTCAATGCTGACTTAAAGCCGTTCGATGATGCTGAATCATATTTGGCGGATGCAGTCTTCTACACCGACATAGACAATCCGGAGATCATTCCGTCAAAAGCTACTTGGACTGGGGGCATCCACAAAAAGGGAAAAGCTGTCGAAGAACCTGCCAATGCCCAACCCCAGGCTCCAACAAATGAAAAGCTGCCACAGCCTGCTGAACTCCGTCCGAAGGATGTTGCATCTTCAAGCTCCACTCCAGTCCTACGTTATGTGCCGAAGTCACAACGCTCAGAAGGTCAACCCCCTTTCTCTTATTGTATTGATCCTAAACAGGAGCAAGGACATAGCCAACCCAAGACAAAAGAGCTGCACAACCTGAAGGAGACTTACACTCTGCCGATACCAAAGATTGAGCCGGTTTTGTCTTCAAAACCATTAAAAGGCTTCGTCAAACCACACACGGGGGCAGTCGAAGGCGGCTCACTTCTAGAAAGAAGAACACATGAAGGATTTGATCCTAATGCATACAAGCTTTTGGCAAAGACGGGCTATGACTTCTCAAACCCGAGCACAATGGGTACGCTGCCGTCCACACATGGCGCCGCTTCTCAAACATCACAGTCCTGACCTGGCTTAGGCTATCAGGAGAAGTCACCTGTGCGGATCACGCTAAAGAGCCGAAGCCGAGCAGCTGATGCACGTGCCATCAGCACCACCACCAAACAAGACAGGCTTATCCAATCAAACAAAGAAGGTGAAGTCAGAGGCTCTACATTTCATGTCACAATCAGCGAGGAGGCTGAGTCTGACTCATCAGACGGTGAAGTGAAGGAGGCTCCCCCAGAACTTGAAGATGGTGGCCAAGCAACTGTTGATGAACTCAAGGAGGTCAATCTTGGCTCTCCGGAAGATCCCCGACCTACATTTGTAAGTGCTTTACTTACTGCAGAAGAAGAGCAAGAATATGTTCAGGTATTAAGTCAATACAGGGACGTGTTCGCATGGAGTTACAAAGAAATGCCTGGACTTGACCCAAAAATTGCGGTGCATTGTCTAGCGGTAAAGAAGGGTGTCCATTCTGTCAAGTAGCCACAACGACGGTTCCGCCCGGAACTCATTCCACAAATCGAGGAGGAGGTGAACAAGCTGATCAATGCCGGCTTCATCCGAGAGGTCACCTACCCAACGTGGATTGCCAACATTGTCCCGGTAAGAAAGAAGAATGGACAGTTGAGGGTATGTGTTGATTTTCGAGATCTTAACAAGGCCTGCCCGAAAGATGACTTTCCGTTGCCCATAACGTAGATCACAGTCGATGCAACAACGGGTCACGAAGCATTGTCTTTCATGGATGGTTCTTCAGGCTATAACCAAATCAAAATGGCACCAGAAGACGAGGAGTTGACAGCATTCCGCACCCCAAAAGGTATATACTGCTACAAAGTTATGCCGTTTGGATTGAAAAATGCTGGCGCCACTTATCAACGTGCTATGCAAAAAATTTTTGATGACATGCTGCACAAGATTGTAGAATGTTATGTTGATGACTTAGTTGTAAAGACTAAGAAGCGCAAAGACCACCTCGAGGATCTCAAGACAGTGTTCGAAAGACTTCGGAGGCATCAGCTCAAAATGAACCCTCTCAAGTGTGCATTCGGTGTCACATCAGGAAAGTTTCTTGGGTTCGTGGTGCGCCATCGTGGAATCGAAGTTGATCAGTCAAAGGTTGAGGCAATTCAAAAGATGCCTGAACCTAAAAACCTGCATGAGCTGCGAAGTCTACAAGGAAAGCTGGCCTACATTCGCCGTTTCATCTCCAATTTAGCTGGGAGATGTCAACCTTTCCATCGGTTGATGAAGAAGGATGTCAACTTCGAGTGGGATGAAGCTTGCAGCAAAGCCTTTGAGAGCATAAAGAAGTACCTTTCCAATCCACCGGTCCTAGGTGCTCCAATTCAAGGAAAGTCGTTGATTCTCTATATTGCAGCGCAGGAAAGATCTTTGGGAGCCTTGCTTGCATAGGAAAACGAGCAGGGAAAGGAAGTTGCCCTGTACTACTTGAGCAGAACACTAAACGGTCCGGAGCTGAGTTATTCGCCCATTGAAAAGACATGTCTAGCACTGTTCTTTGCCATTGACAAGCTGAGGCACTACATGCAAGCTCACACGGTACGTCTCATTGCAAGAGCTGATCCTGTCAAATATATCTTATCTAGACCAATCTTGTCAGGACGAGTTGCCAAGTGGGCAGTAATCCTACAAAGCTACGACATTGTCTACGTGCCTCAAAAAGCAGTCAAAGGACAAGCCCTAGCAGACTTCCTTGCAGATCACCCTGTTCTGTCAGATTGGGAGTTCACAGATGATCTTCCAGATGAAGAGGTCTTTTACATTGAGACACTACCACCATGGACGATGTTCTTTGATGGTGCAGCAAGACGTGATGGTGCTGGTGCTGACATAGTGTTTGTCACTCCTCAACGACAAATACTACCATATGCTATCATTCTCGGTGAGTTATGTTCAAATAATGTTGCTGAATACCAGGCTTTGATCATTGGTCTTCAAATGGCTGTCGATATGAAGATTCCAACTATAGAAGTCCATGGAGATTCCCAGCTCGTCATCAACCAACTTACAGGATTGTATGACGTGAAGAAAGAGGATCTTGCGCCTTACCATCAACGTGCTCAACAACTAATGGATGAATTTGAAAGCATCACCTTGGAGCATGTGCCTCGACGAGAAAACACTCAGGCAGACGCATTGGCTAACCTGGCCACTTCTCTTGCAAAGTCAGAAATCCAGGCTACAGTTGTTGCCGTATGCCAGAAATGGATAGTGCCACAAAAGGATGATGAAGAAACTACAGCAGCCAACGCTGTATCTATACGTCTCGCGGAGGACGAAGATTGGCGCCAACCAATCATTGACTATCTACAGCACGGGAAGCTGCCTGAAGATCGTCGTCATAAGACAGAAATTCAACGACGAGCTCCTCGCTTCATATATCTCAAGGATGCTCTGTATCGAAGGTCTTTTGATGGAGTTTTACTTCGTTGTCTAGGCAATGAAGAGGCAAAACAGGCTCTCACTAAAGCACATTCTGGTGTTTGTGGCGGACATCAATCAGGGCCTAAGTTGCACTTCCAGCTCAGAAGGATGGGATACTACTGGTCAACCATGGTACGTGATTCAATTGAGTTTGCTAAAACTTGTCAAGCTTGTCAATTTCATGCCAATTACATACATCAACCACCGGAACCACTGCATCCAACTGTCTCATCCTGGCCCTTTGAAGCTTAGGGTCTCGACTTAGTGGGGCCCTTGCCAAAGTCATCCCTGGGTCACCTGTACATCCTCGCAGCAACCGACTACTTCTCAAAATGGGCTGAAGCCATTCCACTTAGAGAGGTAAAGAAAGAGCATGTTGCCAATTTCATCCGGACTTAGCTGATCTATCGCTATGGAGTCCCTCGATTCATCATCACTGATAATGGCAAGCAATTCTACAACAGCTTGATCGACAAGCTCTGCGAGAAGTTCAAGTTCAAGCAGTACAAGTCATCCATGTACAATGCCCCAGCAAATGGCTTGGCCGAAGCATTCAACAAGACCTTATGCAACCTGTTGCGGAAGGTAGTATCTAAATCCAAAAGAGATTGGCATGATAGAATTCCGGAGGCATTATGGGCGTATCGTACAACTTACCGGACTCCAACACAGGCGACGCCATACTCACTTGTTTACGGTGTTGAAGCAATACTGCCGTTGGAAACACAGATTCCATCTCTGCGCATGGCTGTTCTGGAAGGACTCACACAGGAGGAGAATGCTCGCCTACGTCTGGATGAGTTAGAAGCCCTCGATGAAAGGAGGCTCGAAGCACAACAGCAACTTGAGTGCTACCAAGCCCGGCTCACCAACACGTTCAACCGCAGGGTCCGCCCTCGATCTTTTCAAGTTGGAGACCTTGTTCTTGCAGTGCGACGGCCCATCAACATGAAGCATCGGCCTGGTGACAAGCTTACTTCCAAATGGGACGGGCCATACTTAGTGCAGGAGGCCTACACTCACAACGCTTACATGCTGTCAGACCAAGAAGGCGTCCGAATCGGCCCGATCAATGGTAAATTTCTGAAACAGTATTATGTGTAAATATGTTTAAAAAAAATCAAAAAAAATAAAAAAAATCAAAAAATAAAAAAAAAAGAAAAAAATAAAAAAAAATAGAAAAAAAAGAAAAAAATCAAAAAAAAAAAAGAAAAAAAAAAATTGCGAAGTCCCGATCAGAAAGACCAAGCGAAAGTCCAAACTCAAACACTTGAGCCCAATTCAGAGTCAAAACCCAAACACTCGACCCAAATCCAAAAATCTAAGTCTAGAAGCCCGAAAACTCGACCC
This sequence comes from Carallia pectinifolia, assembly GCA_037832335.1. Classification (NCBI taxonomy): domain Eukaryota; kingdom Viridiplantae; phylum Streptophyta; class Magnoliopsida; order Malpighiales; family Rhizophoraceae; genus Carallia; species Carallia pectinifolia. Next base: position 20,793,963 of record CM075448.1, on the reverse strand, counting down.
AAATCCAATCCAAAACCCAAAAGCCAAAAATTCCAAATTCCAGACACAGTCCAGAACCCAAGTTCAAAATCCAATCCAACTCCTGGCCCGCATGAGTATAAACTGTGAACGGCCCAAAAATATAAAAGCAACGGAGGGTTTGAGTCTGAAACTCAGCATCAGTCTCAACTGATCTTCGCCACATACCAAGACCTTTGCCCCCTCTGCCACAAGAAAGATGGAACCAGTTGAACCTCAAGACAAGGGAGAAGAAAGATCACCTCGCACAAGGTGGCAACCGACCATGGCACAACTGGAAATTTTGGAGGAAGTCTTCCACAACAATGGAGGTATTATTCCTAGTGCATCTCAAATTTACCAACTTGTCTCACGATTGCGCCCGCTCGGGGCAATCGAAGGAAAAAATGTGTTTTATTGGTTCCAGAATCGGAAAAGCAGGAAGAAACCAGCACTGAGAACTGCTTTTTCCAAAGAACAGTCTGTCGTTCCCATAGTAAATCCCACTGGTACAGCTTCGCCTTCAAATGAAGCATGTCTGAGTTCTTCCACTGCAATGGTCTCTCCACGGTATGTTCATCAAAGCCGTAACCCATGGGAGCATGCATGCTGGTCCTGGTGGTCTTACGGAGTCAGCCAAGGGTTCATCCCTCCTAGATACTTAAGTCTAGGAGGAACTTTTCTAGCATAAAGGAGTTATTCCGGCGAAACTTTGCCTCTCTTTCCAGAATATTCCGACAGCATCAACCAGCTGGAAAGCAACGTCGACGTCGACGTCAACATCATCAGCCCACAAGACGAGGTCGAGCTTGACTTGGAGTTGCACCTCGGGCCTCGCTAGGACGGCCAACAAGATAAGGTGCAACGACTTTGGCAGCACACGGTAACGACTTCTGCAGCACACGGTAACGACTTTCGTGACACGCGTCAGCCGCTGTCTCTTTTGTCTCTTATACAGGAAAGGGACGTGGATGACCCTACTCGATTCTGCGTACCTTCTTTTTGACTTTAAAAAAAAAAAAAAAAAACTTTATCGCATGTATATATATATCTTGCATTCCCGAGTTATAATACTCACCCCTCAGCTCTTCTTTCTCAAAAGAAAATGGCTAGTCTCTGCACTTGTCTCAGGAAGTTCTTCGATCAAGAAGTTGGAAGCGCACGAGCTAAGAAAAGAAGGAGTAGTCTTCCTCGAGGGATCCCTAACGCCATCGGTGCCATGGAGTTCCAACTACTCTCCTTAGTTCACATCTACTATAGAAGGATGAGACGCTGCAATTATCCTAATCTTCTTTTGGATGCGGCGATGTACGGGGAAGTTCCAACTACTCTCTTTACGTCGAAGCAGACTTAGGAATCATTACTACAGTCAGTCTCTCTGTGTGCCGGTCTTGAAGTTTCAAGGTCCTGGGCCTTCCTATTGGGGAGGTTCAAGTTCTTTGCCTACCGGATCATCCTCACCAGAGCTCTGGAACTTTAAGAGATATAAAAAATCCTTTGCGGGCTATGGAAGCTCGAATGCACCTGGAGCCAAGGCTTCAATTTCTATATTGGCTGGGCTGCTAATTTTTTTCAAGATCGTATCGGATTCCTATTGCGATCCAACAACAGCAAGCATGGTCAAAGATAGAAGACTCCAAGATTTAATATTCATCAAGACTTTCCAAATTTCAAACTGGACTTCAAGACTCGGTTCGAATTATCTCTGTAAAAATCTTTCTTACCGACCCTTGAAGTGGGGGCATTTGTAAACTAATTGAAAAAAAAAAATATATATTATATGGTTGGCAGCTGCCAACCTAATTAATGCCACCAACCATTTGGTTGGTGGCAGGCAGGCAGGTCCCAAATTGGATTGGGCAGCAGAAGCAGAAGAAGAAAAAAGAGAAACCAGCAGCGAAGCAAGCGCAAAGCAGGCGGAAAAAAAAAAAAAAAGAGATAGTAAAAAAAAAATCAAAATATTACGAATCCGGCTGGAATTAAGCCTCATACGGCCCTCAGCAAAATCCAGGCAACTCATCCGAGAACAAGTCCATTCGACCCTCGGTGAAATTAAGTCAGATCGGCTCAGATCAAGTCTCTACGGTTCCTAAACGTAGTCAAAACATCCAAATCAGACACAGTTTCAGTCTATCCAGTTCAAGAAAAAGCGGTGGAAATTATTTCTGTCAAGATCAAGCTCGTGCAGCACTTGACGGAGTCAAAAAAGGAACACTAATCGGAGGATCTACGGAGATCGACCCCACGTAAATTTTCTTTTACTTTACAATTTTTATTTGTAATTTATTTTGTATTTTCGAGTTTAATTATTTTAGACTCGAAATTTACGCTTTAAAATACTAACTTGAAAAAAAAAAGAAATACATGAAAATATAAGTTGGTTTCTTAAGCTCTTCCAATGAGCAGTGACATCTCGATTTCCATTTTGCTAAATTTCATATAGTTAGTTCCTCTAACTCCCTAGTTTCAAAGTAGATGACCTATCTCTGAATGAATAGGGGAGATGGCTTAGTCGAGACACAAATATCATCAGTGCCATTTATTTTTACCAAATAAGAAATTTAGTATCGAGGCAGTGTTGGTATTATTTATTTTTATTGGAGAATGATGCAATTATAGAGATCTGAATGTGATCGAGTCAGAATACTGAAAATCAATCATAAAGATTTGTATATTTATTTGTAATTAAGTTATGATTGTAGTAATCAATTAATATCAGCGTACCCTCTCACACTCTTTCGGCTCTCTCTCAAAATCCAGCTTTCTGCTGGCAGGCGGCGATCCAATCACCTCTGCCAGCCAACCATTAAACCCGGCCTCAAGCTTCAACTCCTGTCTCTGTCTGTTCGCGCTACCCCCCTCCATTTTCCTACTGTAGCAGACCCCCAAATGGTAATTTTGGGGCTTTTTGGTTCTTTTTCGGTCGTGCAGGCCTAAATAACGGCATCCAAGGCATTTTTATTTCCAGATCTGCATTTCCCTGTGCTTTTTGACCCTGTTCACCGTTTTCAGCGGCAGTGCCAGCTGTCATGTCCTTTGCCACCTAAACTGCAATACCGATTCCTAACGTTCTCGTCTTAGAAGCTTCCTTGGTTGTTGGCATCGTTGTACGAGCCGTCAGCACCAAGGCTGAAGTTCGTGGGGTTGTCGGAGCCGCTCCCAGCGCCACCACCTTTGCCGGCACAGTTGCCACCGCCACCCATATCCGCACCTATGCCTACCATGCTTCTGTCGTCGCCGGCAGTGCCGTAGCTTTCTACTGCTAGAAATGTTACAAATGGCTTCACTTGAACTTTTATTTGGGTGTTTTGTTTTGCCTATGTACTTTTTTTTGGTTTGTAGATTAGCCAGTTCAAAATTTGTTGTCAAGAATATTAGTATGATTCGTGTCATTAGTCGGCCGTGGTGTTGTAAGTGCTGCTACATGCAGCTTTCTCTGCTTGGATTAGGCTTAGCTAACACTTCAGATTGGTCTAATTACTATCCGATAGGTTATCTAGAGTTTTATGTCTAGTTTGGTTGTGGTTAGTTTGACCACATGATACGTAGGCCATTGGTGCCGATTTGTTTTCCTCCTTTAAGCAAGTACTTCCGACACTCGTGCATCGGTTCTATGTACAAATTTACCGTGTATTAATACAACAATTTTGTTTCAATCAAAAAAAATTAATCTTAGCTTATAATTTTAGTATTATTGCAATATAATTGTCTTATATGTAAAATAATCTCTACTATATATATTGAAATTCCTGTACTATATGAGATACACCATTTATTGAGAAAGATGTAACATTTCTAAGTCTTTGACCCGTGGACGTAGGTCTTCATAATTGAATCACATATCTTGTTGTGTTCTTTTCTTTCTTATCTCCCCACATAGTTTATTCTTTATTTTAATATAGTATCAAAGCTTTATAATCCGCTGTTTATACTCTGAGACTCTCACTTACCGATAGATCATTATAATCACCATGCCAAACCTTCTTTTTTTTTATGCCCTTGTATTTTTTTTTTATTTGGTCTTTTTTTTTTTATCTTTTTAACTTTTTAGTTCTGTGACTAAAAATCATATGGACTACATTTGCATGTCCATGCAAGATTAAGATACTACAAATATTTGTTGGCTTTTTTTATGTTTACTCAAGATGACATTACTTTTATATCCTTATTTATCTTAAGGGAGATATGTCAAAAAAAAAAAAAATCTTAAGGGAGAGTGTTGAAAATTATGCAATTATAGAGATCTGAATGTGATCAACTCAAGATACTAAAAATCAATCATCGAGATTTGTATATTTAGTTGTAATCAAATTATAATTCTAGTAATTCACTAATATTAATCTATAATTTTAGTATTATTGTAATATAATTGCCTTATATGTAAGATAATTTCCACTCTATAGATTAGAGTTCTTGTATTATATGAAATACACCATTTATTAAGAAAAATGTAATCCTTCTTAGTCTTTAGATCGTGGACATAGGTTTTCATGACCAAACCACACATCTCTTTGTATTTTTCATTCTTTTCTTTTCATGACAGAAGGAGATGCTGAGACTGCATTATATTGCTAGTGGCGCTGGACATGGAGACAAAGAAGGGGATACTGAGACTCCATTATGTTGGCCAGTGGGTACAACGGCAATGTTGGACCAAATACAACACCAAAGAGCTTTCACAATCCAAACCTCCATGCTTCCCCCAATCCGTTCAACCGACTCACACTCTTAGGATATTGGTGTGATAAATTTGGCTACAGAGAGGAGCAACATTCATGTTGCTCGACTTCAAACATAGGTGCTCCACCTCTTGCAATTTCCTGTGTGTCGATTTTTGAAGGGCTATTTTTGTTAAATTCATAAATTAATGCTAGCAAAGGTAAGGAAGGAGTCAGAACTATTTTCCATCTCCCAACATATACAGTTTTAAAGAACCGTTGGAACCAAAAGTTTAAGTTGTTGGGAAATATTCAGAAAATATATCATATATTAAATTCTAACATATAATTTAGGAGATGAAAGGTTGATAGTACATGTAAATCTCAGATACAAATTCTATAAAAGGACCTGTTTATTATCTATAAGAAACTTGTAATCTGGTCGGAAGTTATGCATGACATGGCCCAACAAATGAATTACAAGTTGTTTCGCAAGTTAAAAATATTATTCATTTGCAAATAGAAATACAGAAACCCAAAAAAATAAAATAAAATAAAAGACTTCCCAAGCAGCATAGGAGTCGCAGAATATACAGTATTCACTGGAATGCAAGTTGAGCATAGTATAATGCGCAGAGGATTGGGGTTGGAAGATGATTGGTGGGCCTGAATCTAGTATTCAGAGAGTTTACAAAATTTGTAGCAAACAATTGGAATGATTCTCTACAAGGAAACATTCAGACCTTTTCTCACTTCCTCACGGCAACCCCCTCACCCCTCCTTTTTTTTCAACTTTGGGGGGAAGCTGACAATCTTTTAAAAACCGATGCATTTTTTAACTACTTATAGAAGTTAGATCTGTAAAATGAAGTTTAGGGCTTTAATTAAGCACCATTTAGGTTATGCATGACTATGAATTTTATGATCTAACCTTCCATTTTGTTGTTGAAAAACAATTCACTCAGCATAACACTCCTGTTTGTCATGATAATACTCCTGTTTCACGCGTTGGTATAATATATAATTTTTTTGATCCTAGTACTAGTGGTCTCAACCACATTGAAAGAGATGATGAGAAGCTGGTGAAAATTCAAACCTCCACTCATAGACAAGAGGCACACTGCCTCTTACTACTTGGGCAAGTCCTGTTCTTATTGTTTATATATATATATATATATATATATATTGGTCTTGTGTTAATATTTTTTGATCCTAATATAGATGAATGCCAACTCTACCACCAGTGAAAAATACTGGCAAATGGACCCTGTGAGACGAGGAGTGGGCCGCTGCACCTCTCTCTCAAAGGGTCCATATGGGCCGAACCATTTAAGAACACCTGTTTCACCAACCGTAAACGACCAAGCATTTTTGTAATCCCTTCATCCAAAAGGAGGTATTCATCAATGTCGTGGACTTGGCTTTTGTTGTGGCCCTTTAGTTTGGAAAGAATCGGCAGGTCTGGATAGAATTTAGAAGATGAAATTGATCATGCTTCGGGCTAGTTCTTTCACCCAGAACTATTAGTGGGCCGCCAGGTCCCTCTCACCTATGGGCCTACCAAGGAACCAAAGAAAAGAAAATATTACATGCTACCAAAGCCCAAATTGTGCAATAAGGATTGGGTTCGATATGCCTCCCTACCCTTTTGTGTGATCTGCTGATTCATACTGTATATAATTCTATTAAATAATCACATCCAGGTGGGTCGGACTTGATAGAGACATAAAATATCAAGACTAGTCCAAACGCTTACCGAGTCTATAATGGATTAAACCAAGCCCTAATGTTCATGGGGAGCGATACTATGTGTTTGCATTAAAAGCACAAAATTCGAGGTTGAGCATTTGTTCAATTAATTGGTAAGAATATCTCTCAATCAACAAATCAAAAGTTTAACCTCTACTTAATTTTATTTTTTTTTTTTCACATATTCAATAGAACTCTTTTGAAAACTATCCATGCAGACGGCTCCAAAATATGTGGGAAACGGGAATCAACTTCCATGACCACTTAGACAAAAAGTACAGAACAGGTCCGGAAAAAAAAAAGTACAAATTTTACAGTCGAGGGCAGGAAGGAACTTTGCATTTAGTCTATCTTGTGTACAAGTAGCCCTATAAAGATTGAGTGAAAACGATTAAAAATAAATTAATGGTCACTGTATTTAAAGTTGAGAAAAAGGTTTGAAGTTTTAAATTCTAAACTTTAATAATAAGAAATACTTCCTTCTCTTTTCCGACTAGACAAAAAAACAAAAATTTGAGTGAGGTATCAAGTGCGACTAGGACAAAAAAATAGAAAAAAGAGCAAACTGTAATGTCAAGCGGCAGACAAAAAAATGCCCAGCCTTTTAATTTTTCCCATGACATTCCTCCGGGTGTTTCTGCTTCTCCAGAGCATTGCGATACCAAATATTGTGCTCCTCCGGGAGTTTCATGTGGACGTTCTTAATTGAAGAACCTCCATGTGATGCAATCTGCTGACTAAGAGAATATTTTGCATCGTCACATCATTGGTGTGTGGCATGATTCACTTCAACAATGGCCGTTCGTGCCTTGCCTGCACCCGTTATTATTCATGCCTAGCCTATGTAATGTCACCATGGCACCTTTGATCCACTCAGTTTTTTATTTGATTAATATATTCGTAGATAGATATGTATACAACTTTTAGGAATTTATTCTTGTACTAGGACTGAAGTACGATCATCTGAACAAAGTGAAAATAGCCAATTGTTATTGCACTAAATTATCAAGGCTATTACATGCGATCCACAGACAAAAAAGCATTTGCGGTAAGGATATGTTACGAAAATTTAACCCATTATATTCCACTACATTTTTATCACTTTGCGAAATAACTAAACACTTTTTTTTTTCGGTTAATGAAATGTAAAAGTGGGTGTGATACTATGCAAATTTGTTACAAAAAATTACATTTTTAAACTACATAGTTGACCATCTCACAAACTAAATTCATTAAAAGAGAAAACTTCATCAGTTTAACAAAGAAATTCAATCGCTTTCAAAATTGTGCATCTCTAGAATGCACCTGTCACCCCACCAACTGCCTTGAGAGAGTATCAAATCAATGGCCTTGCATGTAACTAATCACTTTTATGCCCTCACTGACTCGATTACAAATTCACCTTATTGAGCTCGAGGACATTTCGTTAATTTGCAAGAGGATGAGTCTTGATACAACGGTTGACTTGTTTTTTTTTTTTGTGATTTTAAGGTCATAGGTTTAAGGTGTAGAAATAGTCTCTTTATAAAAATATAAAGAAAAGACTGTGTACATATATACCTATCATTTCTTATCTTTATACTAAATTAGAAAATACTTTATATATTAAGTAAACCTTTTTTTTTTATATACAGAAACATGGTACGACATTTGCTTATTTTTTGGCTGCCTACTGTAGATGGCTAGGGTAGCCCACTAACGGCAATTGGGGGTGGCTAGGGGAGCACTTCATAGATTGGAACCTCTGCTTAGTAGTTGGAGAACACACTCCCAAATCAAAAGGGCTGGTGCCTGATTTCTGATATGAGAATTTTATGTAGCAGATTAGGCCAAAACAGGAATATAAATCCCAAATCAAACGGCAGCAATAATTTACGAATCTCAGCATTAACCGTGTGCCCGTCTCTAAACAACTAAACAAGACTAGCCGTAAACCCAATCACCAATTCATGCTTCACGTTGGAGGGATCCATTTGGAAGCATAAATTGAACTTAATTAATTAGGAACTTTAATGGAATCCCTCAATTCCCTCAAGTCTATGTGTGATCATCTGCTCAATTTAGAGTTTTATAATGTCTAGTCGATAATCAACTTTTAAACTGCGGCATAATTTTGGCCTCTTTTACTTGCTCAAGAGCCTAGTACCCGTATCTAATTGAAATTAAATTTCTTAGAAAGTAAGTCGTCCAAATTAAAGCTTTTGTGCACAATCATGACAGATAAAGAGTCCACAAATTAGGCATCTCTGCCACTTCAGGTCGATATGGTCACATTTAGAATTGGTGCCAATAAATCTTTTTTTTGTTTTTTATTTGAAAATCAGGTCCAATTCCATGAGCCTTCTCAAAGATACTGAATAATAATGTAGCATTGCTTGAATAGATAAGTAGAGGGCATGTATATATTGGAAAGTACGAACTGAAAATATTAAAAGAAAAAACATTCAAAGCCACCCAGAAATGGGATTAGAGACCAACTTGTCGTTACAAACCATAACGTGTAAAATTCACTGCTTAATGTTTCCAAAACATTATTTTCCTTCCCTCCTTTCTTTTTCTTCAGAAGTAATGACTATTATTTCAAAACTGGCAATTGCTTATGTGAAAGGATTAATTTTTTCTAGCCAAATATTGAAAAAGTCAAGCGGCTCTTACTATCGCAATTCACACTTACTTTTATGAAACATAATAGGTACTTTTTTCTCATTATTATTTTTTTGGTTATAGGAAAGCAGAGTCATTGTAATTCGTAACATCAAGAAATCTCAATACAGTTGTACTAAAAACATGAGAGAGACCTTCACGATACATTGCAGTGGAACTGGGAGAGTATCTTTAGCACGTTTCCTTGAAGCATACCGCATTCTATGGAGCCAGTATAATCAATGTCCCCCATTAGCCCTCTCATTCGCAGTAATGATTGCAAGTTCTGACTAATCTACAAGATTTAAGTATATGAACAGGACCGTTTATCGAAATTTTTAAGTAAGCAAATCACATCGGCTGATTCTAGTTTTTGTGTCAATTTTTTTTTATACTGTATTCAACTTGTAACTCTTTTCAAGCTGATATTTTTTTATAAAATTGAATTTATTTATCCCAAAAAAACAAGCGAGGGCTAGACCAACGGCGAACTGTACATGACAACGACGACCCCGCCAAGATTTTTAAGTCAAACTACCATTGTTACTTGAATTAAACAACGTTATTTGGCAGTTAATCTCCCGCCGACAAAATTTTTATTTAATAGTCACACGTGATGTCTCCAAAATCTAAATAGAATCCATGTCATATAGCGGCTCTACATCGCTAGCCAACTTCCCGTCTGCCTAATTTTTTCAAGTATTATTGTATCATTTTTAGTGCCAATGATGCAGGCTTTTCATCTATTCAGATACAATAATACTTATTAAAGAAATAATATTGGGCATAATAACGAGTTGGAGTAATTCGAGCCATCAATGTTGCATCTCAGTAAGGTTTTTCAAGTATTAAATTAGTTGTGGTCTAATGATCGAAAGATAGTTCGTTCTGTGGAAAGGTTGTGGGTTCAAGTTTTTGCCTCTGCGTTCACTATTACTAAAAATACATACTAAGCATGTACAGTAGTATGAACAGTTGACAACTGTAGTTGAATACCATAGAATTTTGTTCCTCTATGGATTTAGCCTATGGCAGCCTATTGAGTAGTGTAAATGCACAATCCTCTTTAGAAAAGATTGTAATTGGTCACCTTATTTTTCATTTTTTGGAAAAAAAACAAATGTTAAATCTGATTGTACTTTGTGTTCAAATCTACTAGGTTGTGCAATATTCCTACGTGTTTTATTTTTGTCCAATTTGCAACACAACAAATACTGCTCACCAAGTTGTTTCTTAATTAACTCATATCATAATTAAATATTATCCGACCTGCCCATGACCTGTATTGGTAGTTGGACAAGTTTACGATTTTGGCTTCTCATAAAGACTTCTTTAAGAAAAGCTTCATAATTGGCCGCTAATTATACACAAATTAATAATGAATGGCCTTTTCGGTTGGTTCGATCTTGTTTGATTAGGAGTATCAATAATCGCTCTGTTAGTGGAATAAGCTAGTTTAAAAAATATATTTTTCTTTTTGGCGCTTTAGGAATCTCACTGATGCAGATAATTCGAGGACCGTCTTGCGTTTTCGCTGTCATCATAATTAATGATCTGATTCTAATGCATTGCATCCAGATTGCTAGAAAACAGCTGTTTTTAGCCAAAACAAAATAGAAAGCTACAAAATTCTCATTGTTTGTTTCAATTTTTTTTGTTCTCCTTCGATATAATTAAGCTCTTATATGAGAGCTAAGTTTTAACATGTTCTTCATTTCGTTTTCAACACTAAAAGATATTAAATTATTTTTTCCAAATATATTTACTAACCTGATTAGCTAAAAGTTAGCCAATAACTTATTTTAACAGCTAAATTGGCCATATAGGTCGGGTTATACAAGAAGAATGTGTTTTATTTAAACTCGTTGTTCGTTTAGGTTATAACGATTCGAAAATCATAGCACCTTTTCTTTAAGAAAACCTAAAATACATTATCAAATTCCAGATGCACTAAGCAGGAATTTTTTGAAGTTCATTCACTAACTCACCAAAGGAAAATTTCAACCTCTGGCTATGGGCTAGTGTTTAGTAATTATTACATATATACTGAGACCAGGAATTTTTTTTCTTTTTCTTAGAAATTGTAATAATATTTGGGTTAAATTTTGTGTTTCTTGATTATAAATCTAATCATTATAACAAGAAATAAAATTGGTAACATGCACTTCAGTATGCACTTTTGACCAAAATTTTAGGAGCTAATTTAACAAATTTTTATTATAACCTACTGAAAAAAAATAACAGAATTGGCAACAGGGATAAATTGTCCAGCAAAATGGATTTTACTTTCAAAAAATTAATTTTACAGGAATAAATTCGAAAACTGTTCACAAAAAGTTGTTGCATGAAAAGATTTTTTTACCAATGTCATGATTAATGAAAATATAATGAAATTTTCTCAAAATGATATATAATAGCTCGGGTTAGAGATCTATATTCATAATTTTTCCACAACAAAATGCATCAAATTTACAACGATGAAATTTGAAGTTTTGACAATAACGTACCTTGCCATGAGCCTTCAGTTTCTTGTAATAGCTTAAACCTTTTCGATTTCGCATAGATCTTAATTTATTCGTCTAAAATCGTGTATTATATTATCAATATTCTGCTGGGCACGTAGGATTTTATGTAATGTAAGTGAATGTAAGTAGTTAATTTTCGTAAAATATATTTCATTAGATCGTACTAAACATTGTTAAGAGTATAATTTTATTTCTTGAACAGAGTTCTGACGTTATCTAACATTAATTTTTCAACATGTAAGTCTCCGCCTCACTCCCATCTGTTTGTTTCCTCCAAGCAAATACATGCATATTTATTTTTGCATTCTTAACGAAGACATGAAAAATGTATTTAGTTTGAATATGAATCTAATTTACAGTAAATGTTTCTCGCCATATAAAAAATATACATTATTCATAATACAATAATCGATATATTTTGTACAACTATAATAAAAAATCGTACAATAAAAAATATTATTTTTTAATTTATATTTTTTAATTACAATTATATAAAATATACTAATTATTGTAGTATAAATATTATATAAATAATTTTTTATATGAACATAAAAAGGAAACTCTCTAATTTATTTCAACACAACCATTCATTATTATGCACGGATACACATAAACATTTGTAATTAATAGTTATGATTATATAATTTTAAACTCATATCCGTATTCGTGTCTATTCCTCGATTGTGTGTCACTAACCGTAAGTGCAGAGTTCCCTGGAGTGACAAGTATGCTCTTTTATTTCTGAAACAGTGCCATCTATGAAACATGCATGAACCAAAAATGGCTCTTAAGCTGTACCCAACATCTTTCCGGGATTTAGAGGAAAACGCTTGCGTGCATGTGAACGCTTTTCTATAATTAAGCCCCCACAAATAGATTCGCCAACTAAACGCTTCAGCGGAAGCCATTTGGCGAAAGGGAGAATAGATGTCAAGCCCCCCGAGAACCTGAAACCCTGTCCGTGCCCGTAGGGATGGATTTTTGTGTACGTGTGCTAAGCCCTAGCTAGCTAGAAAGCTAAAGAGAGGAGGCTAACGCAAATTCTGTGAATAGTACTGAAAGATTCAATGTTTGTAGAGAGACGCAAACTCCCGTAGCACTTTGGCATTTAATATTTTTCATGATTTTGGCTGAGAGCTGTCAAGCCTAGAGAACACCAAAGCAGCCATTTGGAAGCTCAAAGAAATGCAACTATATTCAATAGCCTCTATATGTATGTGTGAAGAGGAGAGAGAGAATCGAGGTGCATGCGCCTTTATATGCTCAATGATGATACAGTTTCTTTTTCTCAACAAATGATATTTATAGTTCTTAGATAGACTAGCTAGTATGCTTTTGTGAAATTTCTTTTTGTTTCATGATAACATATAAATGGAATTAAACAACAGATGCTGCATAAAACTTGAACTTAATCTCGTTGATCAGTTTTTTGGTTAGTCTAGTTCCACATCTCATGATTGGTTCTTTAGCTGCTTCAATGGTTGACTACCACTCTCCAAGGTGATTGTCACCCATCGAGCAATTGGCTACATCTTATTAAAATCATCTATAACAAGCTATATCAAACTATACCTAAATACTAGACATTATGCCATTATAATAGTGATCACACGGTCCTTCTCTTTTTGGTTGTGAGTTGAGCACATTTTTGAATTCTTTTAGTATAATCAATGCAATGTGAGCAAAACTTTTATTATAAATGAACAGAGCACATTTGTCATGACCCAAAAGCAAAAAACCGTATAGGTGTTTCAAGAAGAGCAAAAGGAAGATTAATTGAAGATTTCGGTTTCAGATTGAGCAATAAATGGATAAAATCCACAGGAAAGGTGGTAAACTGAGTACAGCCTTCAATTGAAGAAGAGGGGTTTTGGAAAAGCTAGTTAGAAAGGAGAAGAGAGGAAGCCAAATTCGAAATGAACATGCATTGAACTAAGAGACAAAAAATCAAACGCAAAATTCCAAATGAATTGCCTCTTAATCACGCGAGTTTTTATTTCAAATTCAAGGAAAGGCCCCAGTGACGCTTTCATTGGATTTTTTAGAAATGAACGAACAAACAAACAATTTGGTCAAAAAAAAAGAAGAACAGTAAGGTTGGATGTAAAAGCCTAAAAAAGAGGGAAAGAAACCTCATGTTTTCATTGTGATTTTGCCCCCTTACTGGATACCTATTGTTTCATGATCATCAAGATGCTATTGAGATATTAAAATTCGTTCTTCATTTCCTTATCAATTTCCACTTTTCAGTTTGATGCTAATGAAATGAAAGTCTAATTTTGTTTGAGTTACAGGAAAGCACATAGTCCCCATTTGTTATGTCTTTCTAACCAATGCTTTTCAGTGGATTCATCATGTACTAAATCGACCGTGCATAATCAAAAGATTCATACCATAAAGAGGGTCTTAAATAAAATGCCAAAGATTAAAAATGCAAATTACAGAAAAAAAGAATGATACTTCAAAAATGAAATTTGTTTAGAAAAGTGCTTTCTGGAAACCATTTTGAATCATTAAGGTACGCAATTTGTGGCTTTGAGAGTCGCTATAAGAAAAAAAGAATCAGATGCAAATGCCAAAGCTTGAAATGAAAGCAAATTTTTTAAGAATATTCTCAAATGTATCCTATAATTTCTTCTAATTATTTAGTCTAATGAGTGAACTTCTTTATCATCTTAATCGAAATTCATGCCCACAGCAAATATGACTTATCAAAGAAAATAAAAGAAGAGCAAAATTTTTTTGGAGTCAAACAATAATTTGTGCTTCATTCCGTCGGATAAGAAAAATCGATTAACATACTTCATTCTTGCCGATTTTTCCTTTTAAGATGATTTTTCGACTTACCAAAAGCTCTCCCGGGGAATGTTCTCAAAGCAATGAGACCTAATTGCAAACCCTAATTTCTATTAGACGAATGAAATAATTTTGTTTTTCTTTCTACTTCTCCATTTATAGGATGAAAATAATTGCTTTGGTCGTACTTATAAATATATCTAACAAATATTTTTATTAATCACGACTTTAATATAATATTATGTTTTTTTCGAAACGTCCAGATTAGCTTTTTGATAATTGAGAAAAATAAAATGTGATAAAAACCAATCTACTAAAGATGGTACCTAATATATATGACATTCTTTTAATGGTCTGGCTCATACTGGCATCAAGAATGTGCAAAAAAAATTGATTGCGCTTGCCATGGTATTAACTAGAAAGAAATGCATAATGAATATCTTTTTTTAAAAAAAAATGGATCAACACATGTAATTTCAATTCAACATGAATATTTTTCAAGTTACCAAATCCATTGTTTGCTTGCATTTTCATCTTTCTTTAATTTCCAACATAAATATAAAATTAAGTTGCGAAAAAAAAAATTTGGGACAATACCTTGCCAACTAAAAACCACAAAACAAGAGTAGAAATTAAGCCCACCGAAAAAAAAAAAAGAACAAAAAACAGAGAGAGAAGGCCAAAAGCAAAGAGAAGAAAGAAAGGAAAAGCCAACATAAACCGAAAAGCAAAAGCGCAAGAGAAAGAGAGATGTTTCAATTAGGAACACGTGCAAGGAAACGGCCTTTTGGCGGGTGGTTTCGCTTTCTTCCCTCGAAACGGCGACCCAAACCGTGCATAATTCTCATTTTTTATGACTTAATTTTTTTATTTTTTAAAATTATTTTATAGAAAAAAATTTAGGAAATTTTTAAATAATTTCTGTGAAATTCTTTTACATTAAAATCAATTTTTTCACATAAGAAGCTTTAGAAAAATGGAGAAGATCCTAATAAATAATATAATCTATTAGGAATAATTTATAATGATTTTAATCTCAAGTTGTTTCTTAATACCAACCTTCTGATTTTATTTGCACAAATGAAAATATAGGAGTAATTCTGTCGAGAATTTAATTCAATAATTAACTATAAATTTAATTTTATTATTTAATCTTAATAAAATTTAATTTAATAATTCTTCATATAAAAGCCAACCCAGACAAGTGGTACCATCCGTCGTTTTTTCTAAATACTCTCTCTCCAACTCCCGTGGGTCCTACTCTCCCCCTTTTTCTTTTTTTCTCTTTTACAAAAATTAAAAAAAATAAAAAGAAAATGTTATTAATTTAACCCTATAAAAGCCCACTATGCAAACCCAACATTTGCCTATTAATAACAACAAATATATTACTCTCGGAGAATATAACCAGAAAAACCAGAGTGAGAGTGAGAGAGAGAGAGAGGGAGAGAGCGGCAGGGGGAATCTAGAGAGAGAAACAGCAACTGGGTTTTGATTCCCTGATAGAATCGAAGAGGAAGAACGGCGAAAGCTCGAGTCTTTATTGCCCAATTTGTTGGTTCTCTATCTTTTGCTTGTTTTGTAACTTTGTTACATTAACTCTCTTTCTTTGCTTTTCCTTTTTCTTTTTTTCTTTTTTTTTGTTTACTGTCTTTTATAATTTCTTTCTGGCTTTTTCTAGTCCTTCATTATGCTTTTTCTTACATGGGCAGTGGTTGTTTCAGGTTAATGTTGACGTTGGTTATTAGCAGTAGATCTTTTGTTTGGTTACTTTGTTTGCCTTATGGTTTACTGGGGGGAATTTTCAGGGAATTTCATTCAGTTTTAACTGTTCCAATTTTGATTCTAATTATGATACACTTGGTTGAAATGGTGTTCCTACTCGACCATTTTATTGGTGTGAGTTCGGAGATCCGATGTCTTTGTATGCAATTTTCTCATTCCTTTGTAAAGCTTGTTCCTTTTTCTTGTATTTGATTTCAGTTTTGCTTGTTTGGTTTTTCCTTTTGTGCTTGAATTAAATGCTAATAAATGAGATTTCTTGATCTGTTATGACATAAAGTTTAGCATTGCATGCTTCTATGTGCTTGTCTGTGTTTTGAACATTGGGCTTGATGTTGGCGTTTTAAAGATCTTAGTTGTTCTTTTGGATTTTTTTTTTTTTTTTTTGTTATTTTAGTTTAATCTGGGAAATTCTAGATTGCATGCAACACAACAAGAACAAAACCTTCCTGTCTGAGGTCGGCTGCATGAGTCGTTTCTTGTCATTTCATTCAATTATGAATTAAGTTTGGTGTGAGATGTAATTGTTCTAAATCCTTTTTCACCAAAGATTTTCAAGTTAACTTAGGTCCTCCTCTTCTTTTCCTCTTGCCATTTACCTGGACTGAATTCGTTGTAATAAGATGTTTTTTTGTGTTAATGATTCCCTAGAATGCAGCACTGTTAATTGAGTTTAAATGTTTCGGCAAATGAAACAACCAATGCATATTGTTTTTCTGTTTATTGATTATCTTGTTTCTGCATTTTGTTATTTTGAGGAAGAAAGCCAAGTTTAAGTCCTGCGATGACGCGTTCGTGCAACATGTTGGAGGGATCTTTTCTTGTTGCAAAGGAACTGCCAGTCTCTATCGATCAAGAGAGCAGCTGGATTTTTCATTCTTTCCATGGCATTGAGCTCTCAAATAAGCGGCTGTCAGAAGTTGAAGAAGATGCTGTACCAAGAAAGGCAACCAGGTTGCTAGAAGCCCATGAGAGAAATGGAATAATAGAGGGTCTGCATGTTTTTCCTATTGTGCAGCCTGATCGATCACACAGTTGGCACCAAACAGGGAGAGTTTATATTCTCTCTATTTCCCAAGCTAGTCAATCAAATGATCAGAATCGGGCAGCGTGTCAATCGGACTCAGAGCTGATTAGTTCTCTTGGTAGAGACTTATCTATTAGCTGTCTCCTCCGGTGCTCAAGGTCTGATTATGGCACCATTTCCTTATTGAATAAAAGCTTCCAGTCTCTAATTCAGAGTGGTCAGCTCTATAAACTGAGGCGAGAAATGGGTATCATTGAGCATTGGGTTTACTTCTCTTGCAATCTTCTTGAGTGGGAGGCCTTCGACCCTGATCGCCGCAGATGGAAGCATTTGCCCAGAATGAATTCAAATGAATGTTTCATGTGTTCAGACAAGGAGTCATTAGCCGTTGGTACTGAACTGCTCGTTTTTGGAAAGGAAATAACCTCTCATGTTATTTATAGATATAGCATCTTAACAAATAAGTGGTCATCTGGCATAGAGATGAACCAACCCAGATGCTTGTTTGCATCTGCCAGTCTGGGAGAAATAGCAATTCTGGCTGGAGGTTGCGACTCAAGTGGCCGTGCTTTGAGCTTGGCAGAGCTTTATAATTCAGAAACCGGCACATGGACCCCTATTTCTCGTATGAATAAAGCCAGGAAAATGTCTTCTGGAGTATTTATGGACAGAAAGTTCTATGTTATTGGAGGAATCGGGAGAGACAATGTTGTGCTTACGTGTGGGGAGGTGTACGATTTGAAAACAAAAACGTGGTCTGTGATTCCTGACATGTTTCCGGCACGAAATGGAGTGGCTGGGGAGAATGCTACACCCGCTGCAGCTGAGGCACCTCCTTTGGTTGCAGTTGTAAACAACGAGCTGTATGCAGCTGATTACGCACAAAGAGAAGTGAGGAAATATGATAAAGAAAAGAATGTATGGATCGCATTGGGCGGCCTGCCTGAACAAGCAGCTTCAATGAATGGTTGGGGATTGGCATTTAGGGCATGTGGAGATCGGTTAATTGTTATAGGTGGACCTAGGGCTCTAGGTGCAGGGATGATTGAGGTTAACTCTTGGGTTCCTAGCGAAGGCCCCCCGCAATGGGACCTGCTTGCAAGGAAGCCCTCTTCCGGCAGCTTTGTGTATAATTGTGCTGTAATGGGATGTTGAGGAATGCAGCATTAGCAACACCATGTGTGGTGCAGTGGGGGTCCTGTCCCTCGGACTGTGGCTTTTCAGTGAGATGGGTACTGGACATTGGATGGTTGGAATCTCTGCCTTCCTTTTCGGGGTAATTTCAGGTTTTAGTTTAGACCAAGTTTCTTCTGTATGTTTCATTATCTCGAGGCTCTTCAAAGGTTGCACAGTGTAAAGCTTGCACAGATGAATAAAAGTACTTCTACAGTTTTCCTTCTTTTTTTTTTTTTTGGTCCTATCTTTTACAGTTTTTCTTGTTTCAAATATTTGCAGCGTACTTTTTTCTTTTCTTTTCGATAGCTTATTCACCTCATCATCCAAGGCACAGGCTATCCATGACGATGCCTCGGCTGGCTACACTTTTGCATGCCTTAGACCTTCCTCTTCGATGTTCAGAACTGCCTTCAAGTGAAGGCTTAACTTTAGCGGGCTTAAACTTTAGCTTCAGTGGGTTTGTAGATCAGGAACCTCCTTCCAAACAAAAAAAAAATGTCTGCAGCGTGTGGGATCATTTTGTGTGTTCTTTGGGCAGACACTGCAATTTGATTTTTTCTTATGAAGACGAGTTTCATCTTGCTGCAGCCAGAGCTACATTCTTAAGATTCTGCGGATCAACAGAATTCTCGTTCTGTCCTGCTCAATGCTATTATATTAAGTTTCTACGGACCAGCAGAGTTCTCTTTCTGCTCAATTTTTAAGATTCTGCAGATCAGCAGAGTTCTCTTTCTGTCCTGCTCAATGCTGTTAGATTAAGTTCCTGTAGGATTCCTTTTTGACCAAAGACTCTGAGCTTCCAACAAATCTTAGGAATATATCTTTTGTATGGATGAGATGTATTTAGTGACAAATTTTCTTCCTTTTCTTCACCTAGGTTCTGCTGTCTTTTGTTCTTTCAGGCGCTGAATGAACTATCCGTTATGTGGCTGTGAAGTGCCGCAAATAGAGACACTTAAAAGGCTAATCTGGCTTGCATCGGTAACTAAATTTGGCCTTCTGTAAAGGGATAACATCTCCACTTCATTGCATTTAAAAGCTGCCGAGTTAAAGAACCAGATTCTGCTCCTGCGAATTTTAGCAGCAAAGTGGCTGATAGGCTTTCTCAACAGTAAAAGAAAAAAACGAAAAATGTTCTTCTTTTAAACATCCATGCATTCATTCCTTTGAAGCCATCAGATACAAACTGTCTCGCATTAAGCATCGTGGACTCGATTAATGGAAGGGAATAGAGCGCCTTCATTCGATCTCAGTTGTGAATTTCGTATTAAGAAGATAATTTTGATAGAACAAAATTGACCAGAACGTTCCAATTAGTGAATTTGATTGTTGCTGGCTGTGGTATGTGTTGACAGCAATGGAACAGCCACGTTGCATTGCGTGCTGTTATTGAGCTATGGTTATTGCCGGAGGTGATAGAACGGGAAGCCAAAAGATAATCACCAAAGAAGAAGTGTTTTAATGCTGGTTGATGTTTGTGATTTTGTGACTTTGTTTTTTCAGGACAGTTTTCTTTAATTTCTGTGAGGATAGAGTCTACAACACCTGCTTTGAGAAAGCCTTGCAAGCTTTGTTTTTCATTAGATAGTGAAGGGGGTAATTTGTGCTGCTGCAGGATCAAAAGAAACAATAATAATTAGGAATCAGTGGATAATCTTTTTGCTCTCTCTCTCTTTCTAAATGATGGGTTCTTTGTATTATTAATTTACAGTAATCTTAATAGACTCATAATTAGGAATCTTCAAAAGATCAATTTTTTAGAGGATAACAATTTATATGTTGTTTCCAGCAGGAAGGAAATTAAAAGAAAAATGGTTCAAAAAAAAAAAAAAATGAAAACATTAAAAAAAAAACAAAAGAAAAAACCCAATGTCCAAACAGGCGAATATGATTAGATGATTGCATTCTCTTCCACTGTAACACCACTTTTGATCTTTCAATGCCACCAGACGTGAAACACCCTTTTTGATAAATGTACTTGCTGGCTGGTTCTCTCTGCCATACGGTTGGTCATGTTACCTCAAGATAAAACCGAACAAATCTTTTTAGTGGACCCCTCAAGCCCAGTCAAAAACGTACAAACTGTGACCCGACTGTAAAAAAACTTAGAATTTTTTTTTTTAGAAGATGGAAAAAAAACTCAATTACATAAATACAATGAGTATGAAATTATTTAAATTATTTAATCATAAAATATATATTTAATTTAAAATATATAAAAATAAATAAATTATTAAAAATTTTGAATTCCCTTATACTTCTTTTACGTGTCTCACTAAATATATCTACTTAGTCTCGCAGAACCCAAGCGAAGACTTGGAGCAGCTGTAGAGAGTGGTGGAGGACAGCTAATGCACCTTCAGACAGCGCTCACGTGGTCAGTCCACATTGCATTAATCAATTTAACATATGCGCAGCTCTGTTGCTGTTGGTGGTTGTTTCCCTGGCTCTAAAAAACTTGCTGTGGGAACTTTTGAATTGTACTTTGTTGGAAGGAAACTAAACAGTTCATCCTTCTGTGACCTAAAGCTGACAACTTTACCTACTGCTCTTACTAGTTTTTGGCTTGTTGTAAAGAGGCAGGCGAATAACAGCAGTGATTTATTTCTTGTTTGAAAAAATAAGGAGATAGAAAATAGTAATTAAATAATTATAGACATGAAATATTTTTTTTGAAAAATAAAAATTTAAGATTAAATTAAATATATTTAAGAAAATATTAAATATGTTTAGAAATTAATTTTTTTAAAAAAAATATTAATTTGTTTGTTCTTATAGTCACACTACGGCCATTTTCAATGTTTCCCTAGTTGGACCTTCTTGTTTTCATTGTAAACAATATAAATATAATATTTAAATTTTATGCTCGTTTTGGTTTTCATCTTGCCATTTCTGGGTTAATCTAAAATAATTACTTTACTTATATTTACACCCTCTTGATAGTTACATCCATCCAGACTGTCCTTCGGCTATTGGAACTTCTCTCTGGTTAAAAATTTGGCTACTTTTGGCTAATACTGAACTAACCAACGTACATGCCATAATAGGCTGATTAATCAATCTTGTCACTAAAGGGAAAAGGCTATAATAGTGACAGTTAGTGACGGAGCAGGGATTAGAAAACTGGGAGAGTAATGCCATATATATTTCGCCATTTTTTGCGTAGCATATAGATATAGTAAATTGTATTGCAAAAAAAAAAAGATATAGTAAATTAATTTGTAATAACTAATAAGAATGTCAAGAAAGGAAATTTTACTTAATGCAGAAAAAAACAGACAAAGATGAGCAAAAGGATGAAAGCTGATTAATTAGGATGATTAAAACAAAATTAATGAGTTAAGATGAGAAAATGTCGCAATTGTCATGTCCAAATAAGTACTTAATTATTTTTACACCAAACTTTTTGAAGTTTGAAAATGAAATCACATGGTATGAGTGGTGACAAATTTTGTGCTCCCAATCACTTAGAAAATGATTGTGCAAAGTGCCCAGGCCATTGGCTTTCTTATATTTTGCTGGAGAAATGGAAATCTTGCTGAACAAGAAGGCCACGTTTTGTTGAAGAGTCCCGTCGTTTTCGCTTAACAGATTGGTTCTCTTCTTTTTTCTTTTTTTTTTTTCTTTTTTCCAGGACATCCTTAATCAATAAAACCAGTAACCATTTGATTTAATAAATTTATTTTCTATTACATTTATATCCAACAAAAGAAAGTTAGCAGTTTTTTTTTTTAAACTACAAAAAAATATATTACCAGTATGTAAGTTGTTAGATGTATGAGACGAGACCGAATGTTACTTGTTGTTATCTTCATTCAATATCTCTTATAGGCGAAAGACTCATCATTCAAGTACTGTTAGACTTAAGCGGGACTCTTATAAGTCGATTACGGTATTAGTAAGTCTAAAACTTGTACCGCATACATACAGGTCAACTGATAATTAAAGGAGGAACATTGCCTCCATTGTACAAGGTGAGACTCGAGTCGAAGTTAAACGTGAGAAGGAATACAACGAATTACCACTTCGAATGGTAATAGTTAGCAATTTTTCTTTTATTTTATTTTATTACTATTATTTTTTTTAAACACAAAAAAAGAGGTCAAGACAGTCTTGAACCGCGGTTACCATCTTTTGTTGTTTAGATACTTACCAAATGCACTAGATTAATTAAAATAAGAGCTCCTAGATTACTACTTACCAAGTTTCATTAAAAAAAACTTAATTGACAACATGTGAAAACAAGGCCGTCGCAGTAGTTGTGCATTGATACGAGGTACTGTGGTAATTTTGAAAGAATAAAATAACATATGAGCCGTTAAATAAATTATATGTTTTTCACTTATCTCTTATTATATTATTATATAATTAAGTTTTTTTTTTTTTTAAGATTGGACTATCTAACTCCACAGATTTAAGACCATGGTCCAGTGACAAGTTCTCCCCGAAGAAATATCATAACAAGTATTGAGGGACACTATCAATTTAATTAAAATTAGAGTGTGGAGGACCAATCCATTAAAAAAACTACATGACAGAGAGGATCGACTATTTTGTGAAATGTAAGTGACTGTTTTGATATTTAAACATTCTCTTTTTCTGGTCCCACGGATTTTGGTCAGTTGTTGTAGTTGTTGCTACCAGCTCTCGAACCCTGACACAGGCAAGCATGATTAAATGGATTGCCAATCAATTCTCTGGCTCGGATTGATGGGCTTAACGAATCGACGATTTACGACCCGCAAATGGACCGCAACCGAGATTTTTTTTTTGGATACGGGCCGGGCTCAGTTGTCGGGTTGCTAATGCTCAGCCCGAAATTGAGCCAATATTTTCAGCATTACGGAGTTTCTGCAGCCAAGTTCCCAAACTGCCCTCGGCCTCTAGATCAAAATTACCTCTCTGACCGCCTCAGTGTCTTAGCCATGGACTCAATCCGGACCCTCCCTCCGCCGTCGGCGCTCTCCTCCTCCGCCGTCGCATTTCTCGACGACAATCTCCGGTCTCAAGAAGATCTCGCCGCCGCGCCGAGCCTCGTCTCGGACCTGCAGTCCCAGTGCCGCGAGTTGGACCAAGACCTAGTCGATCTTAACGTCAGGCTCGGTTCCAGCCTTCTCGCTTACGCTTCCTTCTCCGATCGTGTTCGCGGCCTATTTAGTGAATCCGCTTCTAATTTGACCAAGCTCCGCTCGTTGACCGGCGCTTCTGCTCCTTCTCTTTCTGGTAAAGTTCGGTGGCTTTATGTTTATTTATTTTTTTCTTCTTTTTTTTTGTGTAAATTTATAGGTTATTTGTTGTGCAATTTCCATGTAGATGGAAGAGGAGACAAAGAAGGCAGGAAAGAGCAAATTTTGGGTGAGGAACTGCCGGCGCTGGCGAAGGAGGTGGCGAGAGTGGAAACTGTTCGAGCTTATGCCGGTAGGGCTTTTTTTTTTTTTTCCTCCTTAGTTTAATTTTTAATTCTTGCGTTTAGATATGGTGAAAGTGATTGAGATACAAAGAAAATGTGATTTTGATTCGCGATAGAAGTGGTGGAATTTTTAAGTACTGATAATTTGGTGAGAGTAAAGTGTCTAGATACGAAATTGTTGTGAATTTTCATGTTCAGTTATAATTGAAGGAGCTATATAGATTATAACGACGGACGGTTCGTAATTTTCTGTAGCACTTCCAGAATTTTTCATGAAATATAATCTTTGAACTGTTCTATAGAAGTTCATTCTCCAGCTAGTCCACAGTCTTTTATGTCGTAGTCTTGTATGTCTTATGGTGCAGGTTGGCTTTTTCCGTGTTTTGCCTATGGCATGTATCTTTGTGATTTGATGCATAGCAGATCACTTGTGCACAAACATGCTTCTTTTAATAAAGAAACATTACTTTAGCATTCCTTGCCTTGTTCCCGCCAAGAAATTTCCTCTGAATTGTTTGTCGTGCTCAAAATTGAACCGTTGATAAAATTCATTAGAGAATTTTCCAGTCATGTTTACTGATGAAACATACAGAAGCCACGTACATCTTGAGGGCAGTTCCAGGTTTCTTGAGGGGCGGAATTATAACCGGCCTGCCCCCAGCCTGGTTCTGGTTCGGGTTTGGTTCCAGTTCGAATTGGAGCTGCGGTCATGTCAATCTGTGCTTGCTTGCATCTTTGTAGAATAATTGATTGTAATTTTCCTTGCACCAACCATCTAGAATTTCAAGGATTTTTTTTTTCTTTTAGTCACATCCTAGTTTACAGGAAGCTGAAATTGTCAGGGGAAGCTAAAATTGTCACATTCAAAGCAATTGGATAAGGAATCTGTGTGGCGGCACTCTCTTGAAGTACCATTACGTGTTGAAAGTACTTGCCAGCATTGCCATTTGTGCAGCTGCATATTGTATTATGTTCAGTAGCCCATGTAACACGGGGATTTTGTTCCTATTAACTGTTATGGAGTAGATTGGGGCATTTGTGAGAGCAATATTTGTAGTATTTTTTCTCCTTTCTCTTGGTTAAGGTCATGTCTCCGAGGGATGTGGAATTTATTGGATGAATGCAACATAAATGTAAATTTTTCCTTCGTCCGGTGTTTTTGGTTTATTTTCCAAAATTGGTTTTCATGTCATGACACAGTGTGGTAAACTATGTCTGAAACTGATTCTTTTATGTTCAAGGAAGGGATTAATGAATATCACAAAAATGGAGAGAAAAAATAACTTAACTAAAAGGAGATACAGTAATGTCTATTATCATTTATATTGGACTCTTTTTCCTGGATATGTTCCTCCCTCTCTCCTCCCCCCTGCGCGCGGGTTTGCTCTCCATGCAGACCCTGGTTGGTATGAACGTCTATTGATCATGGGGGTTGTAGCCTATAAGGAGGTCAGGTGTTTAGAAATATGTATATTTCATTGATGAATTTACGATTCTTTTTCCCCACTTCACTATCATTCTGAGTACATTTCTTCATGGTTCAGGCCCTTTTTTTTGGTTGTTCAATTTTGAGTCCTTAGACACTTTGACTTTTCTTGACTAACATTTTGCTTCCATCTTCCAGAGACAGCACTGAAGCTTGATACTTTGGTTGGTGATATTGAAGATGCTGTATCATCTGCCATGCGTAAAAATCTGGGCAAGAGTTCATCAGGCCGCAATTCAGAAGTGAGTGAATACAGAGATTAATGATGCTTCAACTTTCTTATGTTTTTGAAAAAATAGCAAAAACTAAATTCGGTCATTTGTTGTATTTTCAGGGAATGCGCCTGCATGCTATTGAAACACTCGGACAGACAGAAGATATCTTGACTTCTGTTACAAAGACACACCCTCAGTGGATGCATCTTGTGTCGGCAGTTGATCATAGAGTAGATCGGTCTCTTGCAATACTAAGACCGCAAGCCATTGCAGATCATCGAACTCTTCTTACATCCCTTGGATGGCCACCACCTCTTTCCACGTTGACCTCTTCAAACATAGATGCTACGAAATCTACTGAAATCCCCAATCTCCTTTTTACAATGCAAGGGGACCTCAAACACCAATATTGTGAAAACTTTCTTGCCTTATGCCGTTTGCAGGAGTTGCAGAGACGAAGGAAATCTCGGCAGCTCGTTGGCCACAACAGAGAAGTTGCCCTTAACCAGCCACTTTGGGCAATTGAAGAACTTGTAAATCCTATATCAATTGCCTGCCAACGACATTTTTCGAAGTGGTCTGATAAGCCAGAATTCATTTTTGCTCTCGTGTATAAGATTATTAGGGATTATGTGGACACTATGGATGACCTATTGCAACCACTTGTTGATGAGGCAAGGCTATCGGGATACAGTTGCAGGGAAGAGTGGGTTTCAGTGATGGTGACCTCTTTATTGACATACCTGGCAAAAGAGATGTTTCCTATTTATGTAAATCAGCTGGATGAAGAGAATGGTGCAGGTGTTCCATCTCAGGCTAAAACATCTTGGCTTCATCTTGTTGACTTGATGATTGCTTTTGATAAAAGGATTCAATCTCTGGTAACACATTCTGGAATCATGCATTCCCTTCCAGATGATGGAAGACTGCAAAAAATTTCTTCGTTATCTGTGTTCTGTGATAGACCTGACTGGCTTGATATATGGGCAGAAATAGAGCTCAATGACTTGCTGGAGAAGCTAAAACCTGACATAGATGATGAGCGAAATTGGACAATGAAAAATCAGGGGGCAGTTGTCATAACTGGTCCGGAAAATTACAAATCTCCAGCAGTTTCCAGTGCATTCCTTCGGCATCTCTCACTGGTGGTTGATCGGTGTCGATCACTACCTACCATCTCTTTGAGGTCCAAGTTTCTCAGATTGGTTGGGGTTCCTATTATACGAAGATTTTTGGATTGTCTGCTTCACAGGTGCCAAGAGGCTGAAGGATTGACTGCTTTAACCGATGATGATGGTTTAATCAAAGTTGCTAACTCAGTTAATGCCGTTCACTACTTTGAATCTGTTGTGAAGGAATGGTGTGAGGATGTCTTTTTTCTTGAAATCGGATTTGGTAACAGTAATCAACTGGGAATGTCAGATGATGATGCTGGAGAGGGGCCGATTGATGGGTCCGTTGGCATCTTTGATGAGGAGATAAGAAACATGGAGGATTTTAGAAAAGAGTGGATTGATAAGATATCAGTTGTTGTCTTGAGGGGATTTGATGCTAAGTGTCGGGATTATGTAAAAGCCAGAAAGCAGTGGCAAGAAAAGAGTGAAGAAGGTTGGACGGTGTCCAGAAACTTAGTTGAGGCTCTAGATTATCTACAGGCAAAGATGGCAGTTGTAGAAGCAAACTTGAATAGGATAGATTTTGTTTGCTTGTGGAGAAGTTTGGCAGCTGGATTGGACCGCTTGCTTTTTACTAGTATTCTTATGAACAACATTAAGTTTCATGATTCTGGTGTTGAAAGATTTGGGGGTGACTTACAGGTTCTTTTTGGAATATTTAGTGCTTGGTGCTTGAGGCCTGAAGGTTTCTTTCCCAAAACAAGTGAGGGGTTGAAATTATTGAAAATGAAGGAGAAGCAGCTGAAAGATGGCCTGGCAGGAGGAAGGAGATGGATGAAAGAAAATGGAATTAGGCATTTAAGTGTATCAGAGGCAGAAAAGATACTAAGCAGCAGGGTATTCTTGAGTTGAAGGCTACTTTTTCTTGGAATCATCCGTATACTTCATTGCTTCTGGAAGAGAAACAGGTTGACTAGTTCCGGAATATGTGCAATGAGAGATATATCTTCTGATGCACATGACTGCCTCAACATCTGACAATCAGTCTCTAAAATACATACGAACTGAATTTCTTGAAAAGATTTTCTTCTCTGAGCAATACAAGATTTGTTTGATAAAGATTACCCATCTTACACAATATTTTGCCATTTTCATTGCTAAAGTTATATTGCTAGCAAGGCCTGGAAGCAATATTTTTGTTTTCACCGTCCCTCGATTCCTCTGGAAGCCCTGATAAAAGCATGCTGCATTGCTATCTCTTGTCCTGGTTTCGTATTTTGACTCCTATTGCTTCCTTATTTCGTCACAATCTGTGGATGATTTGCAATGGAGACTCAACGTGAATGATTTCAGCCCACCAATTCTTAAGGCGCAAGTGAAGTGGTTTGTCTAATTCTTGTGTTGTGCAAGGGGCACAGGTTCTGAAATTCTCTTCAAGAAAATAAAAAAAATATAATAGAATAAAGGTTCTCAACAAATTATTGCTAAGATGTTCTCAAGGTTTGGAACTTGATAAGCAGTGGGGTAAGTGACATGGATCATGAAGATGTGGAGGCATGAATGCTATACATTCCCAGAACATATTTATGCATTCTTAGTTGTGTGTGGCAGTGATGGATGGTTAATCAATGGTTCTTGATCTTTTCCTGAACAATGTTTTCTGTCCGTTGCTATTCTTTTTTAGGTGTCGTTCTCAACTCTCTCCCAACTAGCCTCTTTTCGGCTTCCTATACTGCCCGTAATGCATAAGCACGCCCAAGTTAGAAATTTTTTTTGGGTCTTTGAAGAGAGTTATAGTCACTGTTGTCAGAACCGGACCGGACCGGTTGAATTGGGGACCGGCCGGTGATCCGGGCCGGTTTTGGTAAATTTTGAAGGGTGACTCGGACCGGTCAAAATCGGAAAAAACCGGTCAAGAACCGGTCAAAACCGGTAAAAATCGGTGAAAACCGGACCGGTTGAACCGGTCCAATAAAATTAAAAAATTCATAAATTACAATTTGACCCCAAATGTTATTTAAATTATAATTTGAGTATTAACTTTAATTTAAAAGTTCAATTTAGTCCTAAATCTATTAAAAATTTCAATTTCATCTTTAAAATTAGAAAAATTAATATTTAATCACTATTTATAAATATTATTTTTATAATTATTTTTATACACATATATATTATTAAATACCGGTTCAAATACCGGTTCAACCGGTTGAACCTTGACTCAAAAATGTTTCTGGTTCGATGATCGGTCCGGTTCTGACAACCTTGGTCATAGCTTGTACAAGTATACAAGATGGAGTTTAAATTCTTAACTTCTTACTTGGACGTATTTTTTAGTAACGAGTAAGACTACACTTATTTGTTGTAAGTTGGAATTTTTAGCCATGCATGTGCGTCGTTCGTGTTGTTTAGACTTCGTAATTGTCCTGTTCAAAAAAAGAAAAAAAAGAAAAAGTAATCGTCCAGCCCTGCGGAGGCAAGAAGGGCCATTGGACCTGAACTTTTTCTACCAAGTCAAATGGAGTGCAGCCTGGTTTCTGTTGCACTGAGGGGCACTGTGTTTTGATGAAGCTAACTCAATCTCGATGGGTCAGTTGCGTGCTGCATGAACAGAACAATGCCGGGCCTGCCTAGAACGTGCGCGTGACATGAGACATGGGCCAAGGCAGATCTACTTTTTATCTTTGTTAAGCTCCCAAGAGTAAGCATGCTGTGAACAATGCCGACATGTTGGGGAAACGAGGTTGACAACATGCAACGCTTACTCTAAGGAGAATCTTGGGTGATGGTATTTCTGTTTCACTTTTGGCTAGTTGATTAACATGATTTAAGCCATGTTTGCCTATTGTTTTGTAGTTAAAATTTGGGCTCGATGGGTTTAGCACAATTTGCTTCCTTTAATACTCAAACGTAAAGATAGAACACAGTAGATGGGATCCTAAACTTCTAAAATAGGAATATGAAATTTGAGTCTTAAAAGTAGATTTACGAGATGAGAGAAAATTACTCATGTTCTATAGCTAAGATGTTAATGAGCCTTTTAATTAACGAAGAAAAAAAAAAGATATTTGTTAATCTCCATATTGGCTTTTTTTTTTAAAAAAAAAAAAATGAAATTGGCTATTTGAAGGGTCAATTTCTTCATGGATGATGTGCGCTTCATATACTCTCCGGCATGCCTATCACAATTCTAGCATGGCACATTTGTCGTTTCTTGCTTTTCAAGTTTAGGTGACATTGAAATGTTTGTCTTGTTTTATTACGGCAAAACATGACCTCAATATATTGATCAATTTTTCTTAAAAAAAAAAAAATAAAAATGATACATTACAGTATCACTATGAAATATTTTATTGAACTGAATTTCAATATTAAATTTATAGAGAAGTAAATTTCATAATATTCAGAGACGATCATTCAGTCCATGCCTTTAGCGAGGATGCAAAACGTAATTTCATGATACAATCGAAATCTTTTTAACCACAAAAATGTTTGGCTCAAAAAAAAAAAAAAAACCACTAAAATGCAACATTTCGGATGTAACTATATTTACAAAATTTTCATAAGAGGCAAAGCCTTGGGGCCTCGGACAGAGACAGTCTACGACCATTCGTGAGAAGTCAATATCGGGAACCGGAAGTACTAGCATCCGAGTTAACTGTGTTAAGCACGAGACATGGAAATAAGACACGACGTCATTAAATTGAAGAACGTGGTCGGGTACCGGAAATTTCGGGTCCAAATTGAGGGGTGGGTAGATAAGGCCAAATGCGACCCTATTTGGCCTTTGTGTTTTGAGCCACTTTATCATTTCTCACAACCTCAAAAAATCAAAAATGGAGCCCTTCATTTCATGGGCATGCATGTGTAGTTTCATCACTCTTTAGTATCTTTGTGTATGCATAGTCACATCAGAGATCGTAGCTTCTATTTCCTACATCACAATGAAATCTACGCTTGATCTTAGTTGACAAATGACCAATTTGTCTCTTTTGGCTTTTGGGGGAGCCAATGTACACATCCACCATTCACAACATTTCCCTATATAATAGCTAAAGAGTAATGTTATTTGGAAAATATTTAGTGCGTTTTTTTTTTGGTATTTACAAATTAAAATTAAAGTGATATTTTTTGTTGGTTGATGAAATTAAAAAAAAATTAAATAAACTGCGTAATTATTTTCGTGTTACTTACAGTTAAATTATGTAGTGAAGAATCATATTATTTTACCTGATTAGATTGTTCAACTAGACTACTCCAAATTTCTTAATAGCTCATGTTAATACACAGATTTGTCAGTTTTATTAAATACTTTTTAAAATTTATCTCCTAAGATTATCCATGTCAGTACAATAGTAACAAGAAGTCGACATACTCATCCGAAAGGAATATCATTAGTCACAGCTAAAAATTGGCTTTCTTTTCAAAGTGTTTGATACAACATTCACATTAAATTGATCTTTCTCGACTCATTTTTGACATGATTATGTAATTGAATTCTTTTTCATTTGTTATCTTACACATTAGACTGATGTTACATTAGGTATGCTAAGTTCAACGGTTTGAGTCATACCATGGTTGGAAGGGAAATTTATAGCCGTTTGGTAAACATTATAAAATTTGAAGTAAAATGTATTGGTAAAAAAAAAAAAATTGTATAATCATCATTGAAGCTAGTTTTTATGTTGCCAAAGTAACTAATTAATAATTATTCGATGTAAAAATTACCAAATTGTCACACCCAGTGTGAAAGGCTCCTCCTTGGATTACTTC
Source organism: Carallia pectinifolia (assembly GCA_037832335.1). NCBI lineage: Eukaryota > Viridiplantae > Streptophyta > Magnoliopsida > Malpighiales > Rhizophoraceae > Carallia > Carallia pectinifolia. The sequence goes on along the minus strand of CM075448.1, from coordinate 20,762,614 downwards.
ACAAAGTAATGTTGCATTATAATTGGTCAACCAAAAGCGGTGTGGCATCTTAAAACAATGTCATATAGAAATGCACTTACAACAATATTCTTTTATAGTACCTCTGTATAATTTTACTTAAGTAGAATTAAAATAACAATAAAATTTCATCAAAAAATATTTAATAATTTGTATTTTTTTTTAAATTCAACGATTTTAAAATTCTTTACCTAAAATTGCTAAATTTTTCTGATTTCTTTAAGGAGACAGCACTGAGGCAAAAGGACAAAAACGGGAGAGAGGGGGGACTGAACCCGAAACAGGATTTGGAGAAGCAAGACGATAGACAATTTGAGGGTCTGTGCGGCCCACGCCCAAATGTCCCCATCGAGAAAACACAAGCGACAAAAGCATCATCTTGGTAGCACGTAAACATCCACAATTCAGAATTCTAAAGATGGAACCAGAGACTGACACGTGTCCTGCTTGGGTCAGATTTCCGTTCAATATTTGCAACTAAACTTAGACAGAGTGTAAGCTTATTGTCCTCCCTTACTAAGGCCTAGTTAATTAATGGACCCCATGCTGCAGAAATGTGGGACAAATTGTTTTTTTTTTTAATATTTGTAGGTATTGTCGTTATAACACTTATAAGTTGCGATTAGTTTTTATACTGTTAATATTTTCATTTATTTTTTATAAGAAATACCTACCATCTGAACATTATTAAATTTGAGTGGACTTTCCTAACACCTGATCTTTGTATTAATGAATATATGACCCAATATTGCGCCTCAAGCTAATTCCTATTAAATCGAAGATAATGACAAAATTCAAACTTAAATCTATGCGAGACAAAGCATATCGGATTACCACCAACTATTACTTCAAGTAGTAATATAGGGCAACGTAAGACTCAATTAATTTCATTTTTTAATCACAAAATGCCCATTAATCTATGTCATTATCCACCTAATTAATGTCCAAACCACCTCTCCCCGGCTCTTTTTAAGCTACCCTTTGCCTTGCATTCCAACTTCCCCCCTCCTCCCCCTTCCCACCAACTAGCTGTGTGTGGATAATAATCCACTAGTTCTATAAGAGAGAATTATTAAAAAAGATCAGTGCAACAAGCAATAGAGCAACATCAAAACATCATCAGTTATGTCTAGCCGAAGGCAGAGAGCTTCTCATATTATTACTGAAGATGAGATTAATGAGCTCATCTTGAAACTTCAACCTTTGCTTCCACAGCTTAATCAAAGGCAGTCCTCCAGGGTATTAGGCTATCCATAGATTCTTCTTTCACCACTCTTTTCTTCTCTTTCTCTCTCCCCTCTTTTTCTCCACTCTTTTTTTGTTTTTTTAAATGATATCAGGGTGGTTCTAAGCCAGATTACAAGACTATAGTAAACTTTCAGGGTCCGTCGTTGTTGATTTGTTCAAGTTGAGAACAGGACATTAATGGGGGATTTGGGGGAAGCAACTGGAGAACAATCAGAGGAAATCACTTTTTTTGTCAAATAAAAATCAATGACAGCACTAAATGGAACTTTGAAGTCATGAAATCTCTTGTTTTGTCAAATATGTTACATTCTGTTTGCAGGAAAGCAATTGGAGTTCAAAAGCAGATAAAAACAAATTGGTCAACTATTATACAAATATTTAGTATCCTGCACCTATATTAATTTGAATAGAATATGCACCATAGCCCATTTCCGCTCATCTAATGAATATAGTAATGATCTGTTAATTCCAGGTCCCTCACCAGTTGAGAGCTATTGATATAAATAAATAAATAAACAATGACTTGCCTGTTATTTTGGTACTGAACAAGTTTTGAGTTGTTATTTAATTGTGTTGCAGCTATCGGCATCAAAAGTATTGGAGGAAACATGCAACTACATCAGGAAGCTACTGAGAGAGGTGGATGACTTGAGCGGCAAACTAGCTCAGATGCTGGAGTCTGTGGATGCAGATGGTGTTGATATAGAGAATCTTGGAATTCTTTTACAACTGTCCTCCTGATGCTAATAGCTTTGTAATATTTCAGTCTCAGTTTGCTAAATATGTATCCTTCTGACTCATTCTTCCTGTTTTCTCCTCATTATTATCTCAATAATAACTTAATAACATGACGGCATTCTTCTACTAATTATTAGGCTTTAGGGTCCCACCTTTTCACTTCAGTCATACACTCGAGGCTGCTATTTTTTTTTTTATTAATTAGAACTAGTAATCCAGCGATAAAGGGATAAACAAAACTGCCTTCAACTATGGCAGTTATTGTTGCGCCTAGTTTGATCCCCAGTTAGTTACTGGGACTAAGAACTTAACGGCTTAATGGAAGACTACTTACTGATTGTCAAACTTGGTTTACTGGTCTTGTAAAATTTTGGGTTTGGTGCACTCAAACAGATGAGCGAAAGCATTTCTGATGATATATGTATAGGATTATGTGCCTTGACGTCCTAAATTGTCTGGTAAGGACTCCAAGAGTGGAAGAATTTAGTTATTGCTGCAGGGGAATTTTGGAGCAGTGCTAAATTCAGAGTCTTCTCCGAAGTAGCCATTATTTACGCAGCATTATTGTCTTCAATCGCCTTGATATTCCCAAACATCAAGCGGAATAATTTTCCTGAAATTGCACTCTCACGTGTGGGTATGTGTGTGTTTCGGTTTCTATCATTTTTGTTAAGATTCGACATTCCTAAAAACTAATGCATTCTGAAGAAGTTTGGCCATCCATTATTTTCTTATAAAATTAAGAAAAAGACAATTCTTGTCTGAGAATCTAATCAGGTTTAAAGCAGTTGTGAAAAAAAAAAACATGGGGCAGGCAAACAAAACCATAATTATTTTAGACATTCATTCAACTTTTTGTGCCACCAAACTTGTGGCAACTTTTATTTTTATTATTTGATTAGTTATCTACAATGATCAACTCATCCTGTGAACTAGCAATCAGGAATCCATGCTTGTACTAGTTATCAAAGATCCATGACTCTTTTTTTTTCTTTTTTTTTTTGTTTTTTTGGTGCAAAACAGAGGCCTAAAGCCGAACAGTAAAAAGAAATACAGAGCCATCCCACGGGGCCATAACCCTACAGCACCCTGACTAAGCAGTTGAAAAATACCATTGGGGGACCATTCAGCGTATGCAGACCACGCTCCAAAGAAAAGCAAAGTTTGCCAGCCAATCTGCTATTTGGTTGGCTTCCCTTAGGATATGAGAAATACGCAAAGACCAATCCCTCCTAATCAAATTCCCCCGACTTCTTACCAGAACAGTAATAAGAGAGAGAGAGAGAGAGAGAAAATTATGTGGGTAAGATATGTAATTCAAATTCTAAACCTTATAGTTAACAGTTACCACTGTAACTACTTAAGTTACGTCTAATTCACACATCTGGCTAAAACTGGGCTAATTGGCCGGACTGTAAGCAACCTAGCTCCCTGAAACCAGTCAAAAATAGGATTGTCAATGGGCTAAGCGCAATCAGGCTTAACTGGGCTAACGGGTCCGTCCAAATGAAATAACCGAAGTCCAGGCCTAATTTGCACCTGCTAGCTTTCGGGACATCCAAGAGGCAGGCCATGGTCTCTTTCTCTGATGCTAAGGACTAAAAAAATGGCGACGCATGTCTTGACTACCATAACCTTCCCCAATCGTTAGGTCTAGTCATTGGCCGATGCAAATTGATGTGATTTAAAAAAAAAAAAAAGTTATAATTTATTGTAGGTTTAATTTATTATCTTTTTTTTAATTAGAGTTTTGCCTCTCTTCAATCTTATATTCACTCAAATTAGAAGTTTTTTATTTTTTGTGTATATATGTAAATTCTTTATTTCTTATAAAAATTTTTAAATCTGTCGCACAAATGACTAACAAATTTTTAGATTTGAGAGAGATCGTGCAATGTTCATCTCCCTAGAATCATAGCAGGCTAATTTAGGTTTCTTTCAATTCCATCATCAATGAAAATCAACGTCATCTAATAAGTGACTAATATTTGTTAGCTGCAAAAAATGAACTAGTTTAGACTAGTTTGTTCTTTATTTGGATTTGGAAAACAAGTATGGCGAAACGTGGAAGTAGACATATTCATCAGTGGATAAATAAATAGATATTAAATTTATTTTTTTATTTCTTATAACTTTTGATTAATTTTTATTTACAAATGTCTTAGTTCAATCCATTCTCTAACAAATATTAGGAATCCCTTTAAGATACCACCTGTATATTGTGTCTAAAATTTTTTTAAAAAAAACAGTAAAACTATATAATTACACTTAAATAACAACGAAATTTTATTCAATAACATGTGAAAGTTTTTTTTTTTATTTTTTATGAATTCAAATAATTTAACGATTTTTATTATTTTATCACTACTTTGAAACTGATTAAATGAAGTCAAATTTTTCTAAAAAAATCTCTGGTGGCCAACAATTTTTGAATCAGCAAATATGGGAAAATCTGGATTCAAGTATTTCTGATAAGTGGGTCATACGTAAAAATGTCATAAATTATACAAATCACATAAACTTCTTTCAATCCGAAACGAGTCCCTTTTTTTTTTTTTAACCTAAACTTTGTAAACTAAAATATGCAAGTCATCTTATAGTGCAGGTTTTAATAAAGCCTAATTTTCTTGACTAAGTTCATGCCAACCAACCCCACAGGTAGCTGTACTCCACTTCTAGTCAACCTTTTGAAAATAGTAATCGAATTTATTTCTCTTGTTCTTTTTCAATTCAGAGAACTTCTTTCCTATTCTTAATGAGTACGACAAACAAAGATTGACGTAGATAGTGAAATATTAAGATTGCAAACACTTATATCTTTATAGTTATGCCGCTCAAATAAAAATAGATAATTAACTATTTTAGCCAGCTTTTAGCTATAAGAATAAAAGTCTTAATGCATTTTAGGAGTTCAAACTTTATTTTTCTTAAATTTCTAAAATAATACGAGTTTAACTCCGATTTGAAAAATATTAAATGAGAGTTAATCAAGTAGTATAATTAAAGGTAATAGTACTTAGATTGCACATCATTCTAATATAACATTCACATAGCTCATAACGCATGCATATAATCGAATTAAATACATGGAAAACCAAACAAGTTACATACACACTACACAGAATTCAGACAACAGGAAAGTTGCACGCTGCACAAATCAATGATAGAACAATCAAACTCTTCAGACATTATTCTTGATAGAAGAGCTGTAACCACTTTGATAATCATAGTATTTGTACCCCAGCATGACGCCTCCATACTTGGAAGATCTCTTAATTGCAGGAAGCACCTTGTAAGTTAGATCAGCAACAGGAATAAACCCACTTCCTGTGGCTTCAGGAGATGCTGGCAAACCCAAGAAAATCTTGGTGGCTGGAATATCTGAAGTCCATTGCTTCCATGCATCTTCAAGATTGCCAACATCCCCTGCAGTGTTATTAACAAGGAGGGTTGTTGTAGAATTGAACAGAGACAGTCAAAAAGCCGAGTCTTCAGGGCAAGTTTTTACCCAAGCATCAGGAAATGGACATTGGGGTGCTGCAGTCAAGTACTTGGCTTTTTTGCTGTAACCTGAAAGGTACCTTGCAAGATCATCCCAATTTAAATTTATTCCTCCTTCAATATCAAAATCAATTCCATCTAGTACAGCAGGGCCAAGCAGGCGAGACGGATTTTAAGTTTATTCCTCCCAGAAAGTTGTCCCAGAGGTAATTGGCAACTTGCCTAGCATCCTCAGCAAACGCCAAGGAATAGCTACCAGCACCTACTCCAATGGAAAGCATCCCCTTGATGCCTTTTGGCTTGACATGATTTTATGTCAGAGCTTAAGTGGTTGCAACCGTTGCTGTATGGATCGCAGTGATCAGCAAGATCAATTATGGGAGTGCGACCACAGCCAAAAGTTGGTAGAAAAGCTATGTTCACAAAGTTGTAATTTCCTGTGGCACAAGTCTCTGCTAAGGTTCCCTCATTTCCATTCTGTACCTTGCTATTCCACCAGCATTAGAACCTATTGCCAGCATGCAGAACACTAAGGTAGCAATTGACATAGAAGCTGCCAACTGATATGCCATTTCAAGCTAAACTTGGCAAAGTTTTCACACTCACAAATGCTAATGTTGAAGAAGTTACCTTTGCATTGAATTTAGTTGGAGGTGCAACGGCTTTTATAATGGAACTTGCCGAATGCTAATGATTCCCTGTATGAAAATTACTTTGTCCAAGTCCCGATGCCTCAGAATTTTATTAACACACAGTATAACTTTTTACGTTACCGGAATGTTAGCATATCAGTTTGAGAGCTGGCATGGCCTTTTACCTTTGTTCACTTCCTTTGATGTCTCTACATTGTTAGCCTCTTCTATCTTAAAAGAACGTTGTCTATTCTAATGGAGGTTCCCATCCAATGGCAGTAAAGCAAAAGGCAAATGGTAAAACTGAATTAGATAACCAGGGATTCAAATCTTACGTATTGTAAACTTCACAGAACCGATCAGGTCACATTATTTTCGGCTAATGATTTTCATCCTTTCATCGCTGTAACCAGTTTCCTAAAAACTTAATCCAGTTTGTCCTCCTTGGTTGGTTCAGTACACCAACAGAATCATCACTCTGTATTTGCCTGCTGTCCGTGTGTTATGATCAATGCTAGATAGAGTCAAGACTAGCAATCAACAAGCAATTTCTGACACTTCTTCCAGACAGAACTCATTGGAAAGTGCCATTTAAGCAAGCAAAAATGGACACTTCAGGAAGAATCATTTCTGGCATTTAGTTCCACTACAACAATTAAGATCTAAGTTTCATCAGTTCAGTGCATATAATTTCTAACCTCTGAATCTGATAAGGACGTCAAGCATCTATTATACCAGCCTTTTGTCTGTTGTTTCACTGATGAGAATCAGCGGAACTGGTGTGGGTGGGGTGCAACCGGGGACTCTACGTCAATGTAAACCTCAAAGGGAATCTTGATTCATCCAAAATGATTAAATATTAATATCAGATCCTGTTTCAATCTTAGATTTGAGCAACTAAAGTATCTTTTAGCCCCTGTCAACAATCGATATAAAAAACCATGCAATTCCAAAGAACAGCCATCCTGCTGTGTAGAGGAGTAAATTTCTCCTGAAACTTGGACGAATGTATTTGTAGTTATTTTCAGTACCTTTCCAAGAACAACCAATCACACTACTATAACATATATAAAACAACTTTGCCGTTGACAGCTACTCAGGAAGCTAATGGATTACTCTCATGTGAAAGGCTTTCAGCACCGCCTCACCATTATCCCATTTTTGGTCTATACTAGACTTGAGCGATTCTCAAGTCTTAAGAGTGAAAGTGTATGGCAAATAAATAAGAAAATGGATAGTATGCTGTTGCACTGGGATTGGTGATACGAGAAGACAGCAAACATAAGAGACTTGAACAGAAAAGTGCAAGCAACACTGTATCTCATGAAACAAATGACAAATAAACTTAACAGATCTGTCTTGAGCTGAATTCCAGGACAGGAGCAGACCACATTTCCCATGGAGGAGCCACGCACAAGTGCTCTGAGCATTATTTAGAAAAATGCATCTACTTTGCACAAGAGCAAGAACAGTTCACCATTTACACCCACCTAATTAACAGTGTCTAGATAACAAAAGCTTCAGTTCCTAGTCCTGCTATCAGTTCTTCACGCTGATGCCCTGCCAGATAACTGGTAGTGCTAGTGATCTGACTATGAAATAACAGTAACGAAGTGTCACCCTGAGATTTCTTGGAAAAGGAATATCATACTCCTGAGATTAGCAAAGTACTAATACAGGCAGCACTCTCATCTGAAAGTTGCCAATGGACATATGAAACCTTGATGGAGAAAAAAGTCCGCTGTGCAATTGTAGGAAGACAACCAAACAATTATCAATGCAAATTTGGATTTTCCATATAGGAACTCTTGATTTGAACTCAAAAAAAAAAACATGTTGGATATAGATATATATATGTGCACACAAGATGTAGCACATAACCAGGACGAGGTCATTGGAATGATTGGGGAACAATCTTATGCAGTAAAATCAAAGACTCCTCAACATGCAAATGTTTGCAACAAATAAGTTCCAGATTTAGTAAGGATACCATGAGAATGCATGGTCTAGCCTTCCTAGAAGATAACTGTGTGAAACATGAATCCGTAATAACTTCAAACTGGAGGAAAACCAAAGGCCAGGCATCAATAAAGAGTTTATAGCTCTGAAGCAAACCCTGAGTCAGAAAGAAATTGATTTTGCAATAAGCAAGCAACGACGGAAGAAGCTAATCCCATTAGTACTTCAGTTTAAATTTCCTAAATTTTGATGTTAACAGGCAGAGCTTACTCATCATTGTCCTTCATTCCACTAATTTCACGTGACAAGATTAGCAAGTCCAAGTTATAGATTATTAATTCAATAACTATGTCCTGTGTCCATCACTAAACCCTGCTTGGAGAAATCGAACTTCCAAAAAGAATTTGAGATCCAACAGCATAAGTAAGCAAGTTATGAACTTGTCAATAATATACATATGAATTAGCTGACAAAGACAAACAAGTAAACCATAAAATCAAGGACACTACAACACAAAGTTACAGAACACCCACCAGCGTGGAGAAGCACAAAATGGCCATAGAGATCAATACATTTTGCGATCAAACTTTTTGAGAAGGGGATGCATATGGGCAATAATAGCCAAGCTATTGCTCAAGAACTCCTTTGACCGCTCCATCTTAGCATTGACTTCATCAACAACCATCGATCCCATCTCCGACAACCCGTCCCGGCACGTCTCCTGATCGGTCATGGCAGCACTGATCCAAGTCTGGATGTCTTTGACCTTGTCAACGGTCAAAACTTTATCCGCAGGGCGATCAACCTTCATCGCCAACAGCGAGTCATTGAGCCGACTCAACGCGTCCTCGAACTGAGCCAAGCAGTCGTTTATGGCAGCCTGAGAGTTGGCATCGTTGACAGCGCTAAGTGAGGAAGAAAGGTTCTTGAGCTCATTAATGGAGACTTGGAGAGAGAGGCCGAAGATGACTGCTGGGTCGTCCTCGGCCTCCTCCAGGACGTCAAGGGAGGTTATGCTGGAGAAGCAGGAAGCTGGGTGCTGAGTCACATGGCAAACTATCTGGACTGACTCGAATGACTCGGGTGGCTCGGTGATGGACTCGTGGATTGCTGTTCCAACCACCATGGAGATGATGAGGGTCAAGACAAGGATGGCTGAAACGGAGAGGGCGACGATCAAACGTCTTCTTGGGGCGGCAGGGTTTTGTTGTTGGTGGAGGGTTTGGTCTTCAAGATTGGATTTTACTTTGCCATAGCCTTTCATCAGGTTCATGGATTCCATAGCCGTAGTCAGGATTTTGTATTGTGGAGCAGGGTAGATCTTTCTGTTTTTTCAGGCTTCAGGGCCTTCTTAATAAGATTTTGGTTAATTTTTGGGTTGTTGAGTTCAGATCAGAACTGAACTGGAGAAGGTGCTTTCTCCAGGGAATTAGATTTTCTCACCAAACCTGCGTTATACCTTTTGTATTCTTTCAACACTGCCGATTGGCCAAAGACACTGTACAAGGCTGCCAGAAAGGGACGCTCTTTAATTTGACCACCGATAGGAGTCGGGTATAAAATTAAAATTAATAATAATAATAATTTTTAATTTTTATTTTAAAAATTATTAATTTATTGTAAAATTATATATTAATTAAAATATTAAAATTCAGTACGAACGCGAACAATGCTGGACGTTTTTGTCTTTAGGAAAGTATGGCAGAAGAGCTAAAACAATTTTATACTTTATTTGGCAAATGATGGAAAAGAAAAAGAAAAGAAAAGCAAAAGAAAAATTTTTCTATTTATTTTTTTATTTATATTTAAATAATTTAAACAATTAATTTTTATTTTTTCTCTCATAAATTACTATTTATTTTCTTTTTTATAATTTTTTAATTATTACTTTTTATCAATCATAACATCATTATTATTGTACTTTTTTTTTTTTTTTCCATTCACATTCTTCAAAACAAACAAAGCATTAAGGTCCCGGTCCATGATTAGAAAAAATGTTAATAACATAATAATTTTAATTATTTTTATAATAAAATTAATAAAATATAATAAAAAATCATCACATTATGTTTTTTTTATAAAAAATTAATGTTATTATAGAAATATTCATTATTATTATTATATTATTGACATTTCTTCTATCCTCCTTTCTCGGTCGCCCATCCTTTCCATTTTTTTTACTAACTTATTTTTGTAAATAATATGGTAAAAATAAACTAATATTGTTTTGTTAAAATTCCATGATCCAAGAGGGAAGCTAAAACATTTGTTTTTCAACTTTTTTTGTGTGCATAATATAAGAAAATAACATTATTATTTATTAAAATCTCATGTAGGTACCAACATGTATCTATACCATAAAAATGATATTATTTCAAGTAGAGTGACCTCCCTCTTTTACCCTTTTTTTTTTCTCTTTTTTATTTTTATTTTTATTGTGTGAACAGTTATTTATATAATAAAATTAATAATATTTTTAAAAATACAATAATCTATATAACAAAAATAATATTTTTAATAAATATTTATTATATATTGTAATTGATTTTCAACTCACACATTTAATAATTTTTTATTTAGAAATACATAAGATATATTTTTATAATACTAATTTAAATTAATTATAAATAAAAAGATAATTATTTAATAAAATAAAAATATACAAAATTTAAAATAATCATTTTATCATTTTGTCAGTAATAATTAATTAATTTAATTGTACATATCAATTTCATCTTATTCATCAACTAATATGATATGTAATAAACAACCAAAAAAAACCCAAAACTTGTGAATAGGCACGTTCAGCAATTAGTACTAGGCATAACGCAAATGAGTTGTTCTATTTTTTCCAATTTGCCAGGAATTGAATGTCCACCGTTTTTTCTTTTTAATTTGCCAAGAATTGTATGTCAACCAGGAAAAACACAACATGGCCTGGCTTGTAAGCGCAACACGACTTAGGTCTTTCATTTTGAGTTCACCAAGAAATCTTACCAGGTGTTACGGGAGAATATTTATTCGAAAACAGCAGAAAAGAAGGGAGTGATTAAGGTGAGAGCAACTCAGAGAATGTGATTGTGGCTTTAATAATTGAACCTAAGAAATAGTCAAATAGAGAAAGCACGCAAGCAACCAACTTTATCATCATTTGCCCCAAAATCTAAACCATAGCAAAGGTCAAAAATACACAAATTCATGCATCATCATAAAACAAAAGTATGGCTGGAGTTCAGAACGAAAAAACACTGCAGTCATAGTTATGATAAACTAAGTTCCACGATGGGAAAACATAAAGCTAGCCGAGACACAAGAAAGAGTCCTATGGCAAAGTGATCTAATTCATCGACTCATTCCTCATCCTCTTCATCTCCATCCCCACCAGCAGCTTTCTTAGCAGCTGCCTTTTGGTTCTTTCTCTTCACTCTTCCAGGACGCCCGCCACCAAATGGACTTGTCAATGAGAAATCAATGTGCTTCTGGGAATCAACCCTCACCATGAAAGATGGTATGTTCACCACCTGCCTCCCAACCCTGCCAACAAAAGCCAATCCCAGTGTGAAATAAAAATTTTGTTCCATCATATTTCAAGAATAACGACAGCCAAAACAATTAGCATTTTGACTAACAATTATATTGACATGAACAGCGTGTATACTCGCTTCCACAATCTGAGCATACATTCTGGTGGAAACAATTCCTCAGACAGGAAAGTAACTATTAAAGCACAACCAGAAATCATATAGCATTGTTTATATTTAAGACAAAAAACCACATACATGAAATAAGGGCCTCCAAGAGAAGAGAAATTTCTCAAATGGATTGGCTGATTATCATGTTATGTAACCATACTATTAAATGCCTTCCCATATTTTTAAACAAATAATAAATCTTATCTTCCTTGAAAAACTGCTCATCAGAAAAGAGTCAAACTTAATGCCAACTTCAGCCCCCAAATCATGTGATCCTACCAACAATCTTCCACAAATGGTAAGCTTCTATCCCTTACAGCCAACACAGCACAACTTCCATTCCAAGAGAAAAAGCAGTTCAACAAAATAAGCAATATGAACCCATAAAATGAAGGCAATATTTCCTCTATACCTAGTTGCAGCATTTGACAATTTTGTAGCATAAGAGGAAAACTACACTCTCAATTTTTTTGGCGCAGAAAGGGAAAGGGGGGGGAGAACCCACATTGATAGCCAAACTACTATATTCACCAGAGCATAAGTAAATCTTTCAGTAAAATTTCCAAATAAAGGAGCAGAAATCTTTATCATTGGCAGCAAAGTAAGCCAGCTCACCTGATATGCCTCTGTCTGATGAGCACACGGGCATGGTGGATGGATTTTGCCATACCCGACTTGAATACGAGTGTCTGCAGGCGTCGTTCAAGGAAATTTTCCACAGTCAAGGCCAAGACATAATCAAGCTTGTTCTGAGTCTCATCCAGAAGCCCATAGCGATTCATCCGGCGGAGAAGCGCCTCACCCTCAAAGATCCGACGTGGGTCCTTCTCATCAAGAGTCAGAAGTGTTCTAGCAGCATTTCGGATGCGGCTCAATGCATACTGAACCCTCCAGAGCTCTCTCTTGCAACGCAGACCATACTCTCCTACTAGCTTCAGCTCAGCATCCAAACGCTCCTTCTCATAAGGACGACGGGGCTTCTTAAATGTCTTGCCATCTAAATTTATTCAAAGCTCAGCAATAATACGTATAACAGAAAATCAATAGCAAAACCAATTAAATTAAAACTCAAACTCGCTAAACAAAAAATTGGTGAAAATATACTAAAAACTCCAATAACCAAAGTGTGCCTATGATCTTCAACACCAATTTGGCCACTTGACAACTTTGGCTATCATATCAGCCAAACAAACAGTTTCCTGTGCCCAGAAAACACAACCCCAGAATTCACCCTGGTCCGTAGTCAAAAAATGAATGGTCTGTCTAAGCAAAGATAAACCTAAAGCTTCAAACTTTATACGAAAGTCTATTTTCTTCAATTTTCTCGGCTACCAAACAAAGATTCAAGCTTTCAGATCACACCCAATAACCCATTTGGATCCAATATTCAACACCCAGTTTCGGATCAGAAGAGATCAATACAAATTACACCAAAAAAACGTATGCATTCTAAGCAAACACAAATAATCACAACAACAATAAACAATGTAAAGGGCTGAGAAAGAGAGAAAACGATAGCATTACAGTTGCGGTAGAAGGAAACGTGCACCATGGTGGGTGGCTCCGACGGGGGCCGATTCAACTCTCTCTAACAGACAGGCACAGCCTCTTCAGAAAACAAATGGGAGTTTTTATATATAAAGGACGACGGAAACCCTAAAAACCCTAATCCTTGGTGTGGTGCCAAACACAGATCTGGGCCCTTTCTTTTGCCCTTCTCGCTGAAAGGGGATTTCAGGCTTGCCCAATACCCTATCTGGGCCTTCAAGATTAAGTTTTTAAGCCCATTTTAGGCCCATGAGAATCCAAACCCCAACCCCTAGATTTTTTCTAGATTAAAAAAAAAACAAAAGGGGAGAGATTTTTCTTTTTTTTTTTTTTTTTTCCTTTTCTTGTTCTTGTTTGTTTTTTCTGATATGCAATGCAATCATGCCACGATTGACAATTATTTCGTCTTTTTTTTTTTTTGCCCCCGAAAAATCCAGTATGCAAGCTTTTCACGTACATGTGACTACTAATAGATAACTATCTACTCAAGGAAAAAAAAAAGGAAATTATAAGGTTTTTTTTTTATCTAAATGGATTGACTGTAATTAAAAAAACTGTTAACATTTTAACTTAATAAGCATGCTCATGATACAATAATTCGGAAGTAAATTTTGTCTTATTTATCATATAATTAATATATCCATGTATGTGTTGTCTGATTCTTTCTTAACTATTAAGAAGCTTAATAACATATTATTATGTTAAAAATTGACCATTTATTTTTTTAATTTTGAAGAAGTTGCCACAACTGCATAAAGAAGAAGAAAATTAGGAGTTGACAAAAATTCATATACTTATTTATTATAATGAAGTACACACCTCATTACAGTTATAAGCATAACCTCTCAAAATAATATACTACTATCTACCAACAAGATCATATGGACTCTGGTTTATCTCATCTCAAATACACATGGGACATCATAAGGTTACGGTGCAACTTTTGAGGGTGTGCTTCAGCTATCCCCAGTAGACACTTCAACCACAAATACATTAGGGTCCCTGTCTTAATTAGCCATTATTATTAGATAACAACATGTTTAATTTAGCAATATGAACACTCCGCTCCGTTGATTTGCAATTTGATGCAAACCCCAAAACCATCTCCTTTTTTCTTTTTTTTTTTTTAAAACAAAATTGTGCAAAACCAACCATAGATTCAATATTTTGTATACATTAAATATTACATGTACAAGTGAACATATAAAAATATAATATGAGATAGGAGGTACGTTGCAATAGCTTAAACTATTCATCATTTCAAATAAAATTTAAGGGTCTTGAAACCAATGTTCATCCTGATGCAAAAGTTATCTTTGAATAACATCCAAATTTTTTGAACTATATACAGTAATGACAATCTGATTTTTTTTTTTTTGCCTTTTTTATATTTTCAGTCTTTTTTTGTTGTATTTTTAAACTCTAATCCTATTTTTTATATTAGAGAGAGAGAGAGAGAGAGAGAGTGGACCTGCGGCACGCTCCTGACAAATGTTAAAAAGCTCAAAAAACAGGCAATTAGATACATTTGAAACTTCGTACGTTAAAAAACAATAAAAACAACATTTGAATAAGAAACTGAAGATCCGCAGGCCGGTAGGGTGGCTAGCTGGCTGGCTGCGTCCGAATGCCATTGCCGGTTGCCATCTGCTAAAGCCATAAGGCTATTTCAATTTTCAACCCATTATTATTTAACCATCTTCATTATTATTGTTATTATTTTCCATATCCGCAAAGATTGTTTCTTTCTTTCGGTTTCTCTCATTTTCTCTCGCTTTTCTCTCTCACCATTCAGTTTCCTTTCAAACGTTCCCATTCTCATCATAAAAATATCCATCAAATTCCACCCCTTCTGGTTTCTTCCCAGCATTTCTTTATAAATTATACCATTCCCATTTCTGGCCTCTGTTGATTGTGTTTAACACCATCTTCTATCCTTCTTGGGTGTTTTTGTTTTTGGGTGTTCTTTCTTCTTTTTTATGTCTTTGGTTTTGGAGAGAGAAAGGAAGAGATGGCATCAAATATTGGGATGATGGACAGCGCCTACTTTGTTGGAAGGAATGAGATATTGACGTGGATCAACAATAGGCTTCGGCTTAAGCTCTCTCGTATTGAAGAGGTCATGCATCATCTTCATTCTTTGCTTCTTTTCATGCCCATGATTTCTTTTTTATTATTTTTTTTCAATAAAGGGTTCATAAAATGCAATGGCATCGTCGATTCTTTAAAGTTTTCTTCTTTTTTTTTTTTTTTTTTTTTTGAATTCAATTTCATGGACTTTTTTCTATTTTTCTGTGTGATCGTTACTCTGCTTCATGAAAATTGAACTTGGTCTAATTGGATATGCATGCGTTTCTAGTTATTTCCCAGATTTTGTTTTATTACGCATTATCTTGCAGAACCCAGTGCAATGTCATTTGATTTTACCCTGTTCTAACTTCATTTTACATTATGCTTGTCACCTTGGGTTTGGTTTTCTCAACAGCAATCTTGCATGCTTAATTTTCTAAATTGGTGTGGTGGCCAGTATGGCGACATAAAAAAAAAAAAAAAAAAAAGAAGGCCCTTTTGTGTATCCTACATTACTGAAAATACAATAAGTGCGTATTATGGCATTTTAGAATGATAAATTGAAATCAAGATATAGTTCTCCCTCTTCTGACCGATCTGATAGTAGGTGTATATGCTTGGTTTTAATCGTATTAAAGGGCTGGGGACTACTGGTCCTAAGTAGGTGTGGCTGTTTTTGTAGTCTTCAACTTATATCCAGCAACTTATCATCTGAATTAACATTAACTTTATCTTGCATGTCCTTTGCGCCATATGCCTGAGCTTGATCTTGGGGTGAAAGTAAATGTTTTCCTTGTTTCCCTGGAAAGAATTTGTAGTGCTGCTTTATTTTTCAGATTCTCATGGTTAGTTCATTACCAGATTTTGCAGTTTCCTTGGTTATCTGAGTTAGCATTGTTAAACTTTTTGTACTGGGACGGAAATTGCTGTCTGCAGGCCTGATCTTATCATTAAAATTTCTATTCATCTCAGAAATATCAAACTCTTTAATGTCTCTTTTATCAATCTTCATGGCAGGCTGCATCGGGTGCTGTGCAGTGTCAAATGATGGACATGACACATCCCGGAATTGTTCCAATGCATAAGGTGACAAAAATTTCTATTCATATAATCTCGTAACTTCCTTGAGGAAAAATGATTCTAGAATGGCTTCCTTTTTACTTCACTTTGATCTATTGTAGGTAAATTTTGATGCCAAGACAGAGTATGATATGATCCAGAATTACAAGGTCCTGCAGGAAGTATTCACTAAGTTGAAAATTGAAAAGGTAACACATTTTGATCTCAAGTTTTGCTTGCTGCGAAGCTGCTTCATTCGTAAACTTTTCATGCTCTCTTCTGTGTTAGTATGATATATGCATTTGGGCCTTGAATTCTTAGGTATATTCACAAAAAGAAGTTCGTAATTGATCATCTATGAGAATGTAGTTTCCCACTTTTTGTTTTTTTGTGTGTGTCTTCTATTTCTTCTCTTCCTATGCAAAATTACAAAATTTCATTCAGATGGGAGACTTGAATCTAGAGATTATTGACCATATCTCTGGTTAGGAATGATTTAGTCTTATCAAACCCAGATCCAGAAATTGAAAGATGACCTAGATATTTAGGTTTCCACCAGCATATTCAGTGCCAAGATTTTTATTTTTTTTTCTGCTGTAAATCAAATGCTGATGATAATGTATTGTTTATATGGGTGTTTTCTATAGCTATGGGATGACAAACAATAAGATTAAAATTATTTTTTATGCCGACTAATCGATTAATGGTTTCTTCATTAGTTGTAGTCTTAACGTTCCTGTATAAAGGAACCATAATTGTTAAGGTTTGTTTTCCATTAGATTTGTTCTTGTCTATGTCGCAGCATATGGAGGTCAATAGGCTTGTTAAAGGACGACCTTTGGACAACTTGGAGTTCTTGCAATGGTTGAAGGGATACTGTGATTCTGTAAATGGTGGCATCATGAACGAGTATCTTAACTCTCTTTTGTGATCCCTTTGCTATGTTTACCATGTTTTCCTCGTTGATCTAGTGAGTCTTTCATGGATAAATTACCACACATTTTGTATCCTAGGAACTATAATCCTGTGGAACGGAGATGTAAGGGTGGAAAGGACCGACATTTTAGAGGTTCTCAGAAGACCTCAAAATCACTGCAAACAAATAATCTGCAAAACTCTGCTGGTGTCGACCCAGTTGGCCTGAATAAAATGTCTGGTCAGTATGGAGCAAATTAATAATTGCTTTGTTGTTCTTACTTCTTATTCCTGCTTGCTGTTGTTAATGAAAATCATTATAGTGGCAAAACAAGGAAAAGGATCTCCTATAGGAGGTGGGGCTAAATCATCAGTGGAGATAGAGTCTTTGTCCAACGAGGTACTTTGGCATTAGGTTCCCTTTCCTTGCAAGAACATTACAAGCTGAGCAAGTCTGATTGCTCTTGCTTCATGCATCTCTGATTTCTGCCTATGCAGACCATTCTGCTTCTCGGGTGATTTTAGGCCGTGGGTGCTAAAAAGTTGTTGTCTGATAACAGATTACAGATCTCAAGCTTTCAATGGACATCTTGGAAAAAGAAAGAGATTTTTACTTTGCAAAGCTGCGTGATATAGAAATACTTTGTCAGACTCCTGAGTTGGAGGATCTCCCGGTAGGAGTTTCCGAATGCATAAATAGTGTGGTATAGACATGTAAGCATGGCAGATTTTTGTTAATCTTCTTATGTTATTCTGTTGTGCAAATGTGGTGCAGATGGTAGTTGCAATCAAGAAGATACTGTATGCTGCTGATGCCGAGGAATCTGCCCTGGAAGAAGCTCAGGATTATTTGTTACAAGCCATGAGTGCTGATGAAACCGAAGCCGAAAAGGAAGCAGAAGTTTTAGCTACTAGTAATGTATAAACTATAATCTGTCCTGAAGATGATAAGACACTTTGAGGCTGTGTTTGACTAGGTTATGCCCACATCAGTGACTTGATCCAAGAGATACTGGTTTGGATACATAGTAAAATTAATGACATAAAGAATTACCTTGCAGCGTGCTGGAGAAATTGAAGCCTCATTAATTTTGGTTTACATGATCGCTAAGCACGCACATATTTGTCGAGATCAGTCTCGGGATCAAGCTTTTGTTTTTGAAGTTCGTTTAAATTGCGAGACATTAGTGTTAAAAGACACCTTTTTCGTAATTCAATGGTAGTGCTTTACATTTACATCTACGCAAAATAGGAATGGGATTCTTTAAATTTCAAAGATTAAAAAATAAAACTTAAAGAAGCCAATGTTATTGAGAATCCCAATTAACTGGAGTGATAAAAGGCATAATTAGAATTCTAACTTTAGTTCCCGTCTTCACCTATCCTTAGACTACTATCTCAAGATTATTTTCCATAAAAACAATTCAGAAGCCGGAAAATTGTAGGTTTTACATTATTGTTGGAATTTATGCTTCTTTTTTTTCCATTGAAGTTAATGAATTCAGGCTGAAGAAAACGTTCTTTATTATATATTTATAAACGTTAATATTTGTAGTGAGCCAATTCTTTCAAAAATGCACGAAATAAACATGTACGCCTGCATACGATTCGACAAAGAATCATTCAAGCAAAAAGCTTTAGTTAAGTTGTCACGTGCAACTTAGGGACAGACCATATATTGTTGTCACTCTCAAGAGCCACAACATTAATCAGAGAGAGAGAGAGAGAAAGAGAGAGAGAGAGAAAAATCTTTAAGTACAACAACATTTGATGATTCGAACATAACTGTAAGGACAAAAGGCATATAATCAAAGGCATAAATGCCAACCATCTCATGACCACTTTAAAGTTAAGGCGCGCTCATATAGTGTCTGCATATTTACAGGACAGACTTAGATTTTAATAAACAACACTATATAAATATATATATACTCACCTTTATTTATTTATTATTTTTTTTTTGTCTAAAACTGTCAAGTATCTAACTCAATGAGCTGACTAATCTGGACCGACCCGGACAGGATCCCGAAAAACGGCAAAAGTCTCCCAGTAAGTATTTAACGCAACTTATATTGACCTTTATGTGGATCTGATGATGCAAATTCTTAACGAAAATAAGGCAACCTGATTGATTGAGCCCACATCATAAGCCACGAAGCATCTATAATATAATAAAGTGGTATATTTGCAGCAGCAGTGGTTTTACAAACAAAACGCCCCAGGAAAAGAAATTTGCAAAAGAGCGACCAAGGTTCATCACACTAGAAGGACAGAAGCAGGGCAAAGCTGTCATACTTACATACCCTAACATTAGACGATCGCTGTCCTTGACAAGGACATAAGAACATATCGGTCAAGAGACATAAAAGCTTTATGCACGGTGGTTAAAACAGGACCTCAACAGTCTTCCCCCAACGAGAATCACAGTTGTTGAAGAGAGCACTGAAGGACTCAATATCGATGATCCTCGTCAAAGATTGAGTAACCACTTGGCCTCCTGGATTTGTCAGCCTGCATAATAAGGTGTAAAAAAAAAATAATAAATTATTTTTACAGTTTCAATGAGTTCTTGTTGCTCAAACAATATACATCTGTAAACATATGCAATGACTGTCAACTGTACAGTTATCACATCCAATTATGAGCATTTCAACCTCAGAATAAGTATAGCTCTAGAATAAAGGCATAGATCGATCATGGCATACCCTATGGATGAGCTTCTCAAATGCTTCGGTCCCATTTTCTTCCATATACCTCTCTGCAGCAGTTAGAATGTCATCTGGCTTGCTGAAGATATCCTTCTTACTCGGGACATACCAGATGTTAATCGTTTGCCGCGGGTTGACAAAGAGAGGCCTCAAAAAGTGCTCATACACATATGCAGCACCACTGAAGTATGGGATGACAAGCCAGCAGGTCAGCGCAAGCTTTATGTATGACCATATGGGGATCCTGCATTACAGATTCAAAAAATTATAATAAAGTTGAAACATTATGAAATTTACTTATCCAAAAAAAAGAAAAAATCATTACTCAATAGAAAATCTATGATGCATTTCCCCTCCAAAGGAAATGACCCATGAATCCAATACCAGAATGTTGGACCATCCATTAGAATAAGGGGGGAAATGGCACTAATTTTGCATCCAACATCAATTTCATAATGGTTATATGATTTCCCGTAAAGGCAGAAATCAGCACAATGAACTTCAAGCCAATAACTTTGAAGGATGAACAAAGCACATTTGCAATAGAGTCAGCCCTGTAATGATTGCATTGACCAAGCCCAGCTTTCTTGGGCTGGCTAACTAAACAGAATACAATAGCCAGGCATCTGATGCGACATAGAATAGCAATTACTGCAAAGTGCAAGTATCTCCATACATGCACTTTGCCAATACCATAATACCATACGTGACGGATTATTTCTCTTGGTCTTGTAACTATGTCTGACATGAGCGGAGTCCTAAAGATTTCATAAAAGTTGACTAACCAGATTCACTATCCTCATGAAATAATTTCCAGATCATCTGAAGGGTACATTCAATTCAGTACATAGCTGAATCCCACGTATTATACCCATGCTATCCAATCCAAAAATGTTAAGCTAAAATGATAGAAATGTAAGGAGGCAAACAAAAACATAATTCACCAAAAAGGCACAAAAAAATTTACCACTCAAGGACTTTCGCAAAGGTGAGCTCGAAGAGTGTTATCATAGAATAGAGGACCCAATAAGTAAGCCATTGCTGATCATCAACGTGAGACTTGGTCTCAATTGCCCTAATTGAGGCATATCTGTTAAAAAGCACAAAAATTTAAAAAACATTGCTAGAGTCTACTCCAAATAAACAAAACCAAATACCACATCACCCATAATCACAGATCAACTACAGAAAAATTTTCGTTCTTTGTTTTTCTTTGGTTGGGTTGGCACGGGGCGGGGTGGGCGTGTGGTTGTTGAGAAGAGTACTTACAGAGGATAAACGAGACTAACCACAGGCCTGCAGAAATAAGAAATTACAAGTTAGAGTTAGCAAAACAGTGTACATCTCTCTTCTGTACATTAAAAACCAAAAGGAACTGACAAAACCAACAAACCCAAAAAAAAATTACTCCTTCAATATCAATGGCTATCCAAATTACCCCCTTTCCCCTTCTGGATTCTACTGAAGCAACAAAGCTGCTAGAATCTATATACAACAAAAAATTCCCAAGAAACATCAACCCAAGTTTTACACCCACAAATTTCAAAAAAAAAAAAAATTAATTGCCTTTGTATTCTTTCTTCCCTTTAGAGCAAATAGCTCGGGGAAATTTTAAACAATATTATACCAACAAGAAGAAGAACAAGAACAAAGAACAAAGAGAGGGGACAGAAGAATACCCAGCAAGTACATCAAAGTTCTTAAGAACCACCTTGAGGAAGCTTCCAGCCCCAGATCCCATCTCTCCAAGATCTCTCACAAAGGTACAAGCTTTCTTTGTCTTCTTCCTCCCTAAACCCTTCCACTCCAGTAAATTTCCTCTTAATGTGTTGCTTTTTTGTTTTTTTTATCTATGTTTTCCAGTCACAGAAAATAACCAAGGTCTTTGTGTGTAAGACAGAACTAAAAAGAAATAAAACAAAGCAGACAACTGAGACAAGACACCTGGCTTAAAGGAGAGCGGTTGTGTCCTAAAAAGCCAGTCATGAAACGCGGAACTGCCAGAGAGCCGGTTGGTTGGCTGTGATCCAGTGCTTCGTGGAATCTTTAGGTGATGTTCCAATCCGCCTAAATTAACCGGTGATCCGATCTCAATCGTTGATCAGGAAGTTAGGGTTCGCACCGACAAAGATTCTGAAACAGACCATTTATTGTTCGGTATAATAGAATTACAGAATTGCCGCTCTCTCTCTCTGGTGAGTTCTTTCTAAAGCAAAAGCTAAGGACGGCCGTAATTTTAAAAATACGATTTAAATAAAGGCTTTAATTAACAAATCAGAAAAATCAAAGCTTGTTAAACACGATTTATGATCGGAAATCACCACTTCTAAAAAAGGATGGTGCCTTAATCATCTCAATCTACTAATTCTAAACTACTAAAGAAAAAAAAAATCGTTTAACAATTCTATTAAGAAGTATTGTTTATATATTTAGGATATTTGACATAAATTTAATTTATATACACTAACAGTACTCAAATATGAAATTTATTAATAGATGCATTTGATATTTACTATTAGAGCGCAACAAAAATGTTCTTGTGATGATTCCTTGCTTCTCCATGAGAATGATCATAAGTGTTTAAGCATATAGTTAATATATACAATACAATAATAAGACTTTTTACAAATTTATCTATATAAAAATATTATAAAAAAAAGTTTGGAGAAAAATTTTCCTTATCCTAGCTAAATAATTTATAGGTGTTTGAGTATTTGATGTAATTAAAAATTGATATATAATATTATTGAATTAGTTATTAATTTCTAATTACCATAAACTACCTCCACCTATCAAGCCTAATTTTGCAGCAATAAATTCACTCATAAACCTATTATTAAATTAATAACAAATCTTGTATATAGTATATAATGTGATCTATTATTATATATAGTATATAATAGTATATA
Organism: Carallia pectinifolia; assembly: GCA_037832335.1. Taxonomy (NCBI): domain Eukaryota; kingdom Viridiplantae; phylum Streptophyta; class Magnoliopsida; order Malpighiales; family Rhizophoraceae; genus Carallia; species Carallia pectinifolia. The sequence continues at coordinate 20,739,617 of CM075448.1, read as the reverse complement.
TGCAAATAAAATCCCAATTACAATTGGTAACGCCTTACCAACCAAAACAAAAAAAAAACAATAAATTATCATACAAAACTGGTAAGGGCATAACATAAACACACCTAATATTTATGTCCTCATCATTAATAATAAAAATATTATCAGTGACATCTCCTTGATAACCCTATGACTATTTTAGCCAAGGAAGAGCTTTTGTAAAATTTCTTAATAAACTATTTATTAGAATTCATAAGAATTTCAAATTCCAAAAATCTTCTCCGAAATTTCCAAAAATCTTCTCCGAAATCTACCTTCTCCTTAATTCCAGCCCTGGGCATGGGTGACATCATCTGCAGTTTGTTTGAAATTTCAAAATTAATGCTATATTTGATGTGCGAGGAAAAATTAGAGAAAAAAAGATATAATTATTATTATTTATTTTTTTTATTTTTCTTTCTCCTCATTTTCTACATTATTTTAAATAATTTTATTTTCTCTCTACCTTTTCTTTCACAAATTACTATTTACCTTTTCTTTTGTCATACTTTCTTTCTCTCGACTTTTTTTATCACTCCAAATAATTTTATTTTCTCTTCATTTTTTCTCTCACAATTACTATTTACATTTTCTTTCAGTTACTTTCTTTCTCTAAACTTCCTATATCATTCCAAACAATCTCATTTTCTCTCACTTTCTTTTTTTTTTTCCTCCTTTCTCCTCATTTTTCCTCTTTTTCTTACCGTCCAAACACACTCTAAAAACAATTATTTGTTAGAAATTTGTTAAATTGTCTCATCATAAAAAAATTCGAAAAATGGTAACGTACTTGAAAGGAAGACATTGTCCGTATGACAAAAAAAAAAAAAAAGACATTGTCCGTTAGTCCTTCATAATTAGTATTTGTATTTGGTCCGTTATGGCTTGAGTAAACATTAATTATCACCTTAAAACCCACTTATCATTATTTTTATTATCATCTTCATTTCCCACAATTTAAAGCAACTGAAAACAATTCCTTAATAAAAAATCTGTTGAAGATAACCTTTCATTGTCCCTCTCTACTCTCAAACAACTACATTATGCAGAAGTCCAAATCACAACCTCCCAAAACATGCAAAATAAAAGGAAATCTATGTCATTCTGATTGTGATTCAATGAGATTTGCTTAAGCACTCAATAAATAGGTTAAACACAAGTAAGTCATATGGTTTTTTGTATTAATTTTAATATTTTTTTTTTGTCCTTTACTCTTCATAGATTATCTATTTCAATTAAATTAGTTTTTATTTCTCTTTGATGTTTGTTGGTCAAAAAGGAGTGGTTGGTTGGATGAATTTTTTAACATGTCGAAAGATTGTGAAATTTCAAAAGTGAGGTTTCATGATACTGCTACAGGTGATTTTACAATGAGGTAAAACATAGAATTAGACTTTTCAGGAGGACCTTGGTGTTCTTTATAGCAAGGTTAGTGGACCAAGAAAAGGCAACAAATGGAGGACTCTGTTCTTTTTCGGCAGGTCCTTGCCAGAATCTGAAGTGGAAGATAAATTGGAAACAAGAGAGATTGTATGCTGTTTCAACCAAACAAGGCTTTCCGCTGTTAATTGTTAAAAGGAAGCAAGCATTTCTTACTATAAATCATGTGGTAAGTCTCTAAAACCCAAAATGTTATGGTCTTTTGTTGCACCTCATTGTGTTATAATTAGTGGTGTTTGACAGAGCAAATAGAAGTTATTTCTTCAGTCCAAATCGTATGCATAAAAAAATGTTTAATGGTAAGTCGACATGCATTTCACTGATTAAATATCTAAAGTGTAATGACTTTCCACTTAAGGAATCGACTGGTTTCGAACAGGCTTGTAAAGCTGTTGCTTGGATTATCATAGAAAACAAGCTAGCAAATAGTTAAAGCTAAACAAGTAAGAGGATAGGAAGCTAAGCGTAAACAAATTTTTTAATTCCATTGACCACCCGAGGTAGTAGCTTAAGACAAGTCGGCATGTCTTTTACGCTGGCAACTTGAGTTCAAGTTTCTGTGCATGTGCCTTCCTCTGGCAAATGGCTCGGTGTCTGCTGTGGTGGAAAAAGACTGCAGTACTGCATTAGGTTCCAAACTTGGTAATTGTTATTGTCTCTAGTCGCAGAAATACGCTCGGCCTTACTGATACTTAGATTGTGGGTCTCTTTCTTTAAGAGTGGTTGAATAAGGTATTACAAACGAGAGTTATTTTGGTATCGACTCGCAAATCTGATGACCGATATATCTACAATAAATTTTTTTTGGTAAAAAAAATAAATGTTTAATGGAATAAAAAATTTTAAAGTTACAAATTTAAGAGAGTTATGTTATCATCCAAATTTCTTATGGTCTTCTTGTTTTGTAATATAAAGATAGGAAAAGAAAAAAGTTTTATAATCATTACTATAATTATTATTCTATCATTTATTTACTTTACTTTCTTTTTTTTAACTTTCTCTACTATTCAAATAATTTATTTTTTTCACAACTTTTTCTCTTACAAATTACTATTCACTTTTCTTTCTCAATACTTTTTTTCTCACAACTTTCTTCACTTATTCAAATAACTTATTTTTTTTACTACATTTTTTCTCACAAATTACTATTTATTTTTTTATCACTTTCTTTCTAATAACTTTCTCCACTTATCTATAATTTTTTTTTTACAACTTTCTTTCTCATTCTTTTCTTTTTTTCATACATTTTTTCCCAATCTAAATACACTATTAATATTCTCTGTGTAAGCTGTAGAAGTTTTTTTTTTACAGAAAAAAATTTATCGTGGGCATGATGGTCATTGAATCAGTAAGTTAAAACCGACTTTTAAACTGTTGACATTCTCATTCAATATCCCCTATAGAAATACCCATTTCCAAAGCACTGCTAAGGCTAAAATGAGCTCCTAAATCCGACTATCGTATTAGTGAGTCTTAAATTTATACACTGCACTCATGCTGAGTATCCCCAACTGTAGGAAAAAGCGACAATACGAAGATTCAAACTCAAATCAATACTGAAAGTGACACGTTAGATCACTACTAAACTGTCATTTCTGATAATCAAGCCATAGATGTTATAATATCAATACATCATGCATGCATATTACATGGTGAAAGAGCATCAATTAATGAATTAACATACATTGATTGTAATTTATTCACATAATTTTAATGATGATCGTATTCAATGCACTTTTCGGAACAATTTGTGCAATAATTAAAATGTGCAATTAAACTACTAAAATTACCATAATCTATGTCTTTTACAGTGTGCTTGTTTTAAGTATGAGATAAGTATAAGAAAGAAAACAGATAGTTCAATGCACTTTTAGTTGTTTGTTTTGCGAGAGAAAATGGAGGAAGGAAAGAAAAGCATAATTATGATTACGTACTTTCTTTCTCTATATTTCTTTCTCTTAACTTTTTATACCACTCCAAATAATTTTATTTTCTTCACCACTTTTTCTCTCATAAATTATTATTCACTTTTTCATTCACAATACTTCATTTTTTCTAACTTTTTACACTACTCCAAATAATTTTATTTTTTTCACCACTTTTCTTCTCACAAATTACTATTCATTTTTTTTTCACCATACTTTCTTTCTCTCAACTTTCTCTACCACTGTAAACAATTTTATTTTCTGTATACTTTTTTTTCTCTTTCCTTTCTTTTCCCCACCTTTCCCCTTACTCCAAACACACCTAAAGGTCGTGTGTCTAAAAAAAAAGTAAAAATTATTTAACAAAAAGCTTAGGTAAGTATAATTACTAAAATAGCCCCAATTTATCAATTAATTGTAAGGATATTATTGTAATTTCAACTCATTATTCAACTATTTGTATAGACATTTTTATAATTTCATCTATACATTTTTCTTTCTCATTATTTTCTCAAACAATCCAACTACAAAATTTTATTTTCTCATCATTTTCTTATAATTTTTTTTCATAACTTTCTTTCTCACAATTTTCTTTCTTACCAAAATCTTATAATCAAAACACACCATTAAGATATCAAAAATATTTGGCACATATATTATATGTGTCTGATACGTGAATAAAAATCGTCAAACACTCGTAAATTTTGTTATTTTATTTTTTGTTAAATATGTTTCGAAATATTTGACACATATACAAAGAATATCGTATCCAATATATGAGTAATAATAAGCATTCCGAAAATCGTATCATAAAACATTTCAAAACTGATAATTATAAAAAGAAATATCAATTTTTTAACACTGTTAAACTAAAAAAAAAATTGATATTTTTTTTATAATTATATATTTTAAAATATTTTATTATATAATTGTAAGAATATTTATCATTATTTTTAATATATATATACACAAAACATACACATACCATGTTAAAATTATCCTCGCATCTTAAGAAAAATCCTTCCTCGCGTAACAAGTGACAAATAATGTACAAAACAATTGTACGGGCATAGTAATGATACACATAGTAATAGACACTAACGAATATGATTCAATTTCTTTTTTGATTATATTAGTTTTCATTCATAATTTTTTTTAATCGGTGTATTACGGTAAATTATCTGACCAATTCAACAAATAACTCAGTTTTAAACTTGTAATGTACACTCATATTATATAGTCATATTCACTACAAAAATATAATTAATCATCAATTTAGTATAATTATATTAAAAAATGTAAGATAATAATTGTAAAATTAAAATTTAAAATCAAATAAATATTATTTAATAATTTATAATATAGATATTATATAGTATAAATTAAAGTTTTTTTCTAACAAAAAGTTTTTTTAAAAAATCAAACGATTATATTAAATTAGTAATAAATCACACTTTATTATTACGTATAGCTCCATAGTACGGCGGACTTGTGGTTGTAGCCATCAAACTTTTCCTTCTACAAACAAGTTGATTTGACCGTTACTGACGTGACATTAAAATTATTGTCACATTGCTATGTTATTGGTGATGCGACGACGACAAGCATTGACGACTCAATATGGTATGTCGGCGTCACCTGCTGTGTAGCTTTTCCCATTTTAAATTGAAGAAGAAATTAACAGTGTGTTTGGAGTAAGAAAAAAGGAGGAGAAAGGAGGAAAAAAAAAAAAGAGTGGAGATAAAATAAAATTATTTATATTATATTTAGTATGTGAAGAAAAAATAGAGAGAAAAGAAAATTATAATTATAATTATTTATTTTTTTTATTTTTTATACTATTTCAAATAACTTTATTTTCTCTTTATTTTTTCTCTCACAAATTACTATTTACTTTTTTTTATTATACTTTCTTTCATTCATGTTTTTCTACCACTCCAAATAATTTTATATTCTTTCTACTTTTTCTCTCATAAATTACTATTTACTTTTTCTTTCACCTATTTTATTTCTCTCAATTTTCTCTATTACTCTAAAAAATTTTATTTTTTGTTCACTTTCTTTCTTTTTCTCCTCTTTTTCTCTCTTTTCCTCGCACTCTAAATACACTCTTAGAGTGGTAGAAAAAGTTGAGAGAAAGAAAGTATGATGATAAAAAATGATAAATAGTAATTTATGAAAAAAATAAAATTATTTAAAATTATACAAAAATAAAAAAAATATGATGAAATAAAAGATAAATAGTATAAAAAAAAACGCATAAAATTTGGTTTCTCACTCTAAGGTCACTCCTTTCCTCGCTTTACAGACCGCTAATCTTTGCCACCACGAGGCAGCAAACAGGACCCGGAGGAGTTTGCCCCGCAGCCACCCATTCGCCCGCCGCGGACCATTGCCCCGCGGACCTTCTCTCAGGTCTTTTTCTTCTTCTCTCTTCTCCCTCTTTATCTACTGGTTTTGAAAAAATATAGGCACCAACTCTTTCTCTTTCTTGGTTATTATAGTTAATTATTAAATTATTTTTTGATTATTTGTTTCTTAAAAGGAAATTGAAATTCTTAGTAGGGATGCTGAAATTCTTTGTAGGAATTTAGAATAATTAACTGAAATTCTCTTTTGCTAATTACAAACTACATTAATTATTCACATTGGCTTTTTCTAAATAGTTATTTAGTTAGCCATATTTTTTCATCTGTGCTGCTGTCTGAGGTGTGTTTCTTTTTGGACAGCTTTACCATCTTAATCTTGTCAGGCTGGTAGGATACTGTTGGGAGGACAAGGAGCTCCTCCTTGTCTATGAAATTATGGAAAAAGGCAATCTGGAAAACCGTCTATTGGGAAGTAAGGGCTGATAAGTTACTCTTAATAATATTCCTATTTTTTCTAATGCACAAGTCAATTATTCACGAATTATAATCATGTTACATTATATAATTGAATCCGGGGGCCTTAACTGTTAAGCCACCTCCATGGGACATATAGCTAAAGATTGCCATCGGACTTGCCCGAGGCCTCCCGTTTTTTCATACAGTAGAGAAGCAAATGATTTATAGGGACTTCAAGGCCTCAAATATAGTGCTTAATGGGGTGAGTTTTAGATGAACGGTTCCATGTTGCTTAGAGATATCGGAGCGAAAGTTATCATCTTATTTTTTAGTAGTATTTTTGCTTTTACATTATGTCTGCAATTCTTCATGCTTAATTAACTTTCATTCACATATTATGCCGATCTAGTCTCCTTTTAGTCCCCATTGGTTCTACTCACTTTTTTCAATTCGATGACCTGCTTATGCTTCTTGGCTTCTCTATGGAAATGTCCTTGGATGATAAATTACATTTTAGAGTATTTATGATTAATTGTTGCATTATAGTCTTACAGAGCAAAAATATCAGGACTTTGGCCTGGAAAAATTGGGTTCTTCAGCTAGCTAATCCCATGCAACTACGCAGATAATGGGCACATATGGGTATGTAGCTCTAGAGTATGTTGCAATTGGTGGTAATTTGTGAGATCTTATTTGATTTGCTTGTGCTGAATATATCGTTAAAAGTTGTTTGACCCGAAGCCATTTTAAAACCTTGCAATAAAATTTATGTTTGCTAATGAAACAGGGCATTTGTACGTAAAAAAGTGACGTGTATAGTTATGGTGTCGTCTTGGTCGAGAGTCTGACAGGCTTATGTGCACTATATACAAGCTGTCCGAGTGGAAGACAATGTGGTGGACTGGATCAAACCATATTTATCGGCTAAAAGAAAGTTGAAGAGCACCATAGACTCATGATTGGAGGGGAGGTATCCATCCAAACCAACTATTCAAATAGCTTAGCTTGCACTGAACTATCTTGAATTGAAACCAAAGCACTGACCACCAATGAAAGAAGTTGTTGAGATATTAGAATGAATCGAGGCAACCAATGAGATGCAACTGGAGCGTAGAACTTGTGCCAGTTGGCCTATAAATCAAGGCCTTTTAAGTCCTAGTCTGGCTGACACGAGTTCTAAGGCTCGAGTTGCCTCTCATTGGTTGCATCAATTCGTTCTAATGTCTCAACAACTTCTTTCATTGGCGGCCAGTGCTTTGGTTCCCATTCAAGACAGTTGATTTGGATGGAAATACCTCCTCTTTATTCAAGAGTCCATGATGCTCTTCAACTTTCTTTGGTGCGATAAATATGGTTTGATCCAGTCCACCAGATTATGTCTTTCACTCAGACGGCTTATATCAAGTGCATGTAAGCCTATAAAAATCGCAGGACAACACCAAAACCATACATGTTACTTTTTACGTACAAATGTCCTGTTTCACTGGCAAACATTAATTCCATTACAAGGTTTTAAAATGGCTTTGGGTCAAACAACTTTTAACGATACATTCAACACAAGCAAACCAAATAAGATCTCACAAATTACCTTTGGCATCATAATCTGAAGCTGCATAACCATATGTGCCCATTACCTGCATAGCTGTATGGGACTGGCTGGCAGAAGGACCCAATTTTGTCACGTCAAAGACCTAATATTTCGCTTTGTTAAACTAGATATGCTACATTTAATCATAAATATTCTAAAGTGTAATGTCATCGGATGACATTTCCAAAGGGAAGCAATAACAAGTCATCAAATTGAAAAATGTGAGCAGAACCAACGGGGGACTGAGGGGAGACTAGATCAGCATAATATATGAATTAAAGTTAATTAACCATGTAGACATGATGTAAAAGTAAAAATACTATTAAAAACAAAATAAAACTTCTGTTCCGATATCTCCAAGCAACAAGGAACCATTCATCTAAAACTCACCCTATCAAGTCTCTATAAATCACTTGCTTCTCTGATATGTGCAAAAATGCGAGGCCTCGAGCACCTCCTATAGCAATCTTTGGTCGTATGTCCCGTGGAAGTGGCTGAACAGCTAAGCCCCCTAGACTCTCCATTATAATTCACATGATTATAAATTCTGAATAATTAACCTGGAATCGTTCAATGATGATAATTGGGTCGGTCTGTTGATTTTTTCAACGGGCTGCTCTTTTTTTTTTTTTTTTTTTGTTCTTCAATAATCCTAGCCAACTCAACAATCCACCGGATTCCCCCAAAGATTTCTCTCCTCTGTCTCATATGCATGTATTTCTTTTTTTTTTGAGAAAACTCGTGTATGTATTTGTCTTCAATTGACTTTGAAAAAATATCTTTCTCACTCTCTTTTTTTTCTCTTCCGTACCTCTGCGCTTCCGTCAATTCAGTGACTTCCCTGTTATTTTTTCTCCTGGAAAAACTGCTGGGACAGGCGAGGACAGAGAACTGGACCGGAAGTGGTTCCTGCACAATAAAAAAAAATTTTCCTGCAATTTTTTTTTTCAAATTAAAAATTAAGGTAACAATAAGTGCCTTTAGAATTTAATTATTTTATAAAAGAATTATTATTTTACGCGACCTCTGGAAACCAAGAGTGCTCAGAGATTTTTTGTGTGTTCGGATTTGTGTGAAAATGTAAGAAAAAAATTATGAGAAAATAAAATTATTCGAATTGATGAGAAAATTTTGAGAAAAAAATAATGAAAAAAAAGTAAATAATAATTTATGAGAGAAAAAGTTGTGAGAAAATTAATTTATTTGGATTGATGAAAAAGAGAAAATGATATTGTAATGATGATAAGTTTTTTTAAAAAAAAAATTTCTTTTCCCATGAAAATTGGGGTATGCATTATTGGAGGTTTAAACTTTTATACTTTTTTTTTTTTTTTAGGCTTAAATGTTTTAGACTTTCTATTTAAGGCTTAAATATTTATTTTTTATTTTATTTAAATCTTTTTGTAGTCCAACTGTTAGTGTTTCCATTTCATCAAATGGATTCAGTGCTAAACATTGAGATATGTTCCATTAATCAAATGGAAAAACCTATTTCACTAAATGAACACACGGTACTAAATATTAAAAAAACTTTGTTAATCAAATGAAAAAATTAATGGTTTGACTACAAAGGACTAAAATAGAATAAAATGTAAAAATTTAAGTTTTAAATAAAAAATTTAAAAGATTCAAATCTCAAATGAAAAAATATAAAAATTTAAACTTTTATATTAGTGTTTATCTCTATGAAAATCTAACAAACTAAACAAAACATTAAAGTGAATGTTAGTGCAACTGTATAGTTTGTATAGTTTTTTTTTTTGTTTTTTGAGTCAGTATAGTTTGTATAGTTAGTACAACTAACTTGTACTGTACAGGGGCAGGTAGAAGTTCAATTTTGCACTCCGAATCCGATGAAAGCAGCTACAAATTTTTTATTACAAAATTAGTCAACGTTAATAACTATTAATGGATCTCTTAGCATACATACTTAGCACCGTCTGTGTTCAAAATTCACTACGTAATATGTTATTTAATTAAAAAATTGAAAAAAGATTTACAGCGATAATATTTTAACTCAAAACTATATGTTTTTTACCCAAATAAATGAAATGGAGAGAAGGATTAAAGAAAGTGGGTTTTGCTATGCGGGATGAGAGGAGGGAGAGCTTCAATCGAATATTGATTTACATTTACATGGGTAAATAACGACTGTCATGATTTTTCGACAATAACGAAGACCTTGCACGCTGGTGCATTACGAATAATATATTCTACCCAATTAAATTGTCTTTTTGTCTTTCACAAAATACGTTTTTAAGAGTTTATGTTGAGGTAAAAAGTCAGAAAAACTCACCATTTCCCTCTTTTACCGCTGGGTTTGTGGTTTAGTAGACACAAAAAAAAAAAAAAAAAAATCATTTGGAAAGAATTTGCAATTTTACATGAACAGGAATTTTGCTTGTAACAAATTTATTAAGACAATGATTAACAAATTCACAGGGAACTGAAAAAAATGGCAATTGTAAGCTAACAATAACAAGATATACTGGCTAGGAATTAAAACGTTCAGCTAACTATCTGCTGCTCCCAAATGGACGGCAACCCATATGGCGGGCGTAGCAATTTCTGAATCCTTCGATCCTCCATGCTAAATACACGGAAACCACTGCCAAGCAGAAGATTGTCCCGCTGCTGCACGTTTATGCAGTCATCCTTGAAGTAGATGCAGTTAGCCTTCATTCCACTCGCGCTACAAGGTGGCAGCGCTACCGAGTGGTTACGCCCTACAACGACTGTCCAATTTGCCAAGTCCTGAACAAGACAGCCTGCGTGCTCATCGCCAGTCAGTTGGCCAGCCATGAACTTAATCGTTACGCGGCCAGAACCAGGGATATCTGCTGTGCACCTGATAATCAGAAATAGCAGATCCTCTACGACCACAAGGTGAACTTTTTGTCCCCAAAAAAACCAACGCTTTGCGATTACAATGACGATTGGAGAAGAATTGTGCAGCATGCAGAGCACCACTTTTCCATACTCATCAACAGCATAGAGGTCTCCTTCATGAGACAAGACATCATCGTACGAGGAACCGGCTTCTGTCAAGAAACCCCATGTTTTGTCTTTTGATTTGTAGCAAGCCAATTGTTTTGATTCTCCATGGATAATCATGACAACAAAGTCATCCAGGTTATCATCATCATCATCATCTTCGTCGTCTTCTCGGGTTGAAGATATAACAGCTTTATGGACTGTATGACGATTTTGTGCTTCGGATGATTCAAGAGAACAACAGTACTCTTCTTCTTGATCATTCAGCGGCGGTGAGATTTCTGGGAGTTGAATTCTGACTCCGGTGGATGTATTCTCCAAAGTGATCACCTTCGAGGTTTCATTGATTGTGATAAGCCAACCGGACCTATTCCCGCCTATGATCTTTTCTTGACCTGCAGCTGCAGGTTGCACTCGATTATATGCTTTCCTGATCAGGTCGTAAAGCACTGACAATAGTTTCATGGGTTTCAATGGAAGATTGCCCATTCTTATAAATCACTAAGAACGATCGGACACCAAAAAAAGAATTTCTGCAGAGACACGGCAGGAAATTGATCAAGCCAATACTCTCTGTCACGCTGAGCTAATTGAATAAACCAATACAAGCCCTGGGAGCATATATATATATACACACACACACACACATATATTTAGACTATAACACGGATTTCGATTCCGAAAAGGATTCCAAAATCCTAAGCTTGCTTGAAAATCCCTGGAGCATAAGGAAACAAGCTTTCTCCTGGTTGCCAAAATTGTTTGCCCAAACCAATGAAAACATTTTCTGCTATTAAAATAACACCAACCTTTTTTACCTTAGCAAAGATCCATAGGCAAGTTGATCACCCAAAAGCGTCAAGTTTGTTGCTTTTCCAAACATGACACTACTTTGGTATCTCTCAAGATACCCAAGTAGTATGCTTTACGTTTTCTCGAATGATCCCATTGAATTTTTTTACCCAGTGCACTCTGGTTATTGTTATTTAGAGCTTCCAATTCAAAAACCCAATTCTTGACTAGATTGTTATTGGCCGTTGATGTTTATTGGATTCAAATTCTAAATTTAACCAACAATTAGAATTGGTGAATTTATATAGACAAATTAAAACTATGATTTGGACGACAAACCAAAAATCTAAAGTATGAGACCGGTGAGGTTTCTATTATCCAGGCGGCTTGTTCATCATCAGGGGAAAAGAAGAAATTTTTCTTCTACGATTATCATCTCTCGCAGTATGATTTGAAAAGAAAATGTTGTGCTAAATGCGACTTATATATCTCGAGAAAAAGAGAGCGGAATTGGAGAGTAAATAATGGTGGAATTCTTGCGAATGGCTATCCTTTGAATGTTGCATGATTCAAAAACCCATAAGAAAAAATGGGTGAAAACAAAAATCACCGTAACTCCCAAATGATTTGGGATTGAGAAAAAAAAAAAAAATTATTAGCGAATTTCTTGAACAGGGTTCCAGTGTTCCTTCCCCTAAGGCACTCCACTAGGAAGTGGAGAAGGGGAGAGCCATATAACTTTTACAACATTTTATAACTCAACCAGATCAACTATGCGCGCATCAACAGTTAAGAAACGAAAGCTATGAATAAAACTGAGCAGTTCCATGATAGTACTCAATGAATGTGATAAAACATTGAAGTTTCGTGAAGAAAGTAATTACAAGGCAGGTTGCCTATATACACATTAAAAAAGAAGGATATAAGTCTGCATCTGTTCTCTTTTTTTATTGTTTATGCAACTATAAGTCTTAATTACTTTTGCAATCAAGTCTGAACCTGCGAATTTTCATCGTTCCATCCAATGCTAGGGCCAAAACGTCATATTCCTCCACGTACCAGAGTTCAGAAACAACTGCCTGAATCAAATTTAAAAGCCAAAAACTGTCATTTTTGCAGAGGAAAGGTTAACGGCCTTGTGCCCAGGTCTCTTGGTGTGGAAGATTGGTGGTGTTGCTACCATAAAAAGTTCTTAAGTAAAACACCGCACCTGAAAGCCACGGATTTTACTGTTCAGTTGTGCAACTAGGTCATGGAAGAACTGGAGTTGTTCAGGTGGCTCCTGTGAAAAGATAAGAGAAGACAATCATTTGAATAATTCAAAAGGCATAGATGAGAATACGAAACACAAGAAAAATCTTGCATAATACATGACAACGACGGATGTGTAGTCATAACATTAAAAAAGGATTACATGTTTCAGTTTCCTAGAAATATGCACACATAATAAGGGTCATATTTTAGGCCAAGAACACTGAAGAAATGACCTCATTCTATGTATTGTATAGTGGTCTGAAAAGATACAATCAAGCCCTGTAGAAGAATAAGCAACCACGGCAGTGACTAACAACAACAAATGCCATTGCCTCTTTAAGTTTTATTAGGCTATCCAGAATAACAAACTAGTTGGTGGGGATCAAGGTTTCATTTCCATAAAATAAGACATTAGATAACCAAGAAAGAAGGGAACTGAGATGACAAATAAGGATGAAAATGCCTTTGTTACTTCATTTTCATGCCCAAATTGGGTGGAGCATAAAAGACCAGACGAACAAAAAGAATTCCCCATTTAACAGTTCTCATTACCAAGCTGAACCTTGGCAAACACAGTTTCCATGGCGTGTACCCTTCTTGTTCTCATCATGGGACAAAAATGCTTCTTATTGTATGTCCCATGGCACAGTATATAAAACAATTATCCAACCAAGCCAACATTCAATACTTTTCCTTCCCATTTGATTCCTGACCTGAATTATTGATGCACCCGAATAAAGGGAGAGTTGTTCTTTTAATTTTTTTTGCCGCCAGCAGGGATGGACAATTTTTCTTTCTTGCAAATTTTCTAATATGATAATTTCTTCAAAAGTAAATCACCATTGTTGCCAATGCCAGTAAATATTTACAATATTAACAACTATTCAAAACTAGGGTACAACAAACATATATTTAATAGGCTTAAAAGCTAGCTTAGGTTCCACAGTTGATTGTAGTTTTTGTGAACATTATAAATGATGCTGAGAATTGAACAGTGATTGCAGTAGCTGAGATGCTTATACACTACCGATGACAAAGATTTAGGAGGGCCCAGTAATCTCGCAAATGAAGTGTGGAGAATAGCAGCATCATACTGCAACAGAAAACGACAGCAAATTAAAAAGTGTCATGGACATCAATAATTCCTTTACAGCAAATTGCGTGCTCCTTATCTGCTTCTTTTAGAGAACAAAAAATGCATTTCATACAGATGATTTAAGAAGAATATCAAACAAGGCATTCATCAGGTGAAAGGATGGAATGGCTTACATTATGCATCATAAACCCCTGAACAGGCTATGTCACTATATCTAAACATTTAGATACCACTACCACATCCACTATGAGGCACTGAATCATGATGAACGAGGTGCAAACAGAAAGGGAAATGAAGATTTGACTTTCCACCCTAATTGGATGATAAACATGTGTTATGCAGTAACAGTGTGCAATGCTGGGAACTGAAAAAAGAAAAATTGTGGAAGAAAGACTTATGAAAGTGGCATGGGAATATTAACTTTTCTGATAGAGGGAAAAATGACTTAAGAAATGTGAAATTGATTGTAGCCTTTCCATATTTTTCTAGATACCAAGAATGAGCAGGTTCCATTTTATGATGCAAATTTAAAACTTATTCTTTTTGGTATTATCTATGAAAGTAGAACTTGTACCTACTCTCACTAGTCCAATAGGAGAGAGGAAAAATTCATGCAAGCCTTACAAGTTGGTTTCCAGGGGCACGTGGAAGTGCAGTTCTCAATTTAGCACGAATGGATATGGGATCTGTTCCAGAGATCACCTACAAAACAGGATAAAGATGCTGCTACAAGTAAATGCTTCTCTCATTACTTAGCTCAAAGAATAAATTTCCCTAATTCCAGGTCAAGATATCTATACATCATAGAAAATTAAGGAATTTGTTATGGTGGTCAAGTTATATGTTAATTTCATAAAGCAGAATAAAGAACATAATCCTGTCCATTGGGATCAAAACGATCTCAGCTCATAAAGAAGAATGAAGGCAGAAAAAGGACTGAAAGCGACCTGCCAGCATCCCAGAAGCACACCAGTTGAAGTTAAGACTACTCTGTCCAAGACAATTTTCAATGGGCAGAGGCTCTCTGCAACAGCTTTAACAGCAGTTGCTTCAGCTTCAATCTGCCAAAACAAAAGAAAATTCAAAGGCTCATGTTGGTGCTCTCGTTAAGTAGCAAAGACAATGATAAAAAGGCTCCATGAGCAAATTTACCTCTTCTTCAGTGGCAGGAACAGGTGAAATATGATGTGAGGCATGGAACATGCTAAAGTGGTATAAGCTAGAGTTCTGAAACCAAATTGCTAACCAGAATACATGTTAAAAAATAGACACGAAAAGGAAACAAAAATATACATATATATGTATATCTCAATCTGAAGTGTGTCTTTTTAATTTTCTTTTTGATGACGGGAATTGCTTCTTGTTAACATAGCCACCAATAAGTGACAGCACAAAATTTTTAAATATCCTTCAGAGGATAGGCCAAAAACTGCTTACCTTTATCGAAATATGGGCTCAATATATGTTTCACATCTTCCCTGTGGAAATTGACATAGAAGAACAGGAGACATCAATGTGTATCATGCTGATGAATTAAGATCTAGTCAAAGTATGGCAATCCAACCTATTTAAGATATGCAAGTATCTAATTAGCATTCTTCACTTCAAATGGCAACAGTAGCAGCCTAACATGAGTATTACTCTATCAAACCCACTGGATTTGAATTTGCAAATCCAGGCCAGTACTTTGGGGATACTGGACTAGAAAAGAGGGAACAGAAGGATTAGGGGCTCAAGGATCGGGTGAGCAGGCAGAATATGAGTTTGGCATGCATTATTACCTGCTTATTAGAATGACTAACAAGTAAGGAAATTATAAGTTTATAAGTTCTTTATCTCTCCATGAAGAGGAAAGACATATGACCATCAATAAAAAAAACTTTGCAATATGTATTATTAATAAATTGTTAACATATTTGCAATGCATTAGCAACATTGAAGATAGAAAAAGGAACCCAAAAAAATAGATCTATACATATGTGAGTAATGAACAACCATAAATTATATTTTAAAAAAAAAAACAAATTGCTTTGCCAATAAATTGCCTAAGGCCTCTATTCCGTTAAATGAAAATTTGTTGATCACATGTGTGAATAATCAACAAATAAATTCCAATCTCTTGTTGCATTAATGGTGATTATTAACAAACCTTGAAAGCATAAGAAACAAAAATGAATGCTTACGAGATTGGCGTGGCAAATGCTGGGCTTAGATACAATACATTAGCCCGAACAGGAGGACTGGCTGCCTGTATGCAGAAGCAAAAAGTCATTCACTTTTCAAGAAATAATACACAGAAAATAACATATTTTATTGTTTAAAGCTCAATAGATCTGCATGCTTACTTTAAGTACAGGTGTTACCAATCCATCCTTGATGGTAAAAATTTCTGAAAGTGACAATGACTGGGATGTTTCACCATGTTTAAGGAAAGCCACTCCATGCTCATCTAAATCCCTTGCCATTTTATCATACAGCCTTGACCTTTGCTCCCTATTTGAAATAGAAACATCTGATGCAAGTACTTACCAGAATTAGTATGATAGGATCGTCTAACACGTATCAGTAAGTTTCAGCCATTTCACTTGCAACTCTCAGCGATAATCAAATTCAAGTTGGAAAACAATGAACAATACCCAATGCCATTTGCACAGAGAAGATAACAAAAAAACCTTCACTAAGGAAAGCAGAAAGAACAATTGACTAAAAAAATGGCAGTAAATTTATTATACAACTTGCCATTGATATCACCGGGTAACAGCTAAAAAAAAATGGATTCTCCCACTTGGGGCTTTCGTTTAGAAAGCCATGAACATGATTAAAGAAGATAGAACCTGAAACAAGCAATCAAATTCTGAAAAAACAAGCAGACTAAACCCTGAAATTCAGGCATTTATCACAGCCGTCTCAGATATACAATTTCCCCTTATAAAGTCAGATTTCCAATAACTAAATCAGACCCAGAACAATCAATTCATTACTAAACTCAGAACCAGAACAATCAATTAATTACCAATACCTTATACCAAAGTGAGAGACCAGAAAACTTGAGAAAACATAGGAATTGTAAAGCATATGTCTCCAATCTTATCAGATACCCTCCAAATCCAACAAAACAAAAGAAGAGGATCTGAAAGAAAATGGAATCAACATCTTACTATTACCTGAAGAAGAAGAGGAGGAAGAAGAAGTAGAAGTAGAAGTAGAAGTAGAAGGGTAACTGTGGGAAGAGGAATGTCTGAAAGCCATATGTAGGACAAAGAAATAAAAGAAGATGCAGGTAGACCAGATCAAAACCAAAGCTTTGGAATGACTCCACCAACCAGTTCTAACTCCTCTGCCCATATCCATGTTGATTTTCACCAATTGAATGATGATGGTTTGATCCCCATGAGTATTCCAATAACACCACCCATGCTTCTCTTTGCTGTTTGCTTGCAAGATCGCTTCTTTTTTGGGTTTTGCGAGGCAAGATCCCTTCTTCACTGGAACTCTGCATCTCTCAATGCTGCTTAACATTAGTCATCCTCCTCTTTCTTTTTTTTTTTTTTTCTTTTTTTTTTTCTTTTGTTTCCCTTCCTTCTTTTTTATAATCAGAAATTCTGAGTGGCTTTATTTTCAACAAAAACACAAAATGATACGCTGCCGTTGGAGGAAATGATATAAGTTATATGATGATAAATTTAAGAAAAAAAATAGATGAAGTACTAAATTTAATTAGAGCAATTGTGTGACTTCTGTGTATTTATTAATTGCATGATTTTTTTTCACTTTTTTAAAATTAAGTTATGTAGTTGAAGTCTTTTATAATTTTTATAAAAGTGATCGAGATGCTAACAATGTAAAAAAATGAAAACAAAATTGAGAAAAAAAAGTTCATATAAATTTTTTTTTTGAGTTGAGAAAAAAAAAGTTCATATAATTGACCCTGAGACATTGATTTCTAAAGTCTCTAATTGATATTAAACCGAAAAAATAGGTGAGAATTAAATTAAAGATACTATCAAAACATCAACTTTTAATTTGGTTAATTAAAACCCTCAACTTTTTTTAAATGGGTCAAATTCACTCATCGGCAGCCACCGCTACATGGCATAAGTTACGTTGCTCCGGAAGTTTCTGCGACATCTAATCAGAGCGGTCCATATCTCCTGCAAAAATTTTACTAGATGAATCATAATTGTTTCTATTAAATGAGAGAGAGATATTTGTTTTTTTTACAGTAACAGAGCACATACACCCCCACGCAATATTAATTAGTGGATCATATAAGTGTTGATGTGTAGGTAGAATTTAACTCTGAATTGGTAGGACTTGACTCTTACCTATTAAACATTAAACTTAAGGCTAAAATAAATATATAGTATTTGAATTTGTGATTATTAAGTTATAATAATATAATTATTTTTTACTGTTTAAAAAATATTATAACTATTTTTTAATTATACTAAGATTCGTTCGTTTTTTCTTGTTAGCATCTAGTAAGCAATTTTTTTTAATTATAACTATTTTTTTGTTTAAAAAAAAGGCAATTTTTTTACTCTCAAAAGATTGCCAACTTGTTTTGTCTGTCTTAATTAGATCCCGAATGACTTTTTTTTTTTTTTTTTTATCAAAGAGAAAATTCATTAAATTAAACATGAAAGCACATATACAAAAGATTAGTCAAAATAAAGTACAAGTCACTCCATAACACACTTCATTTACACATAAGACAAAATATGACTTCAAAGGCCCAACCCACTAGTCCCACCACACCAGACCATATTCAGCCCAACACAATCCATGCAGACCAAAGGAAGCCCAACTTTGAGCTCATAGCTCAGGGAACTGACGGCTCGCACAAAGAAATAACCGGGTTAAAGTCCAAAACAGCAACATCTAGGAATTAGAAGGTTTTAGGCCTATACCACACAACAGTGGGAACCCCGGACAGCTGGGAAGACGATGAGAGAAGCCACAACGGGCCGACGGCAGTTCGAGTCCAGCCAAAAGTTGGTCGCAAGTCAAAGACGCCAGGCGTAATGAAAAGGCGCACAAACTCCCATGCTAGAAAAGACTAAGAGGCCGGTGAGGAGGAGAATGGCCAAAGTCAAAAGAAAGCGACCAGGGACCAAGGGGGAGCAGGGCGATGATGGAGTTCCATTAGAAGATTCAGCTGTACAAGACTCCGACGGCCACCAAGAGTTAGTGGCCAGCCAAAATCAAGACTACCCCGCCTCCCCACCCAAGCCAGCCATGGCGGAGAAGCGAGGGACACTACAGGAACACCGGCAGGAATGTGCAGGAAAGCAAGACGCCGAACAACAACAGCAATAAGAAGGAAAATAACCAAACAAACCAAAAAGCCCACCAAAAGGCACCAAGCCCACAAAGGAGCACACAAACGGCCATAATGGCTAATAAAACCGATCGGAAGATCCAAGAAAGCCCCCAGAACTGTCAACGGCACAAAGAACTCACGGTACACATTAGCACGGGTTAGTACACATTAGAGAGCAAAACAGGCTGATTGAGATCCCGATTGACTTCTCGGTAGGTCTGTTTCGTTGTTTCACATGGGTTGATGTCAATGTGCAACGATAAACTGCTTCCATTTTGGCCATTATGTTTTTGACACTAGTTTTGCCAAGCATCTGTCAAACACAATAAATGCATAAACATGTGATATTCAATATGGCATAGCAACTGGCGGAGACTGCACCAGGTTTGCTCGATTCAATTTTCATTGAATGTCAGCCCATTTTTGTAAAAGAAGTACTAAATAATAACATTTAAATAATAATAAAATAATAATAAAATTATATAAATTATTGAATGATTACAATTAAATAAAATAAATAATAAATAAAATGTTATATACTTTTGAATTATATAATTATTTTGTTACTATTAAAAATTAAAATTGTGTAGTAAAACTCTTTTTTTATAAAACTCAAACGTGTGTCTATCAGTTATGATATGCATGCGTCAAATTTTCATCTGTTATAAAATTTTAAATTTTTTTCCCTAGTTAATTAGCCTAAAATCCAAAAAAAAAAGGTTCTCTCGTTCTCGTCCACGTATATGTTTGTAATTATTATCTAGAATGGGAGCGATCTGTTATTAGTGTAACTGTATATTAATTACAACATCTTCTACCTAATATAAAATTTTCCCTAATAAAAGTAAATGCTTCTGGCTAGATCAAAGAAGCTTTTAGAAATATTGGTCTATGCATTTTTTTTTTTTTTTGGTTAACAATTCACTTAGACCCGAAAAACAATTAACCACATCTATAACGAATTTAACAGGGCTTCTGCAATTGTTTCACATTCGATACCTTCGTCGACGGAGACAAAGGTTCTAGTACATGATCATTCTACTGTATCTTCAGACAAGTAATGCAAGGCTCCAAGTCTTACAATTATAATTAAGTTCCAATAAATCTTAAACGTGCTTCATTTGAGAATTAACTAATTGCATAACCAACCACATTATGTATGTATGTATGTATGTATGAATGTATGTATTGTGTTGTATATATTGTGCTTGCACACACACATACATACATATATAGTGTTGGATTGACGCAGCGCCAAAAATGCATAAATCGTGTTAATACTAATACTAATCGAGTGAATTATTTTGATAGTAATAAGTCAACCCAAATTACAATATCTGTCATTATAATTAGAATTGTGTCTATTAGGGATTAGTAAATTACAAAGTGAATATGAGTCAACTTAAATTATATATTTTCTGTCAGTTCTCAATTTTTATTGGCAATGTTTTATAATTATGGTAATAAACTCATCTGCATTTGCTGTAATTAATAATTGCAAGCTTTTATCTGCAACAGCCTTAATCCATGCGACACAGCACAGTTGCATCTTGGTCTTATAATCTGCAGTTCGGAGTTTGTCTTCTTGGTGATATTTGCTGGGTATTCGGAATTTGCTCTCTTCATAGTTTAATATAAATAACTCAACTTATTTAATACCAAATCATTCGAGTAATTTTTTTTGACAGATATGTAGAGAATTGCTTCTATTTATTCGTTCAAAAAAAAAAAGATAATAACAACTTGTTAGATTGATTCATAATTTCGTATAAATAATTTTTTTTGAGCAATTGTGTATGTAAATGAAAAGTTTTTTATTAGTAAAGGGAAATCAGTACATTGCATAACTAAGAACTAGATACAAGGAAGGTCAACTGAAAAGTAACCCACAAGAGTTTTACAAGGCCAAACTAGTCACCAACACATACATTCAATATATAGTCCATCCAAACCCAACCAACCCAAATACCACACAGCAGTCTTGCGGACTAGTAACCAACCCGAAACAAACCTACAAGGAGGACAACTAGAGCCTAGAGACACCAGCGTCTCTGGCTTACCACCACCACAAGGCGGGAAATACCCCCGACTATCAGGGAAAACAGCTAGCCCCGAAGGATAGATGGCAGCAGGTACCCAACCTACAGCTGGTCACACGCCGATCATGCCTAGTGCAAATACAATGTGCAAACCACATCCAAATACCACAGGGTATTTGAGAGGTGGGATAGAGGAGGGTAGACCAAAAGTCGTCGATCGGCGATTGAGTAAGAGACTGACGAAAAGCGAACCAAACTGTACACAACTATCCTCTCAACTCAAAAATAACCCTTCCCAATCGTGGATCATGGACAGGAGCCCCTACCAAACCCATAAGGGGTAGCAAGCTCACAACAGAGCACTCATGCTCAAACCAAAGTCAACCGAGTAACACGAAATGTAGAGATGCTCTCGATACACCTTACGCAGTAGGGCGCACGATAATTGAATGTCGCCCAAGACCCACCTTATCATCCAATGTAGCCCATCAAAAGGCGGCCCACAGAACCAACGGTCCAGATTAATAAACTCAGTGGGACCATCTCTTGTGATGCGTTTGGATTGTTGTGAGAAAAAATTATGAGAAAATAAAATTATTTAAATTAATAAGAAAGTTGCGAGAAAGAAAATGACAAAAAATAAAATAAATAATAATCTGTAAGAGAAAGAATAAAAAATTTGTTGAAAAAAATATAAAAAAAATAATACAATAATAATAATAATAATATTTATTAACTAAAATTTTTTATTTATTTTTTTAATTAAATTTTCTCAAACCAAATACACCATTGGTGGGTCATTCAACACCGACCACTAATGTTTACGGTGCCAGCGAGCAATGACTCTCTTCTGGTCCATAGAACGGAAAGAGGGAGCGGGGAGAGAGAAAGAGAGAGAGAGAGAGAGAGAGGGAGGGTCGGGAATGAATGATCGACCGTGTCAATGACAATATACATTGGTTCGGACAATGACCATCATGTGGGTCCACCACCGGACCCAACACCTGGAACTGATAAGATGTGGGACCCATAGTTCTATTACCCAGCAACTTTGAAAAATCTCAATCATTGATGCTTTTTCTTGGACACAATCATTGATGCTGTAAAACGTCGAGAATCATGGCAGAGATTAAAAAAAACGCGCCAGTTTTGTTGTTGTTGTTTTTTTTTTTTTTTTTTTATAATTATAAATTTATAAATTACATGATTAAAATAATTTTTTTATTTTTATAAATTTTATAATATTTTTTTAGTAATAAATTTTTAAAATAAAGATTTTAAACATTAATTATTAAATATTTTTTGAAAGACTTGTTTTATCTTTCTTTTTAACCGTTAATTAAGCATATTTTTATATGAGACTCGTAACAAATATTTAATAAAAAAATGCATAAAGTGAAAAAAAAGTTAAAAAATAATTCTATATTATACAATAATATGTACTATTAACACTCATAAAATAATTTATTTATTCATTATATAAAAAAGGTATGCTAAAAAGCTTTACAAAATATATATTTTTTTTAAACAGACTTTTATCTCCTCTCTTTCACTATATAAAAAAAGTAACCTTTTCAACGCACTCACTCATCCATGCACACGCGCGCACAAAGAGAGAGCATTCAATTGCCAGCTAAATTGCACACTTTGCCATATAGCATAGGAGCACACCCACATCATATCCAAGTCATTTTTCTTGTTTTTGTTGCAAGAGGACAGAAAGATAACAAAATCATCAAAATTTGAATACAGTTTAACAAATTTTAACAAATATTTCAATCAATTATATGTGTAAGTCATTTTTACAAAAAAAAAAAGATTAAAGCATAAATTAAAAGTCATTTTTACAAAAGAAAAACATTGGAGGACATAGAAGAAATGGACATAAAAGTGTAATAATGTAACTGTAAGACATATTTGTGTAACAATATTAATTTTTTGTGCAATAAAAAATAATGTGATAATTTCTTATTGCACATTTTACTATTTTATTGTACAAATAATGATAACCATTGCCTTATTAACAAATTTTCTATCCACCAACTTATATCCTCCTAATAAAAACTCTTTTACAAAAAAAAGATTAAAGCATAAATTAGAAGCAAAAACAATAGCATCTTGCTCCAAAAAAGTAAAAGGGTTGATCAAACCATGATGATATGGGATACTCTGATCAAAACCAGAACGATGCCAACTGCTCGTTATAATTCCCTCTGAAACCTATTAATCTCCATATATTAATCACACAAAAAGAAATTTAAAAATAATTTCAAAAGAATTAAAAAAAAAAATCAAAACTCCAATTCAAGAACAATCAAACCTCACTTGTGTTACCCATCAAACGCACACAAGTGGGAAAACGACGACTGATCTATGAGTGACGACTTCCTGCATCATGCCGTTCATCGCCACCGCCGCCTCCGTGATGTGAATGGAACCCACTTGGCTGTGATTCCAACACGTCGGTTGGCCGGTACGGGTTTAATCCGGCAAGCACGTTCAGATGCCCTTCACTCATCCTACTACTATTATCTCCACCGCCACCACGGCCACCGCCACCAATACTAGTAGGCCCCAGTTGCTGGCTAGGCAATAAGGCGACGGGGGCAGGAAAATTCATGAATGAAGGAAATGTCCATATGGGGTCTCCAGTCATGACGTGATTATTGGAGTTGCCAACCGTCAAATAATTTGCCGGAATCTGACTGTAACTTGCCGGAATGGCTCCGGTAGTCGACTGCAGCAAGTAGTTCCCCATCTGATGCTGTAGCAATGACAAGTCTTGCTCCGGCCTCCGCTTCCGGCCTCCTAAGCTCTCTTCTGCTGCCGTCTCCGTTGATAGCTCAAGTACAGAGCTTTCTCTCAATTCTTGCTTTGCTTGCAGCACTGCATCCGAATTGTTCGACTGGAAATTAAGAAACGTTGGTGTCGGCGTGGCTTCCAGACCAATTCCAGAGAACAAACTTCTACGTTGTTGTTGAAGAGAAAAGCTTGGTTGGAATCTGGCTGATCTTAGCTGAGAAGGAACCGACAAGCTGGAGGCTGAGCTACGTAGGGAAATGTTAAGGGAAGTGAAATTGGCGGGGATTGTGCCGGTGCCAGTGGCGGCTATCACTGCCGGTTCCGCTTGTTGAAGTAGCCACTCGATGGTTTCGCCGTCGGATTTGTGGCCAAGTTCTCGGGTGAGCTGGAAAACCCTAGCAGCGCAGAGTGCTGGCATGCGGATTCTGCGGCCACGTCCTTCGACCTTCGTGTGACGGTCTTTAGTCGATGTTCGTTTCAGAGGAGGCTTCTTTGATGGTTCTGGGGTAATTTGGAGACCGGAGGCGGAGCTGTTTGCGTTGCTGATGCTTCTGTTGTTGTTGTTGTTGTGCTTATTCTCGTCTGCGGAGATAAGGAGAGAAGTGTAAGGAGAGGAGGATGAACAAGGCTCGTCTTCTTTCTTTTCAAGCAATTGAAATGGGAAGGTTGGGCGATGATGGTGGTGGTGGTGGTGGTGGAGCTGATCCTTACCTTCTTCCATTGTGGCATGGAAATATGTTGTTTCTCTTATGGCTTATATATGCATATTTTGCACTTTCCTTTTAGGTTCGAGAGCTAAGTAGTCTTAACTTTAAAGTCTATTTAGTTTACTTATTTGATATTATTATTACTAATTATTATTATGAATTATTATTATTAATTACTAATTGTTAATTGATGTTACTTGTTATTAATTGTTAAAAAAATTAATAAAGTATTTAATTAATTTTATACTTGTTGTTATTATTAAATAATAAATGACTAATTTAGATATTTAATTTACATTAATGTATCATATTAAAAAATTTATTTTTATATTTTATAATCTTTATTTGTAGAATAATTATTATATAAATAATATTAAGAATTTTTTCATTTAATTTTATTTGTTCAAAAAAATAATTAATGTTTATTATATAGTATAAAAATATAATGTTTGAAACATTTTTTAATTATCAGCATTAATGAAAATTTAAAGTGAAAAAAATATTAATTAAGAATTGTTGAAAAATAAAAATATTGTGTTTATATAAATATTAATGAAATTGAGTAACAGCCAACAAATTATATTCAAGTGGTAAGTAAAAAAATAATGAAGTTGTATAAATAATTTTTTGAGAGTAATTTAGTCTATATAAATTATTATTAAAAATTATTAACATTAAAAACTAAAAAGTAACCCAAAAAACAACAAAGAATAATATTGAGTTACTTTTTAATCAACTGTTTTTAAAATATTGTATAAAAAATAAGAAAAATTAAATAATAAGATAAACAAATTAACTAAACATTCATTTTTCTATTTTTTAAAAATAAAATGTAAATGTATCATTTTAAAAATTAACTCAAACACTCTCTTAATTCAATTTCTAAATGGTCCTTCTTTCTTTATTTTTTATTTATTTATTTATTTTTTTATGTCTACAGCTTAATCTTTAGGTGTTGAAAGAGAAGATACGAGGACTAGCCGAAAGGTTCAACCTCCGACCTAGTGGAGTGAGAGAACATTTTTTTCACCACTTGGATTAGGCCTGCCTTCTCTACGTGGGTCTCTTTTGTATACGTATGGTAGATGGCCCTATTAGGGGAAACCCTTTTTTTTTTTTTTTCGGAGATTTCTCCTCTCTCTCTTTTGGGTTGTGCCCGGAATTCCTCTCTTGAGAAAGAGTTGATATTATTAAAAAAAGAAATGATGTTAAGAGAGAGGATGAGGGAAAGAGGGCAAGCTTTAAGCAACAAAGATAAAGAGTGCGAATTGTTTGGGGGCAAGCTTTAAAAAGCAGTTTTTCTTAATTAATTTGAAAAGAAAATGCTTTGCTGATGTGTTGGGAGGCTTTATTTTTGTTTTCTTTTTTCCTTTTTATCCATTGTGTTCTTTAAAAGAAGATGAAATTGAAAATGACTAGAAGAAAAAATATTGGATTTTCAAAATTTTCTGAATCTGGGGCTTCTGGTTATTGTGGTTGTGGACAGAGGTTTGGTTCAGAAGTCCACGTGAGGTGCTCTTGTTTTATCATACAATACATAAAGGCATGCAATGGTGGCCGAGGTGGGTCCCAATCCCAAGTCAAAAGAATTGAGAGACTTTAGAAAGGAAAGATTAACCAGGCGGATCCCATCAAATTCAAGCACTCATTTCATTTTGCCTTTGGCCCTTTGCCTTTTATTCTGCACCTTTGTTTTGGGATGGCTTTGGGATTCCTCATTCTTCTAGTTTAGTCTAGTTTTCTGCCTTCCAGGGCTAGACGCGAGTTTTTGCTTTTTAAGTCTTAATTCATTGCCCCCACCATCAGCCACCCCCCAACAATCCCAAAGAAAGGACTGCAAAATG
The DNA here is from genome assembly GCA_037832335.1 of Carallia pectinifolia. Classification (NCBI taxonomy): domain Eukaryota; kingdom Viridiplantae; phylum Streptophyta; class Magnoliopsida; order Malpighiales; family Rhizophoraceae; genus Carallia; species Carallia pectinifolia. The sequence continues at coordinate 20,712,970 of CM075448.1, read as the reverse complement.
GCTTTTGGGGTTTGTGTTTTGCCTTAAACAAGTTTCTCTTTGGTGAAATTATGTTGGGTATTATCTTTTACTGTGGACAAACATATTTTTGGTCTAACTTTGGATTATTTGAGGACATTAACAGCTCATATTGACTAGAGCAAATATAGAAAAGTAGGGAAAAAAAAAAGTGGAGGACGTTGTGAATTTCAGATCTCTCCCTAATTATTTGATGCTCTTATTTAAGGTCATGATGTTCAGCTTGGTGCAGGAGGTAATTGTTCTGTCGACATTTTGGCCAGATTTGCAGAGACTATGAGTAAGCTTTGGTATTTAATTTCTCTTAGCCAAGTTGCCAACAGGGCAGATATTCATAAATGCAATTTATCTTTTTCTCTTCAATCAATCAATACGGCTAGGTTCTTTACTTCATTAGGAATTAATTAACACATTAAAGTATGGTCGGTTAATTTACAGAAAGTGCTGTCCTACAAGATTCATACATCTTTCCACAGAGAAAACATAAGCTAATTTCCTGAGAATATATATATATATTCTGGCCCATTTCTTCATTTTGCCGAAGATCCCCCTACATTGACTTGCTAGAATTGTGGATGAGCTTTAATTTATTCAATTTCTAATTATTAAGCTGATACACGCAGACACATAGACGGGAGAAAATTAAAGTTTAGAAAGGAAACGGTTGTCTGAACAATTTAATGCTGGTTGGTAACTACTTCAACACATTGATGGGCTATCATCGATTTAACATTGAATTAAACCATTTGGCGTGAGACAACGAGACTGGGTTATTGTCCAACTTTTTTTTCTTTTTTCTTTTTCTTTTTTTTTTTTTAACAAAAGAGACTGAGATCTCATCAAACGTTTTAAATTGTGGTTCTTTTATGTTTTGTGATGGAGTCTCATCACCCAACCTGCACGTACGGCTTTAGTGGGATTGAGTAACTAAAGCTACCTCATCGCTCTTCTTAGGTGTTCTTCATTTGCCTTGGATCTTCTATCCAAATAAGCTCTAGAACTGCATAAAGGGAACCCCTTAAATTTTCCTCACATCTCTCTAGATAATTAAGAATATATTATAATGATGTTTCGGTCTCTTTCTGTTTAGTGTTGCTTTTTATCTTGTCTTTCTTTCAATTTCATTCATGATATATGAGTAAGATCTTCATTTTTTTTTCCTTTGATGAATCAAGATCTTCAATTAATTGGCACGTGTGTTTAACAAAAAAAAAAAAAAAAAAAGCGTATAGGCCATGGAATCTAGCAAAGCATATATCATCATGCACATAGCCTTTCAACAAGATGTTCAAGCCCTCAATCATTCCTAGACAAACAATAAACATAAACGTTACCTTCTGGCCCACGTAGAATACATATGTGGGCCAAATTTAAAGGACTGAGACCCACCTTGACAACCATGGCATATGGCAATGCCTCATATGACGAAACCCTGCACTTAATTGACTGAATTTTATATACATTATGTCTTAAATGTCCCTAAGCTAGAACCAATACAATTGAACAAGTGATGAGGCAGCAAATTTTAATGGACGGACACATTTCTGCTCAGTTGGCTTCAACTAATAGTTTCCATGTTACTGTCCTACATGACAGAAGGACTTTTGTTGCAATGAAATGTGGATCAGATATTTGCTAGTGCTGCCAACTACATAACTGCACTGAAGTTATGATATATCTCGACAGTGAGTTCTAAATTTAGTCTTACTATTTAACCTTGGCGGGATTCGAACGTCGACTATATGACCAGAAGCGTATATCTTTTACCAATTCAACTATCAATAGTAGTATCAAAAGTCTATTAAAACTTAGATACATGATAAAAGTAACTTATTTCATTGAAAGGGATCTTGATTAAAACAAGCAGAGGAAACACCAGCATGCAAGCAATTCTTATTGAAGAGAAACAATAACTATAGCAACAGGCTTCCACACATATGCTCTGTAGTAATAATTTCATCATGTTTAGGCACGGATTACACAGTAGCTAATGGTTTTCACATCCTCATGGTTAGGAGGGGGGTTTTTCAGGTCATGCAGCTTCTGTTGTGTATACTCGCTGAAGAAGTACCCTCTGTATCTGGGTGCCTCATTTTTCTCCTTAGTTAGTTGAGGCAATGGTTCAACCCACTTATCTTTGCCCAGCATACCGGCAAAGACATATGAGTACCTATCTCTTCCCGGTGGAGACACAACTCTGTATAACACACTCTTGAATTTATCATTGCTCAATACCTTCAAAAATTAAACAATAATTCAGTAACTTTTTTAGTTAAGTTGAATTGAAGAGCACAAAGTTATAAGTAAAGTCTGACATTCGAATCTTATATCTCAGCACGAGTTTTGTACTGGGAACTCACTCTCCTATGTGTAACCTTGTGGTTAAGAATTTGGCATCTTTGCCAATTCATGGCTCCTTACCTGGATCGTGTCTCCTATGGTGACCACCAACGAGCCTTCCACGGGGGCAATTGGGATCCATTTCCCATCCTTGTCATGAGATTCAAGTCCTCCAACTTCATCCTGTAACACAAATGTTAGTAAGTTCATATCTTGGTCTGGATAACATCCTGTGTTCTTTGTTTCTGTTTCAGGGAAGTAGTGGAAATTTGTCATGAGATCCCAATTCCTCTAGTTTTTGTATTCCGCAAGAAAATTTGGAGGGAGTCCTAGGCGTTTATTAATAATGTCTTCCACCAACCTCCCCACCTTCTGGAAATTGTTGAAGACTTCATCCAGGACCTCCCTGCAAGAAACAATCATCTAATTAAATTAATCGAAGATTGAAAATTAGTTCACGCTAGATTTTAATTGAGAAACTGAATCAAATTTACCATGTCAATTGTTGATTTATGGGTTCGAGTTTACACAAAATGATGAGTTGTCAGTTTTGACCCGACTCAATGAATGACATGAATAAGTGGGCAAACTAATGGATATCAGTTAAATAAAAGAGGGATCTTCTCTCAGTTTTTTAAGGTAACTAACTCATAACAAAACAAAGCAAACACAAAAAAGTTACTGAAAACACTAGTGAGAAAAATTTGTATGATTGTTTTTTATCTTATAGTATTTGATTTCCATGAATTTCCATTGTCGTGATTTCAAAGAGGTCGGTGATTCAACTCCAAAATTCTTTTTTTTATGGAAAAGACTCTAATGGAGGTACTTTCATATGGAAATTTACATGAAAATTCATGCCTTCAGTTTCCCATATCAACTCTGTCAAAAGAAACTATGGTAAATCTCAGGAAAATTAATTTTTATTATCATGGCATTTATAAGTTCAAAATACCAGAATCCTGACGGGTTGCTGGGATAGATATTGAAGCTAGACCCAGATGGGAATATGGAAATGAACTCGTTTCTGTTACGCGACCGCGGCGGCTGCTGAGAATAACCTGCCGGAAGGGGAGAGTCGGGCTTGCTACTGATCTTGAGTTTCTCCTCCTCAGGATAGGAAAAAAAAAAGTTTTCGAAAGCGCCAGGGCCCGATTGATGAACTCAACAGACATGCCGTGATTGACAACGTAGAAAAAGCCATGCTTGGAGCAAGCATGCCTGATCATGCCTATTGCTTTCTGCTTGCCTTCTTCATCTCCTTCTTTGAAGAATGGTGATAGGTCAATAGTTGGTAATCCTGTCACGGCCACCATCACAGCTATGTTATTGCTCGCCGGGTTAGTCCAGTCCGCTTGTATCACCCGTTTACTTTTATTCTCTATTTAAATAGATCAGAATCCAAATTTTTAGAATTATCAGGACCCTTTTAGGCGTGTTAAGAATGTAAAATCTTGTATCGGTAAAAAATAAAGGGCTCCATTATATGGGCGGATGAAATTTTTCTACTATATCTATATGAATTTTTTTTATGCAACTAAGAGTATTTTTTGTGCAACCGTAAGAGAAAAATGTGAAATGGAAAAACAGTAATACTTTTTATATCATTTTTTATCGTTGCGGTTGTACAAAAAAACGCTCGTGACTACAAAAAACAAAAATACGTGTGGACGCAGTAAAGAATTTTTATCTGCCCACTAAGTTTTTCCCAAAAATAAATACCAAACATGACTTATAAAATTTATAATATTTATGAATTTCCTAGTATACTAGACGTGACACGAGAGCTTGGTATATGCTCTTGTTTGCATCATTCACTTGGTGATTTGATATTTTTCATATCTTCACTCTAATCGAATAGTTCAGTACTAATAGAATCTAGTACCTGAGTTTGGTCCGGTAAGTCTGGTCGTAAAATTTGAGGGAAATGAGTCCGGCAACTCAAGACTTTTGGTAGTTTTTCTGACTTATTATCAAGAAAAATAAGATTCCGAACTTAGTGTTCCAATCATTTAGAAAGAAACTTATTTTTTCTATATGCATGACAACCAGATGAGATTTAACAATGTGTACATTTGACTTTTTTTTTTTTTTTTTTTATGAGAAGCCTTAAGTTTGTTTATGCCTTGCCCCCTTGCCTTGTTTGCTCGAAATCTGTCTTAATGTGAATAGTTAACCCATAGGGTCCAGCGGCACCTATATTGAAGAAAATATAATACAAAAAAATTAAATATTTTATTATTTTTTATTAGATTCGGCATGTTCGGTGCACCTATACTCAGTTCATCTAATATTTCTGTAATCCATATCGAGACAACATGAACTAATCCAAATTGGCTGGGCACAACAACTTATCAACAACCATGGCATGTACTTGGTGAACTAGGCTAGTAGATAACGACAAAACATGGAATTAGTCATAGAAGAGTTCACGCAATCCATTATTTTCTTCTAAAGTTCTCCTTTTTCTTTTACTCTCCTCCAGTGTAAAATGACGAGATTTATTGCCATTTCTTGTTGCAATTCGTTGTTTATTACAACACACGACGAACTGTTAGTTCTTGCTGTAATGCTCCTTATGCTCTTTCAGTCTCTCCGTCAGACAAACTTTATGTTATTTAAATTAGACCAGCCCATTTGGCGTGTAATCCTGAATTCTTTCATGGTTTTTGCCCTACCAGCAAAGATTGTCTATGGGTCCATCTTGTGTTCCATTTGCTTCCCCTATTGTATAAAGGAAAAAATAACATTTCCGGATTTTTTTGCCTGATTTTGTGCCCAAATACAATGGGACTGCGTTTTTTTGCAACCACAACTAGACTTTCTGCAACAAAAACAAGCAATACATCTTTCGGTTGCAGAAAATATTATCGTAAAAAATCATAACCCCGTTGCATTAAGGCAAAAAATCGGGCAAAAAAATTTCCAGAAATGTAATTGCGCCCTTGTATAAATGGTCCTATCTCACCATTAAGGCGACACCAAACAAAAAAAAAAAAAAGGAAAATTCATCAAATGAGCTGGTTGATTACGGTGCACATCTCAACGGTGATGCGTGAAAGGCCAGCAATTGTGTGGTTAACACACAAGTCAACAAGCCTCTTCATTATGACCATATCATAATTCTCAAGAAAATTTATTGCCATAATTGATAATTCAGGACTTCATTAATGCTAATCTCACTCGAGCTTACACATCTAAATAGACAACTCATGCATAAAATCTCGCCTAGAAATGTGCAGATTAGCTTTCCAACCCATAATACAACTCTGCTTGTTCCTTGATGCAAAGCAGAGAGCAAATATAGATCCCAACACATAACTTTATCCTATCAGTGAGGAAACTACAAAGATAACAAAGTAGAAGAATCGAAAAAGCCTTGACTGCGACATAAACAAAGAAAAGTAACAACGGACCATGGCGCCAGTGAAGTTGCCTACAAAGCTGGGAAATCTATAGTAGATAGCGAAAATTGGTTATCCTTCCCAATCACCCTAGGCTTCACCAAATACTTAAAGACCACTTTACACAGGCCGTAACCGAAAAGTGAAGGGAGGTACCAATTGATGACATTAAAGCTCAATCCTCAGCTTCATCATCGTCTTCATCATCCTCATCATCATCTTGTTCATCATCATCATCCTCATCAGAGTCATCATCATCTTTATCCTGCCATTACACAACACCAAGAGAATAAGAATCAAGAAGCAATCTTTTTATTCGGCTGAATGATTAGGTCCAAGAAATAATCATTACATGTGCTAGGGCAGATAAAAATTAATGTAAATATCTTCATGTCTCCCAAAATTACATTAATACCAATGAATCGTCTATCCTCTCAGCTTTTCACTCGTCTGTTTAGGCAGTCAATGTCGCCTTATCAATCCTTTAAAGTGCTGCTAACAGATCCTTGGTTTAAAACAAGCCATTTAATCCCTAACAAAAACTAGAACTATTACAAGTAAAATGACAAATAAAAATTTCAGCCCATTGTGGAATAGTGAAGGCAAATCCTCAAACTACATCCACAAAGATTGTTATTTCTCATCATAGACATGCAAGCAACTTGGGAAAATAGTTCATTCCAACAATGGCACTTATTCAATACCAAACAATAACTGCAGTTCCACACCCTACAAATGCACCATGATCAGATGGCTTAATTATGATAGAGTCTTTTAGATTTTTCTTTGGCCCATAGCATTCATATGCAGTGCATTGTTCCCCTTTATTTCCCATTTGCCAGCATATCAAATTTAACATAAGAGAACCCAACCATGACCATGAGGAAGGTATTACAAATCAAGCAATATGGTCCTTTTAATTGTTGTTTCATCAAAAGTCTGATGTCTCAATGACTGGATGTCCCAATACTCTGCTGGTAATTCAGCTCTGAGGAAGGCAGACAAAACTGCACAACAATTTAAAGTCTGCATGTGGTTCAGTGAAGGTCTAACTTTTCTAACCATATGGTAAATCATAAATGATTTGTTTTACTTTTCAAGTATATATTGATTTATGCTTCCTGATTGTCAACTTATACAGACAAACAAGGATTGAAACAACACAGATTCTCTTCACTAAGCACAATATTAACATTAAAGAACAGACAAAAGAACTGGCATGCAAATGTAAATGTGATGTATATGACATAAGGATTCATTTACCTCTGCATCCCCATCAAAATCCTCTTCATCAGGATCCTAAATTGGAGAAGGTAATCATCAATCCCTATCAAGCCTAACTTAACTTCTACGTCAAATAGGAGGAGGAAAAGGGAGAAATAATTACATTGTTAAAATAGGAGAGTGGATTTTGCCATAAGTCCTCTTTGATAATCTCTGCAATCTGCAATTGCTAAAGAAAATCTTAGAAGCAGCAGAAGTGGAACTCATTTACTACAACCCGTAGTTAAGATAAAAATCTAAGCATAAGGTCACCATATGTTGACAACTCACCTCATCTTGCATGTCTTCTATTGTGTCTTTTTGCTGAGTACTACTAAACCAGCTAAAAAAGCTGTATCAAAGGACACAAATTTTCAGAAGATTCATGAAGGAAAAGCATGAATGTATGCAAAGCGATGTAATGCATGGCCTCATTCAGGACATGGGGAGGATCCATAGCAACCCCAATTTTTGCAGTGAGCTTGTTCCATGACTTGAACTTCAAACCAAATATCTCACCATAAGAGTAAAGCCGACAGCTATGACCCAGTATATACAACATCAACATGAACAACAAAGCCTTAGTCCCAAATTTAGTTGGATTCAGCTACATTGACTTTCTCTCATCATTCCATTTTATTGTGAAATAAGTATGGTGTGAGATTTAATTGTCTAAATCCCTTCTAACAAAGATTTCCAAGTCAACTTATGCCATCTTTTCCTTCTTCTCTTACCATCTACCTGGATTTGGCCACCCCTCCAAACCAATGCAAATGTCACCCCCTCAGCTTATCTCCAATCGGAGTTATATCTACTTTGCTACAAATATCCTCATCTCTTATTAAGTCCTTCCTATAGACTTCAAATTTAAAAACAAGTAATTAAAAACGATGTCAATTTCCCCCTTTTTTTTCTGGTCCATTGCAATTTGGATAGCAGTCATGGATGCTAAAGACAGCCAGCTGCATTGAAGGAGCAAATTCTTAGGAGGCAAGAACCAAGAAGCCAAAAATGCAAAAGGGGCTCTAAGGTAAGGCATGCCTTCTCCAACTCAAGATCATATGCAAATCCTAAAAAGTATTAGCAATTTCCAACAAATCATCAGTCTTATATATGACTGACTGATAAAAAAGTTAAACAGGAGATGGTATACGTTAAGTAAACAGAAACAAACTGGTTGCACACACACACACACAAAAACAAACAAACAAATGTGTGTGTGTGTGTGTGTGTGTGTGTGTGTGTGCATCTTCTGAAAGCAGTGAATTGGTTTCCATCTTGAAACTATCATCAAGGTTTCCACAAGCAGCTTCTGAAAAAAATTACATCTGACCTTCATTACACAACACTTAGACAAGAGAATTTGTTTATTGAATACCAATGAATGGCATGATCACCATCAAACTAAAATTTAAGTTCTTTGAGGTCAAAACTAATGTTATAACTTGAATCCTATAAAAGATAATCATTTTTCCCAAAAGAAAAACAAAAATGTTTTTTGATAGAAAACAAAAGGAAGCCCCATCATAACAGTTGCAGAAACCAACCTTTCATCAGCCAAAGGCCTCTTGTTCCCTTTCTTCTCGTGAGTAACTCCATTAGGGAGACCCTTCATATATGGTAGAAAAGCTTTTAAATGCCTGACCACAATGAAGTAACATGGACAACTTAAATTGCCAACAGTAGAGGTATTAAAAGCATTTACCATGCCCTCTTTCCACTTAATTGCTGTTGCAGTAATTTCTGTTGTTCCTTCATCCAGGAAGGTGATGGATTTTGTAAGCTTTGTATCTTCAAAATATGCGTTTGATTCAAAGTTCTAAAGAGAAAAAAGTCAAGAGCAAATGATCCAATAAATTCAATCACTAAAAAGCAGGCTTCGCCCAAAACCACACAAAAGGGAAAAAAAAATAATGTCATTAATGCATGAAATTTGGAAATAAAACGAAGCAAGGCAAAGAAAAAAATATACTCACAAATGTTATAGAGTAGCCAGACTTCACATCTTTAAAATCCTCCACTTCCAGGGAACGTAAATATTTAAATATCTATGAAGAAAAAAATGAAAGTGAATAATAATCCACAGGAAAATCCATAGTAAAAATTTCAATGAAGGATGAAAAAAGCACATTTCAGTGCTTCCAATTTGTGAAAAAGCATTTCTCAAAAAAAAAAAAAAAAAAAAAGTGAAAAAGCAAAGGTAAACTACCAAACAAGTAGTATGAACATAACCATTGACTTTAAAGCAACCAAAAGAAGCCTAGAAGATACAAGAAAACTGGACATTAAATAGTTGGTCCATCTAAAAAATAAGCCAAACCTTCTGATCTTCCTCTGTCAGCAGTGTCCCAAGAACAGGATGGCTTAAAAACTGCAGAGAACCAGTAGTAAATTCACTGTACAATTTAAGCAGCAAACAAAATAACTTGTGTTAAGCATAAGATGAGAATGATCACTAACAGCAGTTGACCAGAAATCAGGAATGAACTTGATGATCTCATTCCTCTTATCATAAACTGGCTTGCGTATCTCATTATACTTCTGCTCTACTTCCAAAACCTTGTCACTGGCCTCTTCATTGATCTGGAAAAATTGAAATGTGACAAAAGCACATCTCAAATATTTACCTCAAAAATACGGAAAAACAAATATTCCACAGCAACACAAACAAAGCTGAGAAAGGGACCAAAAGTGCAAGTAGCTAACAAGAATATCATTAACAAAACAGATTATAACTACACAACTAACCAATATCATGTCCAACTAAAATTATACCATATAAAAGCCTAATTCTAAAAAATCGTTTCAGGAATAGAAATCAACACAAGTTACAGAACGCATCTACATTTAGGAGTCAAAAAGAACAAAATTAATCGAAAGCACACACAATCTATCAATCACAAGGACGGAATTATAAATTTTGAAAAATACCAAACCTTGAATAGATGAATTCCCACAAAAGTAAAAAATTTTCAAGCCCTATACCCATATCCAAATCGAAAGTTCAGGTACCCAGAACAGGAAATCTTTCATTCATTTTTCCTTAATTAGCTCTACAAACTTTACAGAAAAAATGGGTCGTTGAAACAATTAAATGGGTAGCCCCTTTTAAATTGCAAGGCCAATTCTAACCCAAACTGCTCAAGTATCTATACTATCAATACCCCAAAAAAAAAAAAAAAAACAACAACAAAAAGAAAAACTATTTGTAACAGATAAAAACCCAGAAAAAAGAAGAACCTTTTCGAGTTCGTCTTGGATCTCCTGAAGCTTCTCGATGGAAAGGACGAGCTGTTCATCAATCTGGTTGTTCTCTTCGTCGCTTTTCTCTGTCACTTTCATCTTCTTCCCCTTATCTCCAACCATTTTCTCTCTTTGTCTTTCTTCTTTCCCAGGAACCAAGAAATGAGATAAAAATCTCTGCTTTTTTAAGAGTGAGAAAATTCCCCGGGTGATTGGCTTAAACCCTTGTGCGGAAAGACAAGATAGAGAGAGAGAGTGGCAAAGTGAGTACAACAAAAGGGTTAGGGTTTTGCGAGTTTTAATCTGCTGCGGTGCTTCCCTGTTTACAATAACGAACAACCAATCGACGGACGACAGGTCATTGGATGTGCCTGTGTCGTTTTGAAAGCTGTTGTCCGATTTGGGGGTTGGTTTAAGCAGAGTGGATTAGTTGCGTTTGATTGATTCCAATCATGGGGAGCATCGCTCTTAATAATTTCTCTTGCATTAGATATTTATCGCCAAAAAGCCAGGGCGACAATGATCACAGCTAGCCAGAAATCTTTATTTGTGTTTTCTTTAAGAATTTTTTATCACTAAAAATATATTTATCCATTAGGTTAAATATTTATATTTTAAATTATAAAAATATTTAATTAGAAAAAATTTAAAAAATATATAATTCAATTAATATGGTTTAAAAGTTTAGAATTTAATAGTAAAATTTTATAAAAAATTAAAATTTACTATCATTTTTGTCGTGGTGCATTTAGCACAAATTCAATGTAGCCAAGGATTTCGATTGCGTCAACGGACGGAATTTATATATCTGTAACTTTGTTTACAAAGGACATCTCAAAAAAAGAAATAAACTTGGTTTACAATGTAAGCTAAAAGGTAATAAAATGGGAATAGAGTCGCTGGGCTAAAACACAGAGCCAAGAGATTGCAACAAAATCTCAACTACTTGTATTAAAAATAGAAGTGTTAAAAAATTGGGTTAAGTCAGATTGATTGAATCGTTTTTGGTGTGGGTCATTTTCAGTTGGGTTACTTTCAATTCACATTACATCAATTCACGTTACATTCGCTTCAGATTCAGGTTGAATCGTTTTAAATTTGGGTTGAATTCAAATCGAATTCGGGTCGAATTTACACTGAACTATTATTTTTTTAATTCATTTTTCATTAAAATAAAATATTTCAATTAAATTTAAAATTCATTCTTATAATGAACTAAACGTTTAAATTTAATTTTTGTGTTATATATATATTTATATCTTCCGAAAATAATATTAATTAATACTTAAAAAAGATAAGTCAAAAGTAAAATGTCAAAAAAATTTTCACTATTTTATCTTTTTCTTAATCCAACAGATGACTTGGATCCAACTCAAATTTTCGAGTCATTTTTGAGTTGGGTTATTTTTAAATTCAAGTTAAAAAACCAGATTTTTAATCTAATTTTTTCAGATGAATTCAGATAAATTATTGAGCCGCTTTACTTTTTAACACCTCTAATTAGAAACACATCTCATATTGCTCGAACCTATAGCAGCTTTGGACCCGGTAAGGCACACAAACTGTGCCATAATGGGAATACAATGTCCGCTAGCGCCTGCTTTATTTCCCCACAACATTACTTGATGTTGGTGCAGTCTTACTTGTTTGAAACGCGCAACTTGTGAAGCATTCCAACTCATCTGCTGATGTTTTGCTTTTACAAGGTTGGGAATGTTTGCCGGAATAAAATTTCATGCCTGAAAACTAACTCATTTGGTAAAGTCGCTCAACCAAGTTGCAGAACATCTGAGATAAGGGGTCTCAACTCTCAAACAGCAATCATCCCCTATCATGCAATAATGCAAGCCTTCAATACGTTTACACAAAATATGATAACAGTAAATATAAATTCTTTTAACATACTGTCATCATGCATCAAACCAAGATTGAACAACTAAGCGAAAACGAGATTTATGAGATTGGGTAAAGCAGTCGGAAAGACATCAAAAGGAAACTCAAAATTGTTTTATAGAATTAAATCCATCGTACAGCCACTGCTGGAATCCATCTGGACTAAAGGTTTAAATAACAGAAATCAACAAATCAAGATGACAAAAATTAAAAAAAAAAAAGGTAAAAACAAAAACTGTGAAGCTCTCAAGTGAAAGCAAGTGAGCAACCTAGGTATATCCAATGTCCATTTCATAAGTGCACAAAGCAGCAGCAGTTACCGACTATTGTTCAAAACCATATCGATAGGCCACATGGTCAAAGTGTGAGAGATAATTTGTTGAATCCAAATCAAAATGGTACGTCTTGACTGAGTCAAAAGTGCAGTCTTCATAACCCTCTTTCCTGTTCACTACGAGGAAGTGGTGTTGTGATCTTCTGCAACCCAGTATTGTTTGACAGCAAACAACACCTTTTCTGAGACAAGCGGGCCATCCTCATGATCCACCATTTTTGTGTCCCATCTCATTCCTCGGACCACTTTCTTCACCTTGTACAAGACATCCTTTTGATCACAGAATATCACTGTTCCTTCAGGTCTTAAAATGCGATCCATCTCCAGAAGAATGTCTTCCATACTACACCTGTATTGGTTACAGCAAACCAAGCATAATTAATATTTTTTTTTTCCAACAGCCAGTACACATGGAAGGATCAACCAGCAGCCTATCTTTGATTTAGATTTTAGAGGTACTACATCCGGTACAAGGTCATTCTGACCTTTGGCTGCTTGTAGTTTTCACATGGACTTAAATCTCAACTAGCAGACTTCTAGTTTATAGTGATCTTTGGATGTAAAATTTAAAACCAAAAGGGCATACTAAAGTCCATATGAGCAATAAAAGGGCAGGGAATTTGCTTTCAGTAATATCCCGAATCAAAACCCTGCTTTGCTAAGATATTAAAACCCATAGCAGACCTATACTTACTTGTCTCTATACAAGCTAAAAACACCATTTGCGTGAATAAGATCATATGTCCTTGGATAGGTAGAGAAGCCTTCACACCTGGTAAAATGCAGAAGATTAAAGAACAGTCAATAACAGGATAAAAGCATAACCCCTAATAAACAGAATTGCAAAAAGAAAAAATAACAAATAAAACAGTTGTCACACCTAATAACGAGGACAAAAATTTGTGACATAAAAGAAAAGAAAATTTTCAAGTTGTGACGGAGATATCAAGGGTTTTCTGAATTAATATAGAAATTATGGACTTTTTATGTCTGCATCCTCAGCAGTGTAATTTTAGTCAAAGAATTAGCAAAACAATTTAAAGGGTAAAAGGAAATTGGAGACATCTTCAAAAAATTACCAATCATGATATATGCCAATCAGACCACGTTCATATATTACTCCCAAAGTGTCTTTCTCAGCTATTGTAGGCATAACATTCATCACCCACAATTTAGGAGATTCAAGGGCTGCAGCAAAACCTCCCATGCCCGCATTCATATCCAGGATATTGCGATACCTTCCCGAGTCAATGATTTTGTTTATCCTCTTATAAGCATTAACATGCTTCTTCCACATTCGATTGTCCTCCAGGAATGCTTCAACAGACACACCAGGAATAGAGCCACTGGATATTCTATTAGGAACCTCATTAAGTCTTCCTGGAAATGGTTTCCAAGTTCCACCAGCAACTTCATCAGGCCCATTAGTCTCTGGATATGGAGTTACACAAGCTTCCATCTTTTTGTACCTATGCATGATTGTGAAAGAAGATGTAAGTCCGAATATGAAGTTGTCACTCATTAAATTAGCTGAAACAGATTCTCATTCTAAGCCACTTGGCATAAGCTCATTTTTGAATTCCTTCCAACATGTAACCTTATAGCAATACACAGATTTTCTCAAAGAAAATCTCAAACATGATTCGGACACTTAGACCTGTAAAAATATATCCAAGTAGGAAACAACTACAAGGTGTATAAGTTTCAGATTCTTATTAGAAGTAAAAGGCACACATTCCACAAGTTGGAACAAATCAACGGCTCATAATACCAAGGTTAAGAGTTCATCTTTTAATTCCTACATAAATTGCCGGTCCAGAAATGCTGGAAATATGGAGCTATAATGGATTAAAAAAAAAAAAAAAAAAAGAGCTGTTGTTGTACCAGACATCATCTGGGTTTGAGGACTGGCACATTGTAGGTTGATTATCTTGCTCACGGCAAAGATCATAATTTGTTCTCTTCTGCCAGATTGCTGTTTCACCCATCTCATGCTTCTTTTCCCAGCAAAGAGCTTTGGCAATTTCTTCAATCTTCTTCTGTTCCTCCTCAAGTTCCTCTTTAGGGCGCTGCCAAGCTTGGTAAAAATTCCTCCAGTTGATTGGTGGACCAGAAAGCACCCAATATCCACCTGGTCTTAGGACGCGATCAACTTCCATCATGTACATTCCATCTGAAGAAATGAGATCATGACTTTATCAACTAATTGCATATCCAGTATCCAGTGCCATGGTCAAATACAAACAAAATAAACTTAACAAAGTAAGAAGACCACAAATTTTATCCCAGAAGTTGCAAAAAATTTGTCATACTCTGCCTTGAAGTTGCAAAAAATTTGTCATACTCTGCCTTGCAACTGATTAGTTTAACTTGGTAAATAATGTCTTTTAAATGCCCTAGGTTTTTCAAAACTAGACATTTTGTGCAGGCAATATCACTAGCGACACAGATTTTCACCAGGCACCAAGTAAAATTCTAGGTTTATTCTCACCATTAGCACCCCATGGAATCAAGCAACGGGAACAGTGAGCCATGTCAAAGGATCGAGAAGGAAAAGGCAGCTTGACAGTTCCAAGAACGCCAATAATAGCTGGGACACCTCTTTCCAGTGCAAATTGAACTTGTGCCTCATGAGAGTCTCGTGGTGCAAATGACATGGTTATTACATTCTTTTTGAAAAGGTATGCCCCCCAACTGGCAACCTGAGTACAGTACAGAGAAATTAATTGGCAGATACAGATCCATGGACCAACAGAGTCTCCACACTGAAATGTCCTTCAATGGTAAAAAACCAGATAGAAGAGATACTAATAGATAGGTATGATATCACCAAAGGCAGATGATTACGTGAACTATTAGGCACAGAAAAGAAGAATGATGAAATTAAGGGAAAAAAATAAATAAAGATCCTTACCCCACATCCAGTATCCAATGCAGTTCTAACCATCCCATTGTCCATTGGAATCACAGATGCAAGTTGATTAATATAAGCATCAGCCCCATGAGGAAATTGTGTTCCTCCACCGGGGAACCTAAAGACGTTTCCCTCATACTGTATCCAATTCTGAACAGCCTTCTCAACTGTCAAGCTCTTGTAAGGAGCATTTGCAAAGGGCACATAGTCACGACTCTTTGGCCAGGGGAATGGGGTTGCATATCCTTTTGGTGCTGGAATAAGGCAATGAAGCTTCTCCTGTTCAGAAGGACAATGTCGTTCTCTATAGATCATATTTTCTCGAGGAAATGTCATTGCCCTCGCTTGATCATGACAAGGCGTGTAATCTATATACTCATTAGGACATGGTTTAAACTCTTTGATTTCTGATCCAGAGCCATCGACTGTACCAGCATCACCGCTAGTATGGTAATCAAGATCCTTGAGGATACTACAGTCAGTCTGTCTAGTGATCTCCAAAGCTATACTATCACCCTTTCCAAAGCCACTTCGCTGCCATGCACCCAAGAGGTAAAAGAAAAGGCACAGACCAATAACAATAAAAATTGAGAGCGAGCCCCTTGATTTAAGGTCACCCGAGTTCCCTTTTGTTGCCATTATACACCTGAAAATGTGTTCACCTTCTTCATAAGCATAGGAAATAGCTATATCGATCAAAAGATATTAAATGCTTGTATGGCCATACATGGATGAAAAGAGAGCAACCAAAAAAAGAAAACCGGAAGTTTGTTTTACCAGGGCAAACCCCAAAATCAAAGGCTTTTACAGGAGATTTTAGATGGAATGCAACCAATGAAATCACTGTAGAAAAAAAAAAAGCTTTTTTCCTTTTTTCAATCATAAGAAATCAAAAGCCCGAAACATTTATTTGCAGGAAAAACAGTCAGGTCAAAAGCTCTCATTGCACAGATAAACAAAAGGGCAAAGCAAATCAAATGATAGAAAAAACAATCTTTGAATAACAGTCACATCAAGATCTCAACACTAGTTCAATGGTGGAAAGGTCAAACATTGAACTTTCAACCATTGAACTTATCTTAACTTCCATGACATTAATGAATTAACTACCAATTCAAAGAAGGGGAGGCCAGACACCATTAAAACACACCAAAGGAAAAAAGAAAAAAGCAAGAAAAATTCAAACAAAAAAAAAAAGGTGTTGAGACTCAAGATTTTCATTAAATCGAACCCAAGCAAGGCCAAAACCAAAATTAAGATCATCAAAATCATTGAAAAATGGCAGAAAAAGAAGAGGGGAAAAAGGAAAAAAAAAAAAAAACAGCCCATAATAAAAAAAATGAGTCTTTATTCTCGAGACAACTACCAAAAGATCAAAAGAAGCGAAATTATGATCAGACATATAATTCAGAAACAAATTTCTTACAACGGGAGTAGTCAAGGAATCAAACTACTTCAAAGTCTGCTTCGTATCATATGTATGTATGATCGTTTGAATTCACGATGTTACTAATAAGAGACACCGAGAGAGAGAGAGAGAGAGAGAGAGGAGAAGGGAAGCGAAGATTTGGATTTGCGGACTCCTAGGAAGAAGGCGGACACGGGGCCACCTCTTAGTCCGGTTGTGTCTTTTGACTGTACTTGATTAATTAATATTAACAAATGATTTAAGAAAAGGCCATATAATTTCGTATTAATTAATGTTAATGATTATTTTAACATTGTTGTTATTATAGTTATTAAAACTGATTCGGACACTACTCGATCAGGCGATTAAATCAGTGGGTCATTGGGTCATTGGTTCAATCAGTGGGTTATTAGTTCAACCAATATGTCATTAATTCTTAAGAAAATGAATATATCAAATAATATATATAAATTTTTTTGTACAATTTAATACAATAACTACATTTTCACAAATTGAAAAGTAATTTATACTAATCAAAATTTTAATAAAGATTTTTAAAAAATTATTTTTTAAAGTCAATTGTAACATATTATTTGATATATTAATAATATTAAATTATTGTATATAGAAAAATAGATTATAAAAAATAAAAAATTATTAAATTATACAAAAAAAATATTGTGTAATATTGTTTAGTATTATGAAAATATTATTTTTATCATTCACACAGTAAAAAGTTAAAAAAAATAAATTTTAGTGTGTAAATATTATACAAATATTATTGTTCAAGTAATAAAAAATGAAAAAAATTTATAATTTTACTGTTTGAACACTGTTTATCATTAAAAAAATATTATTTTACACAGTAAAAAGTGAAAAAAAATTATAATTTTTTACTGTTTGACCACCGTTCATCATTAAAAAAATATTATTTTTACTGTTTGTACAGTAAAAAGTGAATAAAAATAATTTTTTATTATTCAAATGACTCAGTTACTGTTCACACGAACCGGTCCGACCTAGTGTCTGGGTCACCGGGTCACTGGTCCGATCGACCGAGCTGGGCCGGACTTAATAATTATGGTTATTATCCAAAAAAAAAAAAAAAAATCACTTAAGTGTGTGTGTGTGTGTGTGTGTGTGTGTGTGGACCTTTTCCCTATCTTTCCCCAGGTCTTTTTGGTCTCTGCGGTAAAGGAGAATTTTTGTGGTTTGATCCATGATAATTGATAAAATTAGCGGATTAAATCAATAAATATTTAGAAAATTATGATAAATTTGTCTAATCGCACAGAACTTCTATAATAAGGAAGCCAAACTATAACTGAGTCTAGATTATAGGAAGCAAAACTATAACTAAGTCGAGATTAGCCCATTTTTTTGAATTATAATTAACCATATTTTTTTAGAAATTAAAAAAAATGATTAGTTCTAAATATTTTATTTTTTTCAGTTGAATTTTAAACATATGAGTTTTTAATTTAGTCCTAAATGTTATCAATTGTATTTTAATAGAGTCCAGTCGATAGCGAAATACAATTTAAAAATTAAATAAATTTTTGACCGAATTAAAAAAATAATAAAACTATTAAAATGTAAGACAATATCGTACTTAGTGATGCAGCTGTTAGTTAAGGATTCTATTTTTCGGTTATTAAGTTTTTATCTTAATTAGAGCGTATTTAATTACATGTTTATCTTTTAATTATTTGTATAATTATCTATTAGTAATTTTTTCATTTTTGTCTATGTATTGTTTTATTTGTTAATCTCTATAAATAAAGATTGAATCTTTGTTATTTTTCAAACTTGTTATGATATTAAATATTATTTTAAAATATTTTTCAAGTAAATTCTCATATTTTTTGAGTATTTTTAGTTGTTAAGTAGATTCCTAACTTAAGGTTCGCCTTCGTTGTTCATCTTACATCATTTAGGCTAAAAAAAGAATTTAAATCATATTTAATTGTGTATATTAGAATTGATAAAAAACAATCCCAAAAATTCATAAAAATTAAATTCTCAAAAAATTTAAAAAGATTTTGAAAATTTGAAATAGAATAAAAATTTGAAATTTTTTTCGAAATCCCAAAACTTCTTAAAATTTTTAAAAAAATAACCAAAAAATTTAAAACTATTTAAAAAATTTTCCAAAATTTGTTTATTCAAAAATATTAAAAATGAGACATTTCGAAAATCTTATCCCCGTCTTTACTTGTCTTCTTTCTCTCTTCCCCTTTTTTTTTCAAAAAAAAAGTTGTTTTCCTATAAATTAAAAATTTTATTAATATTTGTCGTCGACAAAAACGCTCCTAACCTTCAAGCGCGTGTCTATGTGGAGAGTGGGATTTGAACCCACGCCCTTTCGGACCAGAACCTTAATCTGGCGCCTTAGACCAACTCGGCCATCTCCACCTGGTGATGTTCGGGAGGTGTTGTAATAAATTTCAAAACAAACAAGTTCCCCTGCCCCACACCAATGGGAATGCAAATGGCCCGAACCGTTTAAATCATTTTTTTCCATGAATCGTCAGGCTATCTTGAAGCTTGTCGGTCATGCATGCATCTTGTTTGAAAGATTTCCTCAGAGAACTATAGTTACCGCTAATGGCATGATAATCCTGGAAGAACTATAGTACCTCCTTTTCGCCTCTTTTTGTCAACAAGAAACTTCCTTTCTTAAAGCCCTAACATCCTGCCCGTTACCTGCAAGCAAAGCCAATCTTCCTTCCCCAAACGGCGCCGTTCCGTGGTTTCCGTTTCCTTCTACAGGTAATTTTACATCCCAAGATCCTTTCTTTTTACGGTTTTGTTTGGTTGATAAGAAAATTTTGAAGAAAATTTTGAAGCTCAGTCGCCTTCGGCCTCCCTATTGTTTATTTGGTTTAGTACAAAAAAGATGGTTGGACAAAATGTGGCCTTTTCTTTGAAATTGTTTGCTTGTATTGACGTTGCAATGACTGTAATTTCCGATTTGTCTTTTATTATTAATTTTTTTTTTTTAGGGCAAGTGAAGTTTGAAGCAAGAAAAAAGAGAGGTTTTTTCGGGTTTTCAGACACAGCTGCATTGATGGGTTTTGGTGTAATAGCTTGTTGTTACTTCTAGTAGTGGTTGGGATGAGTCCTGTTTTACTTCCTAAACATGTAGCCGCAGTCATAAAGTACCAAAAGGACCCTCTGAAAGCACTTGAAATGTTCAATTCTGTGAAAAAGGAAGATGGGTTCAAGCACACTGTGTTAACTTACAAGTGCATGGTTGACAAGCTTGGATTACATGGGGAATTTGATGCCATGGAGCAATTGCTCGTGGAGGTGAGGATGAATATCGATAACAGTTTGCTGGAAGGAATGTATATCGGAGCTATGAAGCATTATGGAAGGAAAGGGAAGATACAGGAAGCTGTTGATGTGTTTGAGAGGATGGACTTCTATAACTGCGAGCCATCGGGATTGTCTTATAATGCAATCATGAATATATTGGTTGAGAATGGATACTACAACCAGGCCCACAAAGTTTACTTGAGAATGAAAGACAAGGGAATTGATCCTGATATATACACTTTCACAATCAGGATGAAGTCATTTTGTAAGACAAGAAGGCCTTATGCTGCTTTAAGACTTCTTAATAACATACCTTGTCGAGGGTCTGAGCTTAACGCAGTAGCATATTGTACTGTGATCAATGGATTTTACGAAGAGAATAACCCTTTAGAAGCACATGATTTGTTCAATACAATGATTAGTTCAGGCATTCTTCCTCATATCTCCACATTTAATAAGCTTATACATACCCTTTGTAAGAAGGGCCATGTCCATGAAAGTGAGAAATTGCTCGACAAAGTGCTGAAGAGGGGACTTGAACCAAATTTATTTACTTTTAATATATTTATCCAAGGCCTCAGCAGAAAAGGAGCACTTAATGCGGCTGTAAGTTTGTTGAATAGCATGAGCAGAGTTGGCCTGACTCCTGATGTTGTCACATATAACACATTAATTTGTGGACTGTGTAAGAACTCTAAGGTTGTTGAAGCTGAGAACTATCTCCATAAAATGATCAACGAAGGGCATCAACCTGATTGCTTCACTTACAACACTATCATTCAGGGGTATTGCACAAAAGGCATGATACAGAATGCTGATAAAGTCCTTGCTGATGCAACTTTTAGGGGTTTTGTGCCTGACGAGTTCACATACTGCTCTTTGATTAATGGTTTATGCCAGGATGACGATATAGACCGTGCCATGGCTCTCTTTAATGAGGCTTTGGGGAAAGGACTACAGTCTAACATTGTTTTGTACAATACAATGATTAGAGGGTTGTCTCAACAAGGACTTATCTTGCAAGCATTGCAGCTGATGAATGAGATGCCGGGAAATGGTGGCACCCCTGATATTTGTACTTACAATCTATTAATCAATGGATTGTGCAAGATGGGATGTGTTTCTGATGCTACTAACCTGATGAATAATGCTATTGCCAAAGGATATATGCCGGACATTTTTACTTTCAATACTTTGATTGACGGCTACTGTAAACAATTGAGGATGGAAAATGCAATTGAGATGATAAATATCATGTGGGCACACGGAGTTACTCCTGACGTGATCACATACAATTCTTTCTTAAATGGCCTCTGCAAAGCTGCAAAGTTTGAAGATGTAGATGAAATGTTCACAGTGATGCTGGAGAAAGGGTGTGTCCCTAATATAATCACATATAATATACTCATAGAGAGCCTGTGTAAAGCACGGAAAGTGAACAAGGCTTTGGAGTTACTTGAGGAAATAATAAACAAGGGTCTGACTCCAGATTCTGTAAGTTTTGGAACAGTGATCAGTGGGTTTTGCAGTGATTCCGATTTGGATGGAGCCTACCGGCTTTTTAGGAGAATGGAAGAAGAATATAAGATTTCTCATACAATAGCAACATACAATATCATGATAAATGCTTGCTCTGAAAAACTAGACATGTATATGGCAGGAAAGCTTTTCCTAGAGATGGGCGATAGAGGCTGCTCTCCAGAATCTTACACATATCGCGTTATGATAGATGGCTTCTGCAAAGTGGGCAATATTGATTCAGCATACAAGTTGCTACTGAAAAAGATTGAGAAAGGGTTCATTCCTTCATTGATAACATTTGGACGAGTAATAAATTGTCTTTGTGTTCAGCACAGAGTTGATGAGGCTGTTGATATTGTCCATCTTATGGTACATAAAGATATAGTTCCTGAGGTTGTGAATACAATTTTTGAAGCAGATAAAAAGGCGGTTGCGGCACCTAAGATTATAGTGGAGGAGTTGTTGAAGAAAAGTCATATAACTTACTATGCCTACGAACTTCTTTTTGATGGTATCCGAGACAGAAAACTAAAAAGGAAGAAACTTCCAGCAAGGTTTGCATGATTGATGAAGATGATTGGATTGTGTTGGGCACTCAAGCACCTGATTTGAAAATAAGATTTTACACCTTGTTCGTGTGAATCTCAAATCTGAACAACTATTGTAAATTTTAAACATGCATTTCGATCGGCTCAAGAGTTATCTGAAAGAATCTATTGCATGAATGATAACGTCTTGGTATGCGAGTGCCTGCCACCTCTTCCATAGCATACGGCATGGTCAGTGGATTTGACAACAGCAATGTGAGATTGCACCGAATCGGAATGCAAGAATATTGCTGGTATGTCCTTTTCTTTAAAAAACCTTTTTTTTGTGGAGTGTTATATATTGCTCTTAGTGATGTAATTTACCTCTATTGGTGCTACAGGTCATGCCAGTTTGATTTAAGGTCAACCACCAAGTTTATCAGTGTATGAGTTCACTGTTGAGTGGCATTTCTGAGTCACAGCTGCATTTACATCCAAAGAGTAGGTAAAGGTTGTTTCAGTTTGTGCAACTCCTTTTGTTATTTATCAACTTATAGTCTATACTGCACTGCCAATGACATGTGAATAGACGACCAACCTAGTGGGGCTAGCATGAGAATTAATAATGTGGGTAGACATATAATGTTCTTTAGAGCAAATGGGTTGATATGAATTGGCAGTAGGCTTAGATTGCTATTTCTGTGCATCTTATATGTTATGTGTGATTTTAAGTCTGAAAGTCCGCCTATACATTTCTTTTTTGTCTATTGATGTCTACGCAATTTTTTATGCGTGTTCATACAATAACAAAAACTTTTAGGACAATGCATTCAGGTATCCGATCTTGAATATCTGAACCAGTTAGTTATTGCTGCTAAACTAGTCTTGGAATTTGTTTGAAGTTAATATCATGCATTCGCCAAATTTTTACCCTAATATCTTAGCTTCATTCTTGGAAAACCAATTTTCCATTAACTGGCTTTATATATAGCTTGATGCTTCTTTTTGTTGCAATGTTACAATGGCAATAGGCGTCTTTCAAAGGTGATTTGGGTTGCTCTTTTCTGGTCGGTGTTATTAGAATTGTCTTATTTTCCTGCTCAACATCTGAGAAAGTTTATAAGAGACTAACCGTTGAAGTAAACAAATGATGAGGAATCTTGCATTTTATAGAAACTTTGAAAGATTAGTAACATACGGTTATGTCATTGATACCTTGAGGAACTCTGAAAATTACTAAAATTTGGATGCCTCATTGAAACTTCGTGAGTCCTTTGTTAGTTGTAACCTCAACATATTGGAACTCAAAGGATGCTTTTGATGCAAGTGTTTCATATGATTGCAGTTTAAGCTTAACAGATGTTTTATCCCGTGAGCTCTTTCGTTTTTGGAATCCTCTTCACAAAATAGCTTGCACAAAATTTGTCTCGGCTGATCATCTGGTTTAGTAACACTTCCTTGGCTTCTTTTATCAAAGTTAATTCTTTTGCATTTTCAGGCAAATATTTGTGATGGCATGGTCACATTTGTCCAGCCAGCACCCCCCCTAAAAATTTCCCAAGGGAAAGGCACTTCGATAGAAAATTCATTGTTTTGCTGGTTTATGAAAAGGAGAAATTAATGAAGATGGCAGTGTCCCATGTGGAACCAAAGAAGAATGAAATGATTAGTCACGGCTCATCATCTTTGATCTGTTCCCTTTTCTGTATATAGTGCAATGGCATTATTATCAATTGTGTAATGTATCAGCGCCATGTACCATAGTGCATGTCATATTGCGGACTGCTTATCTGGTGAGAGAATACACTGCTCAATTAAATGTTCCACAAGTGGCTGGCTTTATATATGGTATCATGCACAAAAGGCTGAAACCGGCACAAATAGTTGTTTTAACTTCTAAAACCATCGTTTGCATTAAGACAACAGGCAATGGTTTTCCACCGTAACGTGGTGATTTATGTTTGTATTCAGTCCAAGGTGTATATAGCAAATTAGCAATCCCAAAACAAAATGCTTATCTTTTATATAAATGGGTTATTGCATATCAGCTTGTTTGTGGCAAGCAGGTACTTTCCATACCTTTCACTTTCATGTCAACCATCCGAGAATGTTTCAACACCTAATACTTCTACAGCACATGTAGCAGAAATCAGAGTGAGGTGATTTCTGTTTCAAGCTGCGGTGGGGGAGGTTAAAATTATCATCTTGTCTCGCATGCCAAAGTATGAAATGAATATACAAGTTCTCCATGCCAGGAATCTCAATTATAAATAACAAAAATGTAATAGCATGAACCTGTATTCAAATTTGAACCAGATATCACATTTCCCTTGAACATGCACCAGCACCTCCTGACTTCTGAAGCTTAGGCTTGCAGTTTCATATCCTGACCCGGAATTAATTAGCGACCTCTACTTTATATTTCACGAAGCCTGCCATTGTGCATCGTATTTCTGCCATTGTCAGGAGAATAAGTGCATTCGGTGGAGACGTTAATCGATTTCGTTTCTCTCATTATACTTTCGTCCCCTGATTGGGGGGAGGGGGGCATTCATAACCTGGTTCAAAGGAGCTGAAAAGGATAAAACAGTGAGATAGTATATCGGAGCACTATTTCATGAAACCAAACTTGTTCGTTACTTTTCTGCCCAACATTGAAAAAAAGTTAAGTTTCCTGTAACATCCACCAACAAGCTATCACTAATTACCGCATGAACAACACGACAACTATCAAACTTCCACGTCATATTACATCTAAAAAGGCCGTTTCGTTTATGGTGTCACTAAAATTGTGAAGTTTACTTTTCACCTAATAATGTGCAATTCGTCAGTCTAATTTGAAGGACTTTGTACACAGGGAACAACTAGTAAGGGATTATGTTTATTTAAACACGCTAAAGATTGATGTTCCTGACTAGTAGGATAGACTGTTCTTATTGTAAGAGTGGCAGAAGCTTATTAGCACCTAAAACAAATTGCACACAAGTACATAAGTATCACAGGAAATGAATCAAAGAGAAAACATACCGAGATTTGACTCGCAGCCTTGCCATTTTGGCTGTCTTTCACCTGTCAAATTTGCTTTTGCTAGTTGCCAAACTTCACAATGTCATTAGCCTGTGTCAACTCTTATTCCAGCCCAACGGGAATGCTCGAGGCAAAGTGTCTGCTATCCGTGTGCCCGAGAGTACCTCTAGTCCAATCCACCATGCGCTCTAGAAGCTCTACAATATCAGACTTAACTAAGAGCAGTTCTCCAGTTAAGCAGTTCCTGTTGTGTGAGATAATAAAAAAATTTGTAGTTACTCCAAGCACAATCTTATTGTCAAGTATACAAGTTTGACTGAAGTTGATACAAATCCAAGCAATGGAGCATAAACCAAAGCATTTGAATATTTCCCAAGTAAATAAATTACCAGTCAGCAGACACCTTTTACTTATCATTTCCCGCAATAAATTTTGCAGGCTACGGAGGTCAATATGCATGAGAACTTCTTGCAAGTGCTATGCTGATACTGTGATACATCTTTCAGGACTTACCAAGGGTGTCAAAGCCATAATTCAAATGAAACTCCAGCCAGGTTCCTTCCTAACTCCGGTTCCCTTCATCTGGCTTCTAATCCCTAGAACTTCTTCCCATCTGCCCACATCTGCACAGATGTTTGATAATGCGACATAAGCTCCAGCATCACATGGCTCCAAATCCATAACATTTTTGGCCGCTACCTGGCCAAGCTCCACATCTCCATGCAATTTGCAAGCAGCGAGCAGTGTTCCCCACACTAAAGGATCAGGCTTAATAGGCATACTATTAATAAACTTTTCAGCCTCCTTTAATCTTCCTGAACGGCACAGAATGTCAACCATACAGGCATAGTGGCGGTTGTTGGGCTGAATCCCAAATTCTTTGGTCATTGTGTTAAAATGGAAATAGCCCTCCTCAACCAAATTAGCATGGCTGCAGGCAGATAAAACACCAAAAAAAGTCACTGAATCAGGTCTGATCCCTTCTTTAATCATGTGATCATAGACTCTTAAAGCCTCTAAGCCTTTTCCATGTTGAGCATAGCTTGCTATCATTGTTGTCCAGCCTACCACATCAGGTTCTTCAATCTGATCAAATGCTGTAGAGCAATCCTCAATGCTTCCGCATTTAGAGTACATTGTAACGAGTGAAGTTCCAACTGAGACATCTGAATTCAGGCCCAATTTGGTAACTAGGCCATGCAGTTGAGTCCCAATACCTAATCTGTTTAAAACAGCAGCAGCTCCAAGTATGGATGAAATCATGAATGAGTCTATTGCTGCAAAATTCAATATGGATATCTCACGAAGCAATGACAATGCCTCTTCCAGTAGCTCATTTTGAGCATATCCTGAGACCAAAGAGGAGCACGAAATTTGATCTTTCCTGGGAAGCGTGTCAAAGACTTTCTTTGAGAATTCAAGGGCACTGCATCTTGAGTACATAGTGACTAGCGCACTGCCAACAAACGGATCTCCACTCATTCCTGTACGAAGAGCATAACCATGAATTTCTTTACCTTTTTGGATAGAACGAAGACCAGAACATGCAGTAAGAATTGCACTCAGAGTTGTTTCATCCAGTCTAATCCGTGTAGAAAGCAAATCCCTAAAAAGACCAAAAGCTTTATCTGAAAATCCATGTTCTGCAAAGCCAGCAATCATTGAGGACCACGAAACATTGTCTCTGGTAGGAATCTGCTCAAATACTCTGTAAGAGTCCTCTATACTGCCACATTTTGAGTACATTGTAAACAGAGAACTACCAACTGAAAGATCAAAGACAAATCCAGCTTTAAGAGTGTGGCAGTGGATTTGTCTGCCTAACCTCAAGCAGTCTATAACACTAAAGATACTAGAATAACAAACCTGGTCTGGTTTGAAACCATCCAGCAACATTATCTGGAACGATTTAATTGCCCTCTGAGGACTCTGATTCTGAGCAAAACAAGAAATCATAACGGCCCATGGACCTGAATTCTTTATTTTTTCCATTTCTCTAAACACCATTTCTGAGAAATCAATGGAACCCACTCTTGAATACATACTAATCAAAGCAGCTCCCACCACCGGATCCAAATAGAATCCAGCTTTTAAAATCCAGCCATGGATTTGGGTCGCCTCTTTAATCATTTCTGGTTTTGCACAGGCAGTAATTACACTTGTTATGGTAAAATTGTTTATTTCCTCCCTCAATTTTCTCATTTCTTTGAATAAATTGAGGGCAGAGGCAGAATCATCCCTTCTAACAAAACCAGAAATAATGGTAGTCCAAGAAACCACATTGCAGATTGGCATCCGAGAAAATTCCTTCACAGCTTCACCAATATCCCCACATTTGGCATATAAATCAACTATGGCAGTCCCCACAAAGACATCTTTTACGTGGCGTTTGATAACCTGCCCTTGAAATCCTTTTCCAATCTCAATTTCTCCTAGAGCAGCACAGGCAGTCAAAATACTTGAAAACGTAAAACTATTTGGCACCAAAGACATGTGATACATTCGACTAAAAAGATCCAAAGCAACCCAATTCTCCTCATTCCTAACAGCCCCAGAGATGATGGAGTTCCAAGAAGCGACATTACCACACGAGACATCATAAAACACCCTCAAAGCATCCTCAAAGTTACCAACTTTGGAAAATAAATCAATCATTCCCGTACGAACGTAGCCATTTGAATATAAACCATTCTTCATCGTAAGCGCATACACCATCTTACCAAACACAAAATCTTGCAGAGCCGCAGAAGCAGAAAGTACACTCCCATAGGTGAACTCACTCGGCTCAACTCCCATAAAACACATTCTGCAAAAGAATCCGAGGGAATGCTCGAACATGAAGCTATGATTATACCCAGAAATCATAATATTCCAAGAAATCACATTTCTCTCCGGCATTGCATCAAACACTTTCACTGCATTGAACATAGCCCCGGACTTGCAGTACCAATCGAGCAGAGAGTTTGAAACAAAGACATCAAAGTGCAATAGAGCTGATTTAAGCAGATGGGTATGCATAATTTTCGTGTTTTTGACAGTGTACCGTGTGGTCCTTGCGTAGACATTGAAGAAGTGAAAATGGTCGAGAACAGGAGCGGGACCCTTCTTCTGTGCATCTTCATTGGCTTCAATGGAAATAAAAGGTGGGTCTTTGAGAATGGCTACTGAAGATATGACTCTGGGAAAGGATTGAGACAATATATTGGCTTTGAAATTTTGATTGAGGAGAGACTTCATTTAGGCTTTGCGTAAACAGCGCTGAGAAAAAGGGGAAACATTTCAGAAAAATGGCTTTTGAATTTTAAAATACTTGTTGAACACACCAATATTAGACTCGGTAAATGTTTATAGACATACTGTATGCCTATATTACAACAATATAAAAAAATATTATTATTTTTTATTTATATTTTTTAATTATAATTACACAAAATATTACAATATGAATACTATTTAAGTAAATTTTTGTCTGAAATCCTATTAAGTTCATTATACAAAAATAAATCTTTAAATTAAAATTAATAAAACAGCTCGTAAGGTAATTAACATTTTCTGATTGCTTAGAGAGACAAATAGAAGTTAATTTTCATCATAATTTTTTTATAAAAATAAAAAGAATTCAATTCTAATATTGAGGATCTTGATATTTTAGTTTTAAATCTAACTTTAACACTGAGTTTGGAGTGGAGAGAGAAGGAGAGAAAGAAAAGTTGAAGAAAGAAAATTAGGGTGGAAGCAACTTTTCTTCTGTTTAGACTGCAGTCACAGTGAGGAGAGAAAGAAAGGCAAGCGAAAGTGAAAAAAAAAATGTCTAGAGCTGTACTGTACGAAAATTCACTTTAAAATGGAAAAAAATAAGAAAAAAGTATGGTTGCTAACTCCATTAATCCTGTGAAATGACTGAAAAATCCAAACCACATCTTTTAAAGCATTGAGAAGGGAAATTGTTGTCAACACTTGTCAGATAGTCTATCACATATAATTACATGTATAATTACTATTAATTATAAAATCGTGAGCCAATTGTGACTAAATTAGATAATATATTTATCATTTATAATTAAAAAACTTTCTTTATCTTTATTTTCTTATTATATCTAAATAAATTATTATTTTTTTTTATTTTTTTTCCTTACATTTTTTTATCACTCTAAATAATATAAAAAAAAATTATATTTTATCTCTCTACTCTCTTTCTTATCATTTTCTTTCTCTCTACTTTCTCTCCTCACTTTTTTTTACATTTCAAACAGAATGTAAATCTTGCCATGAGAAGAGGCTGGGTGGTGAAAAAAACCCCGCTATGGGACGGCAAAAATTATGGGACAGCATCGGGACACCGTTCAAACAGGGAATTTTTTCAAATTATGACACAATAACCTGCATAAAATAAATAAATAAAATTTTTCGTAGTGAAAAACTTTTCTTTTCTCTTTTTTTTGGTTTTTTAAACAAATCATAGTGAAAACTTGAGGTCTGTTGTGTTGTGCAATTGTTCAGGTTTCACTTTGAGAATGACCAATTCCCCTTAACAAAACAAGTCATGATCATAGGAAGACCAGACCAGGTGGCTGCACCTGAAAAATTAGACATAAGCATAATTTTTAATTCGGTTAAATTATAAAAATGAAATATAATCAAAACCATTAAAAAATCAATTAATCCTAACTATCAAGTATATTTTACTAGGTTTTTAAATTTTTTAAAAAAGCGAGAATAAGATCATTGGTTTTTTTTTATTAAAGGAAATTGTTACACTAATTTATACAAATTTTATACATAAATTCAATATGAAAGCGTTGGAGTAACCTGCGCAAAACAGGAATTAACAATAACAAAAGTCTACACTAGACATGGTTAAAAGAGCAACAACTAACTAGGTTTAAATCCCAATTAGATAAAATCCTCTAATAAGGGTGTCAATTAGATTAACTGGACTAAATTGTACAAAATAGCAGATACTGCACATTAACAGATTTAAGATAAAAATTGACTGAATATATCTGTAAACAACTTTTTTCTTTTTTAAACTTTCTTCTTTTTTAAACTACCAATAGACACTACAAAATCCAAACACAACAGAGTACTTATCGCAAAACACGATAACCAAACTCAACCTAACACTTAACCCAAAATAAATTTATAATAGCCATATCAATCAGATCCACACCAACAGGCGGCAGCGGCAGCAAGGGAAGAGACAGAGGCAGAAGGGGCGGCAGTAGTCGACGGCGCTATCATCTCCAACAACAAGGGCGACGGTTGCTTAAGCAGCGTTAGGGTGATCGCCGCGATGCCATTTCAGCAGGATGAGCAGTGACACCCTCATCAGCTCCCAATAGTGGTTCAGAGTAGTGGCAGCTTGAACTTTTGGCGCAGCAGCATCGTTGTTAGAAGTGAAGACAAATATTGTAAAAATGACAGCCGTCACCAGAGGATGCTAAAACCAGTGATAAAAAGGTTTTGGGTGACCTTATTTTGACTAGATTTAAAGGAGAAGTAACTAAAACTACCATGGTGGAAAAGTGGACGAAAACCATACTCGGAACCTATAACTTATAGCCTTAAGCCTTGTTTGGGTATTTTTTAAAGAAAAAAAAAGAAAATAAAAGGAAAAGTATTTTTTATTTATTTTTTATCAATTTAAATAATTAATTTTTATTTTTTTCTCACATATTATTATTTATTTTATTTATCACAACTTTCTAATCATTACTTTTTATCAATTATAATATTATTATTATTATATTATTTTTAATGTATTTTTTATATTCACTTTTTATACAATTTTTTACTATTAAATCACACCCTCGTAGTTAACTTCTTGTTTGCCATTCTATCTCTAACGAGACAAAGAAAATGATTAGTCTTTGAAAAGAAAAAAGTATTTGGCGGAAACATTTTTCTCACTCCTAAACATTTTATTAGAACTTAAGAAGTGTCTTGTTTTAGTTGATCCCATTTTGACTTAAAATATAACAACAAAAACAATTTAGTGGCACCGCAATTGGAGCAAAATTATAAATAAAAAAAAAAAAGTGTCATTGGATGAACCGGTCGCTTTGCACGCCCCATTAATTTGCTATCCAGTCAAAGCCATAAAATAACTACAATCAGACAACTGAACTTTGTCCAAACGGCTACTATCCACGTTGACGTCGGATTTAGTCACAATGCTCTATATTAACGATCGAAAATTACAGTATTATTTTTTTTTCCCTAAATGGGAGAGACTTTGATAAGATGATTTTAGGTTTATGACCTTGTTAACAAATTTAATTAATTATTAAGCAAAGTGAACTTATTCCCTCTTTTCAACCAACATAAAAACAGTTTTTTGGTGCATATAATAGAAAGAAAATACTAAATAACAATATTTAGATAATAAAATAATAATAATAAAATGATATAAATTATTAAATAATTAAAATTAAAAAAATAAATAAAATTTTGAATATAATTAAATGAAATGTACTATTATTTTATTATTACTTAAAAATAAATTATGTATTGAAGCTAATAATGAAAATATACAGATGACACCTAAAAACAATTACTTTTGTTCTTTTATTCTCTACACTAAATCACTTCCACAACACTAAAAATTGTCAACTGGTGGGGCTTTTAGTTGTGTTTGGTAAATCTCAATCCAGTCCATCCAGGCCTCCACTAACTCAAGATTTTGTTTTGTAAATAAGAAAAATTATTTAGACATATTTAATAAAAAAATATAAAAAAATATATAATTAATTTAATAATATTTAATAATTAATTAATATATCTATTTATTTATTTTTTAAAATTTAATATATTTTTTACTATTAAACTTTTATCTCCCGCGCTCCCACCTGTCCTATGTCGAAGAAATATCTCTGTGTTGTAAAACTTATATATTTATAAATTCAGAAAAACTTTGAGGGTTCTTGAGTTCTGCATAGCTCAGTGCTTAAGAAATTATGAACAATGCAAAACCACACATTCTGGTGTCGTTGTTGAGCAATTGCAAGACCTTAACATCTATCAAGCAGATCCACGCCGGTCTGTTAAAGAACGGCCTCATCTCGGACCCTTTCGTCGTCGGGAAGCTGCTCCTCCACTGCGTTGTCTCGCTTCCGGACTCCCTTACTTACGCTTGCAGACTTTTTGATGATACGCCGAACCCAGATGTTTTTATGTACAACACTCTCATTAGAGGGCTTGCGGAATCGGATGAACCCCAGAATTCGATTGCTTTGTTTGTTAAGTTGAGGAGGCGGAGATCGGCTTTCCCTCCTGATAGCTTCTCTTTTGCGTTTAGTCTCAAGGCCGCTGCTAATTTGGGGTCTTTGAAGGACGGCATTCAGTTGCATTGTCAAGCTTTGATTCATGGGCTGAATACCCATCTCTTTGTTGGGACAACCTTGGTGAGTATGTATGGGGAATGTGGGTGTTTTGAGTTTGCGAGGAAGGTGTTTGAGGAAATGCCTGAACCGAATGTTGTTGCATGGAATGCAGTTCTTACGGCTTGTTTGAGGTGTGGGGATGTAAAGGGTGGTAGAAATTTTTTTTATTTGATGCCTTGTAGGGACTTAACTTCGTGGAATGTGATGCTTGCAGGTTATGTAAAAGCTGGGGAGCTAGAGCTTGCAAGGAAGGCTTTCTTGGAGATGCCGGAGAAGGACGATGTGTCTTGGAGTAGTATGGTTGTTGGGTGTGCTCATGCTGGGTGTTACGAGGAGGCTTTTGGATATTTCAGGGAGATGAGAAGGGATGGGATGCGGCCTAATGAGGTCAGCTTGACTGGGGTGCTTTTAGCATGTGCACAAGCTGGGGCATACGGTTTCGGAAATATGTTGCATGGGTTTATTGAGAAATCTGGGCTTGTTTGGATTGTATCGGTGAACAATGCCCTCTTGGATGCTTACTCTAAGTGTGGGAATGTTAGAATGGCTCGACTGGTCTTTCGACGAATGCCAGAGAAAAAGAGCATTGTTTCTTGGACTTCAATGATGGCAGGACTTGCGATGCATGGTCATGGAGAAGAAGCAATAAAGCTTTTTCATGAGATGGAAGAGGCTGGAATTAGGCCTGATAGCATTACCTTCACAGCACTTTTATATGCTTGTAGTCATGCTGGATTGATTGAACAAGGATGCTTTTATTTCAATAGGATGAGTCACTTGTACAACCTCGAACCATCTATGGAGCATTATGGCTGCATGGTTGATCTGTATAGCCGAGCAGGCCAGCTAGAAAAGGCTTATGAATTTTTATGTCAAATGCCAGTCCGTGCAAGTTCTATTATCTGGCGAACTCTTCTTGGCGCTTGCAGCATTCATGGTAATGTTAAGCTAGCGGAGAAAGTGAAGGAAATACTTTTTGAGCTAGAACCTAGCGATTCAGATGTCCACATCTTGCTTTCAAACGTGTATGCAGTTGCAGGGAAATGGAAGGATCAGGCTTCCGTTAGGAGATCAATGACTGCCCAGGGAATCAAGAAAAGTCCAGGTTGGAGCATGATTGAAGTTGACAGAATGATGTTTACATTTACGGTGGGGACAAATCGAGATAGTGTAATGGATGAGGCTTATGAGAAGCTAAAGGAGATAATGTTGAGGCTTAGAGTTGAAGGAGGCTACATTCCAGAGCTTGGGACTGTTTTGCATGATGTAGAGGAGGAAGAGAAGGAATTTTCAGTGTCTATGCATAGCGAAAAGCTTGCTATAGCTTTTGGGATAGCAAGATCCAGAAAAGTACAAAGTATGAGGATAATTAAAAATTTGAGGATTTGTAGGGACTGTCACGTGGTAATGAAACTTATTTCTCAGATTTACAAGTTGGAGATTTTGGTCAGAGATAGAAGCCGCTTTCATTCTTTCAAGGATGGCTATTGTTCATGCCAGGATTACTGGTGAATTTTGATTAATTAAGGATAAAGCAACTGAAAAGAGTGTGTAAATCTTGCATTGAAGATGTCTCACAGGAGTAAGTCAGACTCCAAAGGATTGAGTTGGGAAATGGGTATCCATCAAAGCATGAACTAAAAAGCACGATCAAAATTTCTGGCAGCTTTGCTGGAAGAAGAAACATTTTGAACCACTATGTTAGGAAAAAAAGGTTCATACTCACAATGAAAAAAAAAAAATAAAAGGGAAATCTGAATTTCTTAAAGGAGTAAATTTAAGTTTTGGCTATGGAAGCGAACGGGGAATCTTTCCCTACTGATTACATGCTAAAAAGCATGCTACATTGTGAGGAGATCAAAGCTTTCCGTCCGGTTAGCTGGTTCGCTACGAAAGCAAGTCTTAGGGAAATATTGGATTGAAGATCTTTCTAAAGTGGCTGCGATGGATGGGCTTGGTCAGTCATGATACCGATCATTTGTATGATCTTATATAGTTATACCTGGTCTATTTGAGATGGTTAAGTTATCAAGATCGAAAAAACTTGGCGGTGAATTGGTAATGCAATTGGAGCAATACAGTGAACGCGTGCTAACATAGCCTAATATGATAAAAAATTTATTGAATTTTGAGAAGAAAGAAAAAAAGAAAAGACCCTTAGATGAACTTTATGGTGTCTTGTGTACTTCCTACTGTCTTGTTGCATAATTAAGTTTTATTAGAATTTTCTCAAGGA
Organism: Carallia pectinifolia; assembly: GCA_037832335.1. Lineage (NCBI taxonomy): Eukaryota > Viridiplantae > Streptophyta > Magnoliopsida > Malpighiales > Rhizophoraceae > Carallia > Carallia pectinifolia. The sequence goes on along the minus strand of CM075448.1, from coordinate 20,678,139 downwards.
TGAAGCTAATCCAGTTTTGAATGACTCTAAGGTTTGTGCCGCATGTGCAGTAAAAATTCCTTAATGAAAACGTAAAAATGTCATCGTCGATAAAGAACATGTAAAAGGGATGCAAGCCACCGGTGGCTTAGTGATAATTTAGAGGTTTTCTCCTTTGCCGGTTCAGGTTTGAGTTCTCTCTAATTTGTTGGGTCTAATTTTTTAGGATTAATACTTAGAGTGTTTTATTAGATTTTAAATTTGTTAATACTGTAATTAATTGTTAGAAAGATTATTTTGGGCTTATCAGTGCCTCAATGATACGTCTATTTTTATAAAAGTAGTTGAGTAAAGTTTTTAAATAGAGTTATTTTAAACACGACCTACAAATACTACCATGAACGACATACGTGCGATTCTAAATTTTTTTTTTTTTTGTTTACAAGGAACTTTAAAAGGCATATAAGAAAAGAAGGAATGGAGTTGGTAAGAGATTGAACCCCTCATCTTATAGTTGAGGGATACTCCCTTCAATAATTATAGTAAATACTTAACCTCTTATAAATATTTTTTAAAAAAATATAAAAAAGATGAAAATTAATTGGTGGTGATCTGAACGTATGACATGGCTTTTTTAAATTACTCTGAAAACAATGGAAATCCAAGGAAAATATTTGTGTCTGGAAAGTCAGATGAACGGAATCATGCACATAAAAACAAACGGGTCGGTGGACCTAATCACAAAAATCTTCGACAAAGCCAATCAAGTTACCATTAACGGAGATGGACAGAAAAATGCCACCGATTCTCTCATTTTAACCAGTGAACCAAACAAAAAATCTGAAGTGGACTTTATGGCCCTGCTCCAAGTCCTTTGCCACTTTGAGATAGTTGACTTTCAGTTCAAAGTTCTCTGATTTAAGTTCTCATCTCTCTGTTCCCATAAGCCCTGTCAAAACCATGACTTTCTCCGCTTTGTTCTCCATCTCCGTCATGCCGTCTGCTGGCCTTTCTTGCAGAATCTACAAGCCATGTCTCACTCAGAGAGCCTATTCCGTAAACCCCATTTCAGTAAAAGCTTCTTCCACGTCTCTTGACTACTCTACTGTCTCCGTGGCTGATAAACAACCCTTCCCTTTGAAGGTGATTTTAAATCTCCCCATTATTTTCAATTATAAAGAAATGGCCTTTCATACTTGTTTCTTGATTTGCGCGTGTCCCATTTTCCTGAAGCTCTGATCATTTGAGTTTGTCTTTTGTTGTTTATGTTTTGTTCGTAATTGATGCTGTGCTTGAGATCTGTGGTTCTTGATTTGAGAAAGCTCATTTTTTGCACCTAAAGTGCCTATAGAAACGGAAGAAACGAAGAGATGGCTTGCTCTTGCTTAGTTTGTCTAAGGTAGCATATTAGGGATATGAAATTGTAGGGCTTTGGTTCTGGATATAAATAATCTGATTCTTACAAATTTCATGGAAAAGAAGTTTTAAAGGGCAAATAGTTAATGGACTTGTTTTGCCGTTCAGAATTTGGCATTGGAATTGAGCAGCTTAGCTGGAATTGTAGAATGCGTGTGTCTTCCATTGGAAGGTGTGGGGTTTGAATTCTAGTCTCTTCCCTTGCTTGCCCCCCTGTCTAATGATGGGCTGCCATCTCCACTACAAACCAAAAAAATAAGAATTTGGCCTAGTGATCGAGTGTTGGAATTGGATGAAAATAATGCAGGCTTCTTTCTTTCAATTTCTGATACGAAAATTGCAACTGATCAAAGTGTTGCTTACTGCATCTGATCCTTTAATAAACTGGCATCTCTGTTGTTTAGGAACCAACAGGTAGTTTGTTCATATGAATGCAACCAATCTTTTTAGTCAATAAAAAATTCCCTGTATGTATTAAACATCTATCATCAATGTGTCGAGTTTTCCATGAGGTGAATGCCTAGTGTCTGATAATATACGAGGAAAAAATAAGTATATTTTATGGGTGTTGCGGTCTTAGAAGTAATTATAAAAACTTGACTACATCTACTTTTCTGTAACCAATCTTATATCTTTCAGTCAAATATGTGGCAATGGAGATTCAAAGACAACTCTATCAACATCTATTATGAGGAACATGTAAGGGAAAGTCCAAATCCAACGAAAAACATCATTATGGTCCCAACTATTTCTGATGTTAGCACAGTTGAAGAATGGAGATCAGTAGCTAGAGACATCATTCAAAGGGATGGTAGAGTCAATTGGCGGGCGACTATTGTTGATTGGCCTGGTCTGGGTTTCTCTGACAGGCCAAAAATGGACTACAATGCTGATGTTATGGAGAGATTCTTTGTTGACTTCATAAATGCACCAGACAGTCCCTTCAGCCTTCCAGGTCGTTAAAGCAAATATCTACATATTAATTACCCTTTGTGATGATGCCTTACTCGTTGTTTGGTCGCATTTATTTGCCAGTAATGATAGCTTGTAAATGTTATTCTTGTTCATTTGTTGATATAACTGATTTAAATCTTCCTGTAATTGCTGTTGTATATCTTCTGTTTTTCCTATTGTTCTTTGTATGAAAGCTCTCATAAGTGTACTACTCAAATTAAAGAGAAGAAGGTGCTTACATGGAATGTAATTATAGATTCATCACCATCTTGATCATTCCCAACAATCAGTCTCTTCCTCCTATTAATATGCCCATTCAAAAATAAATTTCAATTCGAGATATAGAAAATCAGGTGTTAGAGATGTATGTGTGCAAAAGACCAGGAGTAAAAGGAAAACATACACACTTTTTGATATCACCAACAATAGTGCCCTAGAATTTTGCTGGTAAATTCAACTCCGACAGCATCACAGGTTCCAAAATTGTAGGTTTTGTGGCTGCATAGCATTATTCCATAGAGATTTGGTCAATAAATGAAAGTCTAAAATCACAAGCACTTTGTGATGACCTTAATTTCTTCATTTCCGTACTTTCTCATTCTTATTAGAAACCCTTGGCTCTTCCTTGCTGCCTACTGCTAAGCTGGAATATAAAGATGGAAGAAAATATTCTCTTTCACCTAAAAATAACTTTATATTCTCTTTCACCTGAAAATAACTTCATCTTTTATGTTTGCCTTTGCCTTCATATGATGGAACAAGTTACGTTCCATTATTTGTCCTAGGATCCCTCACCCCATTTTTATCCGTTGGATTCTGTTCTTTTAGTGCTTGTATTGTTGTTTCTTTAGCTTCTTGTTCTCCAGGGATATATAGAGAAGAATTTCCAGTTTTTATTCATAAAATTAAATTTGAAAATAATGTTGTATAATCTTGGGCTTTTTCTCACTCACACGAGAGCTGAGAACCAGAAACTTTTCTGGCTTCTAAATAAAAAGCGAATGACATGTCTGTTGTCAACATTGCGGAGTTTACAATCCGTTAACAGATTTTTTTTTTTTTTCTTGGACATGCAAATTGTGACGAACTATTTAACACTTGTTAGGTGGTTTTTGTCATAGTTTGCATTTTCTCTGAATTTTTTGCCTGAAAAATCCTTGTTTTTTCTGTTGTGTTCCCAATATTCCCTTATAAATGCCCCCATCTTCTGTTGTAAATGGATGTATGTGTTCCTTTCTACTTATATTATGTGATTATATCTGCTTTGGATTCTATAATTTTGGCTGTAGTTGAGCAATAATTTCCTCAAACATCTTTGTTTGATTCAGATAATGATTATGTGGTATTTGGAGGAGGTCATGCTGCCACAATAACAATTCGTGCTGCCAAAAAGGGTTTGGTGAAGCCAACAGCCATTGCTGCTGTTGCACCTACTTGGGCTGGTCCTCTTCCAATTGTGTTCGGTCGAGACTCCAGCATGGAAACAAGGTAATATGAATTTTATTGTTTATAACCGCTTGCTTTGTTGATCTAAGTTCTATACAGTGAATGCAAAAGATAAAAAAAAATGTCTAGTGCTGAATTCTCTATTTCATCCGTCTGGCTGTTTACGTAACATCTGCTCCCAGCACCCAGGTAATCTATGTTTTGATCAGCTATTTTTTCAATGTTAAAACCCAAGTTTCAATCTTCAATTATTGGAATTTCTTTTATGATAGATGACTATTTAACAGATTCATAGATTATGTCTCCTAGCTTTGTGGAGCCTTTCCCTTGTGTGTTAAAACTGTTTGAAGATTCAACTGATACACGTCATCAACCTTCCAGGTATGGATTGCTAAGAGGCACCTTGCAAGCTCCTGTATTGGGTTGGATGACGTACAACATGCTAGTCAGCAATGTGAAGGCAATTGAATCTCAATATAAATCGCACGTCTATGCAAATTCTGATAATGTGACCTCAGAAATTGTTGAAAGTAGGTATGCGTTAACAAAAAGAAAGGGTGCCCGTTATGCTCCTGCTGCTTTCTTGACTGGTCTCCTTGACCCCGTTAAATCTAGAGAAGAATTCCTTGAACTATTTGCATGTTTAGAACGAAAGATTCCAGTTCTTGTTGTCTCAACCGAAGGATCTCCCAAGAGGTCAAAGGCAGAGATGGAAGTGCTCAAACAAGCCAAAGGGGTTAGCAAATTTGTGGAGGTTCCAGGCGCTCTTCTGCCACAAGAAGAGTATCCCACTATCGTAGCTGGGGAGCTTTACCGATTCCTGCAAGAAAGTTTTGGATTCAGTAATTAACACTAATCATATACTAACATTTGCAGTAAGAGCTGCTCTCTTGAACCCTAAATTCACTGGATATGTGAGCAAATATCTGGCTGTTGTCTACTCATTTTCAGCATAGGGCGCTGTTCATAAAAAATTATCAGTACTCTGCATGTAAACTCTGAATTTCAACTTCCTCTTTGTTTTCCTCAAATTTGGAAGGAGTGCTATTGTCACCTGGAGAGAGAAGTTTTTAAAATAGCGGCATTTATGCTCTTTAGAAATTTCACTTTACAAAAAAATACTTCAAACTTTCTCCACTTCTGCTCTTAAATGATTGGAATTGTGACATTGCATGTAAAATTCATAATTAGTATATCAATAATGACCTCCAATGCGACGAATGGCTACGCTTTCTTCCTGTACATAGTGGATGTCATGAGGTAATGGCTCTCTTGTTTGTCCTTTTTAATATTTATGGTACCTCCGCAGAGCGGATGCAGTTACCATGGAAAGGAAGGCAATGATGACAAATGCCCTATTTCCCTTCTGACTTCTGCGAATACCCAGTGAATGCTTCAGCCTTACTATCTCCTGATCCATCCCCAGCCTGCAATACAGCAGGAATTATTCAAATAGTTATTTTTCTTCATTTATAGGTGCTAAATGACAATTGTATGTTTACTTCACGTTTGAAAGAGAACTGGTGTTTGAATATCTCCAAGCTATATCTGAGCTGTTGGTCCTTGTATCTTACCAGAAAGCAGTTTCAGCAGGATCTGAAGACTACCGCGGAAGGTCTAAATTGTGGACCGATTTAGTCAGAGGTGTGGTGTTTCATCTTCGGTATCTGTTTATGTTGAATATAGTTTTTAAGAGCTGGAAGGTGGATAAGTGGTGGTTCATGGATGTGTTCTACCATTTGAAGACCACCGATATCTCTTCAGAACCCACTCACTGAATCTTTTGCTGAAAAGGAAAAAATCACCAGTAATTCAATTTGTCAATATTGTGAAAATCAAGATCAATATAATTTTCCAGGGAAGTTTTGGGCGATAATTTTCATGGGGCTCACAACCCAAAAAAAGATAGCTACAATCTTTATATAAGTGAATTCCAACTATATCCTCAGTGAGGAGTCTATGCAAACCAGAGAGAGGCTGGGAAGGAATGGTCAAACCGGATTCTGAGAAAGGGTGCACAGGAAGCAAGTTAATTCGTAACTCCATTCTTTTTTTGGTTTACATGGAGGCCTAAGTCAGAAGGTAAAATAGAACTCTAATTAGGTACCACTTGGGGCCATGCTACCCCGATGTTGTCTTGATATAACCGGGACATCACCCCCCGGTGGGGGATTCTGGAAGACGTGCAATCCTCTGAATAATTTAAGTGTATAATTCGCCAACCAGTCCGCACTTGAATTACCTTCCCTGAAAATATGTGAAAATTGAATATTCCAGTCACGATAAGTTAGATTATAACAACTGCCTATCAAGTTAACTACTCTATTTTCTTCTCGGCAAGCACGAACAAGCTTTATGGACCAGTCTTGCTGCAGCATCTCTGCGCAACAATAAATCAAATTAGCTTGTGGTGTGTGGGCCGTATATACTTCGAAGTAACATGGTTCACTGGTCACTCTCCCAAAGCACTGACGCCAAGCAAAGTTCCAAAGCCCAACGGGGTTCTTGTTTTTTTTTTTAAATTCAATAGGCCCGTTTGTGACCCCACGAGCTTGCTGTATGCAATGCCAGATGAGGTGCCGCACTTCTTAATTCAGGAGCAAACGCAATAATGATGCCATGTCTCAATCTCTTTTAAGTTTGAGTATCCATCCATTTATGTTTGCCACTAGCAAACATAATTAGCGTAGTGATCTTGACTTTGGAGTTGTGAACGTCGTGATTTAATTTTCTTTTTAATGGAGATGGTGAGCAGCTAGCATCGTTGCATGATCCTCTATCGTTGTTCAATCAATTTCAGACAACTATTGCAAAAGGATTAAGACCTTTCGGTTTGTTGTTAGCCTCACTAGAAAATTGACATATAATCGTCTATGAGTGAATAAACTTATCTGACTAAAATTTAAACTCGAAATTTTCAGTTTTGAAAATGACTTAATCAATCTTAAAAACGACAAGAAAGCTAAAGCTTATTAGTTTTATCCCATTGCTTCTTCCTCTACTGTATATCTATATCCTCACATATCAACCCTTGAACCTACACCTCAAACTCAAATATGTAAGGCTTGATCCAGACCAACAAAAGAGGGCTTATTTTAATTAGGCTTACTAGAAAAATAGTATTATGTATGAAAGCTCTGCCTAAATTTGTGGCCAAGAAAATGTTTCAGTTGGCGTATCTATTTCATCCATAGTTCCTAAACCTTTATTTAGAATATTGGATTATGTATATGTTAGTTAACATGTATTATTTCCTTTTGAATACAATCCAAATATCCAATAAAGAAAAAGAATTGCAGCAAGTAGGCAAGAACAAGTCCTACACCAGCAATATTATAACCAAGATCTAGTATATTCCATTTGGACCTACAAAGAGGTGCCTCTTGACAGATTCAAGCCATCTATCTGCAAGTTGGGCTTCCTTGGAAGACTTTGCCTGACCTTAAGGCAGTTTAATTTTAAGCAGCTTTCTAATGTTATGTAGCCTTTTCTTTTGTCTCCTTTTCTTTTGTCTCCTTTTAATCCGGTGTTTTGGATTAAAGTACTCTAGTGTCTCATTTCATTGGAAACTTAATTTTCTTGTATATGAAATTTTGATTGAAATAATATCCATATACACCTGAGTTATCAACAAAAAAAAAAGGGTGCACGCAGCCACTATTAGACAAAACATGATTAATTGCTTCTTGCCAGTCTTAATCTAATGTAAAACTCCCTGCTTAAATGCAAGTTATAGCAAGTCACCAAACCTACCTTTGTTTAGTATTCCTCCCAAAAACTCTCCTTATTTCATGCTTGTGAAGCTGGTATTTGGTGAGAAAAACAATTATTTAGAGATATCTTGGCCAACATTTACAAAATCATAACCTTATGATTCATATATACATACATATATATATATATATATATATAGTATTAAATATTTGTACCATTCTTGAATCTCACCCAATATTTTAATGTCATGAATTAAGCGATTTCTTAATATAGTATCAGAAATTTATGAGCAATGACCTTATGTTTAATTCTCATTATCTTCATATTCAATTGTAAATTTTCATAGTTAATTGTGAATTTATGCCACTATACTTTGACGAAAGAGTGTACTAATATTTGATATATAATCTATTTTTGAGTCTTGCTAGTGTTTAATATATAATCTATCAAGAATGAAAAGTATGTCAGTTTCATGATTGCTTTCATTTTTTTGTCGAGATTGGCTTGGTCTTTTGTGTACCCGGTACAAGATCGAAAATCATGCATTAGATAGATGCCCGGGCATTGAGAAGGAAGAACACTTTCAAGGCCGAAAGGCCATGGGGAGATACCCTCTTTGATCCATGGATCTCCGATTAGGAAACCGTATCCAAGCTCCGTGGCTAGTTTGGGCTCTTTGGAGTTTTCAAACTTAGCGAACTGAAACATCTGAGCAGCTAAAGGAAGGGAAATCAATCGAGACCCCGTTAGTGGCGGCGAGTGAGAGTGCATTTGGGCTTGAAGAAAAACAAACACGACTTCGTTCCTTAGCAAAGTTTTGAGTTCTTTTTTTGCCAAGTTTTATTCAATTTTTTTGTGGATTAGAGATAGATTATATATTAAATACTAATATGACTCAGAAGTAGATTATATGTCAAATATTAGTACATTCTATCACGTGAAAGTATAGTAATGTAAATTCACAATCAAATATAAAGGTAACGAGAATTAAACATAAAATTATTGTTCAAAAATTTCTGATACTATGTTAAAAAATTGCTGAATCCATAAAATTGAAATCTTGAGTGAGATTTAAGAATGGTAAAAATATTAAATACAAATATATTAAAATAATGCATAGTTTATGTGATTTTTAGGATGTATGGAGGGAACATAACATTAGTAATAATATTGGAGGTGACAGTCTAATGGTGTTCTGGGGTACTCCCAGCATTATTCTAGATTTGAATCTCTGCGATTGTGTTCTTCTCTGGCATTTCAAGTTGGGTGGCTGCATAATGACGTAGCGAAAGGTTGAACACCGTGGTTGGACTTGGAGCAAACTCATTTCAGGATCAATAGTACTCTGATAATAAGTTCTCCTTTTAAGAGAGGTTGAATAGAGACCGTAAAATGACAAAAGTTAATTCTCAACTTAAAAATTTAATGGTTATCATGCCTACAAAATAATTTTTATTAAAAAAAACATAATATTAGTAACGAGTCATTCCATTGGTGGGAGACTTCTTACCACATTTAGAATGCCCTCCCCTCAACCCCCACCCAAAAAAAAAAACCAATTGAAACAAAAACAAAATTAATCACATAGCCGAGCCAACCACGGCCACTTTACAGCAGTAGTCTATACCTCGACGGCGAGAAAAAGTCTAATAAAAATAAAAAAAAGGACTTCATTACATATCAATATTTTAAGTTGTATTAATTTATTTGACGGTATTTAATATTTTATTTTATTTTATTTTTTTAAGATAATTCATCAAACAATCATATCATTCTGAATTTATTTTGACATCAGATAAAAAATTTCATCAAATATTTCTAAATTAGAAGGAAAAAAAAAACAAATCATAAAAAAATTGATTCATGAAGACTTAGAAGTCTCAAATATTTATTAAGCCCCTAGTTGGATGGAGTGAACAAAATTCCCACAGGATTGACTTTTGGGAGGGTTCCTTCCCTTCCTTCTTGATAACAATATATTATAATAATAACAATAAAAATAAAATAATACCAACCTGGTAATAATACCTTAAGGCTATGTTTGACTATTTTCTATGAGAACAGAAAAAGAAAAAAATATTTTTAAATTTCTTATTTATTTTTTTATTTATTTTTTATTAATATAAATAATTACCTTTTATTTTTTCTTTCATAAATTACTATTTATTTTATTTCTCACAACTTTCTAATTATTACTTTTCATTAATTATAATATTATATTATTATATTAATTTTTATTTCTTTTCTTTTTTATTCACTTTTTATTCAATACTCCCACTATCCAATCACACCTTAGATAATGTCATCACCAAACCAACTGAGGGTTACTTTCCAAACATGAGACCGCATTGAATCATTTGTCGGAAAGTACGCGTCGGCGATGACCTACGTGTCAACTGCCCACGTAGTTCAAGTAAGGGCATTATCGTATTTTACCAAAGGCATCAATTTTCCACTGACACTATTAATACAAAAAAAAAAACAAAAAAGAAATATTTTTTAACGGGCGTTGATCCTGATACGTGGCAACTAATGTAAAAGTGGGCCCGTGCCACGCAATACTTTCTCTAGGGTTTTGAGCTCTGAGTTCTACCTAACACAAGGCCCAGTCCTGGATTTGTTTCGTCGTCGCTGTCTTGATCTCTGCCGTACACGTGTCAGAACTGGAAAGCGTACGGGTCACATGAAACTTGTGGGTCCATTTGACAAATGGGCATTTGAAATTACAAGGTTTTTGTAAATTGATTGATTATGGATTACCATACATCATATATGTATTAATTGGGAGGCTGGCAACATGCCATCTTGAGACCAAGAAATCGCAGTGTTGGCGTATAATTTTCCAGCGTTTTCCTAAGGAAAATCAATATATATAATATCTATCGGTTATATATCAGACATATGTCCATACATTGATATGTAGGGTAGAGGGAAGAATGTTGCTATACAGATGGCAAAGCCTGAAGACGTGTGAAATAAAGAATACCAATACAGCATAGAAAATCTGTTCTATATATATATATATATATATATATATATAAGTCTATATTGTCTTTACTATCACTTCTTTTCTTATGATATACATGATGTAAAATGACTGTATACAACATATAAAGAATATTATATTACATAAATACAGCATATAAGAGATATATAGTAAAATAGTATAAATTATAAAAATTTCTTATATGTTGTATAAAAAGCTTTCGGTATAATATAAAATATTTTGTACATTATATAAAATTATTTTTTTACGTATATTTGCTTTTAAGAAATTATGCATCCGTATAGTCGTTCTCTTAATCTATATGGACATAATTTTTAAGAAAAAAAATATTGTATAATGTATTAAAATATGACACATTAGTTTTTTAATCAAAAGTTAATTAATTAATTCCTACATAGTGTTGAGATAATATACCGTTCTATAGCTAGTGTGAAAAGAATGATAACTTTGCTGGCTGGCGAATCGATAGATATCTTACCCGATAGTGACTTAGCTTGAATAAGCATTTGATTAAGTCTATATTTATGCTGCATATCTATAAGCAATTCAGTCTAATGGTGATACTACCAATCATCACATCATATTATTTTTTTGTGGGTACCTTCACGTCTTGGGTTATAGGTGCAATATATAAGTTAGTCGTAGCATGAAAAAGAAAATTTTAAATTTACGCTTTTCTTGTATCTTGTGGTAACGTCCTTAAGTGTGAAAATAGAAAAAATTCTCTTTATTTTATAATTTATGACTTAACAATTTTTTAATAAACAAAAAAAAGTAAAAAGTCTATTGTGGCAACAGTTTACAACAATGCTTTGAAAGGCATCTCCTTTGTCCTCTAGTGTGTCTCTACAGTTATTTGCTAGCTACTTTCTAAATCATATCGTTTGAAAAGGTGATGTAAGTTTGTTAGCCACTAATTTGACTGAAAATAAAATATCATTGAAAAACCTATAATTTCTTTTCAGCCACAAATTCCATGAGAGTATGAGATGCATCTTGGAGTCAAATCGCAAAACCTCCTTAAAGCACATATATTGTTAATATTGTTCCAACAGAACGAGAAATTTGTTACTGGAAAAGGAAACATACGTTGGGCTTGTAAGCACGATCAAGAAAAATTTCAGCTTTTTAGAGGACGCCTCAGTGATTTAAGTTCAAAAATTTTATTTTAGAAGTTTTAAATTCAAATCTTAATAAGGGAGTGGCGAGATTTATGATAAGAGAGAACTACTCTCATTATGTAACTCACAACTCAATAGACTTTCCAATGAAAAAAAATATATATATCAAGAAAAATTTCCATATCTTTCTGAAATATGACAATGTAATGACACGTGTCTTCGCTTGCATGCAATGTTTTTTTTTTTTTTTTTTCTGAACAGCAATTATCATATTATTCATAGCACTCTTATAACTAGTGATAGTATCGATTGGTGACTAGCGAGATACCATTCTCTCTCTTTTACATTTGGACAATGGACTCACATTAATGGTCACGTTAGTCCTTCCAATACACATCTGTGGGCGTTTAACATTTTCTTTTTGTGAAAGACAACTTTCGTGAAATCAAAGCCAACTCAAATGCCCGCTGGCCTAGATAGATGCAGAAAGCCAGCATATCGATTTTGTACCCATTTATGTATATTTTCTCACAATTAAGTGAAAAAGGCCAAATGCTGGAAGATAAACATAAGGTGTGAATGGAAGAATAAGTGCATAGTAGTATTTCGCAATTCTTGTTTTCGTCTATCTTCTTCACAATTTTAAGGTGACAAGAAAGCATGTTTTGCGTTCAAATCCTGAAGCCTTAGCAACTTATTTTTCAGGAGTACCCATTTTTGCGAATATTATTGCCCATTTCTAAAAAGAACAACACTGAGTGACTATACTTAAATAATTTTCAAGTAATTATACAGTCTCATTAATAATATCTAATAATTTATCTATTTTTTTATTTTTTTTTAAATTTAATCATTTAACGTCTCATATCACTTTATAGCTACTTAATTTGAGATTATTTAAGGACAGCAACCATGTTATTTCCTTACAAAAAAATGTTTATTATAAACTACAAAAAGTTCCTTTTTTTTTTTTTTTTTTGTCATAAACACATAACAGAATACCTAAAGGGTGAGATCGTGGTACCGGATGATCTCAAATTAGGGTTCATTAATTGATTGAAAATGAATATGTGGACCAGAGGAAGGCTAGCCAACTGTAAATCCAGACCCAAAAAGTAAAACAAAAATAAGCAAACATCTGAAACAGATTGAGTTAAGAGCGGGACAAAAGAGGATGTGCAGAAACCATGGACCAAAAGGAGGCTCAGTTTGGCCAATTTTGTTGACAATCAAGTACTTTCCAAAATGCTTACAGTGTATGCACGTGGATTTCCATTCCAACTAGCCAAGCGAAGTAATTAAAACTAGCTTTGTTCTCTTGTGGCGAGAAAAATTAATTCGTGCATATCTTATTTCTTGTAAGAAACTTAGTATCACTGGATAAATGTGAACGAACGGAATCGAGAAGCTACGAAAACTCAAAATTCTTGAATGGATCAGGTTGCCGAGATTTCATTACACAGAAACAATAATTTCTACGTTTTCTAAAGTGTGGCTCTTGTCTCGTGCTTTCAATGGCAACATCCAACAACAAACACTCTCCATCTGTAGCACTTGGAGCAAATACTTGATAATAAAAAACTTAGACTTTTGTCTTTAAATATTAATTTTATTGTACAATTCATAATTTAATATGTCTCTCAATAAATATAAAAGACTATTATCTGTATTCATGAGCTATAATTTACATGTTTACGATATATATATATATATATAACATATAAGCAAAGTCGGTAGATAAAAGACCAAAAGCCATGATCACTTTATTTGTCTTGATTACAATGCTAAATGTAAGTGGTTGTACTGCATGAAGCAGGGCTTGTTGTTTTTCGTTTTTTTTAAACGACGCCGTTTATACTGTCATATCACCTTACCCGGCCAATCAATGATCACGTACTAATAAGTCAAAAATGTTTTTTTCTTTTTTTTTCTTTTTTTTGAGCGGCAATGCATTATTAATCACGGCACAGTACGCAGAGTGTGGTTGTCAGAAGCCTAATTAGTCAAAAATGTGCATTTAAGTCTCTATTGTTGCACGAAGTCTAAATGATCTCTTTTTTTTTTTTGAGAGGGTAAGTCAAATGATCTTTAATATCTTTGGTCCTTGTTTTTGATTGTGATAAGCAGGGACGGATCTAGAAAAACATTTAAGAGGGGTAAATTTTATATTTATAAATACAGTGATAAAAATTATAAAATTAATATATATATATATATATATATGATAAAAATAAAAATTATATTAATTATTTAGAGTAATAAATATTATAACGATATTTTATCTGTTCTAATGTTTTAAATTTTTTAATAAAATTAAATATATTTTTTATATAAGTAATAATTTAATTATTTAATCATTTTTATAATGGAATTGTATAATAATTTTTTTATTATGTTCATTGTAAAAACAATAAAAAAATTGTTTATTATAACTATTATATCTAATAAAATTGAAGTCAATTTTATTAACGAATAAACTTTGGATATACAAAAACATTCTCAAATATTTTTTTTCTTTTAATAATATCCATTGCAAATACTTCTTTTCATTAATAGCAAAATATTTTAAAAAATATTATTGGTATTTATATAAGAAAATTTTATTCAAAATTTTAAAATAAATAAAAATAATTTTAATAAGTGCATAGCAAATGAGAATCTAAAGAAAAAAAATAATTTTGAGAGAAGCAAAACAGTCGCTATTCAAAAGAAAAAAAAAACCAAAAAGAAATCAAAAGGGTGCTTTGTTTTTTTCATAATTTTAAACTAATTGAAAATGATTTTAATATATGCATAACATACGAGAATCCAAAGAAAAAAAAATGATTTTGAGGCAAGCAAAGGGGCTTGGTTTTTTCATAATTTTAAAATAATTTTAATAAATGTATAACATATGAGAATCCTAAGAAAAAAAAAAACAAAACAAGAAGAAGATGATGATGATTTTGAGATAAGCAAACCAGTTGATATTCAAAAAAACAAAAAACAAGAAGAGAGAAAACAAACTGAAAGGTGGTTTCAAAGGCTCAAACCTGCGACTTTTGAGGGGGTAGAGTGATGTTTGTCACTAGATTAAGTGACAATTACTGATTATTTACACCTAAAAGTATATATAACTTAAAAGTTCAGGAGGGGCAACTGCCCCCCTGATTCTACGCTAGATCCGTCCCTGGTGATAACCCTTGTGAGCGAATAGCCTTGATGTCATTAATTACCGTCAGAATGTAATGTTTAGAGATTTAGAATACATACAAAAATGTTAGCGTCATATATAATTAAACAAGTTAATTTGGGGACTTTGTGATAAGGACGAGGACAGACTTTGTCTTGCAACATGCACAATCTTCCAATGCAGTATTCAAGCCGGTGACTTCATTTTTATTTTTAATTTTTTTTTCGTGTGTTTCTTTGTGGTTTTCCCCATGGGGAACGTATTCCCCATTTTATGTTCTTCATGAATCACGATAATGAAAGTATATATATAAATTGGATCATCACTTCGCAAGTCAATCTCCTACTGATCGTCACTTGGGTCATGAATGCTTTGACTTAAGGTATATCATTGCGTTTGCAGCAGTTGACTGCTAGCAAGTTTACTATTGTGGTTCAAAACAATAAAAAAATAAAAAAATATTAAGTAATTATATTTAGGTAATAATAAATAATATAAATTTTCATATAATTAAAATATAAAAAAATCAGATAAATTATTAGATAACGTAAAATGAACTGTGTGTTTATTTTACTATTATTTAAAATTAAACGCCACATTAAAAATCAACAAAAAAAAAATCAATCTAATTATTTAAAGATTTGTATTCCTATAATTTCTCAAAAAAAAAAATCATTTATATCCGTATAATATATACAATTTAGTCTAGTTAGTTAAGTCTTTTGCTACTCTCTCTCTCTCTGTTTTTTTTTTTTTTTTGGACTTACTCTCTTTATAGTTTATATTAGTATTCAAAACTGGACACAGCACAAATGGTGGAGAGTTAGACTAAGAAGGATGTTACGCTATTAAAATTCAAGCACAACATTTCGGTCGTTAAGGTTAAATTACGATCTAACCATTCTTAAAAATTGAGAAAATTTGATATTAGATAATAATATGATAAAAATAATTATTTATTTTATATATAAAAAAGTTTTCGCACCAGGGTACCAATTAAAAAAGGAGCATTTTGAGAGACAGAGATCCATTAATTGAAGAAAAATAGATAAAAAATGCCGTTGTGGAAGTCTTATCAGTAAATATACTCTCACCAATTACACCATTGATTAGCCAAAGGACCGATCGAGAACTACTGCTAACTAGAGTTTCGGTGCATTAAAGAAAAGAAAAGGACTCTTTAGTTTTTCATTGAAAAATATCACCAATAGTGGAATTAGACAAACATTGGGAAACAGTTAATAATTATCACTAACTTTCATTATAGGTTAAGGAAAACAACCTTTTCCCCAATTACCCTTTTTTTAAGTGAAAACTAATTATTTTTATCGTCTACCGAAAATTGTACAATTTAGATTGCTCCGCAGGTTGTACCCTTTTTTTAACTTTCACAAACTTAATATAGATATTATAAACTTATTCTTTAAGTCAACCTGCATTAATATACGAATTCTACCCTCTACAAAAAAAAAAAAGGCGCATAGAAATTTGTAGCTTTGTTGTCCTAGAGTTACGGAAAATAATGAATTGGTACTAGGAAAGCGATATTGCCGGTGGGGTTACTGAAATGAGGGGTTCAGAAATTCTGCCTAAGCTGCGGTCTATGGACCACAAGCTTGAATCAGAATTTACTCAACACAAGCTTGAATCAGAATTTACTCAACTCAAAAGTGAAAAAAAAAAAGGAAATATTTATTAATATTAAGAGTTTGTAATCCATAGTTATCTTTTGCCTTTTTTTTTTTTTAATCATCTAACAAAAATTAACATATTAACACTTTATAATAACAATTTTATAATGAGTAATGTTAAATATCTTGAAAATCGTATTATGAAATATTCTGAAACATATATTTATAGAAAGAATCGTTAATTTTTCTAATACTGTTAAATTATAAAAAAAGTTAATAATTCTTTCCATAATTATATGTTTCGAGATATTTTATAATACGATTTTCAAAAAAAAAATATTTAGCATTACTCATTTATAATATATTTAACTTTTAACTTTTTGATAACTAATAAACACATACCACAAATAAATGACTATAAAAAAATGAAAAATAATTACCGCCAACAAAACCTTAATATTAGCACAGATCACATGTTCAAGTTCCATGTACTGTTAGGGGGATTCCTGCCTAATGCAAACATACGAAATCAATTGTTAATAGTTCCTTATCCTTACTGTCATTCTATATAAAGTAGTGATATCCATTACAAAATTTTTTTTATAATTCTTCACGATTTAACTTTATTGTTGATATGGTAAAAATTTTGTAATAATTTTACTTTTATTTTTTAAAATTGAGGTCTTGTTTGTTTAGTTAGAAAGTGAATAGAAAAAGAAGAATAAAAAATAGTACAGTAATGATGATATTATGATTAGTAAAAAGTAATGATTAGAAAGTTGTGAGAAAGAAAATTAATAGTAATTTGTAAGAGAAAAAGTAAAAGATAATTGTTTAGATTGTTAGAAAATGAATCAAAAAGAAAATAAATAAAAAATATTTTTTTTCTTTTCTTTTGAAAAATTTCCAAACATACCAGCTTTAGATGAATTTACTATTATCTTAAAATTTAAAAATTTTTCAAAAATTTTCGTGATGTAAATCTTTAATCTTCTATATAATAGAAACTTGATCTAATATTTATTTTGTGTTCAGACGTTGAAAAATTTTCTCATATTTACATCTGCTCCATTTATCTCCAATCAAAGAGGATCAGTTAGCTATTAAAAAAATTCTCTCGAACAAACACTCGAATGATTAAAAATTTAAATTTTTATCTTCCAATTTTTTATTCTAATTTTAAAAAAGAAATGAATTTATAAGAGAAAAATGAATTGTTCCCACAACATAACTTACGGCCAGATTTCCTAATTAACAAAAAAAAAAAAAAAAAAGGAACAGTTGGCCGCGGCTTCCTGGAACAATTCAGCTCCCTTATTATACTATTTTCATGGTTTACACACGGGCCTCCGCACCATACTATTTTATAAGGATTTGATGGAGTTTCTCTCTCTCCTATTTATCGATCAGACATCATAGACCGTCCAATTGTCGCCATATCAGCACATGAATCCAAACTTACCCAATAGTCATCGCATCCCACGTATACCAAGAATCCAAATGCAAGTTGCCGACTTCTCTGTGTACTTTCTTTTCAATATTTTTTTCGACAACAAAAAAAGATAATTACCGATAAAAAAATTATTATATTTATAAATTATCATATTTATGTGTTAAAATTAGAGATTGTTTATTGTTATTTTTATTTAATTTGTTTATAAAAAAAATTTATCACGTGAAAACTATTAGATTCACATTAATTTTTCTCATATCTAATTCAAATGTAAACTAATTTTAAACTTACAAATATATTACGTCATCAATTTTGAATAAACTCTAGCAATGGACATCAACAAAAAAAAAATTTAAATTCGAAAAAGTACAACAAGTTATCGTTAAACCATTCCTTCATACGGTCAATATTTTTTTCTCATACCGTGCATCAGCAGTCATTATGGTCGGACAACTTTTCCTTGTCTTTTCATTAGTTTTCCTTAAACTCTGTCTTTTCATTAGTTACTGTATTTTTGAGTGATTGTGATTAAAAACCTCCCGCCTTTATCTTGTATTTATAACACAAGTAATTAGATATTTTATCGATATTTTTTTGTCTTTTTTTTAGTTCCGTAAGATTGTCTACCTTTCCACTTCTTCTGTAATTTAAAAAAAAAAAAATGAAAAGAGGTTTGCGGTGGTCTAATTGGTGCTACTGCTACAATATCAACTAAAATATTGAAATTCTAATTTTGCCAATAATTTTGGTAGTGATTAATGATTTCTTTGTGGAAGACCATGCCACTTCCATATTGATTCCCATTTTCAATGTGGTCCTACATGAAGTCACCGCTCTGATATATTCATGTCTTGATGGCCTAAAGTATAGGATATTATTTAACAAGAAAATTTCATGTCGACTTTCAAAAATTCTCTTTTATCGTATAGTTTGAACTTTCGACGAATATGTCTTAATTAATTGTGCTTCACATCCCTTGAACAGTGATTGCTACAAGTATATGTGCATGGAAAAAGTCTGATGAGTCACAGATCAATTGCTGCCAAAATATTTAAAGACTTATTTAGATTACCTATTGAATATTATTATTATTAATTATTGTTACTGATTACTTATTTAGATTACCTGTTAAATATTATTATTATTAATTATTATTACTGATTGCTGCTGCTGCTGATTGTTGATTACTGATTCTTATATGTTATGGTTGATTACTGATAAAATTAATGAAATATTTGATTAATTTTATATTTACTATTACTGTTGAATAATGAAATGTCTAATTTGGACATGTAATTTATATAGATATATTATATTATAAATTTTATTTTTATATTTTATAATTTTATATTTTTATAATAATATTTTATAAATAATATTGAGAATTGTTTTACTTAAGTTTTAAATTTTTTTAAAAAATAATAATTTTTACTAAATAATAAAAATTATTATGCTTGAGATTTTTTTATAAGTGTCATTATTAAAAAAAATTGAAGTGAAAAAAATATTATTTAGGAATATTTGAAAAAAGAAATTATTGAAGTTATATAAACACTAATAAAATAAATTAATACATCTAATTCATGTTGAAAGAAAAAAAAATAGTAAAATTATATAAATATTCTTTAAGTGTAATTTAGTTTATATAAACTATTATTAATATTAAAAAGTAAAAAGTAATTCAAAAATAGTAAAAGGTAGGTTAGAACTATTTTTCAATCAGCTGTTATTGAAGAGTCAAATAAGGAAATAGGTAAAATCAAACAACAGCGCTAAAATATTTACCAAACACTTATATTCCTATTTTTAAAAAATGAAACACAAATGTATCACTTCAAAAGTTTATTCAAACACCTCCTAAGATACTAGTTGAAATTGGTAGTGCTACGTCTGGACCGTCGTCATTTGATTGCAACATATAAATTCTTATATTACGTTTATTCACTAATCAATATGACCTAAGCTGCGTCATAATAATTCTTGAACCATAAGATTTTCATTTTCCTATAATGCATCGCAATTAAAGCCTATGTTTTGTGAAAATTTGGGAAAGTTGAAGCTTAAATTTTCAACATTTTTTATATAGTTAGATAAATTTAGCTTTTAACTGTATTCGTGGACAATCCATCTAAAAATATTTTTTATTTTGGTCTATTAAGAAGTCAATTAAATTATAAATTACACAATAGGGTAATTCTACTCTTTTATAAATCTTATGTTTCTTTTCTCATGATTTAAACTCAAAATTTTTAAAATAAAAGTAATGAATTCTAACTATTAAGGCATTCTTTAAAGAACTCGTCTAAAGAATTTTTTTACTTATAGATATTGCACATCAACTTAAATACCATTTCCAAAATCGAAGAACCTTATGTTGTCATCACAATTCATGACTTGTTGATGATTGGAAAAGATTGTTTGAAAGTTACTCAAGTAATTATCTCCGAGATTTTGATTTGGGAATGGGTTTTCGATAAATTTCATCAAAATTAGCGTTAAATTGGACTTTTTAAAATCTGAATACTAAATCCACTAGTGGAATCCCGTGCGCCCACAGCTTGGATCACTTTTAGCAATCAGTCCAGCGAATCTGACTCTTTCACTGGAAAAATAGAAAGTTTCTTAAAGCTTTAACTCAAGTTATCATGGTAAGATGCTGGAACTTGAAACAAGTAATTTTATCTATCTGTTTTTCAGGGCAAATTTCAATCATTTTGGCCATTTTTTTCACATACAACTTGTGGTATAAATTTGGGGTATTCTTCTGCCTTTTGTTCTTTGATCAAATTAGACATCAATCTTGCTTTTAGCAATTTATTATTCTGTTATTGAGGATTAAAATTGAAAATTTGAAATTATTCTTGTATTAAAAAACGGAAAATATCCTTTTTTTGAAAATACTCATTTCCCAAATTGTCAAGAAGATTTTCGTTCCTTTTTTTTTTTTTTTTTACATAAAGCATTTAATAACTGTTTGTAAATTGTAGCTTTCAAAAGAATTAGTATAGATATATTATGTTTTACAGCAACTGATTGAACAAACACCTAATTGCATAGAGATCTTTAATAAAGAAAAAAACAACTGGAATTAATGGCAATGTTTATTTTAAAAAAAACAAAGATCACAAGGAACCTTAATGCTTTAAACCCATCCCCCCTTCCCCAACCTCGGATTGCACTAACAGAGGCCTAATTTTGAGTCTTAATGGATGCTAACTTTGATTTGTTGGACTTTCATTTTGAGTCTTATTGGACCTCCAAGTATCACACTTAAATCTCTGTTACACACAAAGTTGTAGATTATATGTTTTTAGTTAGAATTTGTGTGTAGAGTACTTGTTGCATATGCACCCTCTAGCATGCTCGCAAGTATAGCAAAGACACAATCATCAGCGTTTCTGCATTATGATCAGCTTACCGTATGCCATTTGTTCTAACAAATGTCATTCGTTAATTGTTGTAAGCGTAGTTTCTTCTTCATTTTTTCTTGGTCTTCATAAATGAGTGCGCCAGATTTATTTTTCCTTTCCCCTTTTCATATGCCTGAAATATTGAGAGTGACATTAATTAATTCTGATTTGTCTCTGCCATGGAAAGCTAGCTAATTCAAATATGAAAAGAAGAAAAATTTGTCCCCATACTACTTGACCCGCATGCAGGTGATGTAAGTTTTTTTTTTTTTTGACCAGAGGTGATGTAAGTTGAAGAATCCAAATTCTAAGCACACATCAAGATCTTGCACACATCACAAGATTGAGGTTTAAATTTCTTGACTGAAAGTAACCTCGTCTATACATATCAAAGGACTAGCAGCAACTGTGCACCAGATTCAAAACTTTAAATTTACTTTGGACAGCCAGAGAGTCACTCAATTGATGATGCACAGGCATTAAATGGGTTAAGCGTAAGGGAAAAACTTTCCAACTTGAAAGTGCCAAAAGGTGATGCAAGTACAAAAAAATTATTAAATATTATTAAATAAAATTATAATTTTACTTATTATTAATTAAATATAGACGTATAAATGATGCAAACATAAGTTGGGATTTTTTTTTTCTCTCTTCGGTGTGCCACCTCCACAAGATGCCCATAATGAATGCCACATGGCACACAGAGAGAGAGCGAGAGATAGAGAGGCAAAGTGCTGTACTTTGCTGGCCAATTTGACCATGAGGAAAAAAACACTTTTACCTCTCTTTTGGTCAGCGTAAAACACCTCCTCTTTTATTAGTATATATATACATGGACAGACAAGCCAAACCCTTTGCCGTGGACGCTTGTCTTTTTATTTCTAAGAGGAAAGAAAGACATTTTGAGTCCATACACACACAAGCACACATATATGTGTATATCTTTGAAGACCTTGACCAACCCTTTTGATAATTGTTAATAGCAATCTCGATTTCTAGGAAAAGGTTTGAGATAGGCTTGAGCCTTTGTTTTTTTTTTTTTTTTTTTTATCAGCTTCGAGTATAGGAAAGTATGGGGAGACCACCTTGCTGTGACAAAATAGGAGTGAAGAAAGGGCCATGGACCCCTGAAGAAGATATCATCTTGGTCTCTTACATTCAAGAACATGGACCTGGGAATTGGAGATCAGTCCCTACTAACACAGGTTCGTACTTTTTTTTTTTTGTGTGTAGGTTTTAGGTTTTTCTTCATTTAAAATTTTACAAGTTTTCTGCTTTCTTATTGAATTTATTGCTCAATTCAAAAACTCCCTTATTTTTATCTTTTTGGATTTTTGGGTTTCTTTCTGCTTGGGTTGGTTTGGTCATTAAAGTGGTGTATTTAATGTACTGTGCACGGGCTTTGCTGTCATGCATCTTGATTCCTGTTTTCCTCCTTTTTCTGGCCTTTTCAGTACCACAGAGGCGTGGATTTAGGGCGGTATTTATTTTTCTGGATGCAGTACTGGTTTTTTTTTTTTGGGCTTTAAATCACAGCCTTCATTAATTATTTGCTTGGTGATGGGGTTTTTCAGGTTTGCTTAGATGCAGTAAAAGCTGCAGGCTCAGATGGACTAATTATTTACGGCCAGGGATTAAGCGCGGTAACTTCACTGAGCATGAAGAGAAGATGATCATACATCTGCAAGAGCTTTTGGGCAATAGGTAACTCTCTCTTTTGATACATATCTGAGTATACATACATATTGATCTCTTCGCGTTAGCAATATATCTACGCGTATGATTCATTTATGGGTCTCACCAAATAGCTTAAACTTTTGGGTTGAAGGATTTTTTTTTGTTTGACAAAATCAAGTAGCTAGATTTCTTAGTGCCACACATGGGGGAAAGAGATTTAAAAAACATTTCTTTTGTACTGTTTATGAGGAAGGAATTTGAAGCAACCCTAAAATCTAATTGGGATTTTTGTATGGATGCAGATGGGCAGCCATAGCATCGTATCTGCCGCAGAGAACAGACAATGACATAAAAAACTATTGGAATACCCACTTGAAAAAGAAGCTGAAAAAGCTACAAGATGGCCAAAACCAGGGCGTTATCTCTGCTTCACAGGCAAAGGGCCAGTGGGAGAGAAGGCTTCAAACAGACATCCGCCTGGCCAAACAAGCCCTTTGTGAGGCTTTGTCCCTCGACAAACCGAGTTGTTTGTCTGACTCAAAGCCCCCGAGTTCTAACACCTTTGAGACTCATACTAGACCCCATCAAGCAACAACTCCTTATGCATCGAGTGCTGAAAACATAGCCAAATTGCTCAAAAACTGGAAAAAAAGCCCGTCAAAGCTAGCTGACCAAACAAATTCGGATACCACCGAAAATTCATCCAACAACACAACAGCAGCAGCAGCAGCCGCCAATTCCAGCTCCAGCGAAGGTGCACAGGGTGTGGCCACGCCTGAGGCTTTTGACTCTCTCTTCAGCTTCAATTCTTCCAACTCTGATGCCTCTCAGTCGGTGGACGAAAACGCAAATTTCACACCAGAAACCTGCAGCCTCTTCCAAGATGAAAGCCAGCCAAAAACAACCATGGAGACACAAGTCCCTCTCACGTTGCTGGAAAAATGGCTGCTGTTTGATGAATGCGCAGTATCCCAGGGTCAAGAAGACCTAATTAATATGTCATTAGTGGACAGCGCCGAGCTATTTTAATTAGTCAAAAGAATCAAAGCAAGCCCGTCAATGTTAGAAAAGTAGTTCTGTCTTTGTTCTAATTATGAGTGTAGCTAGAGGTCTGTCTCAAACCTTGTTTCTGGTCAAAGCAAAGCCAGAAACATAACATTATCCATCTTAGTTAGTTGAGACAAAAAAAAGAAAGTGTAAATTATTAGAGTACATCTCAATTATGAAGAAATATGCTATTATTATGTACTGAATAGTAGTAGTGGTTGTACTAGGATGAGGCTGATTTGGTGGGAACGACTACACATGCAAAGCATTCAGATTGTGTGTTGTGTTGGATCAATTGTAGCCGCAAACTGTTAGTGTATATGATTGTACAGCTGAAGCACACATTTGGACGAAGTTGTTCCCACTGAATCATTTTCTTTGTAATGGCGTCTTGCCCTTCTAGAACTCAAATTTTTGTACTATGTGCACCTCTCGGTGTGTTTGTACCTGAATAACAAGTAGTTGGGTTTGACTTTTCATCTTATATTAATCCCCAGAAATTTCACCTCTCTACTTTCTCATTAAGTTATCTTTTAGTACTATTTCCATTGAGTTTTATTACATAAACTTATACAGTACCACTAGATGAACCTAGTGTAGGGAGGGAGAAATGGAAACAAAAATTTTTCAGCAATTCTAATCAGTTACTAAAGCAAAAAGAAGAAGAAAATTCTAATTAGCTATATATGTTATATTTGTTGCTCCTTGTGGCTGGTTTAGTTAAGGAAAATACTTTTTACCTTACATACATTAACTTGACGTTGCATATATGAGTGCACGGATTAATTAATTACACGTTTATGTCTCATTGTTAATGGCAATTATTCATTAAAACCTTAAAAATTGAAAATATAATGTATATAGACATTAGTTTGAGACACATCCAATTCCTTGCATGTAATTTTGCCGTTTCTATTTTTGTTGAAAGGTAAGCTTTGATGTAACAGAAAAATGTTACTGCTTACCTAATAGTCACAAATTTAAATTCTAAAATCAGTCTCTTCATAGAAAGTTGTGTTTATCACTTATTTCTCAAATCCCACAATCATGGTTTTCTTCCCAAATCATATAAATGTTGAGTATGTTGACTTTTTCTCAATTTTAACAAATATCGACTCTTCCTCAATCTTACAAATACGAGAGTCTCGTTTACTAAAATGCACTTTACCTTTTTGGGCAAATGCAAAGATATAAATGATGCTATTATCATCCAGGAATTTCCTCTTTCTTTTTCCCTTGGGCGTCCTGCGCCCTTTATTCTAACAAATGATTTTCTACTTCGCTCATCTGGATTAGAAATTTAAAACCCCATCTTTTATGACAGTACGAAGAGGCATGTGTTGCATATGCCTATCATTGATTGCATTCGAATGATAGAATTGGAAAACTAAAGTAAGTTCCATATTTCGTTCCCTTGATTTAACGAGGTTCTGTCGGCAGGGTTAGTTATTTAGTTTCGTTAGCACTTGGTGTGTCCAAATTAGGATATAACCCGCGCAACTGTATGACGATATAAACTGAATAACTTGTAATATAAGTTAGATCTTAATTAAGTAAGTTGAGTTTCTTATTATTAATTAATATGAAAGTATTTTGAGAAAATCAGATATCTAATATTCATAGAAATTTAAATCCTAATTTTATTAAACTTCTAAATTAATGTAGAACATTAATTTAGAAATAACAACAATATACAATGTCAAATTCTTTTATGTTTTATACTTTTTATGTCATTATTCAATGCTAATTTTCAATAATAATTATTGGGTATATAAAATTTTACCTTTAAATGTATTTTTTAATGATTAATTGGCTAAATATAACATTCTATTTGACTAAGTTTTTTTTTATTGCAGTAATTTCAAATTAAAATTGAGTGGTGGACTTAACTTAGGTTTCTAATTATGATTGGTATCTTAGTTTATATAAGAGTCTTAATATTCCAAAAATTAAAGAAAAATTGTTCTAGTTAATATGAAAATCTCCTAATTTGGGATAACATTTTTTATTTTTAAGAAACAAAGGACAAAAAAATTAAGTGAATTAAATTTTGAGTATTTGAGAGAAATTTTTTGCCTTGTTTTGCTATTTATTTCCCTCAATTTATTTATGAATTAAGAAGAACACGCCACATAAGCAAAAACTCCAATACACACACATTTAAATTGGCATTGGATGCTAGATTGCTAGTGTCTTTGGATTGAGAGGTTCTATTGACAGTTGAAAGATTCAGCACGTTCGCTAGAACTGATAAAGTAGAAATGGCTCATGTATAATCTCTGCACTCTAAAGCCCAAACTGAAGAAATACGACAAACACATCATTTAGTTACCAGTTTGACATCCTTGGCATAGCGATACCAGAATCACTCCTTATGATTCTAATATTGCACATGAATGCTCATCTAATAAATGCAAGGGTTAACACCTAAAAAAAAAATTATGATGTTTGCGTAAATTAATAAATTTAAAATCATAATTAAAAATTTACAATTTAAATTTTGTAGGAATTTTTTCTTAATAAATCTACTACATTGTTGAATTTAATGGTTATTTTTTGCACCTGACGTGAATGTTAGTTGCCATATTTTTATATTACTTATTAGCATATGGTTCATATTATCGTAACAAATCATTATTTTTGACAGATTCTATCTATTAAACTAGATGAAATGATAAATTTATTATAAAAAATTTCTACAAAATCTAAATTATGAAATTTTAAAAATATTATTATATTTATTAATTAATTTATAGAGAGATCATGATTTTTTTTAATATTAACCCTAAATATAAAGGATTGGTCTAAGATTTCGCTTGACAAGAAATGTTACCCGTTCCTGGTTCTTGGTTCGCCTTTTCGTAATGGATCCTATTATATTTTTAGAGAAAAAGTTATCTGAAAATGCATTCAAATGTAATTAGTTAAATTTAATATATAATTATTTTAATTGAAAATGTAACTAAATAGAGTCCAATTGCACTTCCACTTAATAATTACACATTAAATTCAATCAGTTAAATTCTGATGCTTTTTTAAACATCTTTTTATTTAGAATTCTAACTTTTTCCTTTCATAATAGCCTTTTCATGAATGAAAATAAGGTAAGACAGTGCGCATCTTTCCTGTTCGTAGACCCACAACGTGTTGCATATTGTGGCTATATCAGTTGCAATTATACAATCTTGTTAACTATAACTACTCCTGTTGACTATATATAATCAAACATCTTTTGCTACTTGATTGTATTTTAATGATTTGATTTATCTTTTATAATGCTTAATTTATCTTATAAAATTATCTTATAAAACTTCAGGTGCTAATGACATTATTTTAGCGAAATTTTCAAAAATTCTAATTCTCTTCGGATTCTTTTATTGATCATCGCAACTACAGCGTGACCACGTCTTGAGTTCAAGACGTGTCATGACCTCTTCCTTTACTTTCGGGCAGAAGGGTGACGAGGTACTTTTTCCTGCACATGCAATATGATTGTAAGAAGAAAGGACACCAATTACGGTCCACAGCTACACTTTTTGCAGTACTACAATTTCAGCGATTAATGAGACCGTATTTACTGACACAACTATTGCCGACGACGCCCGAAATTTAAGGCATTTTTACCGAGGGACGACTTCTGAGTGTTCTTTATCTCAAAGACTTGTGCTTTCTTTTTTGATACGGATATACAGACAGAGAAAATTGATTAAAAGAAGTATTAATAATACAACGATCTTACTAATTTTTACAATAAGATTGATAAAATATACAATAAAAATCATCGCGTTATTTTTTGTTGTAAAAAAAATCAACGTTGTTGCAAAAATATTCTTTATTGTTGTATTATTAATACTTCTTCTGTCCTCCTCTCTCTAGCCGCCGATCTTTTTCGTTTCTTTTTTGAGCCAAGACAGTACAAGAGGCAGAAATACAACCTTTCGTGCGGGGGAAGGGGATACGATGAACCAGGGGGGACTACACTACGCATGACCAGAATTTTATGAAACATACCCTACTTCCTTCAATACATAATGTGACTTGTAACGTCGCTCATTTATGTCTCAATTGGAATTTTTGAATCTGTTTAACATGAGTATATGTTCTGTAACTTTCTGGTGTTTGATTTTTATGCCAAGAATTTGTTGGAAAATTCGCTGATGTGGATATGCAAGGGCTCGGACTCAACAATGAAGAGTAACTTTTGGAGGACCGGCAACAAGCAACAAATAGTAATACCGCTTCTTACGTAAAATCTTATGATATTGGGGTATAGGTCATTGGGTGTTATGTCTTATTTGCTCATTTCTTCTCTTTTCAATATAGGATTTCTTCCTTTTTCTTGTTCTTGTCTTTTCTCTACGCGGCCACTTACACTTGATTCCATCAGAATTTACAAAAGTTTTGATTTATGTTTACTAACTTAAATTACGTAAAAATCTATTAATTAGAAACATTTTCAGACTTACGTCTTGCTCATTGTTACGAGTCGTCTCCAAGACGGAAGGAACAAACATTCTTGGACTTTCTATGTCGGCACGTCACTTAGGCTGTCTATACGAGCTCTAGTTCAGCTCTGCAAAGAAAATCCTCTTAATTACGTTAGGAGGGCTTCATGAATGGGCCCTTGAAAGCTATATAGATATTGGACACGAAAATGCATAAGCAACCATAAGTTTGTGGGAAATGCTCCACGTCGATCCCCGCAAGTTCTGGATGACATATTTTTCTTGTTGCAACAGAATTTTCTCTGTACGAGTAGGGACAGTGAGCACTCGCAATCTATTTGCAATATTAGGCAATGCCAAGCATCTGTCAACATAAATACGACGTTAAAGACCGAAAGCAACTGAGTGCTAACAGACACGACGTACAGGAGTTGTTAGAGACAATAACTTCCCGAAATCACATAGTTGTAAGCAGCAAGTGGTCTAAAGATATCAGTTCAATATGGCTGCTTAGTGCTTACAAATATCATGATGGTCCCTGTTCTTGGGAGTTGGGACCAATTTGTAGCTTCGTAGCTATAATTTGACGAAAAGCCAAAAAGGGCCTTTTTAGTGCACTAGCTAGCTCTAGTGCTGTGAGCTCGCGCTTCAAAGTCGAGTACTCTATCGTTGAATTAGCAACTAAAATAAGAACTAATATAATTAAGTTACATAGATGCAATCAGAATCAAAATAAATAAATAAAGAGATTGAATCGTATGATATAATCAAAACATTAAATTAGAAGGAAAGACCAAAAAATGAAATAATCTCTAATGGATTCTGAACATACCAGAAAGATCAGATGAAAATAAAAGAAATTCTCAAAAGAATCTCAACTCCAATATCAAAAATAATTATAATAATAATAAAAATTCAAGTAAAAAAATCTGAAAAAAGGGAGTTTAGAGAAGTGTTAGATGCATACAATTCAATTCCGTGACCCCAGATTACAATGTAATAATTAGGATAATAGGGATATGCATTTATTTAGTCTTAAACTTTTAAATTTTTTTTATTTAAGTCCTAAACGTTTTTAAAATTTTATTTCAGTTCTAAACCTTTTAATTTTGCTCTAAATCAGTCCTTCCGTTAATCAAACCGTTAAAAATTACTGTTAACTAACAGAAATTTTTTTAAAAAGGTAAAATATATTATTAAAATTTTTTTTGCTATTAAATGCTTGTATTTTACTTTTAAATAGTAACATGTAAGTTGAAATTTTGAGTTTTTTTTATTTTTTTTAAATTATACAACGTATTTTTGTTAATTGGTGAATTAAAATAGTGTATTTTACCTTTTTAAAAAATTTTTCGTTAGTTAACAATAATTTTTAACAGTTTGACTAACAGAATGATTGATTTGGAGTAAAATTAAAAGGTTTTGAACTGAAATGAAATTTTAAAAAGGTTTAGAAGTTAAATAAAAAAAATCTAAATATTTAAGACTAAATAAATGTATATTCAAAGGAAAATAGTGTTGGTATAATTTGACAAAAAATTTCGTGGAGCTAATTAATTATGATCCATTTGAATCATCACATGACGTATGTGTGTTTGCTTCTATTCAAAGTTCAAAAGCTACAGGCACAAGATGAGAAGACCATATGGTTTTCAATCTTCATACACTAACAACATCATCAACCTGATAAATGAAGAAACAAGCTAGAGATCACAAGATCCCCCCTGGAAGTTGTTACAAAATCCCACTCATTGACATATTCTACTATTTAAATTTCTAGTTTTGGGCCAAAAAAGTGAAAAGGAAAAAAAAATAATACACAAAAATATCATCAACTTCGTATAGAGTAACAAATTAATTATTAATTTTAAAAAGTAATAATTTATCTCTTTTTAAATTTTTTTGTAACAATCTAGCGGGCTGTGATATTTTTTGAATGAAATTTGTCTATTTCAATTACATATTTATAAGAATCAGTTTATTTCGATTACATGACAATCATACACATTAGTATTCGACGATATGTGTAATTATTAAGTTATCAAGACAGACCAATTCTGTTTAAAAAATATCACAGTGTACTAAAATTATTATAAAAAATTAAAAAAATAGATAAACTATTATTTTTTAAAATTAGTATTAAATTTGTTGCCTACATAAAATTTGTGATTTTTTCGTATATTAACATAAAAAAAGGGAAAATTTTTTGACTACAAGTTAGGTGACTGTTTCGTGGCTGTCAATATACAACATAACAAGCAAATTATACTACACGGTAAAAAAATTATAAAAAAAGTGTATGACATATCAAAGAAATTATATGACACGGATCTTATAGAAAAAAAATTACCCTTTTGACACAGTTGCCTTCTAATAATAATAATTCTAATATTATATAATTTTTTTAATATATTATATAATTTTTTTTTAATTTTTCTATTGTATCATATAACTTATCTGTTAAATCGTGTATTACCTATTACTAAACAATCGTTTGCCTTGCAGCCAGGTGCTAAAAATAATGTACGACTGCTTCGCTAGATCAGGATTTGCCTTCGGAATGTGCAAAATTATTGCAGTACACTTTAGCACCACATGTGAAGGGTTTGACTTTTCCTTGATAAGATCCAAGTTGGACAATCACACACAAGTATAGCCTGATCTGTAAAGGCATTAGCGTAATCACCCCATGAATATCATTACATCATGGCAGGGCGGTAACAGTGCCATTTTGCTCTTTTCAATTGTCAAAACACAACACTGTTAATATGCTACACGCTGTCTCAAAAGCAAACCCAAAAAAAAAAAAGAAAAAAAAAAGCTACAGGCACTCCCCAGTCCTTTTTCAATGCAGGTGGCTTAGCTAGCTCCTCCGAGTCCAACGCCTGATTTCAATGCAATCACTGGTTTTTTCTTTCTTTTTTTTTATCAAGTTGCTCCTCAGATATACTATGGAGTTATGGACTATAATCCACTGTTGTCGGAATCGGATCAGATCGGTTGGTCGGACCGGTTGAACTGGGGATCGGCAGGTGGTCCGGGTCGGTTTTGGTAAATTTTGAAGGATGGCTCGGACCGGTCAAAACCGGAAAAAATCGGTCAAGAACCGGTCAAAACGGTAAAAATCGGTGAAAACCGGACCGGTTGAACCAGTCCAATAAAATTAAAAAATTCATAAATTACAATTTGATTCCAAATGTTATTTAAATTATAATTTAAATATTAAATTTAATTTAAAAGTTCAATTTAGTCCTAAATCTATTAAAAATTTCAATTTCATCCTTAAAATTAGAAAAATTAATATTTAATTACTATTTATAAATATTATTTTTATAATTAATTTTATACACATATATATTATTAAATATCGGTTCAAATACCGGTTCGACCGGTTCAACCGGTTGAACCTTGACCCACTAATGTTTCCGGTTCGATGACCGGTCCGGTTCTGACAACCTTGCTATAACCATCTATACCGACTGTCTAGGATACTGTTTTCTGGAATCAGTCCATCTTTTTTTCCTACTTTTTTTTTTTGGTTGTATATTTTCTTGGTTTTTATGTTCCTCTTGTTAGCCATATAAATCTAAAATACAGTTTTCATTATTTTTAATTTTTTTAATAAAATTTATTTATAATCTTATATCATATAAATTTATTTTTATATTTTTGTTTTATCTAAATTTTGTGATATAAAATTATGAGTAAGTTATATTAAAAAAAAATGAGTCAATTTCAAAATTCTCTCAAAAATACACGGATTGGTTTATAATCTATAGTTTGTTTTAATCTAATGAGTTAATAATTAGGAGTTTTTTTTGTTTGTTTGTCAGGACTAAGATTTGAACCAAAAATTAAAATTAAGAATTCACGTATAACTAGTACTAGACCCTTTTATTTTTTTATTTTTTGAACAAACTAGTACTAGACCTCGTTTCTAGTTGGAGACATTACATTATTTGACACTTCTATGGACCGTGTACACCATTTCTAACGTTATCCTACCAAATATCAATATCAAAGTTGATAAGACAAAAAACATGTGCAAACTTAAACCGACCCGTCCTGCTCAATATGACCGAGTAAAATCTGGGATTTGGTGGAAGTTGTGATGGAAATTTCACAACTTAGATTCTTGCACATTAAGTCGGAGCCGGAACCAAAGCTTGTCCTCGATCGGTCCCCTATTTCTCCCAGCTGGACGTACTCTCATCTTCATAGCAACTTTCAATCATCTTAATATAAAGTAGGGTCTTGTACTTATTGCCACATGAAATGCAACCAATTTTCAATCATCTTAATATACAGTATGGTCTTGTTCCTCGCGAATGTCCACTTGTTCTTTCGCCAGAAATTCCATCTATAAGCGATGCATGAAACCAAGGATTTGACGCTACATGAACATTTTTTATAAGTTACGTGAAAAACTCATAATTAATTTAATAATTTTTAATAATTTATTTATTTTTTTATTTTTTAAATTTAAATTTTCTTTTATAATCTGACAATCTACGTCACTATATACCTACCGTGTTCTTACATTTACGTGCTTAACAAATTTTTCTGTTCAAGATATATGGAACGGTAGGATTGGACGCCCACCCGCGTTGAAGTAAACAAAATATCCTACAAGTAAAACAAAATGTTAATTCTATAAAAGAAAATTTCAAGATCAGATTGTACGTTAATAAATTAACACCCTACCTACAATCAACACATGGACCCGAACTATATGTACAAGTCCATTTAAATAGGGTACAGAGGGGGAAAGGGGCGAGAGATTGTCTCGGCGCAAGCTTCACGTTGGTCTCACTTTTCTTTTTTTGAAGATATTATATGATGTACCAAATATAAACACGGTTAAGTACAATTCATTGGTCAAAAAAAAGTACAATATTCAGAAAAAGTAAACAAATGTACAAACAATTATAAACAAAGCAAATTTTCTATGCAAAAATTTTTGGTGGTGCCCACGCCCAATCGATTCCCTCTATTCTCTACTCGTTGGCAACCCGGTCATTTGAACTTTAATTGTCAAAAGGCAGGTTTGTGACTAAGAGCAAATGGAATAAAAAAATTAATTATAATTTATATTAATTAAATTAAAAGTTTTATATTTAAATAATTAATAAGAAGTAAAATTATTAAATCAAAAATTAAATAATTTAATTAATAAAAAATTAAAAGTAATTTAATTAAAACTAAACACAAGATAGAAAGTATCGGGATTATAAATTTTCACTTAAAAGAGACTAAATTACATGAATTTTGTGAATTAATAATTTAAATGTCAATCTTTTTTTTTTAGTTAGTATTTTTTGTCAAGCAATCCTAACAATATTCAATCTAATTGTGATTTTCTCTCGAACTCACACAAAATAAATTAAACTCATTAAAAACAGATAATTTCTAATGATATCATATAAACTTATTTCATATCTAACTTAAAGTTCATATTTTTATCTATTTAGTATACGATTATGTCTCATTTGTCGATTTCAATACAAATCCTATGACTACTTTCATGATGGCTAAACACAAAAGTAAGAACAAAATAGATAAATCAAATCAAATTCTCAACATATAATAGCAATATAATCAAAAGAATTATAAAATATCCACAAAAATCATATAATCAAACTCTAAATTAGGTTACATCCCTTTCGCTCTAATTTAGAGTTTTAGTCACTCATGCCAAAAACTAAAGAAAAACTAATATCTAATATCATATAATTCAAAAGAAAAAGAAAGAAAAGAAAAGGAATTGAAAAATTCGTTTCCGACGTTTGCACGTTCCTTCCTTATGCTATTCTCCTCTTCGATCTCTATGCTTCTCTTTGTATCGTTTTTCTGTTTAAAAGAATAGCCTCCAAAAGTTCTCTAAGTCTTCTGTAACTTTAGTATTTATAGTCCCCTCAAATAATAAAATTGTAAGTTCTAAAGAATCCAAATTCGAATCGGAAAAGGATTTGTAAATTTTATGGATAGTTTTGACCTTATATATTCGGACCCAAATTGCGACCCTTTACAGGCGGAATCCGAAGTCAGTCAAAACAGAGAACTCATAGCTCTATCTCTGAGCTTCGATTTGGCTTAAGAATCATCCAATTCCAAGTTGTGTAGAGGAAATTATGGCTGAAATATCGAGCAGTACACAAAGTTGTGAAATCTGTCCGAATAGTATTAAATCCACTCCAATTACTTCTATTTGCATCTATTTGACCTACAAAACATAAAATAACAAATAAAAGTAAAATTCACCAATAAAATATAATATTTACATAAATAAATATCAAATTAAATACCAAATTAAACGTAATATGTATGCAAATGTTGAACCTATCAAACAAATGTTTACAAGTAATGAAAGCTGACTAAGATTGCAAAAAGCTTATGACAATAGCCTATATCAGAACACCTTTCTTTTTTTCTTCTTCTTCGTCTTAATATGAATCTAAGCTTTCCAAGAGTAAAGTACTACTACTTCCAATCGGGGGGGATTCTATTCCCTTGTTTACTAATGATTTGTGTGGTGAAATTCTGAAATTGGAGCAAAATTGCATTTAACTTTGATTCGCATTCTTTATAAAAACCAAAAAGGACAACGTTAATCCAATGTTGGCAGCAAAACAGCATCGTCTATTGGCCCAATTCACGTCAATGAAAAACAATACAAGAATAAAACGGAAGGGAGTTACAAATATAGAATTATTTGGAGAAGCAAATAAATTCAACATCGAAAATCAACTTGATCAAGGAAATACTCTATAATGGGTTTCCAACAAAATTGGGGATACTTTTAGGATTTGTAGAATTTGAATTTAGTATGTTGGGATTTTTTTTTTTTTTTGATCCGAATTGGGATTTTTTTTGTTGGTAGCTAGATTTGAGATTTTAATTGTGGGTCAGATATAACTGGTGGTGGTTTGGAATGGAGGACGAGTACCTGGGCTGGATAACGAAGGAAGAAAGGATTAAGAAAGCCACCAAGAATTAACGAAGTACCCTAAAAAAAGAATAATACTAATAAAAGGAAACCATTAAGAAAAAGCAAACACAAAAATGCAAAAAATTATACAATTGGGTGACTAGGTTCGTAATGTATGGCAGCATTCTTATCAAAATCAGGTTCTTCGGTTCGCAAGGCAACATAACAAGGAAAAATTGGGTTGCACATCTATCTCATTTTCCCACCCAAAACAAAAATTACTTTTGCTCGCTGCACGCAAATCTAGTGAGATTTTCACCACTCTTATATTAGTGCTGAAGGCAACTTTGAACTCTTAATTATATGGGCGACATTATTTTTTATGACGAAATTTTTTTTTCAACAAACTGCAGAGTTATTAGCACGACATATCATTGTCGTGATGTTGAGATATAAAATATACATATTAAGATTCAAATCTGAAACTGTACATTTAACCTATATAATTTTAAGTTTGTGCCAACACTAAATATAAATGGTTAGACAGCATTAATTTTCTACATTACCATTTTGCAACAATAAGTAAAAATTAGTCTTGATTTGGAACGAGGTAAAAGGGGAACTGAGTTGAGGGGACCACTCCAAAATTCTAGAAAATTAATAATTATCCTCCAAAATTTCCTTCTCCCTACGCCAAAAAAAAATTATATAAAATCCCATTCTATCATGGAAGTTTTTCAAAACTCATACATGTGTTTGTAGTTGGTTCCAAGAATTGTTTGGATTCTACATGTTTTCCGCTAAGAGTTCTTTTGCTCCCAAAATTTTTGCCATTACATGTGTTCCTTCAAAAAGTTCCAATTGGCTGCTCAATTGTTTTTCCTTCTTTTCTGTTTTTCTGGCCGCTCAAAAAGTTCCAATTGTTTTTCCTTCCTTTTTAAATTTTGAAAAAAAATCATTTTATTTCATGTTGAGCCCCCGACCCAACTGATGGATCCTGGCTCCTGGATCCTTCCTTTACTGATAGTTTATTAAGAAGGAATTTCGATATTCAAACGCTACTTCTTCTAGATCCCTTTCCCTTAATTATAACATATGCTTATGAGGTGCAGGCTCTAGGGTGGCAACCAAAAGCTGTGAATAATATTATGAGCACAGTAACTTCATTTAAATAGTATGAAAATTGTAATGCAATCTTATTTAACACTATCTTATAATTTATTTTTTTTAAATTTAATTATTAAATCACTCATATTACTTTAAATTTTTTTTTTAATAATCTTTGAAGCTTTTTAAACTCAATATGAGTCTCCCAAATTTTTTTTCATTTTATTACTAGCCGTCTCAAATGCGCTGTAATCATTGGGTTATAATAGGAGTGGACACCACATGTCCATGCGCACGTGGTAATTCACTTTGGACACGTGTACATGCGTGGGCCGAATCCAAAGTTGCGCGTTTTATTCCCCGGTAACAAGGCAGGTGGAGATTATAAATCCATGCATGCATCCATTGGATACGCCATATTTAATGGAATAATGGTAAAATGAAAATAATATAAATTATTAAATAATTAAATTTTAAAAAAAAAGATAAATTATTAAATTTTATCGAATAGACAATAAAATTATTTTGATACTACTTAATGTATAGCTATGTACTAGAATTCTATTTAAAAGTATAGGATGAAAAGGAAAAAATAAAAAACAAGCAAGAATAAAAGACTTGAAACAGCAGAACATGAACATTGAGAAATGAGAACAACCAATACACGAGGATTGAGTATTGAGATGAGCTAGTTGAACTGATTCTTGTTTGTTTTTCTTTCTTGAGTTATAAGAGAGTTCAAACGGTGAAAAAATAAGAGCAAAACTATTAAAACGTAAATAAAAAATAAAAAAATTTAAATAGAATGTTTCAATCACTGAAACATGCTTTAAGCAACATGTGGGCCTAGAAAATTCAACGCCGAAATACCTATCGTGTCCTGTCTGATGCGTTATGAGTTGGGTGGGTTCCCAAAAACTAATCGTGGGTTTGTTCTAACTTAGAGGCCCTTAACCATTTCTTTTCTTTTTATTTTCCCGAGCTCTCTCTCTCTCTCTCTCTCTCTCTCTATGTGAGCACTCTTGTGGGTTGGTTCTAACTTAGAGGCCCATAAGCCGGCCGAGCATATATGGGCCCATAAAAGACAGAACAAAAGTAGTACCATTATGATTGGTGGTGTGGCCGGTGCGTGTTCCTCTCAAAGCTTTTAGGCAAATGTCTCCACATCCTAAAAGCTAAGCCCATTTCAAGGAATCAAAGCAAATTTTTTTTTTTTTTCCTTGTTAATTGTCACAGGACCTTCAGTGCTGAAAAGGACTCTATGAGATCTAACTAATTGGAGGAAGCTATTTTCTGGTTTCTCAGCTGAAGCACATAGTTTGAGAGCTGACGGTATGTATGGATTGATAATTAATTAATGAGTGTACGTATGGATTGCGATCCTCAATATGAAAAGATTGAAAACGGAGAATTTTCTCGATATACATATATATACACGAAGGAGCATCTTTTATGTGAGATTGTGCCAAGGAAAAGTGAAAATAATAAAGAGGTGGACAGTGTCTTCACTTTATCCTTTGCAAATAAGTTGCAAATGAATTAGATAGAAAGAGGATTGCAAGAAAGGGAAAAAAAAAAGAAAAAAAAAGGAAAGAAACGAAAGGATGGGCACCTTCTAATGATGAGCCATCAACATTATTATTATTATTATTTTTTTTTTTTTTGGTCTGTAGACCTCAACATTATTGGCACAAAGTAACAATCATGTTTCGGCCCGGATGTCTTTGGTCCCTTCTTTCTGGATCAAACATTTGATGGGATTATTCTTTTTGTTGGAAGCAATTAGTTGAAGTCATTTCATTTCATTAGTCGTATGTATACGACTATACGAGCCTATAATTGAAGCTCCACAATTCAACTGCCACTACACACAGACACACACACAGACACACACACACACACACACACACTCTTCTAAGTTATAACTTATATACTATAATATTGTTTTTATTTTGAGCAAAATGTTCTATAATATTAAGTCCAATATTGCATGGCCATATTTATTTAACTAGGTGGGACTGTGGGGATGGAGGAGAAGACAAAGACGGCTAAAAGTTGGCCAAGCATGTCCCTTTGGTTTAGTTTCTTATGGGATCAATGACCCTTCAATCAAAGCTTGCAGTATCACAATCAATGACCTCTAGCTTATGGGCTTAAGCTGGTCATGGGATCACATAATTGATTTTGAAGAAAAAAAAAAAAAGTTGATTACAATTATGGTGGCTTATATGGCAGTTACACCTGCATCATTGCTGATTAGGTTATGGATGATGCCCAAACTTTGAGTGTAGGGATGACCACGAAAAACCCTTTTTTTTTTTTTTGGGAGTGGTTTGACAGCATAAACATAATAGAATATAGTTCTTCTCTTCCTAGATCTCTTTTACTAAAATTCAATCTCAAGGCTCAAGGAGCAACATCAGAAATTTTATTTATTTTTATTGTTTTGTATAAAGTGGCTGTGTAAAGTTCCCTTTAATCCAGTTGGATATCGGAATTTTACTAGTGAAGTTACCTGGTGATAAGGAAACTATCACTTGGGCCTTTACTGGCCCACCAGAATCAAGCAACCCATTCCTTCATCATTTTTCTCCTACATACTTCCTTCGCATTGGTTCGCCTACTTTACATTTTATTAAAGGTGTTAAAGCGGATTATTAGGTTCGAATTCGGGTTGGATTACCTTAACTTTGGATTAAGTTATATTTGGATTATTTTGAGTTGGATCAATTTAAATTTATGTCAATTTATAAGTTGGTCACGTTATCGTTTTTTATGACGTGATGTTTTTTATAAAAAAAAATTAAAAATTTGAAAAATTCATAAAATTTTATAAAATATTCTTAAAAATAATTGAAGGTATTTTTTTATAAAAAACTGAAAACCCAAAATAAAATATAACAATTCATAAAAATATCAAAATATTTTAAAATGAACTAATAGCTTAGTTAAGAGTTATAGTGTAAATAGTAAAATTTCAATTTTTTTAATATAAAATATATAATTCAAGATATTTTAATTTTTTTTTAAAAAAAATTCTCGAATTATTCAGGTCAAGTCAAGTCAAGTTTGATTATAAATTTTCAAACTATTTCAATTCAAGTCATTTTTATATCAAACTAATTTGGACTGAGTTTTTTTTTTTTGAGGAGTTCGGATCAATTTATCGAATTAAGTCAAAAATTTGGCAATTCTACTTGGAAAATTCTTCTCCGATGAACCTCCCGCTCCGGAGCTTAGGAACACAAATCACCACCTCCGGGGAGGTTCATATTTACATACAGAGGACAAGTAGCAAAACACCTACACTCTGCAACTGCCGAGGCATCTGTCCACTACCTTGCACCCACCCGCGCTACGGTGCGTCAGAAGAGCACGCCAGCGCTACAGGCCAAGAAACTTCCCAGAGCAAACCAGACTCGTCCGTACTCAGACTGCTAGCCAATCACAGCCCGCTAATGATCCTGTGAATCCACGCCCAACCTCCAGTTCTCACCGTCTCTTATAAAGCTACCGTTGGCTTAGATATCAGAACACTAACGCTAATCACAGCCTAGTGTCCCTAGCCACCTAGCGTTCACACATGATCAAATTTGTTAGGGCCAAAGTAATAATTTCACCCATTATCTACAAGGTTTTTTTTTTTTGGAATTTCGCCCAGACACCTACAATCTTTTTTTAATAAAATTCACCCTTCACATTTGTTTTGCCAATTTATCCTTTTTTTTTTATTAGTCAACTGTTTAAATTTGATACATGACAATCTATTCAACAACGCATCATTATACTCTCATATGTCACGTCAATATCAAATGATGAACTAATAATTACAGTTGTTTTTTTAAAAAATTATAGTTTTTAGTTTATTTTTTTCAAAAAAATTTTAAAAAATATTGCAATAAAGAAAAAATGTATTGATAAAAAATTTAGATGCAAAATAATAAAACAAATCTATTATTTAAATTTTAATTATTAATTAAATGATAAATTCAGTACAAATAACAGTTCAAATTTAAATAATAAATTTATATCATTATTTTGTATATAATTTTTGTGTACATGTTGAGAAACTCTTAAAATAATGAATTTGATTACGTAAATACATAAAAAAAAGATGCAAGAGTCGATGTGTTACAATCGACGACTTTATTTTATAATAAAATATTTAATTTTTATAATAAAAAATAAATAAAAAATATCATCTTATTTTATTATAAAAATTAAGCATATTGTTGTAAAAAAAAATCACATGTTACAACGGGTGGATTCTCATGTTTCTTTTGTGCACTTTTCCGTACTTTTTCCGTAAAATAACTACACTTGTGCCGGTGCCAAGATGGTCGAGAGACTCCGAGTCAACTTCGTTTTTTACGGTGGGAATGGATGGAGCCACCGCTACTTGTGCCACCGTTTCGAACAGGAAACAAAGCCCGGCCACAAGTTCTTGAGTATTTTGTTTTGTTCCGCTTCCATTGATCCTCCTCTTCGACCATGTTGATATCTGGGATTCTGTCACGCACCTCCAGCGGACGGATTTATTTTTCAGTAATGAATAATTAACGTTTTAATTATTTTAATATATGTCAAAAAAGTTATGATTCAAATTGTATTAATAATATATTAATAAAAGAAAAATCAAGAGTTCGAATTCTAAACTTTTTTAATTATTTCTCTCCCTTAAATCAGTTGATATAGGTTTAGAATATCTTATAAAAATATTTATTAAAATAGTTTAGATTTGTAACTACCAGTGTGAAAGAAGAAGCAGGTTTTCACAATAGAATCAGCACTTTTTCTAGCCGTTGTTGGGTAATTATACTTTGCCAGTGACTCTACTGGTCTTGTTCAACCATCCGTAGAAGCTGTTGATGCAAAAAATCATAATTGTCAGGTCATTATGTAAAATAGAAGTAAGATAATATATTGTTGATTAGACTGTCATGTATTAAGTTTTACGAATAACTAATGAAAAAATGATGAAATAAAAAAAATTGTTAGTTAAATTTCCCAAAAATTTAAAGAAGATGAATGAAATTATTATTTTTTTTTGGCCATTTGTTAATTGTTCATTCTCAGCGTTGCGATTTCCACCATAATTAGTGATATTGCTATCTTCACGGCAAGTTGACAAAGTTTTAATAGACCACACACCCAATTAGAAAAAGCAAAGCAACAAATGCCCTCTAGATCTCCTTACTCATATTTTTGTTTAACACAAAAAAAAACAAAGCAAAAAAGAAACAAATGCCCTACCTTTCGTGTGACCTTTCATAATATAATTTGAGTGTCTGTTTCATACATCGCCATCTTTCGCATCTTTAGAGTCCAAGCTTACTTCTGTCGCTTGCAACTACTGAAGCCTAATATAGTAGTCAAGCCCCAATTCAGTTCAATTCAGCAAATGCCAGAAAGACTAACACGTTGGCTAGATTCCTCAACTTTTCTTGGTTTATTATGAAATTTATTAGACTATGACTTATACAGCATGAGACTCGTTAGCTTGATTTATTATTTACTTAATGTGTTTTTCTTTTGGAGGATAAATTATATAGTTAAGAGGTCAGTTACATGAATTATTGGCAAGTCTTAATATGTGCTTTAAAAATTTGTTAAGAATATAAAATTCTGATATGAATAAACAATAAAGTGGAAAAACATGACATTGGGGATAATATCTATAACTTCGAGTTTGGCCAAGCATAAGGTTTGATAATAAAATTACGAAAGAGAACGGGCCGGGAGAGGGTGAGGAGATGGATGATTGATGGTTTAGATTTGAAAATCTAGCGTAGTGGGTATTGGTCTACAACATTGACAGCCTAAGTTGCATCAAATCAGACTTTTATAGGGCTTTCCACTACGGGGGGGCTCCTTATAACGATAGTCAATATCATATTTTGGTGCCCAAATTAAACTGGCGGAAAGATCCTCCCACAGGTTGTAATGATCCTTCGACCACAAAAGTTGGGTAGGGTTGGTGAGGAGCAAAGGGTCTCATCATCATCCTTTCCCCAAGCCATTTTCATTTTCAAGTCTCTCGCCAACAAGATTAAATAGCTGTATTGTCTTTTTCTTAAACACATTAATAATTAGTGGTTAACCTATTAAAAATTAATAAAAGAAGAGAAAAACAAACTTAAAGATACTGTAGAAAATACACAACACTTCAAGAAGGGCAAAGCTCCAAAATCCCACAAATTGTG
This sequence comes from Carallia pectinifolia, assembly GCA_037832335.1. NCBI lineage: Eukaryota > Viridiplantae > Streptophyta > Magnoliopsida > Malpighiales > Rhizophoraceae > Carallia > Carallia pectinifolia. Next base: position 20,635,429 of record CM075448.1, on the reverse strand, counting down.
GGCATTTCTGGACTCATGGTGCAGAGGCCATCTGAGCTATAGTCCAGTGGCCATCCGGACAAGCCGGGATCCATGAATTGAGTGTCATTGCCATAAGCAATAATAGTCTTGCTTTCATATGGTATGACAGTAACGACTAAACATCTTGATGGAAAAACGGTAATTGTGTGCCCGCCCGCACATAATGACTTCGGTTGACTCTTGCAAACATTCTAAACAACTATAGCAAATCAAAACACCACAGCTACAGTTTTTCAGACATGTTTGGAGCACATAACAGCCACATCCAACTTATGATTTTCAGATAACAGAGCAATGAATATATTATAAACATATATGTTGATCCGACTCGAAAAAAAAAAAAAAAAAACTACGTTGATCAGGGAATGGGAAAACAAAGTAATGTACAACGAACTGCGTTCCTAATAGACATAACTTTGATTCATCAAAAAAGGAAAAAAAAAAGTATTGTTCAAAGAAAAAGATCGGCTAGAAATAGAATAAACTTTAGTAAAAATGGTATAATATCAAATTAATTGTTTTTTTTTGCTACTGTATTTGTTTTATTTCCAACTTCCCAAGATACTAGTGCGATTTCTTTGTTTTTCTATTCAAGAAAACTTGAAATTTAAGTATTGAAGATAAATAATGTAAATCGAGCACTTCTTTCGAGTTGGCACTTCCTGATAAATAAAAAAATAATTAAAATTGATCTTAGAAATTCATCGAATCTGGACATCTAAAGAATCATAGTTTATGTTGAATGACTATAAGTCTCCCAACAGTTTTTCGACAATTTGAAGGGAAAAAGATCTTTGGAGGAAACGCTGAATATAATGACTATTTTTATTCCGGGGGTTGTGAATTGAGATAACATATTTTGTGCAATTGAGTGACCATCAATTCCCTTGTTCCTGATTGACACCCACACGTGTTTTTGTCTGCCGTCACTTTCCTGAGGTCATAAAAATTAAGCATATGATTTTGTATCTTAATTTGGTGGATGTGCATCAATTAAATTCTTCAGAAGATATTTGAAATTAATTATCAAAAATTAGAGAATTATTTTGTTGCATAACTTAAGTCCAATAGATTTTTTTGATGTGCTTGTGTGTCATTCCTTTCTTTATATATATACAGGAGTAGAAATCAAGTGGACTAAAACTGAATCATATATATTATTCTTAGGATGAGTAAACATTTTGCTCCATTTTGGGGCAAATTTCCCCTGATTTCATCGTCAATTCACGTGCATCAAGCTTGATCTTACATATATTATGAATATTTTTGTCCAGTACCTTGTTGATTAAGACTTTTGGCCTACTTTTAGACGTCTATCCAAAAGCATCTAGGTGATGCGGAAATTTTGGAAAGTTGCGTTTGTCTTTGGCAGGAAGTTAGTTTATTCATGGCCTATAAAGGTGGATTGAGCGATTAACAATTCGACTTTTAATATGTTTTATCTCGAGTTTGAATTTTACTGACACTTGTTAGAGTCTTTTATAAATGGATGACACATAAATCTTACTGTCAACTCCTGATGATTTGTATATACAGGCATCATTCATGCTTATAAACTTTTAAAAAGCTAAGTTAGTTTATTCATACACTGTTGGCAACGCATATAACAAGTAGAATCTTGTGTAATTAGACAAGAGTTGCTGCCAGAGTCTTAAGGGGCCATGGCCAACCTGCTTTTATAATATCGGTCTGACCCCACTTCAAAATTAAATAGTACTGTAAAGACAAAGTAATTAGTCATGCTATCACTGATAATTAAACACCATCCATAGAAGTAAAGTTGCTTTTATCCTCTTATGGGCCACCCAAATCCCGGAAAATTATGATCTTTGGGCTAATAGTCTTATGCTGTAGTTGAAATATCATGTCTAATAATGGTCGGTCTTTATCGTTTTTATGGTCTAGGTAAGGACAAGAATAATCTCCAATTGAGTTCCAAAGTAATTCTACACATTGCACCACGTACGTTGTATAATGGAACCTTATTATTACAAGAACACACACAGATATATATGGTCTGATCTGTGTTTGTATTATATGTATACAATTTTGTGCTCCAGTGTGAACGATGTATAAATTATAGTTTAAAATACCTTGCGTAGGCCAACGCCAAACACTTTGTTCATCAGCCATTTGGGCAAAACAATGCAAATGCTGTGCTCTTTTGAATTTGGTGACGTGGTAAACTGTGATTGGCTGGCATTATCGTTGGAATGATATTTTTTTTCTTGATTAGTGGATATTTAGGCTGTGAATTATGTAATAAATAGTTTTTCTATTCTCATAAATTTTATATGTTATCAGAATTAAAATTTAAAATTTTTAAAATAAAATTTTAATTTTTTAACTATAGTTTAATTCTTAAATATTGGTTGCGCAAGAGACTTGGAATGATAACGTTGCCCTAACCAAAGTAAATTAAAAAAAAAGAGGGAAAAAAAAAAAGATGCTAGTGGCATTTTTTCCACACTTTTCTGGTATAAAGGCACTAAAGAGCCTTATTATAAATATATAGATGCTAGGGCTAGGGTTAACAGTCATCAATATTCATTCAATCAGCTTTTATTTTCCGTTGTAGCTCAATCAATGTGTTTGAATGAGAGACCAAACTGATCCATAATCGCCTCCTCATTCAACTGCCATTTTCCGTCAACAACCAAAACAAATAGGGTTCCCAGATGATGAAGAAGCGCCAAGTGGTGGTAAAAGGAGATGGGTCTGGAAGGATTACAACCACTTCATCGTCGGTGACGAGAAGCGTCCGATACGGAGAGTGCCAGAAGAACCACGCGGCGAACATCGGAGGATATGCCGTTGATGGTTGCCGGGAATTCATGGCAAGTGCAGAGGAAGGGACCAACGGTGCCCTTACCTGTGCTGCTTGTGGATGCCACAGGAATTTCCATAGAAGGGAGGTGGAAACTGAGGTAGTTTGTGAGTATACTCCACCCAATTCTAGTCGTCGATAAAAAATTACAAAAAAAAGATTCTAGAAAATTAAAAAGCTTGTGGGCAGAGTTCGGCGATCTAATACATCAATTAAAAAGATATGTTGTGCATGTTGTTGTGTGATGGGGGAAAAGGGAAAGTGGAAACACAAATCAATTAATCTTCAATTTCTGTTTTTTTTTTTTTTTTTCCCCTTGACAGTGTATTCAAGTTGTGTGATATTTATATAACAAAACTCAAGTACCAAAGTGTTCAAGAAAGTTTGGAGGAATTCATTTTCTTTCATTTCTTCACAAGTGGATTTGTTGGTTCATCACTTTTTTTTTGTCTTTTCTTATACCATTGCCAAATTCATCTCTAGATATTGAAGGCATAAGCTCACAATCTTATACTTGGTGTATTACTTTCAATTTTAGAGATTGTGCTTATGCAATTATGCGTAGAGACAGAGAACTCTCAAAAAAACTATCACGTATCCTTTGACACGAACTTGTAAATTTTAACTCATAATAAACTAATCTTACTCATGTAGGCTGGTCTTTCATCCTTCTTGCTAGGACCGTAGGACGATGGGACTCTTAGCTGAAACTTATTAGCTAGTGTAGGCTAATGATAGAAATTGTCATAGTCTATGTTCTTGAAAGATTAAAGGTCTATATTGATCGTACCTGTCAATTTGTTTTATGGTATGAAAATGTATACTAAAAGCAGATGTCATTTTCTTCCCATGTTCTATTGGTAACCAAACAAGCTAGAGCATTTCCCCCATAAAGATATATATAGTTTATCCAACTAATGTGCGTTATGATCTGTATTCTGGAATATCAAAAGAAATTTTATAGGCCCACATCTCGATCATGTTATCACCTTGGTATAAAATTCTGTTCAATAGCTAACTTATAGGCCACTAAATATTAAACAACAGAAAATCAATATTCTTTCGAGAAGGTGATCCCCCTTGTCTTCTGGGTAGCAGAAGCATGCAGCAAGAAAAGACAAATAAAAGACAGAATAATAAAGAAGATTGCATAGACGAAATATAAATAATGAACCTGAAGTGGAAACAATGCTTTTTATCTTGTCTTTTCAGGTATTTTGTATATTATTGCTTCATGGTGAAGATATGATAATAATGTGATTAATATGCATATGCGGTTTTATATTCATCAAGTTGTGTCAAAAACAATTTTCCTTTTGTGGCTTTGAAGGTCTTTAAATCAACTTTCATAATTAAGTAGTTGATGTTTGTGAAAAGAATACTATATGGCTACAAAGCTCCCTTTGAGCTTTTGCAACATCAACGTTGAGGAAGTGATACAATGAATGGACACAAATATTTTGTTTGAGTTGGTATTGAAATTGACTACATATGGAGACTACCATAATTTATGCAAAATGCTCTATGATAAGATAGATGGACATATTGCCAAGCAAGAGTGCTAGAGCTCCACCTGCATGAGAAGACAGATTAGACATTTCCAGTATCAACCTTTTGGATATGGCGGGATATTGTCCTCCGAACTATATGATACAGAAGGCTTTTCTCTTCTTTTATTTTGTTTGTTATACTCTTTTCTTTCCATGTATGTCAAAACATGTTTATGTTTTTTTACCATGGTGAAGCTGAGCATATTGGAGAACATGAATATCCTATCCATTCCTTTGTTATCTTTTATAGTAATATTTCACATTGTTTTCCAATGTCGTTTTGGATTGGTGGTCCACCCACAACTACTAGAGGCATTTTCTAATTTAATTCACCGAAAAGATGAGTCAAATTAATCCAATGAAAAATGTGAGTGAAAATTTAAATAAAAAAAAAAAACTAGAAACCAATTGATTTTTTTTTTTAAAAAAAAGATAAAATAAATTTTCATGGTCTAATGTCATTTGTGTACTAGAACTAAAAAAAATAAGTACACGCAGCACCAATACTGCAACCAATAATTGCAATTTTAGTGATCAATGGGATGGAGCACTAAACGTACTTCTTATCTTTAGCCTAAGGACTTTATTAAGTAAAATTTTTCAGATTAAATTCCCCTTTTGAGATGAGTTTTAGGGGCACTTTCCTATATCGGCGTAGTACATTTAGGATTTTATACTTGGAAGTGTCGCAATATTACGTGTAATGTAACAGCTATATTAGTTCACAATTGCGTTGTCATTAGTTGAGTCAACCATAATTGCAGTATCTTTATTCTAAAATGCTACTTCTGCTTATTTTGAACTTTGAGCCAGTCTGCGTAGTTTTATCTCACTAAATATATCTACGTAGTAATAAAAAAATGTGAATTAAATTAGAAAACTGCTTTATTTTATTTATTTGCATAACAAAGTCAAGTTGCAACCATGGTGGCAATCCAAGCCTCTCCAGGCATGGATTTCAAATTAATCACAAGGACCATATCCATATGGATTACTTGGGAGACCACCAAACCGGTAATGAATGTTGACCATAGACATATTAATTGGAGGGATTAGGAACAAATCATTATGTAGAACTCTAAATAAACGATAGCTATGTCCCTTGGGAGATTTGGTCAAAAACCCTTGGGAGAGTATTGAGATTATCATTTATCAGCGGCAGGCTGAATATATTTTAAGCTGTTTGAAAAGAAAACTGTCGGATATTGCCAACTTCTCTGTTTGGTCCCCGTGCAAAGAATTGGACACATTTAGGTGATCCTAACTGTGACAGCACATCGTGATCCTGTACTTTTATAGCTTTGTTGTTGTTTAAATTTCCCGAAGGTGCCCAAAGTTGTGGATTGGGATTAGCCCACACCAACTCCCGACCCAGCAAAGTGAATCCACTAAACAAAACTCAAAGTCTATTGAGCAGAAAAAAAAGGATAAAAAAATAAAGAGAGAGAAAACTTAAAAAAGGCCCATGTCTTGACACAAAAATTGCTTCAAATTTTGTAGAGAGGAGACGGCATTTGATCTTCTATCTCCCCCAATTTATTTTTTTTTTTAGCTTTCATAAATCTAAATTAACTGATTGGGAGAAGGAGGACAGTTGGAAAGATTGAGAATTCGAACCATCGACTTCACATTTACTGACATACTGTTAATGCCGTTTGAATTAAAAGTTTATGTTTCTTCTAAATTTCTTTCTCCTAATTATAACAATTGTTTTGACCTTTATTTAAGACTAAGAAAAAGACTCATATGTATGTAGTATATTTTTTGGACTTGACCATTAATACCAGCTTTTGCGTTGGATATATAGTTTCTTAATATGTTACATGGTATTATGGTCCCAATAATCCATTTGTTGCCCATAAGTTTTTAGGTACGGGTAAGTTTGGTAAACACATTTAATAAAATAATATTTCTTGATTGTTTAAAAAAAAATCCAAAGGAAAAGAAGAATTTTTAGCAAGTCTGATCTGGTGTATACACTCTAGAAACATTAATCTAAATACAGGTTTTAGTTTATAAAAAAAAAAAAGGAAAAACATTAAAATATTTGCTCCACGTTAGTTCAGTACGCCACTCGATGCAAAAATTGTGTATACACGTATAGTTGGGTCCTTTCATGTATTTGCTAGCAAATGTTATCTTGGATGGTCATGATACGAGGATACTCAAAATGATAATATCAATAATGACATTATCCGTTTAGGCCCGGCTTAATCTATGTAGCTGAATCCATTTGCAAAATCCTCGATGCAAACCATTTATATTCAAATGCAGCCCACTTATCATTTGATTTTTAAATGATAGTACCAATTCCAAACATTTGTTCTTCAGATCCAAGTGCTTTAAGATTCGATCGAGGTATCGAATCTAAGCCATTTCACTTAGTTTTTGCAGGTTAGCCATGTGTATTTCTGGCTCAAATGGAATTATAACCCTCTATAACGCTTATTTATATCTATATTTTTTTCTGTTTTTATCATCTTATAACGCATTAATTCGACCATTCGAACAGTTGCACATACATATACATACTTTTAGATCAATGCCTGATCGATACTTGTTGGCTTATTTAGCCAAATGTGATAAGTAAATTGGAGCTCGTGGTTCGTGCTGCCACTTTCATAAATGGCATGGCATTTTTGATAGGGAAAGACAGGTGTCCCTGCCTGCCTAATAGTCTTTAGTTTTCTACAGGAAATTACAAAAATAGCGTATTTGAGAATATGGGCTATAGCTTGCTGGCCTCGAATTTATAATTTTATGTAACATCTAAAGTTTGAACTTTAGATCTTGTTATTAGTTAAATATATTTTTCACTCCATTTAGACCCCCCAAAAAAAAGAAAAGAAAGAAAACAAATATGGGCTATCCAAAATCCAAATGTAAGACCCTGTATTGGCAGCACACTTGTACAGTACAAGGGCCACGAACCCTCGCACTCAGCCTGATACCCAAACTCTCAATGGTTGTTCGGATCAAATGAAATTGGGTTTAAAGCCAGATTTAGACAAATCAGCCATTTCATTAAGTTTGTTTAATACATGGAGAGTGCACAACCCATAAATATATGATCCAAATCCTGATACTTACTGATAGACGAAAAAAAATACTCCATATATGTATGTAAAGTACAGCAGAAGTGTATTCATTTTCTCCTTCATTAATCAATTAGATTAAGCTCCTTGTATTATATCATAAGGCAGTTTTGATGAACTTGCATAAAACAAAGCTTCAAAAGCAAAGGCTCATATACGGGAGACATTGCCAGCAGCTGCAATCAATTCAAAATCTTGCCAGTCAGAATTTGAGGAAGCTTGAATGGTAACTACAACATCCTACCACACAATAAGACGTGACAGAGCTTTTAATTGAGGACTGCAGACAATTGCAGTCAATACGACAAATATGGCTATAATTGTAGCCAACTAAGACAATTGTAGTCACATATGTAGCTGTGATAATCAACAATTTAGTTTTTCTCGTTGGGAAAAAAAACCGAAAAAAAAAAAAAAAAAAAAAAGAAAGCTAGAATTATAGTTGCACCATTCATTAAAGGGATTTTACACGGATTTTAGCCTTACACACGCAAAACCATTGCCTTTTCACAATGACTAATACACCATCACCGCTTGTCTAATTTTAGAGGTTAGTTTTTGATTGGAGATTCTGAGATTAAATTCTGCCAGAACCCAATGATGAAGCTAAATTCATTGCTCGCCATTTGGTCGAGTCGCTTCACACTTTCTTAGACTCTGTTTTGCAATACTTATAACTATAAAATATTATCTCTACTCTCTCATTTTATGCCAAAAAAAAAATAATTTTCACAACTGTTTTCACGTGTATGAAATCAAAACCTACATTTAAGTAACAACTCGCTTTATTGAGACCTACGTTGGTGGCACTATTAAGTAGCCATCTAAATTTCTACCACACTACTGAACACCTCCCACGAACATACACATAAAATAACAACGCAATTAGTTCATTCTATAAATTGTACTAAATCAACGCTTATAACTCAGACACACCAATAATTCAAACCCGTACAATATAATTAACAAATTGCGCAATGAAATATATAGCTTGCGTGGAGACGTGAGTCGTTTATACGAACTTGCATACACAATACAGCGAAGATGAGGCTTAGGCTTATGAAAAAACATAAACAGACAACAGGAATGTGCAACAGCGCTAGGTCCGCAAATGTTGTCGTGGAGGTCCAGTTGATTGGGTCATGCATGTGCTTTGGTTTGCTTCCCTCATATGGGCGCACATGGCTACTTTCCTATTCCCTATTCCCCATTCAATTATTATGAGGCCCCCATTATCCTTTCATCCCTCAATCCACTGCCCTGCTAGACCACACCTTCCCTGCTCTGCTGTTATGTGATCTTGCCATGTAACCAAACTTCAAATGACCCACTAGGATGGATGTGTGTTGCTCTGTGGATCAAGGGTCATTTGGGGTTTTGGTTTGTGGTTGATAAAAGCAGGATAAGGATCCTTTGTGTTTCTAAAATTGAGTCATATTTTATTTTTTGGGGGGACCACACATAATTGTGATCCAATTGGTCTGGTATTCTGTTACTGAGGTCCTACACACGCATTAAAAAAAACAGAGAAAAAAGAAAAAATAAGAAGAAGAAGAAGGAGACTGCTCATGTTACCATGGAAGTGATCCACGAGTTGCTTCTTGCAATGTTACTCGTATAGCCTCCAATTGATTATTGAAATTCGCGATCTAACCCCTGACCTTTCCATTACTCTTTTTTTTTTTTTTTTTTGACATACTGACCTTTCCATTACTCCAATTTATTACTCTTCCTTCCCGTTATGAAAATTGTTAATGATTATTATAAGCTCAGAAATCCGAGAAAAACTTTTTTTTTTTTTTTTCTGAGCTGCTGAAAACTGCGTTACGTGTCATTCCCTAGTCATCATCGGTGAACTTTTTCAATAGACCAGAGGGATCATAATAGATTATAGAGTCAATTTTAGACTCATATTGTACAGTCTTATTTAACAGTCATATTTATTATAAAAATATAACTAATCTGTATAACAACATTAACAAAAATATGAAATAATAATTATAAAAGTAAAATTAAATAGGTGTTATTATAAAATTTAAAATGTTATACGTTAAAAAAATATTTTCTTGAAAAAAAAAATTCTTTAAAAAATCAATACAATTACACTAAATTAACAATTGGTTATACTTTGTTGTTGCGTATAACTACACCGTGCGGATAACTATACAGAACAATGGATTTGTAAACTTTTTCCTACTTATATACGTGGAATCAGCAATTAGCCCTCTTAAAGAGAATATTGGATTCTTCTTCATGTCCAGAAGAACACCAAAAAAAAAAAAAAGGTTTGCGAAAATTTTCCTGAATGAGAAGGGCAATAGGCCCATTATCCCTGCGTGCACTGCAGTGTCATCACGTGGTCATTCAATTGCAATTCCTAACTCTGAAGAAAACTGAGGTGGAAAATGTGGCTGTGGATGGAGCTTGAGGCATCAAAAGGGCAGTTCCCTTTTGTTTGCCATGAGCAACGCTGGCCAGCAACACTAGTATCTTGAATGCTGTCAGCGTACCATACCATACAGCGATACCATAGTACACAATAACACAAACTACCCTAGTAAAGGGCCCCATAAGGAGGTGGCAGTTGCAAATAGTGCGTAGATGCTGGCTAAGTACCCAGTGACTTGTATTTTTACCTTTTATCTTTTGTTTATTAAAAAAGTTCATTTGGATTGCAGTAATAGGAATAAATTTTTTCAATTTCATAAATCTCATACCCTTCCAAGAAAATTAAAAATTCAAGTCTTAAAAATAAAAGTTCAAGTTTTTAACTATTAAGCCTTATATTTTTGTTGATTTTGTGAAAATTAAACGAACTAAAATGGTGGTCGCTCCTTTTCAACCACTTGGTCAGCCAAATCTGGCTGTTGCTCTGCGGAGCTCGACCCGCTCCTATCCACTCCGGGATACCATAGCTTGTCGTAAATAGTGATCGTTTTATCCTAAAAAATTGAAATGGAAGGTAGCAATTGTTACTTTTTTTTATAGAATAAAATTTCAACTACATGAATCAGTGTAAGTTTTTTTTTTTTCATCAACCAACAAATAAAAGTTCATTAAACTTCAACATAAGTACATAAGACAGGCTCCACATGGGTCCAACTCAGTATAGACACTAGAAGCCCAACGCCTCAGACACAGTTGAAAAAGGCACCAGTATAGAACACAAATTAGCCCAAGAACCAGGTCCAAAACCCGGCAAAGAACTCGACGCGAAGGCCACTGGCCCAATCTAGAAGCGGCTCCACAGCCCCTCCTCGGCATGCAGGAAGGACCAGCTATGGCGAAGCGTCGATGTTAGCTCCACTGCCATCAAAGCAATCAAACGCCACAAAGGCTACACCAGAACACAAGTTCCACCTGTAACCACCATCAGAAGTGAGAGCAACACACTGAAGCAAGCGGAGAAACCAAGGCCTATCTGCGTCCCTCATCGGCACCCCAAACCCCATGAGCCACAAGAACCACTGGAGTTGTCGAGATCGCCAACAGGAGCTGGCCCACCACAACCTGTATATGGCCCGTCTTATATAACCAAAATGAGGACCTCTCCTACCATCACCGACCACCGAAGCGGTCAAGGAAGGCAGAGGAGCAGAAACACACTAACAACCCAACTAAAAGGGGAGACTGAAGAGCCACCATAAGCAAGAAGACAAGAAACCAAACAAACTAAACCGAGCAAGGCTGACGGAAACAAAAACCTAGAGAAGAAAGACAACCAACTGAAGACCAGAGGCATCAGGGCCTCACAAAACTTACTAAGGAGAACCAAACAATCACCGACCGAAAGAAGACCACCGGCCGAAATCGACAAATCCCAAAAAGCTTTCGGCGCACGATAGCGGGGTATCAGTACACGATAGCAATTGAGGACAATGAATCAATATAAGTTTTTCCTTAAAGATTAGTATATAAAATATTCAAAGATGTTGCAAAACTTAATTTTATTATTTTAAATAATTTTTAAATATGAAGTGAATTATATATTAAATAATATCACATCCACCAACGTGAACTCATTCTTACTTCAAGTCAAAAGTCCTCTATAAGAAAAAGTAAAAAAAAAAAAAAAAAAAAAGGTACTCTTTTACAAATGATGGGCCATATAACGTGAGACATTTTCCACAGCAGCACCTTTACTTGCCTTTTGCACTCCAAACTAAGCATTAGTTCTCTGCATACATCGAATTCAATATTGGGATAAGAAAATTAGTGTTTTTTTTTTACAAGCCCTATAATTAACTGGGTAGTAAAATACTAGCACACAGATCTATTAGGGGCATTCATGGAACTATGATCTGAACAATAATTAATTCAGGCTTTTATTTTTACTTTTTTTTTTTTTTTACTTTTCCTTTTCCATATTCTAAATTTTATCTAATAGCAAATTTTGTAAGGCCAATCCATTGGCCAGCTTATCCCCTTGAACAGGTCTATTTATAGGCAACACTGCATTGGCACTTAGCACTAAGAAGAAAGCTAAAGCCCCACCCCACATAGGCACAGGTCCAATCAAATCCGCCCTCTTGTCTCTCTGCCCAATTTTCTTTTTCCCCAACTCCTAAGAGGTGCTGTTGGGCTGCCTGCTGGTAGTGTAATGGCAATGGCTAAGCTTGTGTGTTTCTTGCTTCTAGCAATCCTTGGCTTTTCCATGTTTGCAACCCATGTAAGTTCAACTTTGGATGGATCATTTTCCCCATGAGCACATTTTCTGCTTATCTTCCCCATGTCTCTTACCACTTTCTTGACAGTGGAAGGGACTCCATTACCTGGAATTTACTTGATAAACAACATGTAAATTTGAAACTTTTTCTTTTTTTTTTTTTTTGCAGGCCATGGCAGGTAAATCAGGACAGTCCCATTTAGACAATGTAAATTGTCCCTTCTCTTTAATCATTTCCCTTTTTTATCTCTTTTGTTGGGTTTATCAAATGATGTTTTCCGATCTCTGTTTTGTAAACTGTGCAACTCGTTGAATTTCCTTGTTTTTGACAAAACAATCAAATTTTTCAGGGCAATTATGGGCCTGGAAGTCTAAAGAACTATCGTAAGTGATCATTGATCATCCCTTAATTAGTACATTAGATTACAACTTTTTTTTTTCCAGATTGCTTTGTCCTAACACATTACAATTAGCTTAATCCAAGGGTCGGCACGTGCATCTAGATTAAATGGTATTGGCAAATGACATTTCTTCTCAATTATTACAGTCATGCCTAGAGAAGGCCAAAATTGAGGGGCACATGTAGTCTAGTCACATACTTTATTTTTTTTTTAGCCAATCCACACCTAGATTGGGTAAATGAATGCTAATTAATTAATTAATGTACTTTAATGGAATGCTAATGGTCCAGAATGCCCGTCCCAGTGCTCAAGGAGGTGTAGCCAGACACAATACCACAAACCGTGCATGTTCTTCTGTCAAAAATGCTGTGCCAAATGCCTGTGCGTCCCCCCTGGCTTCTATGGCAACAAAGGTGTGTGCCCTTGTTACAACAACTGGAAGACCAAGCGCGGAGGACCCAAGTGCCCTTAGTTTAGATATTTATCATTTGCCCCTCTCTCTTGCAACCAACTATTATTCATATATGTTACTCTTCCTTGGTGCTGTATTAATTGATTGCCAGTGCTGCTTATTTTTCTGGGTCATTAATTAGATGCCCAGATAATAAGCTATTTCCTACAAACAACTAGTGTTCTATTGAAATTTTATTTTGAATTAGAATCTAACTCAAACTTAAATAATGCTAAGGTTTGCGGAATTCTTTCCTAGACCCACAATATGAGAATCTTGTGTGCTATGATTTATTTATTTATTTATTTATTTTCACAAGAAAAAGACATAAGTAACATAATCAACAAAGGTGTATAAGCTATTAATCTTGACGGACAAGAGAAAGACAGAGATTTTGAAATAAGGAAAAGAAAAACATATGGTATTAAACAAACATATATATATATAATGAAATCCCATTGCCAATAAAATGAAATCTCTTTATATGCTCATTCTGGAAATACATTCACAATTCACACGGCATGGACTAGAGGATATCATAAAATTATCGTGAAAATGGACTCTTTTGCTGCGCTCCAGAAACTCAGAACGGATGAATAATAGTTTGATTTCCACCAGGCTATTATATTGCAATGTTTGCGATACTCAAGCAACCATGAGAGGGTAGATTACAATACATTTTGAGGAAAGGTAACTATTGTGTAGACTTTCTGGTCAATATAAGTGTTCAAAATAATGCTTAACTCCAGCTATGGGATGTTCCTCTCTCGGGATGAGTTCCTCTATTGCAAGCAGATATGGTTGGGGTAGTCACTCCTAGAAGTGGCTAACTTGGTTTTTGTTTAGTTACTGCTGTCAATTTTTCTTATATTTTTTTTTTCCTTTAGGCATAAAAAATATATATATATATATACTATTCATTGGTAGATAAAATTTCTTTTATCGCTTGAGTGGGTTATATCGTATTTTGAAACATAATGTACTGTGATGTTTATCCTTTAAAATTGAAATGAATGAAATCCTTTGTTTTTTTTTTTGTTGCCTTTTTAAAATCACTGCTTTGAAATTTGGCGATGTGTTTGTAGTTCTAGTTGGTACTTCCATTACAAAATGGAGAATTATTTTTGTGTTGCACTCAAAATGGAGAAATATATTGCTGTTTTGGATTGTAATAATTACATGCAAACCAGTAATGGATTTGCATTTTTTTTCTATTTTAGTTGTTGGATTTATGAGTCTGCAACAACTTTGAGGTCAGAAATATTTTGACGATAGTCATTTGTATAACTATACCAAAAAATTAAAACCCTTCTAACACGCGTGTTTGCTAAATTTTGAATTTCTAATATTATAAGTAAAATTCGTTTAAAATTACTCTAACTGTCAACTGAACCAACTCACGTGCATAATGTTTTTTGGTCAAAGGATTTGCATAATTTTTACAGAGAGAGAGAGAGGGAGGCTGGGTTGTCGGTCCCTGCGAGCGTCCAGAATAATAAGAGGCAGTCCTCGGAGGGTGCTGGTTTTGCACAGCTATTTGGGTTGCCCATTTCGGACCCATAAACCCACACGGGCACGAGTCTTCCAAAGCCCAATGACATCAATATTACAATTTGCAGCCACAAAATATCTCACAAAAGGAGTGCGGGCCTAACCCGAGTGATGGGAGAAGTGTGCTCGTATCCCCAATAATCTAAATATGGGCTCCTTAGCTATTAGGCTATAGACAAATAATAATAATAATAATAAGGTTTTTTATAGATAAAATAATAATAATAATAATAATAATATCTCAAAAAAACAAAAAACAAAACAAAAAAGGAACTGACGAAGGTTATGTAAAATCAAAGGGAAATTTTGGTACAATGCACCCATTTCAAGATGGAAAAATTATGAGATAATAATTCCAATAAATTTGTCTCGACATAATATCTTCTTTAAAAAGTCTGAATTTTATATATCTAATATAGTTGAATTTCTTACAATCTCATTTCTTTTGTTGAGATCCTAAAATACAAAAATCTAATATAACTAGCGATTTTTATCATAATGAAGCTGAAATATGGTTGCATTTTAACCCATTTTGAGTACTATTATGCATCTAAATTTGAAATCTCTAAAAAATGCTCCATTTGTTATCACACGAGCATTATGTTACACTCATGAGTAAGGATAATATGATAAGTTTATTAAATTATTTGAATATCAAGAACTTCAATGCTTTGGTATTGAACAACTTACTTAAATTTATTTTTATTTTAAAGTAAGTTTCAACATCAAAGCTATATTATAAATAAGATGAATTTAATTAATCTTCTATGAAATTGACACGAAATAAACTATGACGGAGCTAATTCCAAAGGACCTTTTTGGTATAAGTTGATGAAAATTATCTCTAAAAACACTAAAACTGCTGCTATTGGCGTTCAACTTGCATGTTCCGTATGCATTCGGCAATGCAATTTGTTTAGGTCAACCACATTATTTTTCGAATCTGCCAACCTCTTTAAGATTTCCCTATAAAAATATGGTACTGTCGACCAAACAAATGTCTTTAAAAAAAAAAGTCTCCCTTTGTTCAATTATAGTAAAAATTTACTATGAACGGTGAAAGAGAAATAAATTCTACGCTCAATTTTGATGGCCCCTATTTACACGGCTTATTAAAACCTAACATTTAATTCTATATTGTTTTATATTTTTTTATATGATTCTTACAAATTTCAGTTTATTCGAACAGTTTATACTGCAACCAATATACCTGTAATATATTAGTTAACCAATATACTAGTTGTTTATAACATCTTATAAGATTCCTGCAAATCTTCGTTTTTTATATTGGTTCTCCTCCTCTTTGTGAATATACTTATAATATACCTTTTTTTTATCCAAAAAAAAAAAAAAAAAGCTGTAGAGTCTCCAATACAAAATAATATTGATTTCATTTTAACAAAAACCAAAAAGAAATATAACATCTTATAATCACGCGACAGCCGACGGGCGCCGGTTCGTCTATTCTGTGTCTATAATGTCTCTTTTAAAAAAAATAAAAAAAAGATGGGTCTTGTCGGTCCTAGCGGGTTTGTTAGGGGTCTTCGACGTAGAAAAAGGTTGAGAGAGCTGGAAGATTTGAGTAACAATTTATTCCCGATTTACTGTTTCTCTTTATACTTTATACCCTAGTAATAGACGCATACGAGTTTATTATAATTGCAGATAAATTTATTTTATTTTATTTGTAAAAAAAAATCTAATTTTGAGTATTGTTTAGGAATTATTTAAGGGTTTTTTCAGAAAAATTAAAAGAACTTTTTTTCAGAAAAAAAGGATATTTTTGAAGTATTTTTTTATTTTCTTTTAGAAAATTTTAACGTAGTTTTTTTTAAAAAAAGATAAATAAATTTAAAAGATTTTTTAATTTTTTCTTAGAGAGGAGAATTCAAAGAATTTTTTTTCTTATTTTTAATTATTTTATTTTAATAAAAATGTTATAATTATAGAATTTAATTATTAAGTTAATAAAATTCTTATTTAAATACAATTAAAATTTATATTAATTGATTTATATAATCTTAATTTTGATTATAAAAAAATTATAATTATAACATATTTTAATATTATTTTTCCACGGCAGTACCTTTACTTCTCTACTTAAATCAAGTTCAATACTTGGATCAGAAAAAAAAATTTTTTTTTTTTTTTCACAAGTCTTATAATTCTCTGGGTAGTAACATACCAGCACGCAGATCTATTAGGGGGGCATTCATGGAACTATGATCCGATCAAGAGTGGATTCAGGTTTTTTTTTTTTCCCCCCTTATCCTTTTCCATATTGTAAATTTTAACAAACAGCAAATTTTGAAGGTCAATCCATTGGCCAGCTTATCCCCTCGAACAAACAGCAAAAATGAATGAAATTCCTTTTTCTTTTTTCTTTTTTTTTGTTTTTCTAATATCACTGCTTAAATTTTTAGAAATTTGGCCATGTGTTTGTAGTTCGAGTTGGTACTTCATTCCAAAAAGGAGAATTATATTTGTGTTACGCTCAAAATGGAGAAATATATTGCTGTTTTTTTTTTTTGCACATTAAAAGAAAATTTATCACGAGTATATTGATCATCAGATTTATGAGTTGGACTAACTTTTATACTATTTTATATCTATTGTTAAGCTTGAGCGGGTCTTCTTCAAGCAGATCAAGTGCTAACGAATTTATAACTAAGGACATGTGAGTCACGATCAATGTCAGATAAATGGAGGTAAAAACCTTAAATATTGACTGTAAGACTCAAATTAAAAGCGTAAATAAAAAAAATATGTTGGATCACCTCCGATTTATCACCTAGTGGTATGTATTGCTGTTTTGGGTTAGAATAGTTGGACGCAAATCTAATTTTTATGGAAAGATGGCGGCTGGGTTTTCGCTCCCTGCACCGTAGAATAATAGGAGGCAGTCTTCTTAGGGTTGTGGCTTTGTAAAGCTATTTGGGTTGCCCATTTCAGACCCTTAAACCCACATGGGCACGATTCTTCCAAAGCCCGATGACATCAAAATTACAATTTGCAGCCACATAAATTCTCAAAAAAGATTGCGGGCCTAACCCGAGCGATAAGAGAAATGTTCTCTAATAGATAGAGGTTTAAATTCTACTTAATTTTCATATTTTTTTTGTTGATACTCAAATATAGGCTCTTAACTATTAGGCTTCAAATAAAAAAAAAAAAATAATAATAATAACAAAATGAAAAATTATGAGATAATAATTTCAATAAATTTGTCTCAATATAGTATTTTCTTCAACAGGCCTTAATTTTATACATTCAATATAGTTGAATTTCTTACAATTTTATTTATTTTCTTGGGATCCTAAATATAAAAATCTGATATAACTAGCAATTTTTATCATAATGGAGGTGAAATATGGTTGCATTTTAACCCATTTTGAGTACTCTCATGCATCTAAGTTTGAAAACTTTCAAAAATTCTCCATTTGTTGTCACACGAGCATTATGTTACACCCAGGATGATATGATAAGTTTATTAAATTATTTGAATATCGAGAACTTCAATGCTTTGGTACTGAACAACATAATTTAATATTTTTATTTTGGAGTAGGTATCAACATCAAAATTATTTTATAAATAAGATGAATTTAATTAATTTTCTATGAAATTGATACAAAACAAACTATGACGGAGCTAATTCAGAGGACCTTTTTGGTATAAGGTGATGAAAATTATCTCTGAAAACACTAAAACTGCTGCTGTTGGTGTCCAACTTGCATGTTGCGTATGCATTCGGCAATGCAATTTGTTTAGGTCAACCACATTAAGCTAATTTTTTTGAATCTCCCAACCTACTTACGCAACAAACCAATTCAACGACCATTTCGTTATATATATATATAGTATCATTATGTAATTCATTTTTAATGGGATATAGATAGATAAACAATTCATCTAATGACTTATTTATATTTTTAATTCAAGCATATAATATCAGTATCACTGTGTTACAGTAAAATTGTACTCTCTAAGATTTTTCTGTAAATATGGTATTATTGATAAGCTTGTAAACAAATCTCTTGAAAAAACTTCTCTCTTTGTTCAATTATAGTAAAACTTTACTACCAACGGTGAAAGGGAAATAATTTCCACGCTCAATTTTGATGGCCCCTATCTACACGACTTATTAAAAACTAAGGTTTAATTTTATTTTTTTTATATGATTCCTGCAATGACGTTAAAACCTCCTTTGATGTTTCAATAAAAAAGTAACCATTTTTGCCTCAAAAAAAAAAAAAAAACAGAAAACAAAGAATCAAGTAATCATTTCATCCCAAAAAACTCATTTCATTCAAAGAAAGGAGTACTAATGGAACTTTTCTCGTCAAAATGTTTTGCCAAATTATTCGTGATTATATTTTAGTAAAACCATATGGGGCTTAATGATTCCTATGTTTAGATTACCACTTAATACATAGCTAAAGCAAAATTTCCCAAAATTCCATTTCTTTTTGGCTTTGAGAAGGAAATCTTACTTTTACGTGGTTTCGCTCATTTCTTTTTGATTTTCGGGTATTGGGTTTCTACTAAATACGATAAATGGAAAGCAAATAATCTTTAGATCTGAGACACTCTAATTTCGAGTATTTGGGTTCTTGAGTTTATCAAATTTTAGTATCATTGATTTAAAGTATCAAATTTTAAGAAAGAAAATATTTGATGAGATGTTTTAGATAGGATAAAAATAAGATTAAAGTAATATGTATTATTTAATTATTAAATTTATAAAAAGAGAATCAGTTGGAAGAACTGCGTTCTTAATTTAATATTATTTAAAATATAAATATGTAATAAAATTTTTTTTTAAATTAAAAAAATAAATAAATTATTAGATTAATCGTATATTTTTTTAGGCACATTTATGTAATATTACTCTTTTCAAATTTGTTACTTAAATTTTAAGTTGATCAAATTTGGAGTTAATCGATGTCGAACTTCTTGTTTGAACTTTTTTTTTTTTAAGATAGATGTTTGAACTTTAAATTACTTCAGTTTGAAGTTATGTATTATTGTTGAGTTTTAAATGAATTTAGCAATTTACGATTAGGTCAAACTTTGATTTAAGGGGGTTTACTTTTTGAGAACTGAGAAAGGAGAGTTGTTTTCTGAAAAGCAACAAATAATAAGAATTAATATGGGTTTTTATTCGCTGTGGACACAAGTATCGTGCGAACAGGTTCAATAAAAAAAAAGTTGTACCGTATAAACGCATCTAACAATGAAGATTAGATGATCGTATTCGGGTCAGTTGATCTGACGACGGGGAAAGCTTTTCCCAATAATCCTCCTTCTTCGAATCTTCTAAAAAATAATACTATTGGTAGTGCAAAATGACGGAAAAAATAAAAGGAAAAAATATATGGATAGAAATAATAACGCAGAAAAATAAATGTGTCCTTTGCTTAAAATAAACAAATAAATAAATAAGTACATGCACCCACTGAAGACAAGTGCGGTGCCACTATCACAAAATTTATTAATCGTGTATTTAAGTAGCGTGGTCTTATTAAACTAATAATAAGGTTAAATGAATCTAACTTTTAATAATTAACTTTTTTTAACTCTAATAAAATTTTTGAAAATAAATTTTAAAAAATTTATTGAAAAGAAAAAATAATCATAATGATTGAGAAAAATTAAATTTTCACAAAATTTAATATTTATAAAATGTTTACATTTAAAAAACTTAAAATTAATCAATTTTAACAAAAGAAATTTTAATTGTCGAAATTCAAAATTATAAAAGTTGTACAGTGCAAATCAAATTTTCAAAATAATATAAAACCTGGTAACCAAATATATATATATATATATATATATATATATATATATATATATATAAAACATAAAACAAATAAATTACAGAAATTCAAATTGTATTTAACCTTTATTTTTTAAAATAAACAGAAATTTGAAATCGGTGCACACGGGAAATGTCTCCTTCGTCTACCCTATCTCTTCCATATGTCATGTAAAACAGGCCAAGGAATCAATAAGTAGAATTTTAAAGTGAACTATTGACAATTAGATAATATAGAAGAAACAGAAAATTGGATGATTTTAGAGGGGGAAAAAGAAAAAAAAGAAAAAACAGGAGCAAGAAGGAAGGAACTGTGGCAAAGGCTATTTTTATGTTGCAATGATGAAAGACTTTTTTTGTGTTGTTTTTTTGTACCACTGAGACATGCCTACTGCCATTGAGTGCTGCTGCACAGTCTGGAAAGTTTGTATTTTGGTGAACTTAGCTGATCAGGACCCATCAGGTAATTTTTCTTGCAAGTTCTCATTGACCCTTTTTGTAATATTCTGTATCTTGAAGACCCAGACCCAGATGAAGGAGATATTTTTTCAAGCTTGCATTTTTATTTTTTTTTTGTGTTTGTTCTTCAGTTCACAATTTATTTTTTTTGGGTTTTCTTTTATTTATTTATTTATTTTTTGAGCCTGGCTTTTCACCTGCCTTGCAGATTGGAAGCCCACCTTCTCGAGAAAGATAATCATTGATTCTGTAGATACTCTTTTAATTAAACCTTGAAGAAGAAAGAAGTTTACTTTTCTCTGGTTGGTGGATGATAGGGATATTGGTTGAATTTTGAAGAATATCATGATGTATTGAGCATCTTAAATCTGTCCATAGTTGTTGAGGTGATAATATTTTCTGGATAGCAACTTTCTTTGTTAATGTCTCAAACATTGACTCCTGTCCTTGTTTTTGAGCAAACAGACTTGGATTCTTTGAGTAGCTAAAAGGGCCTCCCACCTGGCTATGTACAGGGGACATGTGCCTTTACCCATTGTTCCTTTGGAAAGTTTAGCTGCTTTTTCCTTGTTTTAGCTAAACAGATAACAATCTCTTGTTGTTTGACAAAGTTTTCAAATTCACCATCAAAAAGAAATAGTCAGTTTTCCAATTCAGGAGGGTTAGTTTGCCAAAATACATCAATGTCTGAAAAGAGCAGGCTTTCCTCTAGGTTTCTATTCTACTTAATTCCCATTTCTATTTTCTTGTTGATCCTTTCGTCGATGTCCCTACTTCAATTTGGCAATACTTATTTCATACCTAGTTCAATTTTGAGACTCATTTTTGTTAATAGCACATCTTATTACCTGAAATCCAATGTCAAAGGTGAAACTTTCAAGCTCTCCTCTCTTTCTTCTATGGCATGCCAAACTTCTAATAAATCAGCATTACAAAGTGGAGGGTTGAATCGCCAGAAAACCAAAATGGATGCTTTAGGACAGCAGAGAAAGAAAATCTGTGAGCCAAGCAACTCTCTCTTAAGAGTGTATATGTATGATCTGCCCCCTGAATTTCACTTTGGGTTATTGGGTTGGAAAGGGGAAGAAAATCAGACGTGGCCAAATGTTGATACCCCAAGTCTTGTCCCATCATACCCAGGCGGGTTAAATTTACAGCACAGTATGGAGTACTGGTTGACCCTTGATCTACTAGCATCCAAAACAGGAAAGCCAGCCACAACTTGCAGTGCAGTTAGAGTGGAGAATTCTAGTCAAGCACATGTAGTTTTTGTGCCATTTTTCTCATCTGTCAGTTATAACAGGCATTCTAAGCCTCGTGGAAAGGAGAAAGGTATTCTTGACAGGTTGCTGCAACATGAATTGGTGCAGTTTTTAATGGTTCGGGATGAGTGGAAGCGATTTAATGGCAAGGACCATCTGATTGTTGCTCACCATCCAAATAGTATGTTGAAAGCAAGAAAAAAGCTGGGTTCTGCCATGTTTCTGCTTGCAGACTTTGGGAGATACCCAGCGGATATTGCTAACCCTGAGAAGGATATAATTGCTCCTTACAAGCATGTTGTGAGATCAATTCCAAGCAGCGAATCAGGTGATTTTAGCCAACGTCCTATATTGGCCTATTTCAAAGGAGCAATATATAGGAAAGATGTAAGTTGATCTCAACTTCAAATTATTTTGACATTTGTTAGTGAATGAAAATAGATACTGATACTCAATGCCTGTCTAGAAATATTTATACCACAAAAGGGCCAGAGCTTGGATGATGCAATAAAATATGTTACTGCTCAAATTTTTCTGTGATATATATATATTTTTTCAATGTGATTTTGGCTCTCTGGTTGCTGCTGAGATAGCAGCTCTAATTTGTTTCGTTAACTTAATGGAGGATATGGTGCTAATTTAACCAATATCTGAACGCTTGCCAGGGTGCTGGTTATTTACTAAGAAAATGGCAAACATTATTAATAGTCAATTCCTTGGTTCAAGAAAGAAGTCGTCGGATTTACAATTTAGAATGAACTGTCTGATTCCTGACCATTTAACCAGGTACTCTTGGTTAAATGGCCAGTATAAATCAACTGGTTCTGATATGATATGGATGGTTCTCTTGAAAGGACCTCTACTTTGTAGCTGTAGCATGCATCAGTTTAACATCACTAGAAATCAGGATATTGCATCTGTAATGATTGCATCAGTAACTAGCTAATTGCTCATTTTCAAGGTGACAATTTCTAAACCTTGCTGTGGAATTTCATGGAATTCGCAAACATGAGTTTTGAAATACAAGATAATTTGAAGGCCGAGACAAATAATAGGAAATTTGATGCTGCATGTGACATAACTCTGCTATGAGCTGTGGAACAGAAACTTATAGTTTCACATAGCACGGCGTGCAATGAAAATTCACCACTTTTGCATACTTCATGAAGTTATTCTCATAAATAAGTTTCCAGAATTACTTGCAGGAAGTTATATTCCACACTTTGCTAACTGATATGTTTTCCTTCTTGAAATTTTATTTTAGGGAGGAGCCATTCGCCAACAACTATATTACCTTCTCAAAGATGAGAAGGATGTACATTTTTCATTCGGGACTGCTCAAGGGAAAGGGGTCAGAATGGCAGGACAAGGAATGGCCTCATCCAAATTCTGCCTAAATATTGCTGGAGATACCCCTTCCTCTAATCGCCTTTTTGATGCCATTGCTAGTCATTGCGTTCCTGTGGTAATCAGCGATGACATTGAGTTACCATTTGAAGATGTCTTAGACTACTCAGAGTTCTGTATATTTGTTCATGCATCTGATGCTTTAAAAAAAGGATACCTTTTGAATCTTCTTCGCGGAATAAAGCAAGAACAATGGACCAAGATGTGGGAAAGATTGAAAGAAATTGCTCCGCACTTCGAATATCAGTATCCATCCCAGGCTGGTGATGCTGTGGATATGATATGGAAGGCAGTAGCACGTAAGATGTCACCCTTGGGATTAAACATACACAGGAAGAACAGATATCTTAGATCTGAGGCTTTCAGAAGGGCAAACTGATGCTCAGCTAGGCCTCCATTTTTTAGAATAGATACTTATCTTCTCTCAAGTCCGTAAGCGCATTACTTGGTCCTTGTACCATTCATTATGCTTGTCTATATCATTGCTTAGACTCTATCCACATCTTGTTTCTGTCTACATACCCCCAATGGAATAGTTGTTGTCCATTCATTCTTCCCTTTTCTTTTTGGCTGTGGCAACCAAACAGAATGTATAAAGTATCTCACAATGAGCTTTCATAATTGCATGGAAGGCTTCTACAGCCAGAAGCACAGACAAGGAGCAGTACAAAGGAATGGGAGCTAACATCTTCAACAATGTTCTAGGTTATTGGTTAATTCCTGAGTCTATATGATAGGGGAGAGACGCAGGCTCCTGGATGGGTTGCTGCTTAAGTTGTTTCACTCAACAAAAAACCTTTAACAGAACAAACCCGAATTGAGAAGCTGCTGAGGAAGCAAGGAGACCTTATATCTCCCTTGTGCGTCAGTTACAGCTTCAAGCTATCGCTTCTCTGCTGTAGGACTTCTGATCCTGCTTCTATAACCAGATCACCTAGCAACACCATCTGTTGTGAATAGGATCCGAGCCTTTTCCAATCGTTCTTTTGTTTGATTGAGTAGGGTCATACATCACTGAAGGTGCAGGTGCCAGAATCCCCATTGTTTGCAAGTCCTCCAAAGCCACAGGACTTAGCATGCGTGAGTTTTGAGCAAATGATAACATTCCATGGCTCCTTCTCAAGGCAAGATCTGTGCTTGTGAGGCAAGAAACATTCTCTGGTTGAATAACCAAAGTTGCAATACAAAGAAGAACAAGGATAATCCCTCTATGAATCAAGAAGGCCATATTTTTGAAGTATTCTATAAAACTAAGAGGGTCAGAGCTCCTGTTTGAATCAATGATGAGGGAATTAGTGTTGTTGAGACTGCAATGTCCTGTATCTCTTATGGCTTATTTATGTAAGAATGGGTCTGGGGATTTATCTTTCATGGGATTTGGCAGAATCTGTGAAGCATAAGGAGGGCCCAGAACATGTAAGGTTGTTGTTACATTCATCTCAATCATTAGCCTTCCATAGAAGTAATACATAAGACTCATTTAGAAGACTCTGACAGGTTTGAACAAAAAGTTGTAGTTGGAACAATATCCATGGGAAGATAAGTATCTCTTTTAGCTTAGTTTCCCCCACATTTCCCCATGGTTTCCTTGTTCTTTTTGGTTTTTAGTTTTTTTGGGCCGAGACAAAGACCAAGTTCATAGCAACAAAATCGAATTCTTTGGGCGACTTGCCACATCATCCGACAAAGCTGACATGTATTTGTACCATTGCCGTGCAAAGAACAAAAAGATAGTCTTATTATTGTGGAAATTGAGGATATATTATAGGCAACAGAAAATTGTCACAAACAGAAGTTTATCAATTCTCCCTTTATTCCTTGCAACAGCTAGAATACTGCCGTAATCAACTGAAAAAGGAGTTTAAAGAACTTGACTTGCTAGAATATATACTGTAGTAATCAAAGCATTTGATGTGCTTACGCGAAATAGTAACAGCCAAAGTGGCGTACTGCCAAGGTAAAGGTGTTTAAGCCAGCCACATGTTTTTTTGTTTTTTTTTATTTGTGCATTTTTTTTGTACATAAAATGATGGTCAAGTGGGAGTAACCATTTTGATATTAGAAGTCTTAAGTTTTTGTATATTGACAGGTGAATTTACCTAGAATCAGTTTACTTATCAACTGAACCAATGCTTACTATAAGTTTTTTTTGGGGTGCTATTACTATTGAGGCAAGTAAGCGGTTAAAAGTAGACTTGTCGAGGAATGAAGGTGAAGAACAATAGCAGACAAGCCTCTCCAAGATAAAACCCAAGCACTTGCTTTATGCTAAACCAACGGTGGAATCGAAAGCTCTCCCTTCCATATAGCCAGGAAAAAATAAAAGAAAGACCATATCTTGGTTTCTTGCGCCAAATGAATACCCTTTATGCTTTTCTTAAGTTGTGCATCTTTGAATTGCCCAAACCCAAGCCCCTTTTAAACTTTTGAAAGAGATACCCATCAAAGTTAGCGCCTCCATATTAGTGTGTTCCTTCTTATAGACTTGTATATGTTTCCCACATTTAAGTTTTGCTTTCATTGTGTTTCTTTTATCCTCTCTTGTCCATTAAGACAGAGCTATCTACCTCCTAACCACAAATTTGATTGCCACAGCCTGATGCTTTTAAAGTATCTAGAATAAATGACATATTCAAGATTAAAAAAAATTGTAACTTACTGAGAAAACCAACTACTGTACCTGGTCAGCAAGTACAAAAGCGTAGCTGACCGTCCACCAGGTATTAAACTTGGAGTGAACTCCAAAGGCCGAACCCAGATCCATTGCCCCCCTAATCCGACTAGACCAAGGAAAACATACACCGATGCCTCTAATTTCCTATGAATTTATGAAATACATACAAGATAATAAGAAGCATAAAAGATTTAGATGGAAAGATACGGATTGATCAATACTCCTGTGAGGTGGTTCACCATAACATTTGAACGCTCAGATCTCAATGATCTTCATGGAGTGATTAAGTATGTCCCACCAACAAAACATCCTTCTAATCACAACAAGAAATATCATGCAAGTATGAAGAATTATTTCGCAAGCCATAGCAAACCTTCAATAATATGTAAAAGTTATGTTCCTCTGCTAAAAACTTAACTAAAAACCTTTCCTATGTGGTGGGCTTCTTTTCCCACGCAGTACAAATAGCCGCTGTGAAGCCTAATATTTATGTACATACACAAGTATGTCAGAAGATATGCCGAAAAGTAGGCCAAATAATACAACACAAGTTTTCATAGAGATGTCCTTCAAATGGTGGGCGCCTCATCATTGAGGAGGTCCTTGGTGGGAAGTTACTGCTTGATGGGGAGTCACTGCAGGTGCTATGGTAAAGTGCAAGCCCCCCCGCTGGCCTGCTTGTAGCATAAACGCAACCTCAGTCGCAGCAAGTGCAGCGGCTTCCTGATTCCATGATATTCATGAAAAACAGAACAAACAAATCACAGCATTAACATTCTCGCATCATATTAGAGGTCAATCTCTATTGACAATGGGGAAGACAAAGAAAATACCAAGAAATCTATAGTCTAATACAAACCTGTCTCTGCCTCCGTCGCTGCAATATGCTGATGGCCCAGGCCATGATATAACATGGAAGAAGAAAACCAGCAGCACGGAGCAAAACAAGCTGCCACATATAAACATTTTTATTAAAAATCCAACCACATGTTTACCTGCTAGACAGATGAAGAATGAACATATTTCTTACAGAGAAGAATGTAGAAGCATCATCCTCTCCATCTGCATTGTTAATAGATATATGCCTCAGGAGCAATAGAGCCATTAACTGCAATAAGTAGTAACAATGGTCAAAAAACCCAAGCAAACAAGATCCTGCCGATCCAAAGGAGAATTATATCTTACAATTAGGGCTGCAGAACGGCAAAATGATGCTCCGTCAGCACTCGTATCGGCATACTCATCGTACTCAGCCTCCAGAAAATGGCGTTCAGCTGCTGCCATTGCCAAAATTCGAGGATCATGCCGATCCAAAGGCGTGCCAGCGATAGTCCAACCCTCCCTGTTAGACAAAAAGGGGAAAAAAACAAGAAAAAAATGTGTCAAATATCCAGTATAAGCTGTCTATCTCATAAGAGATACAAAATTATGCATCATATATCTATCCACATAATTAGAATTCTACTGGCAGGAACTAACACGACGCCTCAGATAATTGGAGCTGAATAGAAATCCATAACCAAAAAAATTGTATAACAAGACTGACATCGGTGAAATATAAGCACCGCAACATAGCAAAACTCCAAAAAGTTGGCAGCCCTAAACACAGAAATTATCGCATGTGCTGACCAGAAAAATACAAAGGAACTCTTAAAGTATTTTCCCAATGATAAGAACTAATGAGAAACCATGTGATATAAATGTAAAATTCAAACTTACACAATATCTATAGTAGCCTCTTCTGGCTGAGGTGGAGGAGGTGGTGCAGTATACCCAGGCTGGTAGGGCTGTCAATTACCAGAATAGTTTTGTAAAGGTTAGAACAAAAATTTTATCCACACATTCAACAACAAGAACTACTCTCTTACTACATGAACTCAACAACTATTCGGTACATTGTATCACAAAGAAAGTTAATATATACCACTTGGAATCAATTTATTGTTTATCTACAAGATTATTCAATGCATAGGCCTTTTGGCGTGTGCACTGCATTTTTTCCACTGCAATGATTTCTTATGACAACATGCAAAGAACTAAAACTAGATAGATTGCTCCCAACCTTCAAACGTTAATGCCAAAATGCTTTTTAAATTGTTTGCCAGCCGAACGTAATTAAATCATTCATGGCTGGAGGTCACATGTTCGAGTTGCATAAACAACCTCTTTGTGAAAAACAAAAAACAAAGGCAAGACTGCGTTGCCTTCCTTCCCTCCCCTCAGTGTGGGAGTCTCATGCATTGGGTCACCCTTTTTAGTAGCCAACCATCCCATTCCACCAACTATCCTTAAAGAGAGAAGGGAAAGAAGGGAAGACGAAAAGCGAAGAACCAAAAATATTGGAACAGTAAGCATTTCAAAATAACCAACAATCATTCCCCTAAAAAATTTTTGTATAAAAACAAAAATGGATGAAGAAAGCAGTTGAACATTACACACCAAAAACATAAATGTCCTCGAAGATCAAGGCACCCAACAGCCATATACACACACCAAATACAACCAAAAAAAAAAAAAAAAGGTGCATATACAACAAGGTAACTACAGGACAAGAAATTATCATTCCTGATTATGCATAAAGCATTTCAAATAATCTCAGGGACAAACCTAAGTATTGATAAAATGAAATCTGCAAACCAATTTTTGTTCCATCAGGAAAAAAAAAAAAAAATCTCTATAGTGAAGTACAAGGACTTCATGGACTTCATCGTTTGATTTCCCACTGCAGAAAAGTAAACCCCACAAGAACAAATGCTGTGATGGTTGTGTATTACCTGGTGGCATATTTCACATGTGATATCTCCTTTTTCATTGCACCAACGTTGAACACATTTCCTATGAGCAAACTGGAAATGAGAGATTTATAAGCTTTTGTGAGCAATCCATGAAATAATGGCAAAAACATTAGTTAAAAGCAACATCCTGAAGTCATCTGGCTTTGAAGGGAAAGAAAAAATCACATCACCCATTTCGCCATCATAGCACTCGATGCACATAAATTAATTCACTCATGGCTAAAACGAGTGCCAACAAAACTATGAGAGTTGGAAAACATAGTTTTACCCCGTGCATTTGTATGTGCAATGTTAAAACTAATTAAGTGCACCAGCAACGTTTTTATCAAAATACTGTTGCAGCAATATGCTTGGACAACAAAAAATGTGGCATTGCTTAGAAGATATCCAAACAGAGAATTTTGTTGCTATAAAGAGAGACGGAATTTCTAGTTACTATGTATTCCAAAGATGCAGTCTAGAAAAGAAGAAAGAAGTACCTTCAGACTTCCACTACAAGCACAGGGGATCTCCAGGTTCTTAATGATATCTTCCTCCTGGCAAATGCGACATTCAACTGTCTGAATAAGTGGCTCGTCTTCTCCATACGTTTCATGCTCACTTGCTCCATCGATGTCAATGATACAAATGGGTTCATTAGCAGCTTGAGAAGATGAACAATCCCCAGAAGATCCTGTTGCTTTATCTCCTTGCATCGATTTCAAACTTTCAGACCCTGGCATACACACACAGAGGCAGGCAATCACCGAGCAAATTTAAATTAAAAACACTACTCAACAAACCCCTCCCTCAAAAAATAATCACAACAAGAAGTAGCAGCCACTTGCAACTAAAGGTATAAGCTTTACAAACATTGATATTAAGCTTAAATTTCCAAATTACAACTGATGTATGGCCAATTAGTATAAAAAAAAAATCTCAAAGCTTGCGCTTTTTTTTTTTGTTTATATTACAGAATATCAGTATTGGAGAGCAGCTAAATTATAAACTTCTGAAGACAATTAAAAATTCAGCATTGCTTCCTTGAACACATGCAGCAATCCAAAATCCAATATCCTTTGTGAGGACCATATAGACACCAATTTCCAAAGAAGCAAAACCCCAATCAAAACAGCCAAATCTACAAAAGTCCACCCATTCCAAATCGCATGTTTGGTGGCCGAGAAAATGATACAAATCTTGAAATAAAAGGTCAAAATCCTAATTCCCTTTCAAACAATTAAGAACTTGGCAAAAGATGGCAAATTTCAATTCAATTGGAAACCATCTGATATCAAATGTCAATTATTCTCACAAATCGAAATGGCAAAAAAAAAAAAACCCCAAAATTCATTTCCCATTAAATTCGCTTTTCCAACGATTTCTTCACCATTTCAACAACAAAACAATTGCGAGACCAAACCCAAACCTTTTTTTTTTAAAAAAAAAAAGAAAAATAAAAAAAACACTTAATTCAATTCAATCATCAGAACAAAACCCTGGAAATCGACGATTATTCACAACAATTAAGAATATCTCAGACGCAAAAAAGAATGTGTATATATATATATATATATATATATAAAGAATAAGAATAACCAAATCGAAGAAGAAGTACCTGCAAAATGTGAATGAAGCAAACGTGCTTCCAGGCAACTTTGGTTTCAGCGTTTTGTAGGAAAATTCGAAGTCTTTCTGCTCTTCTAATCTTTTTGTTCTTTTTTTTTTAGGAACTCCTTCTAATCGTACCTTATATAAATGAACAGTTATTGTATGTCAGACTTTGTTTTTAGTTTTTCTTTTTTTTAATTTTTTTTTAACCGTAACAAAAAAGACATCTAAGCCATGTTAGTCATTTTACTAATAAAATATAATTAATTTAATATTTTACATTAAAAAAATTATCAATTAAAAACATTGTAAAAATTTATCTATATTTGACTACAGTTATTCTGAATTTAAAAATCTATCATCACACTTCAATTATATATCTAACATTTTTAATTAAAAAAATGTAGTAAAGAATTCAAATTTTTGTCAAGTGACCTGAAAATTGCTATAAGTAATTACTGTGGTACATTTCGGCTACAATATTGCCGCCAAGTTTTTCCGATTTTTGTATTTGTTACTTTTTTTAACAATTATTACAAGCTTGTCGGCTTTGTTTTTGGGTACATTATATTATTATTGTAAGCTTTGAAATATTAATCATGTCGCAAGAGGTTTGCCGTCCTTTTGGCGGTAGGATTAAGAAGACAAGTTCCAATAGAGTCCTGCCACGTCAAAATCTTGTTGGCGACGGACCGACCGGCTCTAATGGACTAAGCTTACGTGAGGCATTATCAAAACAATGAATTTGGGGTGACATCTACGATCAGATTTTGCTTTTTTTTTTTTTAAGCATAAATTCATAATCATGGCCAAAAAAAAAAAAAAAAAGCATAAATTCATAATAAAGTTTTACCAAAAGAATTTAGTAGGTTGAACTAATTTCTTATCATTTGAAATTATAGTTTGGATGATTTAACGTAATTTTTTTTTATATTGATATGAGTTTGAGTCTTTTTACTGACATTTATTTTTATTAACTAGACAGTTCTATTGAGAGCATAATAGTAAGTTTTACACTCGTTAACATTGAAGTTAAAATTAAAAAATGTTTATTCAAACTCATCAAGAATCAAGTAGTCGATCTGTCGCTATAGAATGGTTAAATGAATTATTCAAATAAAGATTACTCCAACTTCAAACTTATAATAATTATGATCAACATACTTTGGGACATTTTTTTTTTTGTTCAAATTTAAGTTTGGACTAATTTCTTTTTTAATTTAGAATAATGCCTACGAATATCTGAAAAACCATCAGTTACACACTGCGATTTGATTCAAGATCTTACCTACCTCATAGAAGGGTAACTTGTCTATTGTCTTGCAATCTTGTTGTTATTAGGTGAATTCTCAGAATTGTTTCTTGTCTGTTTAAAGACATTTACCTCATTTTGATACAATTAAGTGAAATATTTTATCAAGATTTTTTGATTTGGTGTTCAAATTTAAGTGACCATGTTGTTATTTCATGACCTTTAGATCTTCTTTGATTAAAAAAAATATAAAAAAGACATGCGTGTGCTAAATAGGCGGACCCAAATACCCAACAGGCCGACAGATCTTTGATTTTGTGGATGACACATCCAAGTAAGCACCTTCGTCGTTCCAAGAAAAAAAATTTTGACATTCCAAAAATGAAGAATTAGTCTTGAATAAATACATTCGGAATCTTGGATCATTTCTCAAAACCTTTTTGTTTTTTTTCATATGTGCTAAACTTTGAGTCGTCCTTAGAACCTTTGAAATGTGCTAGACGTACACTTCAAATGCGAATAATGTCTCAACTTTTCCAAATCATGTGTGCAAAAATTAGGTTCTAAAGACTGTCAATTTACAGAATGTATAACATTCATGCCCTTGTTTTTCTGGTAGTTGGTAGTGATGATAAATGCAAGAGAGCTTGGACGATATATTTTCACTTTTATGGTTAGACTACGGTTAGCAATTATTTTTGTGTGGGGTTAGATGGCCAATAACAGAAAGGGAAATAAAACATATTATAAACTAGAGTGAAAAATATTACAAGACGTAGTAAAGAGATTGTTTTTGGCTAGATGTCATTATGTTTGTTGAAGACTGAAATTTATATCTGATCAAAAAAAAAGAAGAAGAAGAAGAATGAGAAATTTATAAGAACACTTGAATTCATTGAGTTAAAAAAAAAAAATTGCCAAAAGATGAAGTTAAGATATTTGGAGCCCTCTGTAAAGGCAGTAATTTAAATCACTCTCTTTTTAAAGATATTAATTTGAAATACCGGCTGGCATAAACTAATCGGTTATTAGTTATTATGACCGGTTACTTTTTTTTTTTTTAGGATCGAAAAAATTGAAAAGTATAGGTGGTGCTCCAACTTGTTCAGCTAAAAAGTATTGTGCGAGAATCTAGAGTAGGTGTGAATAATCCGAATAGTTATGATATAATTCACACCAGACTCCAGTATAAATTTAATTTCATCGATTATTCAGATAAACACTTAAACTCAGGACCTATAACCTGACAAGGAATGGTACTTATTGCTAAACTACAACTTTGGGTAATTATGATCAGTTTGACAGCGATGGTTCAAACCCTAAATTCCCACTCTTATGTTGTATGTGTTCATCCCTCGAGACCCAAATAAAAAAAAAAAAGAATGGAAAATCAGAATGCCAAACCGAAGGTAAGAAGAATTATGATCCTTAAAGCCCAGGAAGGACCCAAATATGGCCCAAAACGGATGCCCAACGTGTGAATTCGGACAGAACCCGAATAAAGTTCGAATCGATCCGAATGTTGAATAACCGAAAGTAAACACACACAAAACCCCAAGACAAAAGTCACGGCGTA
The DNA here is from genome assembly GCA_037832335.1 of Carallia pectinifolia. Lineage (NCBI taxonomy): Eukaryota > Viridiplantae > Streptophyta > Magnoliopsida > Malpighiales > Rhizophoraceae > Carallia > Carallia pectinifolia. The sequence goes on along the minus strand of CM075448.1, from coordinate 20,602,036 downwards.
GGGTTTAGTTTGTGGCCTCTGTGTTTTTCATAGAAAAAGAAAGGGATGGCGGAGGACACGGCAACCGAACCCACCGACGTGAGCCAGGAACAGGTGCAGTCAGCCGCCGAAGACATGGATCTCGTGGAAAACTCGGGGACGAACGGCGGGAAGCGAGAGAGAGAAGAGGACGGCGACGGCGACGGCGAGGAGGAGAACGGCGACGCGTTGAAGAAGCAGAAGGTGGATAAGTCCATGGAGGAGGAGCGATTGGAGAAGACTGAAGGAAATGGAGACGGAGAAGGAGAGGAGAAGGAAGGAGAGGATGAGGAGGAGGAGGAGGAGGAGCCGGGTCGGGTCAGCGTGGGTCCGAAGAGTTTCGGGTCGTCGGTGGAGATGTTTGATTACTTCTATAAACTACTCCATTCTTGGCCTCCCAATCTAAATATAAACAAGGTTATTGTAATTTTTTCTGTTTTTCTTTTGATTATTTGCAGTTTTTGTTTCTGTTTTTTTTTTTAGGTTTTTGATTTACCGCATTGAAAGAAATAATTTCATATGTGTGTGCTGATTGCTACATTTGCTGATCACTATTGTTTGTCATTAAAATGTTTGTTGTTGAATGATTAAAATGTCTTAACAAATATTTGCTTGTTGGAAGGACATTAAGGCGTCGAAATGACTAATTGTTGCTGTGGTATCAGTGTGGTTTAGTTTATTTGAATGATTAATTCTAGGGAGAATGACAAAATGTAACAGAGTATATCTATTTTCAAGTGGGGGTCAATTAATTTTGCCTATGTCCTGGTTTTGGAGTTAGTGCATTTTTGTTCGTAGATTCTCGTGTCCATGTATGCGAAGATGCTGAGAATGATTCAAATGTGTACATCTCCATCTTCGAAAAATTCGGATGTGCATCTGGCCCATACATGTATTATGATTCATTGACGAAAGTTTTTTTGACAATGATCCTTGTATTATGTTTCAAATCTGGGCATCCGGGCATAAATGTGCATCTGGTTTTATAGTTCGTCTTGCATTCCTTGTGGTTGTGATCTCATAGAAGTTTGCTCCCCAAAACTGGGAATTGATTGCTGCCAATCTCATGTGCTACTTTTTTGCACCTGATCATGTGTTTCCTGTACTGTCAGTGAGTGGTGCTCATTGAATTTGGAAAAGATTTTTAGTGTTACTGGTGGAAGGTATGAAATCTAATGAAGTTAGATGTGAAAGCTGTATCAGGGCAAAGGATTGACAATTTAGCTTTCGGGTTTCCATTCAAACAAGAATAACAAGACAATCATGTTCCAATCTGAGGCCGGATCGATTTTTATGGATGCAAGTTTGAAAAATTATATTATGTTGTCCTGATTGATGTCTAAGTGTTTTCTGGCCCAATTTTGTTTGTGAAGTGCCTTAATTTTGGTTTATGTTGCAGTATGAGCACATGGTGTTGCTGGACTTGCTGAAAAAGGGTCATGCAGAACCCGAGAAGAAGATTGGCTGTGGGATCCGAGCTTTTCAAGTCCAAAATCATCCCATGTGGAAGAGTCGATGCTTCTTCCTCATTAAGGATGATGATTCTGTTGATGATTTCAGTTTCAGGAAGTGTGTGGACAAAATTCTTCCCTTACCAGAAGACATGAAAGTAAAATCTGATGCCAATAAGTCTCTAGGTGGTCGGAAGGGACATGGAGGAAAAGGAGGAAAGGGCCATGGCCGCGGCCGCGGAAGAGGAGGTAAATGGAAAACTTGAAGGTCTTTAAGGATCTTTGTTTCTTTCTTACTATCAAGGCAAGCTACTATTTTTGTCCCCTTTTTCACTGTTAAACTAAATGGCTCCTGGATGATGTTGAAATCATTTGTTTATGCTATTTTCATCCGTTCTTGTTTGAGTTGGTTGCAATAATATTCTTATAATCCTATTTGCACGATGAGAGTAATCGCAAGCATTCTGTTTTAATGGTGAATCTAGCCAGAGAGGCATCTAATCGGGTAAATTTAAGAATTTGTTTTTTGGGTTTTCAGGTTATGAGAATATAATAGCGGCGATGATTGTAGAAATGTACTTATAAATTGTTGGAAAAAAAATATTGGGATTTTCTAATTTGACTCTAAAAGAGATTAATTCAATAATAAATGCGAGAAGAAAAAAAAGTGGAACTTGGTTAGAAAAATTTAAGTAGAAATTGTTTGCGAGATGTATGGATGTATATCTGGGTGTTTGTCACACTTCCAATTCCAACAAAAAGTGACGCTGAAGAGTAGCTGGCCCGGCCTTCCTCCCACGCACAAGGCCAAAACATAGCAAGCAAGTTGTCGATTAAATTTGATTTGAGAAACTTAAGTCTCTATTAAATTAAAACATCAATAGAAAGGACAAAACACTGAGGGATTAGATTTTACCTTAGAGCAAATTTTCCTAATAATTTGTGGTGTTTAAAAAGTGGTTTGCACCCTAACTACTGGTTGGTCCCCGTAGCTATAGATGGTAAACTCGAACGCTTTCTGGAATTGCATTCAGCCATTGCTAAGTTGGCCCAACACTTGTATATGCCAAAGAATTATAACGAGAAAAAAGGGCAGCCATAGTTCGTTCTCTTTCCATCTTCCTTTGTCCCTTACATTGGAAATTTTACATCAGGTCTTAGGGTCATTCCATTTCATTAGATACATCAAACGTACATGCTATGTCTAATCGCCATGTTTTCTTCTTCCCCATTTTGGCATAGAAAACAAAGGGCATTTAACAATAACAAACATAGTCTGTTACAGTTTTGAATGAAAACTTTTCCCACCAATCAAAGGTTGGCTATTTTCCTATTCATTTATTATTATTTTTTTTTGGACTGCGGAATGGTATGGTACTACAAAGGTTTTCTCGGTTTTTAATTGAATTAACTCAGTTAAATGAATATAATTATTAGTGTAACATCTTTTCTTATTAGTCATTACAGATAATAATACGTTCATGATTAACATCTAAGCATCCAATATCTACCTACCACTCATCTGCAGTAAGGGAAAGAGTAAATACCCATCACAGCACAACTTGAAGTGTAACTCCTTTTAAGTAATTTATTTCCGTAGTAAAGAAACAACCAAAAATTGTGGGGTAAACATCCACTAAATTGTAAATGATTGATGCGTTACAGCCGTAACCATTTAAATTTTGCAAATTCCGAGTCCAAAATTCTCGGCTTCCATTTATTAGCATTTATTGATATTGAGTCGAATTCAATCTATAATTGGAAAAACAAGAAATTAATTATCACTTTTTTTTTTAGTGGAATTACGAATTAAAGTGAAATTATTGGAGTAGGCCAAAATTTATCCACCAAAAAAAATAAAAAAAAACACACACACACATTTTTGAACTGGGCGTGCCAAGTACAGTTGGCTGCTGAGATAATCATTGTGACTTGCCGTGATGAACATTTTAAAAAAGGAGTCCATGTTTTTGGTGCCTTGAGAAGGCGACGATAATGGCATTATCCCACGCTTCCATTGAAAGCCCTAAATACTACCTTACAAGCAGGATTTACATGTGGCTTGCATGCACAGAGAATTTTATATCAAATCTCTCCCAAAAAAGATATATAGATAGATAATGCGCCGTGAAAATGTCACTCTTAAAAATTATTAACCCCTTATGTTCGTTTATTTATTCTATAATATTCATAGACTAAATGGCCATAAACATACAATTATTACTTATCAAGAACAAAAAATTGTCACGAGTCAAGAATTCAATTTTCTGTCAAAGCATTTGATAGACCTAAATGTACATCAGTTTATATAGTTGTTGGAGTGATTTAGTGACTTTTACTAAATCTCGAAAGTATACTCCTTTATTACACCAGGATAAAATTGAAAGGTGATTATTTACAGCAAATTACTTGAATTGTGCAACATAGTCTATCTAAGAATCCCTTGAATTATCTAAGTCGTTATTCATCTCTCTTACTCTCTCTCTCTCTCAAAAAAAAAAAAATCACAATAATTAATTAAAGTAATCTATATATTGGCGTGGATAAGCTCTCAATTTTTAAAGGCAGCACACACATTCAGCAAGACGGCGCCATACATCTCCCTGAACTAAATACGTCTCCCCACTAATAGTTTCATTGATGACCACTTTCAAGAGCCTCCATATATAAGCCCGTTCCCACGATTCATCTTCTTTCTTCCATTGTGTTTGCCTTTCTCTAAAAAAGGGTTTGTTTGTTTGAGGGTATGTTCAAAGATGGCAAGTCAATCATTTGGGAGTTGCAGTCTAACTATGAAGGATGTGATGGTGACTAAAGAGGAAGACCATTTTATATTTGCAAGCCAAAAAACTTCTTTGGATTCGAGGTTATTCAAATTTATTTTTGTACATCGGAAATAGTTTCTGTTAGCTTATACATTTTCAAAGGCTTCGTATATCGAATTCCTTTCTTGACTAATGAACTTTTTTTTCGTTGTGCTCTAATTTTCTGCCAGTGGTAGTGGTATTTTTACGTTGGAATGGCAAAATGAATTTTCGGGACAAGAATGCTTTTTGGATGCCTTCCCATTGATGGAAAGTTTCCATGCTGATCCTTTCTATTCTTCGTTCGATGTTGTACAATGCCCTGCTATTATAACTCAAGGTATACGTACTTCTTTGCTAGGTTTTGATTTGATGCTTCCACGTTCCAGCAATTTTTTCCACTTTTGTGGTTTATTTTAGCATATTCTTTTAATTTATTTCAGAGTATGAGGATCCATTGTTATACAGTAATGATTATGGTAATGGCCTCTGGAATGAACTGGGTTCTTTGTTTGAGCCCAAGAGAAGGCCCTTTCTTTCGTGCCATGAAGAGACTTGTAAGGAAATAAGGGAGGAAAAGAAGGTGATCACCAAAAGGTGCCGCCCGGGAGGAGGAGAAGAGAAAATGAGCAATAACTTATCCAAAGTTTTGACAAGGAAAATCATATCTCAGTACTTCTACATGCCCATCACTCAAGCTGCCAAAGAGCTTAATGTGGGATTGACACTGTTGAAGAAAAGGTGTAGAGACTTGGGCATTCGAAGATGGCCCCATAGGAAGCTTATGAGCATCCAATCCCTAATAAGAAATGTTCAGGTAATCAATTTTAATAAATACATAAATCACATGTATCATTTAAATAAATAATTTATTTACAAGAGTAACACGTAAAGTTAAGTATATTTGATTCTATCTCAAATTATATATCGTGATTGTTGTGCATGTTGTTAGATGTAATACGTGTGCAATTAAAGGACGATAATATAGTATTCTACTTGATATTTAATGAATACAGGAATTGGGGAAAGTAGAGGGAGAGGGGAGTGAAGGGAAGCTGAGAGACGCAATAGAGATATTGGAGAGGGAAAGGAAGCTATTGGAGGAGATGCCTGATATGCAGCTTCAGAGCAAGACAAAAAGGCTGAGGCAAGCTTGTTTCAAGGCAAATTACAAGAAAAGGAGGGTAATGGGGATGATGATGATCAATGGACAGTCGTCTGCTTCTTCTATTGGTGGATGCGTTACTACTCATGCAAATGTAGATGCTACTACCAATAATGATGAAATTGGGAATATTGCAAATGATGATGATGATAAGGATGAGGAAATTAAATCCTTGCTGTGTGACGCCTTTTCTTCCTCCAAACTGTGCTAATTAGCTCTTAAACCTCTTCCTAAGCCAGGCTTTAAGCTGTTTGGTATCTCCCCTTTTTTTTTAAAAAAAAAAAAAACTTCTTACTAGAGTCTTTTCTAGTTTATGGATTAGTGGCATGGCGTCACATAGAAAGAGGCATGGTTATGGATGTTAAAAACTGACCAAAGCATATTATAAGCAACTATTCAAGTGTTGTTTTAGTGTCTTATTGGTTACTCGCAACATCTTGTTCAGTCTTTCGATTGAAAAATTGTGGTGAATTTGACGGCTTATAATTCATTTTTGCCAATGTTATGTTACAGTGGACGCATCAAGAAAATTGGGGTTCGGTGCAATGGAAGAAAAGAAAGCCAGAGAGAAACATGCGAATAAAATTTAAAAAAAAAAAAAAAACTTGAACTTGAATTTGAAGACTGCATGCAACATGCATGCATCGTATATTTCATGATTGAAACCAAAATTTCTCAAACAATGGAAAAAATCAACTCGAACGACGAGCCGATAATCGTGTCAAATCTGAGGAATTAGCACATAGTTCCGATGATCGTAGTCGCCAATTTTGTCGATGAGAAATTGAATACACACAAAGGCACTAAATGTAACCGTTACCAGTGTTGGTTAACTTGACCACGTAGAATGGATAAGATTAATCCTTATAATTTTAAATGTGGAGAGCGTTTTCTTTTTCGGTTTTTCCTTTTTTTTTTTTTATGCATCAAAAAATGAGAAATCAATTCTATCAAAAAGAATTGTGACTGTATTTTTTTTATCAGGCTATCTACACTGAACTTTACTGACAACACAAAACACAAGAGTTAAGATATATATTTAAACTCATCCAACAGAAAATTCAAATAGAAAAACGAGAACTCATGATACGAGAAAAAATTTCTGATTACTAGAATAGTTAGGATCTGTTCTTCAATATTACCGAGCATCTCTTTTTGTTAGATTTGTTAAAAATGAAATAAAAAATGATTTCGGATCTTAAAAGATAAAATTTTAGAAATTCTGTAATGAATCAAAAGAAAAATGGGTTAAAGAGTTATTATCAATATAAGTATAATTTATCTCAAATTAAATGGTTTAGATTAATACCACAGAAATGATGAAATAGAATTAATCAACGTTCAATGGTACCAGGATTGGTGGTATGAACGCATTTTCGTGTTTCTTTTATAATTTAGAATTAAATGTATTTAATCCCCTTATAATTTAGTTGTTTTACGTTTTACCACCTTATGATTTTAATTTAAGTAATAAATCTCCTTATACTTTTCAATTTTGGTAATTAACCCCATGACAGTAATTTATTAAATTAATTAATAGAAATTGACCACAATTATATTATTTTATGATTACAGGAACTTCATTATATTTCACGTAAAAGTTAATTATGAATATTTTTTTAAATACTTCTATATTGATATGTGCATTATACTGAAAATAATAAAAATTGTAAAGTAAATAATGTGGGATGTAGTTAAAATGCATATCGAAATTAATTTAAGAAATAAATAACATATTTTTTTTGTAGAGAAAAAAAATAATTACGAAATAATATAATTTTCACTAATTTCCTTTATTTGATTTAATAAATCACTCTCAATGAAGTTAATTGTTAAAATTAAAAAGTATAAAGAAATTTATTACCTAAATTAAAATTACAGATAAATAAAATATAAAACAACTAAATTATAAAGAAGATTAATTTAATCTTATAATTTGTGTAATATGGTCACGTACATTGATACTTCCAAACGAGATGGGTCCGTTGGAAATTTCAAAGCTATTACAACGACACCGTTTAAAAAGTTACCGTTAGCCGCGTCAACGCTTCCGGAGTGGAATATGAAAATAGGCTCAACAAAAGTCGGAACTTATTTAGATTCACTTGAGGTAAAAAAAATTATTTGTTATAATAAATAAAAAAATTTAGTAGTTTTATTTAAATAATTTTAAAATAATTATATAATTTAATTAATAATAAATATTTTTTAAATTTAATTATCAAACAAAACATATTATTGTATAACTAATAAATGTTATAATTTTTTATAAATTCAATTATTTAGTGATATATATTATTTTGAAGACATTTTAAAATTATTTAAATAAAATTATTTAGTATTATCTTATAATAAAAATAAAATATTTAAAATAATTATTTTATTATTTAATCAATAACAATTAGAATTAAACTACTATAAATTTATTATAATCATTAATAATAATAATAAATAACAACAAACAACAGTAACAACAAAAATTAATAATCAACACTAAGGGTCTGTTTGTTTACTGTAAAATAACTTATATTTGTAAAATATTTACAGGAGAAAATATTTGCAGTGAAAATAATGATTTTCCTTTATCACTTACTTATAACACAGTTTGTATTTTTCCTGAAAATAATTTCAGCTATGTAAAAGGAGAAGTTATTTTATTTGAAAATTTGAAAATTTTTTCCAAATTTTACCTATGTAAAATATTTTCTGTGAAACAAACGCCGAAAAACCTGTAAAATTTTTTTCTGTAAAATATTTTACAGGAAACAAATACACCCTAACAGTACTAGTAATTAACTTTTTTTTAACAGAAAAAAATGCTCGTAAATATATCGATCATAATATTTATGAGTCAGAGATAAAGTAACCATAATTTTTGAATGTCACATTCAACTATTTTTATAGAGACAAATTCACCATATGAGCACCATAAGAGTACTAGTAATTAATTTTTTTTTTAACAAAAAAAAGATAGTTTGTAAATATGTTGATCATAATATCTATGAGTCAGAGATAAAGTAACCATGATTTTTGAATGTCACATTCAACTATTTTTATAGAGACAAATTCACCATATGAGCACTATTAATTCAATAGACCTCTCTTATACTTAAATATTATATTAAAGAGTCATAAATATATATAATATGCAAGCACATTTTTACTAGTGTATTATAGCGATACAACAAAAACTTAAAATTAAATCAATAAACAGAAAAACGAACTAAATTACCATTTTAATAATTAACTAAAGACAAAATGAAACACCGATTACATCGGTATAAAATAATTAACTATTATTGACGGTCCTAGTTGTAGTGTCTCCACTCTATCCAATTGCAACTAACGGTCTTGATTGCGCCGCGTTCATTCGCCCTACCATTTTCGCGCGATCCTAATTATTTTTATTATTTATTTTGTTGTCTAAGTCCGTTTAATATCCAACCGAATAAACTAATTAATCTGAATTAACTAGTCTAAACTAATTTAGATAAGAGTTTAAAGGATGACAAAAGTTTTTAAATAAGTATTTAACGTAATTACATTTTCAAAAACTCAAATTTAAAACTTATAATTATGCGGTGATATGTCATCTGCACCGACGCTTGCTGATATTTATTATTTATTATTTTATTTTGAACAATATAACCATGTTTTCAAATTTTAGCAGCCGTTGCCTTGCGTCGACATTAAACCGATGAAAACGCTCTGCACATAGTTCTGAAATCTGAAGAGAGGAAATGAACAAAAACAAACTCCGACAACAAATGACACAAGTCTCACACCATCACCTGCTTTCGCTTAATCACCGCCGCCATCTCTCTATTTCTAATATCCTATTAACAGAAAAACCACCGGATAACCACCACCACCATCATCAACGGCTGGGGCGGCGGCAGCAGCAGCTGCTAAACCAAACAAAACCACCCATCTTAAACCCTGCAACGCCGCCCCAAAACCTGATTTCCCTAATAAAGTCAACCGCCCACAAGTCCCAATTGCTGCAAATCCATGCCCATCTCTTCCGCACCTCTCTTCTCCACGACCCCACCGTCGCTCTCCCCTTCTTGTCCCGCGCCGCCGCCCTCTCGCCGTTCCGAGATGCCGACTATTCCCGCCAAATTTTGGCTCAGATCCCGAACCCATCTTCACTCCAGTACGACACCATGATAAGAGCCTACGCTGTTAGCAACTCCCCCATCGAAGGCTTTTACGTTTTCCAAGAAATGAGACGGCGGGGTTTGCCTGCTAATGCGTTGTCTTTATCTTTGGTTCTTAAGTGTTTTGTAAGAATTTGTTCGTTGGCTGGTGGTGCGCAGGTTCATGCGAGGATTTTAAGAGATGGGCATCAATCAGACAGCTTGCTGCTCACCAAATTGATGGATTTGTATTCGCTTTGCGATCAAGGTACTGAAGCGTGCAAAGTGTTTGATGAAATATCTCCTAGAGATACTGTTGCTTGGAATGTGTTGATTTCTTGTTATATGCGTAATCATAGGACTAGGGATGTTTTGGGTTTATTTGATGGTATGGTGAGTGGTCAGCTTGGGTGCGAACCTGATGATGTTACGTGCTTGCTGCTTCTTCAGGCTTGTGCAAACCTGAGTGCGCTGGAATTTGGTGAAAAGGTTCACGGTTATATCGAGGAACATGGGTATGGTGATGCTATAAACTTATGTAACTCCCTTATAGCCATGTATTCGAGATGTGGATGTTTGGAGAAGGCATATGGTGTGTTTAAGGATGTGCGCAAGAAAAATGTGGTCACTTGGAGTGCTATGATTTCTGGCTTTGCAATTAATGGGTATGGAAGAGAAGCTATTGAAGCATTTGGAGAGATGCAAAGACACGGAGTTCTTCCTGATGATCGGACTTTAACTGGTGTTCTTTCTGCTTGTAGTCATTGTGGTTTGGTTGATGAAGGAATGATGTTCTTTGAAAGAATGAGCAGGGATTTTGGGATAATGCCTAATATACATCATTATGGTTGCGTGGTTGATTTATTGGGTCGTGCCGGACAATTAGATCGGGCTTATGAGCTTATAATGTCAATGGGGGTTAAGCAGGATTCAAAAATATGGAGGACCTTACTTGGCGCTTGTAGAATTCATCGCGATGTTACACTTGGAGAACATGTGATAGGCCATTTAATTGAACTTAAGGCTCAGGAGGCTGGAGATTTTGTTCTATTGTTAAACATTTATTCTTCTATTGGAGACTGGGAGAAGGTGACTGAAATTAGGAGGTTTATGAAGGAAAAAGGGATCCAAACCTTACCTGGATGTAGCTCAACTGTTTTGAAAGGTGTTGTACATGAATTTGTTGTGGATGATCTTTCTCATCCACGAAAGGATGAGATATACCGGATGCTGGATGAGATAAATCAGCAGCTCAAGATTGCTGGTTATGTTGTTGAAATAACATCTGAATTACATAATTTAGGTGCAGAAGAAAAAGGATATGTGCTCTCCTATCATAGTGAGAAATTGGCTATTGCTTTTGGAGTCCTTGCAACGCCTCCCGGAACAACAATCAGAATAGCCAAGAATCTCCGCATATGCATTGATTGTCACAATTTTTCCAAAGTTCTTTCAGGGGTTTATAATAGAGAAGTTATTATCAGGGACCGCACTAGGTTTCATCATTTCAGAGACGGACGCTGTTCTTGCAATGACTATTGGTAACAGGAATCTTGGTAGTGAATTTCAGGTCGAAGACATCTCAAAATATTTGTCGCCTGTCCGGCCAGCTGGAACAGGGAATTTACTTTAATTGCATAGGCCAGCTTCAGTGTCAGCCAAGGCATGTCACATGTGGTGTAACTGATGACGAAAATGGGTTCTAAATCCTATGTCCTTCAAGGCGACTGATGGGTATCGGTAAGTCCCTGCATCTCTGGATCAAGTTGAGCAGTGTGCCCATGAAACTTCACTGGAAAAAAGACTATTAGCATAAATATAATGAAAACAATACTCCTGAAAGATGGAATGAAGAGGGCTGTGAGGGCAGACTGAATTGAAATGTTGCATTGGACACACATATTGGAAACGTAGAAGAATAGTCCTGGCTGATTGCTTGTAGTAAAATGTTTGAGAATGGTTGCATCGACACGAGAAAAAATTGGAGGCTGACGCCCAGACAGGTTTGAGGCAAGAACTAATTCCCACGTAGATTCTCCTTTTACCCTTAAATACACAGCCTACTAATTAATCTACTGATTCGATTGGTATAACTGCCTTTCTTGTCTTCTGTGAGGAGCAAAGAGGTCATAATATTACATCTAAACTATTTTCAGCTGTCTGATTATGCTTGCTTATAGATAGAAGGCTAGGCGAGAGTCATCTTCTATTTCCCCACATCAACGTTTTCGAGGCTTTGGTCAATCCTTGTCCAAGGCAATGCACGAGCTAATATGCAGTCTCTAGTGGAAGAGGCAATTCATACGTAAAGGCCTAATGATAAGAAATAATGGTCTTTGCGGCAAAGGTCACTGCTGGAGAATGAAGCCACAGGCAGATATTTGGGATTGAGAATTTCAGGCCATGCTGCAGGATCCACTTTTTGGATATTGGCTTTCTCGAGCGTGGGTTATAACATTGAATAGCACATCCAGCTCACCCTATCTCCAATTGGCTTACAAGAAAGAGGAATGGCACCGGAAAGCATTGAAGGAGTTTAGCCTGGTGAAGCTCTTCTCTGAAGATCAGTTTTAGGCAAGAGATAATGGCGTAGAGTTCATAGAGGTGAGATGGCAATAGCAGCAAAAGCCAGAGCTGAAACCAGAATTGAAGAGACTAAAAGCTTCCTTTAACGGAGAGTTTTCTAGCTTTGTTCTTTTCTTCTTCACTATAATTTAGCTTAGGTAGAAGGATGAGGGAAACTAGCTGCTGTGACATTATTCACTGATATGTTACCTTTAAATAGGCTTCTATATGTCATGCATTGTAGAAAAATATATCCTACTAATTTCTTCCGAGTAGTCAGCTTTTTGTGGCAATTCCTTTCAGAAGGATTTCTAGCAACCATCTCAAACAATGGAAAATTCTTTCCATTGGAAATTCTTACTGATGCCTTCCCAACAGGACTAAAGGTGTCTAACCTGCTGCATTCTTGTGAAAACAATAAAATTTGCAGTACACAGCAGTACAAGAAACATCTGAAACACATAGCAGCACAAAAAGCATTCTTCGTCGTCCCAAAATTAATAACAGATCTCAAGTATTTTCAGGACATTGGTAAAGCAACAACCAACTTGTATATAATAGCCAAACTAACACGAAACAAATGGAAAAACACGGTAAAGAAGTCAACATTCATTTTTATGCAGTATGCAGTAAACAAACTCCAACTGCAGAGAGATAAATGTTTCGTATTTTCCTTGAACTGTTTCTGTAATACAGAGCACCAGCCATGTTATTTGGGGGGAAAAAAACGTAACTCTTAACGCTTAAAGTTTGCAATTCCTGAATCTACAACACTGACATAAACGCCTTCAAATCTCCTTAAAAACTGTGCTTCAAAACACAACAAAGGGAGATGCAAATTCTACAAAACTGAAAGTGCTGGTGCAACCATGAATCATGACAAATTTTGGAATTTGACTTTGTTAAGACGTACTTGATTTTGGTTTGGGCTTCCAAAAAAAAAACTCAATTTAAGCAGCCACTGGTTGCTTTTGAGCAAATGCAATACCCTTTTCAATGCTGGCCTTCAGTTCAGGCTTGAGAGCTTCAAGTGCATTTTGCTCGTACTCAGTCAACCCTTGGAGGTCTGACGGAATGAGAGCTTCAACCCCTTTCCTTCCAAGTTTTACCCTTGATGCAAAGAATGGAAGATCAGTAAGATCCGACTGCACGAAAGAGCACTCATACACATCGCCATCACCATCCAGTGCACGAAGAGAAGACTCAACAAACCTAGCTGCTGCATAGGCCATTGAAAGGGTGGCAGAACCAGCACCTGCCTTTGCCTCCACAACTTCGGTCCCAGCATTCTGGATCCTCACAGTAAGTTCTTGTACTTCCTCATCAGTGAAACTAACAGAGGGTTTTGTCTTAGACAGAAGGGGAAGAATGGTAATCCCAGCATGCCCTCCTACAACTGGGACATCCACATCAATGAGCTTGAGATTCTTCTTCTGAGCAACAAAAGTGTTTGCCCTCACAACATCTAGCGTAGTAACACCAAAGAGCTTCTTAGGATCATAAACACCCTTTTGCTTCAGGACTTCAGCTGCAATTGGCACTGTAGAGTTGACTGGATTGCTGATAATGTGAACGAAAGCATCGGGGCAGTTATCAGCAACAGCCTCTACCAAGGTCTTGACGATGTTGGCATTAATGTTGAAGAGATCATCACGGGTCATACCAGGCTTTCTTGGAACTCCAGCAGGTATGACAACAACATTTACACCTTTTAGACAATTGGCCAATTCAGAGGCGCCAGCGAAAGCCAGAACTTGTGAGGGAGTATTGCAGTGACTTAGGTCAGCAGCAACTCCATTGACATTAGCTATATCATACAGATGCAATGCTGAAACCAGTGGAGACATCTTGACTAGTAGCGCAAGGGGCTGACCTATACCTCCAGCAGCTCCAAGAACAGCCACTTTATAAGATGCTCGAGGGCTCAGGCAATATTTCGACCTTTGGCTCGAATTTTGGGCTTTTGGTGCAAAAGATCCTCGAAAAGCTGCATTACTAATGTCTTTGCCTAAGAAGGATGAATCAGTTTCACAGTTCAGAGACGTTGCAGCCTTGAGACCACTGAAGCCTGGGAGTGAGCTCTGGGAGTCTTTGAACCTCAGAGCTAAGGGTTTTGGCTGTGGAAGTTGACAAGCTTTAGCCCCAAAGGAGATGGTTGATCCAATTGAAACGGTAGCTGCTGATGTTGCTGCCATCTCGTAAAATCTGTAAAACAAAACAACATGTCAACTGCTGTCATAGCACAACGAAACACCATGTGTAAGCGGCAAGCAATGAGACAAAACAGCAAAACCAAAGATAAACAGATGATTCAGTTGAACCCAACAGAATTTTTGGTCAGAACGAGAACCTGAAATTTATCAACCGGTGGGTGCTTCCAAGTTCCAATATTTAACTTTTTTTAAAACAAATTTATTTTCAGTCAGACAATTCAAAAACCTTAACCCCAAAAAAAAAAAAAAAAACATTTTAACAAGCAAAACCCAAAAATGAAAGTAAAAACAAATTTATGCGCAATCCACCAACCCTAAACTGTTATTGACAGATAGTTTAGTTCCTCGAACGAAGAACAACGATAACGTTAACCACCGGTTGAGCACATCATGTTTGGAGAAAAAGAGGGAAAAAAAAAAAAAAAAAAAAACAACATATCATCAAGACAATCAAAGAAAGCAAGAAAATAAAATAAAAATATAAAAAAAGGACATTTGGAAATCAAATTTTAGGAGAGAAACAGAAAACAGATCCACAAATATTAGACCTATGTAAAGCCTTAAACAGACAGAAAGAAAGAACATTGAGATTGAGAAAGAAACAAACCTTCTTGTTGAAAGACCAAGAAAGAGATCCAGTGCTTTGTCTTGGATTTGTGTTAGGGAGACACAACAGAAGTGAAGCGGAGAGTTGCTTTTATAAGACTCTTTTTTTTTTTTTTTTTTTTTTTGGGTATAATTATTTTTTAAAATTTTTTTTTTTTTTTTTTTTGCCCTTTTTCTTATGTTTTGTTTTTTTAAGTTTTGAAATATTGGCTAAATAGACAATTATTCCAAAAATTAGAACATTTTAACAATCATCTTTTATAAGATTATACTAAAACATTAAAGTCCCTCCTGAGGTATGTTTTTATTAAATTTTAAATTTTTAATATTATAAGTGAAGTTCACTTAAAATTAATCTAAATATTAAGTCCATTTATGTTAGTTCTATTGTTTTGTTTGATATATTATTTTTATTTTTATTTTTTATAGTGGAGATGATACTTACTAGTAAGGAGAGAATATATGAAAAAAATTATTCAATTCTAAAAAACATTACATTTTTTATTACTTTAATTAATGTGAACCATCCGTTCATTTTCTTTTATTTTTATAAGAAAAAAGGGCATCGAGCGGGGCCGGCCCAAGTCCCACTCTCCAACTGTCCTGATTTTTTGAAAAATTTTGATGTGAAAAATAACGCAGTAGATTGGATTTTTTTTAAAAAAATTTTAAAACAAGTAATTTATTTCATTGTGCGTACAGAATACACCGCCGCAGCCTTATTGGCAAAGAAAAAACGAGGCCAACAAAGAATCTTCCCACAAATTGCTCCTCTGTTCCTTCACCTAATCCCGGCCGCCGTTCTCTCTCTTTCGCTTTCTACTTTGAGTTCAGTGGCAGTGATTTGTCTTTTTCCTGAAATTTTCCTTTTTCCAAATAATCGTTAATTGGTATAATCATAGTTTTAAAAACCGGACCGGACCGGCCGGTCGGACCGGAAAACCGGTGAACCGGAGGTCGGACCGGTCCGATTCTCTGATAAAACTAGAATAGGAAATGAACCGCCCGAAAACCGGTGAACCGGCCGGTCGGACCGGAAAACCGGTGAACCGGCCGGTCGGACCGGTGAACCGGCAACTATGTTATCTTGATCAAAACGACGTCGCTTTATTTATTTTTTTGGATTAAAAATGAGAATAAATAATACTTATTTATATTAATGAAAAATGTAATATTTTTAAATTATATATTGACTCTATAATATTTATTTTTAGATATGAATATTCGATTAATAGTTCTATAATATTTTATTTTTGATATTTATACTTTATTAATTTATTTAATTAGAAAATTATCATAAATATTTTGTATTTTAATTTTATTTTAAATTTAAGTAGACTCATATTCTATTTTTTATAATTATACTCATTGTTTGTTATTAAAAAATAAAAAATTATAAGTATTAATTATTATTTTATCAAATCAGAATTGACCCGCCGGTTCAACCACCGGTTTTCCGGTTGGACCGCTAAACCACTAACTCAGTCTTCTTACCGGTTCAATAACCGGTCCGGTTTTTAAAACTATGGGTATAATAGGTCATCTATCTCTATATAATTCAACATTTTTTTTTTAGATACTATATAATTCAACATTAATACGTTGAAAAAAAACATTAATACGTTGAATTTTGTTAAAATACCATTTTTGTCCCTTTTGTTTCATATCTTTTTTTTTTTTTTTTTGGTGAAAGCGGGAAAGGACCCTTTTCTTTTGATGATTAAAAGATTAAAAACTAAAAAAAAAATAAAAAAAGAATGCGACTGTGGAATTAAAAAGAAAAATCTTGTGGGACTTGCAACAACTAAGGGTGTTTTTGTTTCTTGTAAAATATTTTATAGAAAAAAATTTTATAAGTTTTCTGACTTTTGTTTCATAGAAAATATTTTATATAAACAAAATTTAGGAAAAATTTTTAGATTTTTAGGTAAAATAACTTCTTCTTTTGTAGAGTTGAAGTTATTTTCAGGAAAAATACAAACTGTACTATAAATAAGTAATAAAAAAAAATTATTATTTTCACTACAAATATTTTCTCCTGTAAATATTTTATAAATGTAAGTTATTTTACAGTAAACAAACGGATTCTAAGTTAAAAAATCCTATGGTAATTTAAAAAAAGAAATTGTTGCCTTTATAATCTTTAGATAACTTCGTATTTCCTTTTACTTGAAAAAATTTGACATCAGTTATTATCTTATTTAGTTGTTTTAAAAAAATTATAAATTCATTTTTATATAAATCGAAGTTACTCTGTAGAAGGTAGATAATATCCCACATTATAAAGTTCCACTCTTGTTTTTTATTTTTCATTTTGAGCAAAATTTCTTTTTTTGGATTTGGATGGACTGTCTTGTGTTTTCAAAAGGTTGTCATATGTACGTGTTCCTCCAACTATACATATTAATTAAGTTGATTTTTTTTTTCTTCACTGGAAAGTCAATTAATTAGTGTTGATCTTTGAGTATGTTCAAAAGACGTAATATGTTATCTAAAAACTAGCACTGTTTGATTCTTTGGATAACGATGATAAAAGTCCACTATAGCTTACCAAAAATCGAGATTAAAAAAAAAAACGATAACGCTCTATTAGAAGACAACATAATAATATAATAGAAACCATTATAGGGCCACACATCGATAGTTAAATTTCAGCCAAACGTCTCCCTAGAGTGTTTCAATACTCCTTTTTTTTTTTTTTTTTTTTATAGCAAAAAGTGTTCAATACTTCAATTTTGATAGATTTCGGCATTTCGTGATGACGCGGTGAGACACTTGCAAAATATTATATGTGTGAACAATAGATGTAACAAATATTATTTATATATCAAATTTATTCCATCAGAATTTTAGCCGAAGCCAAAAGACAGTCAACGTGAATCTGGTGCTAATTCTTTACCATAACTAGCTTCCGAAGTATTTGAAGGGACTCCACAGTACACGAAATAATTTCCACACCGTAGAGTCCGGAAAATAATTGATATACACAATTTTATTAGTGTTCTGACAAAAACATTTTCTATCATGGCATTATCACCTCCATGTCATAATTGGGCAAACTTAAAATTATAATAAAACTCGCCTTAATTTTTTTTAATTTATCTTTATTTTGTTACATTAATACAAATAGTGAATCTTAATATAAATTATAGTGACCTTTGGGTGAAGTTAACCTTTTGTTAAGAATAAAAAATAAGACCATCTACACATAACTATCTTCAAATTGCATATTAAAAGAATTTTGCATCCTGAGACCCCTTTTTTTTTATTTTTGAAATCGTTAGTTTGTCAACTTTAGAATTTAAAAATTGGATTGCCTTTCCTAAGAAATTTTATATTTTTAAAATTTTTTGTGGAAAGAAACTTGTCATTTGTCACTTATTGATAGTTTCGCTATTAATTTATATTAGCTTTGAATATAAATTATTAGTTATGTTACCATAATTTAAAGTACCCACTAATTTAAAGTTCATGTGTTAGTTAATGTTATTTTTTTTTTCAAGTAAATAAAATTTATTTATAATTTAATATTATATAATTTATTTTAAATTATTTATTTTATATTATAAAATTATGAGTAAATTATACTCACTACAAAAAAGTGAATCAAATTAGTAGAGTTTGATCCCAAGGAAAACGCACAAAGACAGAATGCCACTCTGGGCTCTCCTCCAACAGCAAATGACAACCTCAGGGAGAGCTACTCAACTTCTCTCAAGTATCACTCTCTTTCTGACCTCCATCGGCAGCAATTGACCTGCATTGGAGTGGCCGTGCCGTAACAATTCCGGCAACCCCTTCAGACATCTTCCTCTTCTTTGCAGAAAATACAAGTTTAGGATATAACATTATATATTTCCACTAGCATAATGGAAAGAGAACAAAGATGTTAATCTCGCATACATAGAATCCCACAGAGGCTAATTAAAAATTGGATGTCTATCAAGAAGAGGGGGGGGGGGGGGGGGAAGAATCCATGATTAATTGATCATACACTAAGTTTTTCCATCTCCTTTCTAAGTGCATTTGCCCTGACCAAGCTCCCAATTGTGTTCACAGCCAACTTCAAATCCTCCAGAGGATTCCCAGGCACCACTGTCTTGTACAAGTAGCTGTCAAAGGTCATTTTCTGCACATACTCATCCGCGCACATCTCAACGAATGCCTCCCTTGCGGGGTTCGATCGATAGAATACTTTCTGCAACACATCCAAAACCTTGTATGTAGGCCAATACTTCTTGTCCCATTTCTCCAAGTAACTCCTCAAGTCACTCTCGTCCACCATCCTCTTCCCGTTCTCTGATCCTTCAACTATTGCCTCCGCGCACATTCTGCCGCTCTTTGCTGCAAAATAGATGCCTTCACCTGAGCATTTTGTCACGTACCCGGCTGCATCCCCTACTAATGCTACTCTCCCTAATAATCTGCGAGGGCGGGGGTGTTCCGGGATGGGATGTGCTTCCACTCGAATGATTTTACCACCAAGGATCTTGTCCTTCGCTCTGTTTCTTGTGGCTAGTTGGAACTTCTTGATGTCGCCTTTATGAGTCACGGTGCCAGTACCAACAGCAACATGATCACATTTAGGGAAGACCCACCCGTAGAAATCGGGAGAGACATCATCCCCAACATACATCTCAGCAAGGTTCTCATAGTATACCATTTTGTCAGCTGGGATTTTGATTCTCTCCTGTAAATACAACAGCAAGATTCTTGGAATTTCAGAATCCACCGAGAACTGATTAATTGCTCAATTGACCTCCATTTGTACAATCAGTAAAAATTTCCAAGCAATAATACTCAGGAAAAACGCAAATCTAAAGTCAATTATCAAAGAAGCATCAGGTTTATTTCCATAAATCGTCAGCAAGACTAGCATTTCTTTCAAGCAGCACAACTTCAGAGAGCATCCACAATATATCTTTTACGATCTAAAGGTCCATATTCACCGCACTACAAACTCACCGCGTGTCATACTAAGCTTTGCTATAAAGGGTTTTTTTTGTTCCCATAATTCACATTTATTGACCCGTCAAAACCATAAAAATTCAAGCAAGAATATCAATCCCAATGCAATTACCACAAAAAAGGCATTACCTGAAAGGCAATGGCGTAGTCGTAATCGCCGGCACCGATGGACTTAGCAACACGGGAATTGGCCCCATCAGCGCCGATCACCGCATCGACCTCCATCGTCTTCTTCACTCCGGTCCCGCCTTTCTTGCCGTCGTACTCAGTGTAATGCAACACATAGGGAGCAGTGCTCTGATCGCTACCCTTCGGAATGTCCATTTTCAAGAACAGCCCGTTTATAACTTTTGCACCATTCTCCGCCGCCCTGTCTCTCAAGTACGCGTCAAGAACCTCCCGCCTCACCATCCCAATGTACTCGTGGGGCTTTAGAGTCTGCCCGATATCCACCGCGATGTTCGACGGAGATACCATCTTCATCTTAGTGACTCGGCGGTCTATGATGTCCAATGGCAGGTCGAACTCTCCCACCATGCACAAAGGAATGGCGCCGCCGCATGGCTTGCAATTGTCCAGCTTCCGCTCGATCAGGTACGTCTCCACGCCGCCTTTCGCCAGGGCTTCTGCCGCGGAACCTCCGGCGGGGCCGCCCCCTATGACCGCCACTCGGAGGTTGCGGTTCTGCAGCCTCGGGCTGGATTTGCTGGCGGTTATTTGGAGGCGACGGTGAGGGAGAACAGAAAAGTGGGGTCCCTGGAAGTGGAGCTTGGGCGGGTCTGCGGCGGAGGAATGGCGGAGTCCGGTGAAGGACTTGAAGGCGACGGAGGATGACATTGTCCTTGATTCTAGACCGTAGAGTGAGAGGGAGTGAAGTGGGAGGGTTCTGATTGGTCTCAGGAATCTTGTGTAATAATTATTTGTACTGGTTCTCTGGTGGATATGGTTTGGGATATCAATATGTAATGGCCGTTGGATCCACGGAACGAGGGGTCGAGATTGGATTTGGATAAAAGAGAGGGATTGTTGGGGATGTGGGGGCATTTTTGTACTTTCAGATTTTTTCATTATTTCCAACAGCCCGTTCTACTGGATGTAATGATTTTTTGTTCTCTTAATTCAAACCATTTTTGCATGATTTAATCAGGAAAGATTTTAGATTAGAGTACTAATAAAAGTTCTAATCATCATAATTTGTTTCCTAATTACTTGCTCCATCCTTTCTGAATTTATTGTCTCCACCATAAAATACGGGAAAAAGATATAATTGTCCCATTGTTTTGTTTTTATTTTTAGTTAAAAACAAATGGCTTAGCTTATGCCACGTTGAGGGACTTCTTTTCTTCCACGTGACACCTTTTGTCCTAAAGAAAGTAAGAAACTCGAACAAACCGACCAAAACGTAACTCTTATATTTTCACAAAAATCATATCATTTTTTTAGTATTAAAACTAATTTATTTACCACATGAAGTCGTATGGATGATAATATATTTTACATATTTAATATAAATTTAAATATTTACTTCAGCACTCTGCCTTTTATATTTGAATATATGATTCCCTCGCCTAATTAACTTAAAGGTTTGGTGGGTTAAATTTCATAATTTAGATTCGACAATCACTTGTTATAATAGAGTGACACTTAAGTGGTAGATTTTTTCTATATGAGAGATTGAATAATGATATTTCGATCTATAGATATAATAACTAATATATTTATAAATATTTTTTTATGAAATTTTTTTATTAAAATAAAAATTTAAATTCTTAATTAATAAGTATCTATGACCCCACAACCATTTTTCTGATGAGATATTCTTCTAATTAAAAAAAAAAAAAAAGACATAAGAAATTACGAGCGGCACTCTTTTTCAAGAAAAATGCAACAAGTTATAAGGACAAATCTCCACCCTATCGTGATGGCCACATATTTAATGCTGCTACCTAAGTTGACATGACTTTCAACCAAACATGCACCACATAAAATTAAAGTGGTTAATCACTTTGGCTGTCTTAACGAAAAAATTATGTAAATATATAATAATAATTATAAAATTAATATGTAAAATTTAAATCGTCAAATAATAAAAATATATTTAATTTTAAAAAAAGGAAATAGGGTAACTATCTTATTAACTTTATATTTTTTATATACCGTAAATTATATATCAACATAATCATATTTTTCTAAATGCTTTTTCCTTTTTTTTATCATAAAGGGAAAGTCATATCATTATTAACAAGTTTAAAATATACACCAAGATAATCTCAAGAGTTTAGACCGATTACAAGAAAAAGAAAACAAGCATCTTAATATCAACACACCAACCCCACAACAGCCTAGCCTGCAAGCCAGATTAACCCCAACTCAAGCCCAAAGCTCGAGAATGACAGTAGTCCACAGGAGGGAGAGGCCCAAAGGCCTGAAGAAAGGATCTGGGAAGAAAAAGCAACCCGACTCACCACCGCAATGACAGCGGTGAAAGCTGGCTCATTGGGGACGGCGAATGCCCTATCAGGCCATTGATGGCAGCAATGAAGTTGCCAAGACGCCAAAGCGCACAAAGAAACCATTGTTGCAAAACAGAGCTAGACCACAAGCGAGGGAGGATTGCACCAAAAACAGCAGCTTGAACGCAACGAAGACAAGGGCGGGATACCATCGGACCACGAGCTCCCAACTGTAGAAGGGCGGCTAATGACAAAACCCCTCCTCTCTCCCCTCCCTGCCCGACAGGAAGAAGACCACAGCACGGTAGGGGAACATATCAGCAGACCGTCAATAGGACCAAATCCCAACAAACGAGCAAACCCTCCATAGCTAAACCCCACGAACAGCAAACACCAGGAGCACTGGAAGACCACCAGAATAAGGCTCATAGAGGAGCATGAAGCCCACATGGGGCACTAGTGCCACAAAGGACTCGGGAAGCCAACTGAAACCCTTGCAGTGCACGGTAGTAAGTAACCGACGCACGATAACGGCAAATAGTGACACTTTTTTTTCTTTTCTAAATGCTCTAACTCAATGCTCTTACACGTGTTTATTATTATATTGTTTTATTGATTTTTTCCCATATAAGATGTGAATAATAAAACTCAAAGGCATAATTGTTGATTGCTCAATCCATCCATCCAACCTAGTAAAATCAACTTAATTCTAATTAAATTTAGCAAATTGTGGGGAAAATAAATTAACTGTGGATTGTAATTTGGAAAAAATGTGATTTATTTTTTTGTAAAATGCAATTTTTTTGGTCTTTTTAGAGTTATTAGAGTAGTGGTAGGAGATGAAAAATTATGGGAATAAAATTCGGAACTCGAATTTCAAACTTTGCAGTTGTCAACCATTGCCCTCAACTTTTGAGCTATGCCTAATCCACGATTTTTTTTTTAATAGTAGAAAAAGTTCATTACTTTAAAAGAACATAAACAATACATAGAAAGGGCTCAAAACCAAAACTACACCAACAATCTAAAATAAACATAAAGCATCCTAAAGGCCCAACAGAGTAAGTATAGAGCAAGGACACAATTAGACTAGGACAAGCCTAGGCACTAAGCCTAGACTAAAATAACCCAAAGGCCAAAGGGCACAACCACCTAAGAACTGGACTCCACAACCCCCTTTTGTCAGAAGAGCCAGCACCGACAATCGGTGTGAGTTCTATAGCCAAAATGGAAATCGACACTAACAGGCTATACCCAATAAGGAAGCGCCACCCAAAACTGCCACCGATCCCACAAAAAACAACTGGAATCAAAGAGCAAAACCCAGCGGGCCCGACCCAAATACCAAAAGTAATAGCCTTGCCCACCCCCTGTTGACTGCTGATGCGAGCTAGGGAGGCAGGGGAAAGAACACACCCCCAAAGGCCAACTAGTAGTCAAACCAGATCGAAACACTAGAGGAACAAAGAAGCAAAAACAATAACCACTACCACAAAATTGACCAAAACACCAACAACCACCACCAGAACAACCACCACAGGTAGTTGAAACTCCAAACAGAGCACAAACCAAACACTTTTCTCTTGGCGCATGATAGCAAAGTTACGATGCACGATAGAGAAGATTGGACAAAGCAGAAAAGGTGTGATGTATGTGTTTCACAGTTGGAGCTTTTGAATCAAAATTATTTACATATTATAATTTTTTCATTTGAAGAAGGTTGCCTAAAACAACAAAAGCTTTTGAGGCCTTGGAGTTAGATATTCTTACTAAACAAATACAATAGAAGTATTTTTTTAATCACAAACAAACATAAAAAATATTTGATAGATTGACTAAAAAGTAAGATTGAAATAAAAGGAAGGAAGAAGGAGAAAGAAATCTTTTAACAACAAAAAAAAAGAAATAATAAAAATAATAATAATTTTTTAGTCTCAAAGATCATCAAAATTCACAAAGAAAAAGAGATTTTAAAAGAAATGGGATCAAAGTCAAACTTAAAAATAATAATTTTCTTCATGATATAATACTAATAAACCAATAACTTTAATACTCTGTTTCGAAAGTGGTAGGAAATGATAGGAAATAAAGAGAATAGAAAATAGTACAGTAATAATGATATTATAATTGATAAAAAGTAATGATTAAAAAGTTGTGAGAAAGAAAATAAATAGTAATTTGTGAGAGAAAAAGAAAAAATTAGTTGTTTGAATTAATAAAAAATGGATATGAAAGAATATCAATAGAAAGTAATTTTCTATGATTTTATTTTCTTATGCTTCCCAAACAGAGCATAAAGATCAAATTTATAATAATTGTTTATTTTATATATAATAATAATAATAATAATAATAACAATACCACCTTTATAAAAAAAAAAAAAAACCCCAACAACTACAGCGTAACAAGCCCGCCTCGAGAATTCAAATTTTTAGAGGGTTTAGGTATGACATTCTGGGCCTCCGAACTCAGAAATTGCAACATTCAAACACCGAAATCTCCGCCTTGCTCCGCCGTAACACATTCAATAGTCAATTCCATCAATTACATAGCAAGCCATAAAAACAACCCTTCTTCAAAAATTTAAGCAAACTCCAACCCAAAAACCCCAAACAGAAGCAGAATCACATATATAATGATTATACATAATTGCATATAACAGAGAGAGAGAGAGAGAGAGGTGAGGAGGTAGAAGATGCCATCAGAAGAAGGCTCCTGCTCTCAGTCATATGCACAACAAGGTAGCCCTTTCCACTTTCAGATTTTTTTTCCCCCTTCAATTTTTATCATTTCCCCAAATTTTCCTGACAGACATTCCGTGAACTCGCTTGTTTTTAGTATTCTTTGTTTGGGTTTCGAACCTGATTGATTTCGTTGTGGTAAATCCAAACAACGTGGTTTCTTTTTACTTCATTTTCTGAAAATTTTGTGGAGATATATGTTTTGGGGTTTATTTTCCGTAGAATTTGCAGACCAAACGGTTTAGATCATGTTGCTGCGGCTACTTAGATCCTCTTTTGTTTCTCTCTAATTTGGAATTTGGGTTTTCTTTTTCTTCCTTTTTTAAATTCTGGGTTTTGGTCGTTTGATCTGCTTCAATGGGGAACTGGCTGCTCTGCTAAATGTTTATCATTTTGGGTCTCAAGTTATCCTTTTTTTTTTTTTTCATTTAAATTTTTGTTTTCATGAATATTTTTGCAGCTGAGCGCCAAAGTTCTGCAATTAGAGCTATACGTGATGTGGAGATTGAACATTTGAGAACTGGGCTGCGTTTACTTCGTTCTTATTTTAACGAAGAACAGCTGCAAACACCTGCTTTGCAGTTCTTCAAAGAAAACCTTCCGAATTTGGCTATCGTTAAAAATGGTGATGATGGAGAGTTTGAAGTGGAATGGAATGATAAATATGATAATTTATCCATGAACCAAGATGCCGATGGAAGAGATTTACATGCCTCTCTTCTCCATCAATTGTCAATGGCTTATCCTCAGTACTCTACGTTTCCTTCTATTGGTGGATTTGACTCAACAACTGATGCAAGTAATGTCAAACCCTTCTGTTCCTTTTGTGAAAGGAGAACCTTTTTTTTTTTTAATTTCTTTCGGCACCTCACATTGGTTGTATCTAATACGAGTTACTTGCTTCGTGGCAGTGAGAAGAAGCCTCTTTGGTGGTGATAATATGCAGATAAGAGACTTTGTATGTGTCAGTGTTTATGCTTTTTTGAATTTTAAAATGGAAAAGTAGAGGATGTTCTTACTCGTGTTTCTTTTGAGCCATTGCTTCACTGTCGATATGTAATTAAGGAATGTTTGGGATTGTCTTTTTTGCTATTTTTGTTTTTTTTCTTTCTGTGGAAGGAAATTTATTTATTTATTTTTTTAAAAAATCTTCCTATCTGTCCAAACATAGTATGGTTTTTTTAGACGTTTTTGGCTCAATTATTTGTTTAGCACTTAATCCATTTAACTCCTAGAAGTGTGATTAATGGGACCTGAAACTCCCTTTGTTATTTGTGATTAAACCAAAATACCATTCTTTATCATGCAACATATTTGACGTCTATGTTTCACAGGTTTTGGAGGGGCCATCTGATTCGCAGATGCTTGGGATGCAAGATGGTCTTCAGACTCCTGGGGTTTGTAGCTCTCCTTGATCTTACCTTCTCTTTCACTCTCCTATTCTTGCCCCTGCCCTTTGTGGAGTTTTGCAAGAAAGGGCTGTAGCTTTATTGAAATTAGACGCACTTCTTTCTCGGTTTTAAAAAATTACCAATGCTAGAGATCATTTTAATAGGAGCTGCCACAAGTTGAATGGATTATCTTATAGTGTGCTGAATAACTCCCACAGGATATCCTTATCTTGCAAAATGGCTCTTAGTAGCTATGAGGAATGAAACTACTATCAAGACCCTAGTTTTTCTCTCTGCTACTCAGCAGGTTAGGGGTTGGATGTGTGGTTTCCCTTTTGTGCCTATCTTACTAGTAAATTGTTTTAGGAAATGTTCCAGATTGCTTAATTACAATCATGGCTGACCTGTGAATTGATATTACGAGCTCTTTATTTACCAGTTGAAGCTAAAGAGTAAAGAAAATCATATTCTTTCCTGTTCCTGCGGGGTGATGAGACGTGATGATCTATGAGTATGTGACATGTCCTATTAAATGGTGCAGGTCAGCAATCAGAGGCTTTCTATTGGGATGACACCTAAGACTCGGAGGCTGCCTAAGCCCGGCGAAATGCTTCTTTCTGTTCGTGGTTCACCTCTTGGCATCTACAAGGATGATAACATGGAAGCCATACATGGTATGTTTTACGAGAAAGAGTTATATGCTCTGTCAACATATTTCTTGTGTTTTCCAGCTGACACATGAATGCAATGCATTCCATTTTGTTTAGAAAGTGTTTTTTTTCCCCCCTTTCTTGGCCCTCCCCATATAATATCAGCCTATTAATTTGTTTTAACTTGTAAATTGTTGTTTGCAGAGTCAGAAGAGGGTTGATTGGCTTCAAGTCAGTCATTTGGACACAATTTAATAAGAATGGTTGCTAACTGAAGGCTGGTTTGAATGTTTCTTGTTGATAGTAGAATCGGCAACCACAACCCAACAAAGTCCCAATATGCTGTTAATGCTATGCCTACCTTTAATTTTAAAATAGTGACATACTGACATTAAAAGCCTTTGTCAATCTTGTCTTTTTTTTTTTTTTTTGGTGTAATGAGATAATAATGGTCTTTTGGCCGTCTGAGAACTTACTGAAAAAGTTGTGATGCCCTCTATGATCGCAGGAGACTTGTTATTTTTTCTTCAAGGGTAGGCATCCGCAAGTGTATTAACTTAAAAATAGGTAAGCCTTTGAATGCTTGTGGAAAATAAAGTCGGACTGAGTTCCCGGCCCCCTGGCTGTATATTCAGCGGGCATGATCAAAATTGAACATGGTAGTGAAATATTGGCGACCTTGAGCCATGCAATTTGCAATTTGTTAGGCTAACGTTAAAATGAAATAACGTCCACAATGTACACCGAACTTTATAATCTGGGAAGTGATACTTCATCAGTATACGTTGCTGGAAAGCAGTTGTCTGCAATGAGTATACTTGCCATAGTCGAGCTAGTAATTACACATCATGTAAGACAGACTATCCGGATACAGTTGATACATAAGAGTTACAAGGAAGCTAGCTGTATTTCTGCTGCACAAAATTCGTTTCTGGGTGCTATTCAATGGTCTCGAATTCCAAAGACACTAATTTGACAGTCTTAAGAGCAAAAAGATCGGTTCTAGTATTTCGTTAGACCAAAAGTCGCGGTGATCTACTATTTTACTGACAGAGGTAGCTGGTTCTCTGTCATTAAGTAGCCATTTCTGTTGGATGAAGCCGCAGTGTCATGTAGAAGTTGGAAGAAGAATTCCTGTGTTTGCTAATGGATAGCTGCAAGAATGGGCTTGACTGACTTGATATCCAGCATGAAATTTATGATTT
Organism: Carallia pectinifolia; assembly: GCA_037832335.1. Classification (NCBI taxonomy): domain Eukaryota; kingdom Viridiplantae; phylum Streptophyta; class Magnoliopsida; order Malpighiales; family Rhizophoraceae; genus Carallia; species Carallia pectinifolia. The sequence continues at coordinate 20,573,667 of CM075448.1, read as the reverse complement.
CTCGCTAAATTGGACAAAGATCAGAAAAACACAAACATTATTCATAGAACCTTTTCAGTTTCTGTGGACTCCTTGAACCAGAGTCGAACATGGCAGAATACACAGCTCACACAGGAAACAAAAAAAAAATAACGCGTGGGCAGACTGAGAGTGAGAAAACAATATACGAGACAGAACAATCTCATTCTGACTAATGAGGTGCTAAACTAGCCCAATGCTCCTTTAATATACAATCTCTTCAACAAATTGAATTTCTATTAGCAGCAAAACAATGACTAAAACTACACAAAAGGAAAAATAACCCAGTCTAGTTAAGTCTTTTCACTATTACATGGACTATTTGTCACACTGTTGGGAATGGCAGAATTTGAACTTACAGGCAAACTCTTATAAGCTTCCAAAGCATCTACAAAGAACCTCTTATTGGGGACAATGCCATCTTTGTCCATACGCTTCAGCAATCTTTCCACAAGTTCCTTCACGTTAGATTTTGTGTAGGCCTTGTACAGAAGTTTATATGAGGATGAATCGGCCAGCACCCCTGCATTACGTGCATCTTCAAGAAGCAAATATGCTTCCAAGTGCAAACCATTCCTACAGTAGACATCAAGCATAGCATTTAAGGTCGAGACCTTTACCTCCTTTCTAGATTCAATCATATCATCAAATACTTTCCTTGCCTTAGCAACACAGTCACAAAACCCATACATCATGATAAGACTCTCATATGTGATGAAGCTTGGTGTGTATCCCATAGCCATCATTTTCTCGAAAACACCTTCAGCTTTCTCCTTTAGCCGCGCCTTCCCATAATTTATTATCATAGAATTAAATGTAGGCAAGGTTGGTTTTTCCTTGGAGCGCAATAAATTCTTAAAAACTAGTTCCATCTTTTCAAATTCTTGCTTCTTACCATAAGAATCAATAAGCACATTGAAAGTAACAATATCAAGCTTACACTTATTACTCTTCATACGAGAAAGCATTGACTCCATTTCTCTAATCATGCCATTTTTCCCATATCCATCCATCACACCATTATAGGTAAAGATATCAGGGGAAATACTGCTCTCGTCAAGATCATTAAACAAAGCATTCACTTGATTTACATCTCGAGCTTGAGCAAAGGCTCTTAAAAGGATATTGTATGTCACAACATTTGGCCGACATCGTTCTATGGTTTTCATCTTCTCAAAGTATCCGAGAACTTTGGCCAAAGCCTTTGCCTTATCCTTGGAGTGGAGATGCGCTGAGATAAGAGCATTGTACACTGAAGTGTCAGGTCGGCATCCACTGTTGCGCATCTCAGAAAAGAGCCACATTGCCATCCGAATTTGACCTTTCTTCCCCATAACTGATATCAACTTTGAATAAACACCATTATCAGCTATATACCAGCGTTGTTTCTGCATCCATCTGAACACCTGTATGCATAATTTGTGAGTAAAAATATATTCACTTTGCTAAGAAGGTCCTACAAAGATAGAGGGTTCTAATTTCCAAATCGTATAGCAATTCACAAGCTGCATCACTTTTTAACTACATGAAATTGAAAAGAAAAGAATCTGCCACTAGCATGTGGAATTTTACCCTGTCAACTAATAAGTTCTAATCCCGATGATTAATAAGAATGAGATTCCATACAACACACAAATTTCATAAGAGTGAAGAGACCATTGACCACGGTCCAACTCTTTTAAAAAAAAAAAAAAGAAAAAAAGAAAGAATAACATAATGGCTTCAGGGTTTGCTTGCTGCAATGTTGATTGTAATTCATAATAACAAACACAAACTGTAAATTTGATGACGTAATTCAACTTATTTAAACGAATTGGATGTCCCATCAGAAACTCCAATGTCAATTAGAAACTTCAATCTTAGTTACAGCTTCATGATGGCACAGACTAGCATTGCAGAGTTCAAAGAAGCAAAGACTGAAACCATGAATCTGACTTGAAGCAGATCAAACCAAACCAAGCCCTTACTGAAACAACTATTTTTTGGTAAATTGGATTGACCGAGACTCGAACTCAAATACTTCAGTCCTGGAATGACTCCAGTACCAATTGAGCTACAGTTCATTACCATATTGATACACCTATAAAGAAAAGAATTTGGCACAAAATCACACAAAAATTCAAAGACCCAGAAGCTAAAAACGCCCAAAGAATCCATCTTTAGGGTCTCCCAAAAAAAAAAAAAACAAGCAAAGGCAAAAAGGCAAACCTCAAGGCATTGAAGCCACTTGTCGCGCTTGCCAAGCTCTTCAAACAGCATAAAACAATGCTCAGTCCTAACAACCCTCACGTACTTGTTCAGCGTCCTGACCAGAGGTTCTTTTCCACTGCAGCCCTTCATCAGGACCCGAACCAGCTCTTGGGCCTCAGAATTGTGGCCGTCTTCTGCGCCTGCAGCAGCGCCGCCTTTCCTCCTCTTGGGTCGGGTCGAGACGCAGGAAACTTGGGTCCGGATACGTTTCTGGGGTGGTTTCCATAGGAGGATAGGTTCGTAAATTTGCGAGAATTGTTGGGTCAGAGAAGAAGAATGGAAAGATGCGAGCTGCAGAGCTTCTAATGGTGGCATGGCATCGCCTTAAATCTAAAACCCCAAAAACCCAATGTAAAATGAAACGAACGAACCTTAAAGATGACAATTTTATATAAATAAATAAATAAGAAAAAGAGGAAAATGACAAATCCAAGCAGATGAACAATATTTTGAGAAAAAAAATATGTTTTCAAAAATATAAAAACTGACCGAATGGGCTTGGCGGCCCACAGAACAGACCCGCCCAGTATGAGATGGTTCGGGGCCTCCGGACAATGTATATGAATTTTTATTAGTATAATATTAACAATACCGTGATTCAACTAATTAAAAAAATTTAAATTCGTATAAAATATCACGAGTTCAAACCTAACACAAGAAAAATAATAACTATCTTCTTATTGACCCGAGACTGTGGAACATCATTCTTCTTTTTCCATTTTGTTCACCAAAAATATATATATAATATTAACACCCAATTATTTCTTTAAACGCGGTTTTTGGCTTTTTGGGTGGGCAAGAAATGAGATTCCTTCTCTGCCAATCTTCGAGGGGGACAAAAAAAAAAAAAAGGGAGGAACTGAAGATAAATCACGTAACTTCGTAACTTGTATCCAAAATGGGTTCACTTTGCCCCGAAGGAGGGAGAAAAAGGGGCATTTGATTTGGGGTCTATCCAACCCTGATTTCTTTGAAAAATAATGGCTCCAAAGTTCCAGATTTTGTGAAGGCGTGCAAGAAATTAATTAGACGGTCAGGGTAGTTGGACTCACCCTAACAATTATGAAAATCAGCATGGACTACCTCACACTCGCTGGCTCTTATAGGGAATTTGAAAACCATTACCCTCTTTCTAGCCAGTTTCTTTTTTTTTTTTTTTGATCTATCTAGCCAACACAATTTCCAAAATATATAGAGTTTAACAAAGAGCTAATTGGGCCATCAACATTTAATTTTTTGACTCGTTTGGTAACACAAAACCTGCTAACTGGCAAGCGTGTCAATTGGTGTCAATTGGAAAATTGGCAACAATACAAATTATTTAATTTCAGCTGCAACCCCCTTACAACACTCTCCCTTTCTTGTAAGATCGTTATAACTTGTAAGCATGCCAAAGTAGTTGCAGTTGGTTTGAATGAGTGACAGTTTGGTCATCAAACATGTTACTCTTTACTCTCCTACTGAGTCCAAGCTTCTTGGCCCATATGTTTTCTTGCACGAATTTGACAGTGCATGTTTAAATCCTGAACCCCAATTCACAGTTCAACTTGGAATAGAATAGAACTCTTGAAAAGGAAAGTTAACCTACTGTTTTATTGGTTTATGTCAAATTAACATGAAGGCTGGAGTTGCAGCGACTGCATTGTTTGTGATCATCCTAGGGGTTGCAATTTATGGATGCCAATGCAAGGTTGTGCAGTTCATTTTCGGCGATTCGCTGTCGGAAGTGGGCAACAACATGTACCTGAGCAAGAGTTTTGCTCAGGCGAGCCTGCCGTGGTACGGTATTGATTTTGGCAATGGATTGCCTAATGGCAGGTTCACCAATGGCCGCACTGTTGCTGATATAATAGGTAACGTTTTATATTGCCAAAAATAAATGAATTGCTTAGTGTGATCAATTTTTAAGAGCGTAATAATTTGCTCTCCTGATCATCTGTATGGGAGAAATGCAAATTTCTGGAGGTTGCAATTTTGTGAAACATGACAATTTTGTCTATTCTTATTTATGCAGGTGACAGAGCTGGTCTGCCAAGGCCACCTGCTTTTCTTGATCCATCTTTAACAGAAGATGTAATACTGGAAAATGGTGTAAACTATGCCTCTGGAGGTGGTGGCATTTTGAATGACACTGGCAGACATTTCGTAAGTTGAAATTTTGCAACCACCCTACCTCCCATAAGCATTTCCGTTGTTTTTAATTTACTTCCTGTAGGAGAAACATTGCATATGTATTAGTAGCACTGATTGAGGGTGAAAAAAAACTTCATAACATTCTGCAGATTCAGAGATTCTCTCTTGCAAAGCAAATTGAGCTATATAAAGGAACGCAAGAACTGATAGCCAACAAAATTGGCCAAGAAGCAGCACAGAAATTCTTTCAGGAAGCTAACTACGTGGTTGCTCTTGGGAGCAATGACTTCATTAACAATTATTTGATGCCGGTTTACAGTGACTCCTGGACGTACAATGATCAGAGTTTCATTGAGTATTTAATGGAAACTCTCGGGAAACAACTACAAGTTAAGATTTGTTTATTATAAATCATAGTCAAGTAATGAATCTAGTAATATTGATTTCAGCTAAGGATTCTGATCAGTGGCTGCTAATGTACAGATACTGCACGGCTTGGGGGGAAGAGAGTTGATGGTTTTCGGGTTAGGACCGATGGGCTGTATTCCTCTCCAGAGGGTCTTAAGTTCAGACGGAGAGTGCCAAGACAGAACAAATAAATTAGCTCTTGGATTTAATCAAGCTGCCGGCAAGTTAATGGACAGATTATCAGCCAAACTTCCTAATGCAAGCCTCAAATTTGGAGATGCTTATGACGTTGTTAATGACCTGATCAGCAACCCGTATAAATATGGTGCGTAAATCTGAAACAGTCTCGGTAAAGTAACTCTGTACGAAAAAAATAGTTCCTAGTGCATGGGATTCTCACACTCTAAGGTCTGAGAAAGAGTCGGATGTATGCTGTCTTACCTTTCTTTTTCACAAATAGACTGTTTCTACAAAGTAATTCTATAGAGTAATATAAATTAGAACTTTTTTTTTTTTTCATTTGTTTGCCTGTACTTCACAATTAGCTCTGTATTCTGTTTTTGCAGGATTCAAAAATTCGGACGCTCCATGCTGTTCATTTGGAAGAATAAGACCTGCTCTGACGTGCATTCCTGCATCGAGTTTGTGCAAGGATAGAAGCAAGTATGTTTTCTGGGATGAATACCATCCATCAGACAAAGCAAACGAGTTGATTGCAAATGAGCTCATCAAGAAATTTAATTTCTTAAAACATCCTTCTCCTGCACCAGCTCCATCCCCCTGAGAAGAGATAAAATATAACAAGTTTGATCCCACCCCAAAATCAGTTTTCTGATGTTTTTAAAGCATCTTCATTGAAATAACTTTTTGTGTGTAATTTTCAACAACTATTGTCAATGGACTTTAAGTAACTTTTTTTTTTGTTCTCTTTCTTTATTCTGCTTGGATAGACTAAATCTGCACATATGCTCATTGTCTGCATATTGGAAGTTGAGATTATGTGTTTCCAATCAAATTGATTGTTCTTTTTGTCCACTAGCATAAAATGGCCAAATAAGGGAACAAGTGAATACCAGTTCAATGGAAAGATAGTGGTAAGGATGTGAATGGTTACCAACTCATCAATCCACCTTCTCATCCACTGAAACATCGAACAAATGTAAAATTTCTGTGAGATATTTGCAAGGGCACTCTGTTGCTGGTTTACCTAACATGTTCATTAAAGAATGTGGGATAAAAATATAGTGGACTTTTTCATGAACTTGGTGGCACCAACCACATGAAAGCGACTTTCTCATTCCATTGTTCTTTTGTTCTCTTCCTCTGATTTAGGCTAAAGGTACATTGTAAGGGTGTCTAATATAACAGAAATGGCTTGAATTAAGGTGGTCCAATCACAGTTGCATTTTCATAATATATAAGGTAGATCTTTTCTCCTTTTTTATCAAAGGGAGGGAGGAGTTGTGGTTCAAACTTTTGAGTGCTTAACTTTTCTATTATTTTGTTTAAAGTAAATATTTAGAAGTCAAGATCTTGGGAAATTCATCTTTTTGGTTCAATTGATATGAAGTGAGGTTGATGCTTCATTCTCTCATCATCTAATCAATTAAATCTATGCTCACAAAAGGCAGGGTGGAACATTAGTTTTCTCTGGATTGTATGAAACTCTGATATTCTTCAATTGATGCAAGTAACTTGCCTCTTCATTAACCTAACATTAATGAACAACTCACTAAACAGAACTCACCATCAAGAAACCACTCAACCCAAAAGCTTATGCTGTTGGGTGAGATCTAAGAATGATCACATATTAAACTTGAACACTTACTATAATTACCTGTAGAATGGAACTTAGTGTGGTTTGATAGCAAATTGTGCACACAAGCATATTTCTTTCTGGATTATAAGGACATATAGTAATGATTTGCATCAGACTTAGCAGCATTAATTACATAGTTCTAAATTGAAGCTCTTGTATTACATGTACGCTCTTGCGTTCCCAAAAAGATGAACAAATAAAAACCTTCATGAATATCTTTGTAACTAATCAAATCATGTCTAGACTGCTCACAAATCACACCCATCAGTAATTAGTAATTAGTACTATGAAGTGCGCAGTTATTTAGAAAACTAGCAATCGGCACATCTGCCAAACTGTGGCCTTGGAGTGTGACGATTATTGGCTCCGGAACCCGGGTAGTCATTTAGCTCCACAGCCATCCTGCCACCGCCAACATTGACATGCTCCTCCAGGGCTTTCTCTTTAGCTACCTGTGAATGGTTAATAAGAAAAATAACAAAGAATATACTATTAATATCAAGTCCTTGTGACAAATATGTGAAACAAAGGACTGAAAGTTTTGAGTATAGCTGTGAAATTTGTTAGTAGATAGTAACCTGCAGAGGGCTGTGCTCTAAAACTGAAAGAACTTGATCAGGTCCTTGCCTATGCCTTAGCCTTTCAAGTCCTGAATACAACAAGAAGAACTGAAAAGTTTCAGCAGAAGTAGAGATAAAAGAAGAAGAAAATAAACAATTTATCAAAGACATACTCGGAAGTGGGACAGCATTATTCAAACAGATTGAGCAAAAAATGCTCAAAATGATCACTAGTAGTTTAAGGAGATTGGCTGCCATTGCTATAGCAAGCTTCCAAATTGGGAGACTTCTTTATATGCTGCTTCTACTAAGGCAATGCACTGAATGTATACAATTGCACCATAGATTTTTCTGGAAGTATGTGACATTGTGTAGGTGAGAAAACAATAGTGACTGAGACCATACTTTGCCAAAGTCAAAAAGGTGATAGGAGCACAACATTTTATGGGGACTTGACTCTTTTTATTAAGTGTTGGAAAACATATATAACTTATGAAACGTCAGTGAACAATGTAAAATCTTTAGGTTTTTTAAAGTGGTGGATAGCAAGGGAAATATATAAATTCATAAATTAAGCAAAGATGGAGATTATGAGACAATAACGAGTTTTAGTGTGATAGTAAAATAATTTTATTATAATGTATAAGTTACAAATTCAAGGTGTGAAAGTAATTTTTTTTTATAAAAAATATGAGTAAAATTACATATATTTAAAATTTCTTTGAAATTTATAATATAGAAATATCATGTCAGTGGGGCATTTTAATTTTTTTGGAGGTGAGCAAACTATGGAGCACAAACCATGCAAGTGGAATGTGACGAAAGAACGATGGCGCAAGAACATGTTAGAGGGTGTTGCACTAATATAATTCAAGCTCTAGTGGAGATTATCATGAGAGCTCGAGGGTGTTCAATGAATTGAAAGATGCATCGTTATGGATGGCTCATGTCCATGAAAAGTGTGAACGATTCTCAAAAGTTAAGAGCACTTCCAGTTTTGTGACTTCCAATGCGATGCAATTGTCAATTTCAGCTAACATTTTGACTCCCATCACAATTAAATTGTCAAACTTCTCTCTCTCTCTCTCTCTCTCTCTCTCTCTCTCTCTCTCTGTTTTTTTTTTTTTCAATCAAAGATAGATTAACAAGCACATCAATATTATTTTTAAGTACTTCTATTTTTACTGAGTCCTCAACCTCTTACTTTTGATCTCTTACTTTTGATCAAATGGAAAGTGAAGAAAGTTAAAAAAAAAAAAGAAGTGGTTAAAAGATCAATTTGCCTAAAATTAAAACCAAAAAAAAGGTGGTTAAAAGCACAAATCTCAATCAGGATCAACTTACCCAAAAATTCCATGTTGCCGTCATTTCATCTTTCGGAGCAAAGTGATCAACTAACGAAATCATCTACGCTGGTCAACAGATGACATGGGGCACGCTCTCCATTACACTTTGGATATTACAAAACATTTTTTTGGTCCTATATTACAAAACATTTAACGAGAGGCCTATTTCTGAAGTTTCCAATCGGCTTCCTGGGGTTTGTAAAACCCCATTTCAAGTCAATCTCTTCCCTTCAACCCAAGCTTCTATTGGCCCATGAACGTACCCACCAGTGAGATATCTCCACAAGCAATATAGGCCCAACGCAAATAAATATCAGATAGTAGACTTCATCCCATCCAAGTTTTTAGTGCACACTAATATTTAGAGTATCCACGAGCAGGCGCGTGTATAAATAGTAGAAATTTGATATTGTTTAGTTAAAAATTTTGAATTTAAATATTAAAAATATAACTGCGTTAAATATTTGATAAAAAAATTTTTTGTCGCTTTTCAGAATTTTATCCGAATTAGTCTAAATTAGTCAATCTATTAATCTAGATATTGAACAATTTTAAACAAATATAAAAATATTTAGAGTACCCTCAAAGAAACTTCCACGTGACTAGTCAAATATAATTCATCAGTACTAAAATAGTTTTTAATATAGAAGATTTTGAATTTCAGTTTCAATTCAAATAAATTACCCTAAAAAAAAACCTTTGGGTCTAGTGACCTTTAAAAATCGTGATGATATCTTGAATTCCAAGTCTTATAGATAGTTAAATTCTCTCATTAACTGAACTAAAAAAAAAAAAAATAAAAGCTCTCAAAGGTTGATAGCTCTCATATAGATTGAAGGCATGTATTATCCCAAGTCTTGACCAAATTCATCAAGCACAATGTTACTTATTCTGAATAAGGAGTGGCAAGTCAATTTTGGCGAGTTTTTTTTTTTTTTTTTATTAGTTATGCCGAAACAAACTATTACACTAGAAAAGGTGTTCGAAAACTACGTATACAATGTGTTGGGCTCTCAAACAAGTTGAATTGCTATCTTATTTATACATTTCTGTCATGCTTGCATGGTGGTGATGTTGCAGAGAAGGTTGGCTAGAAGTTTACCCTTCATATTGTTAATTTAGTGGAAGTAGGTTAATAGGATTTTTTATTCTGCTATGTTTACCTTTTCATTTTTATTGAAGATTTTATGTCTCAGAGAGTATGTCACACTTAAATCTTTTCAAACAAAATTTCACTTGGTTATTTTTTTCCCACATTTAGTATTGAGTTAACTTGACTAATTCTTGTAGGATAGTGAAATTAGAAAATCTTATTCTTTTGTTGATCTTCTGTTTATTCATGTTTTTTTCTTTTGCACTCGATCAATGGAAAGTGGAAACAGAACAGAAGATCCAGAACTTAGTGCTGGATGAGTACCCATTTGCTATGCCATTCATTACCCCAGTAGCATGTCTCAAACTACCACTGCCGTGTGCCCTTTTTAGGTGTTCCAATTTTTAGCACTATAAAAAATGCAAATATGTTTCTCCCAAATGAAATTTTCTTTTTTTAATAATCATGATACCCAAAAATTGTCCTCCTTTCATTAATGATATTTGTTTGAACTATATACATGATATATAACATCCCACTAAAAATTAAATAGCTATTATTAGTTGGTGGAAAAAAAATACCCATGACTTACCAAGAGTAAAGTTGGGACCATGGAAGGTAGAGGTGAATAGATCAAGCACCAATTTTTTTTTTTAAAGCATAAAAAAAGGTGTTGGTTTTTTTATTTGTACAATTAAAAAAAATGTTTTTAGGTATATTTGTTATTTTACTTTGAAGTCAATATCAGTTTATTTGTCGTTGACATCCTTATTTGATCACTTCTTGTAAGACAAATTCATAACTTGAGTATTGTTGGGTCTAAATAAACTTTTTTTAAGTCTAACCATGATATTAACGAATCTGAAATCGAAACGGTGTGTATTCAACTTAAATCTTTGAAATTAGGGGGCGAGCGTACGAAGACTTTTACACGGATTAATATAAAAAATATATTAAATTACTATTAAATTATCACTTGGCCTCAAATAGTAACACTAAATTTTCTTGGCCCAACTATAATTTATCACATGAAAAGAAATTAAGCCAATCAATATTTGACATATATCCAAGTCTCCTATTTTATTTATTTCATGTATTTTTGGTCGAATCTACGAACAATAATAAGTAGGATCATATTCGGAGTAGAATAGATGAATCATAAATCAATAGATAAAAGTACTTGTCCAAATCAGAACGTGGACTAACCCGATTGTTTTTATAAAAAATTGCATAAACAAATCCTCCGACCGCCCACTACACCGTCCAACCTTAACAAAACAAACTTTAATCCATAAGGCTAACTTCTGCGCAAGGCATGTTGATTGATGTTCAATTGTTCATAGCAAAAAACTAACTTGTACATAACTGAAACGAAATAATAGATTTTTTATTTTTAATTTTTTTTAAAAAATAAAGATAATATTTTATAGTCTGAATTATGAATGCATTGTTCTCAGTCTCTACACTATATCATATAAGACAATGGTAAATTCAGAAATTTCTATCAAAGGTAAAATTTACATACATGTAAAAAAAAAAGAAAATAGAATAGATATAAAATTGAGGGAAGCAAAACTTTAATTTGAGCGAGAACAATAAATTAAAATTAAGATAAGTTACATCTAAATTTTTTTTAGGGTAGGCACTTGCCCACAATTATATGCCCATCTGCCACTGGAGGAGAAAAATTTCACCGTATCCAACAAGAGTCATCAACTTGTTTAATAACTGTGCGAGATTAGATATATATAGTCTTACCAAATATTTTGATGATAATTTAAACCTATGATGTCATAAAATAAACGAAATTCTCTAACTACTAAACTATAACGATTTATGGTGAAATGATAGATTCTAAAAGCTAGCTTGGTTAGTAAAGTCTGCACCGAACAAATTTAGATTCCGATATCAAATTAAAAGAAATAATGAATCCCTTTGTCTCCACTCTTCAACGCATAGTTTGTGTTTAACCAGATTAAGAAACTAAACTTAAAACGATGGATTGCATAAATTGAGATGCAATAATATAAAGGTCTGAAACATCAAAAGCAAAAATAAAGAATTTTGATTACAGGACTGGGTCAATTAATTAATTAAAGCGTCTTAATACAGATTTGCATTGCACGATATACATTTATAATTTGAATCATTAAATCTGATCGTCAATTTTCATTCAAGATGCGATCAAATCATCATGTTAATCTTTTTTTTTTTTTTGGGAAGAATAAAAGAAAATAAAGAAAGTTGGTTGACCATTTCGCACACCGAAAGGTGAAACAAGTTAAAAGTCTACCTTACCTTTCCTTATCATTATTATTATTATTATTCAAATCTTTATGGGTGACGCGTACCACTTCATTTTCTGATTCAACAAATAGGAAAGCATGTACGTGGACTTTTACTGTAGTAAGAGAAAATTGTACTGAAATACACTATAAAAGCGATCAGATGCCCTATACTGAATTCACAATATAACACACCCCATAAGCTCTACAAAGATTTCCAGCCAATCACAAGACCACTGCCTTAGGTTAAATATACATGGACGAAAAAAAAAAAAATGAAAAAGAGACATACTTTTTATCACTTTTTTATTATAAAATAATAATTATTTAATTTTATAATTCAATAAAATAACTACATTACGATTCTTTTCAGTCTATTTTTTTTGATCCGCATAACCCGACTCACGCTTTATTACTTCTAAACATTTGTTTAAAAGTGTTCTAAAAAAAAAAAAAAAACATTTGTTTGAAAGTCCTCTTACGTGTCGGACTCTGGGGGAGTCTTGAATAGAAAAGAACCAAGCCGTGCAAAGCTATGGATTCCTGCTTACGTTACTAATACATTATTCATACATGTGCTTCCCGACGGCTTGCGTTGCGTACAATGTAAGAAACTCGTCGGAGGAGTGAAGGAAAAAGCTCAAGTTTGCAATTTAAAAAGATCACCCAAAAAAGTGATGAGTAATATAATTCATATATTTTTTTCAATTATTAACAATAATGTACGTGAATAATCTCCAACTTGTGAAAGTACATCAATCACAGCTCAAAACTTAACCATTTAACATATGACAATTCCGAAAATTTGGGGTCATCTTGATTCAAAAATTAGTCAATGATTATTTCTAATTAATTAGCTTAAATTAAAACTCAAACTCAAATTTTAGGGGCAAATGTTGCTAAGGAAATGTTCCCATAATTAACAACTTACAATTTTATTTTTTGAGATATAAAATTCTAATCTTGAAAAGAGATACGAGTTTATAAAAATAAAATGTATCACCTAAGTTAAATAAAAAAAATAGTTTTATGTATATCTCCAATGCTATTTAAAGTTTACAAGGCCGGCCAATAAGCACGGCCCTTTTTCCACCTTACTTTGAAAGGATCGGCAAAAGGAAAGGGAGCTATCACGATTGGCCAGGGACAATTGGAACCTTTTACAAGGGACCAATATCCCATTGCCACCTCATCCTATCCATTCAACCTTGGTGCCGCACATGATTCGGAGCAGAGGAAATTATCAAAATTTTATAATTTTTATGATAATTAAAACGATTGAAATATGCTTTATAAGATTAAATTTGAAAATGAAAAGAACAACACACAAGATGTGCCGCTTATGGAGTACGGGTTCGAGATATGTCAAATCAAAATCGTTTTAAATTGGATCATCAGGGATTGATGGTGTTGAAGTTAAACAAAGTCTAAACCATGTTTGACCCATAATCATTTATTAATTTGTAAGTGAGTATTCGATAATAGTTGAGATAGTTAGAAATTTAGAAGTAATGACTTCTAACTAAGAAATTTGATATTTAAATTTCAATTATCCTCATTTTTTATCTCCTAACCACTAAATTACCAGCTTCATAGGGCTCCAAAGGAACAAAAAAAAAATTGTGGGTTGAAAAGCAAAAGGAAAACGATACCATCAAGACTTACATTTTTCATGAGTTATGATTGGGTTCCCAAGTTGGGAAAATCTTGAACACCTTTGTACATCACATATAATAAAATATAAAGTTAAGGATTAATATTTAAAAAAAATCATGAACTTTGTATAAATTAATAAATATAATATCATTTTTAAAAATTTATAATTTATATTTTGCACGAATTTTTTCTAATAAATCTGCCATTTCGTTCAATTTAAGAGATAAAATCCGTCAAAAGTAGTGACATTTCGCAATGATATGAGATATGTAATATAAATATATGACAATTATAATTTATGTTAGATGCAAAAAAAAAGCTATTAAGCTTGATTGTATGAAAGATATGTTAGAAAAAATTTCCACAAAACTTAAATTGTGAATTTTTAAAAATTATGTTATATTTATAAATTTATACAAAAGTCATGATTTTTTTAGATATTAATCCTTAAATTAATATATATAAAATATTAATTTTTTGACCATAATATATATAAAATATTAATGAGTTTAAGTTTAGGGTAATTTTTAAAGATGAAGATCAACGTCCAAGTAAAAATCACCTACACTTAAATCCAACCAACAAAAAATCACCTACACTTAAATCCAATGCTATCAATTTTCAATTGAATGTTTTTATCATTTCAAAAAAGAGATTTATGTTAATAATAGCCATGTCAAACTATAACCTTTTAAGTGATAATGGGACTACCCTATGAAACCTCTGTGACATTGATCTAGTAATTGAAAAGCAATTTTAATCTATTTCTTGGAATAAACTCTTACATAAATGAATTGAATTTAATTGAACTGAATTCTTAAACACTGTTCAGTACCAAACTGTATTAAATTGAATCTATCCAATTCACATTTATTTGGGTGAAAATTGTCAATTCTATCATATTAATACAATTTTTAAAGCATAACAATATTCATTAAATTCTCATATTTTAAAAATTATAACTTCCAACCAATAAATTGAATTTAATTCTCATCTTGTTCCTTAAGGAGCACATCAATAGTTAATAACATGGACCTGTTTTTGAGGTCTTAGTTGAAATATTGAAAAAAAAAATTATGAAATTTATAAAAAAATATCACCACATAATTTCATTTAAATAGTATCAAAATAATAAAATAATTTTATTTAATAATAACTTACTATTTATCTATTATTTTATTTTTCTAAATTTATCTGACAACCTATATTACTATTAAACTCTTTAAAGTTTCCGCCTATGAAGCTTCTTGTTTTTCTTTTTTGGGTTATGAAAATGAAAGAAAAACTGTAATTCACCGTACAATTAACCTCTTAAGAAAGGGATAACAAAGTCTTTCTCCTCAAAGGGCTTCTGAAGTCAAGAGTCCAAAACGCTGACTTGGACCAAAGATTAGTGCAACAAAATAACAGGAAACCAAGCTTGTGTTGATTGGAGGAAAGAAGGAAAAAGTGAAAGAAAAGAAAATCTAAAGGCCACAAGAACTTGTGGCTGAGAATCAAAACCAAGATGCTGACATGGCGTCCACTTCTCGTTTAAACGGATCAAAAACTGAAACACCAAAGCACTTTCAATGCCAACACAGACACGTTAATTCCCAACTCAACTCCAATAGCAATTCTCTCCCTCTTCTTCTTCTTCTTCTTCTTCTTACCCTTTTTCTTTTTCTATTTGGTTTCCGAGAAAACTAGAAAAAAATGCAGGAAAATACTAGTAAAGACCCCGCCATCAAGCTCTTCGGAAAGGAAATCTCCCTTCCGCCAGACAGCGACTCTCCGGCGATCTCCGGCGAGGACTTGCCTTCCTTGGAGAGAGAAGTAGGAGAGGAGGAGCAAGAAGAAGAAGAAGAGAAATCAGAGAAGGTATATGTTTCTGCTGCTACAGGTGTATGTAAATTGCAAAGTGATATGTAGAGTGTGTTAAATGGAAATTTGAAGACGACCCATTTGTCAGGATCCTAAAAGGGTTGATGGGTCGCTTCACTTTGGTGGTTTCTTTGATTTGGTTTGATTTTCTTGCCTTAGCATGGAAAGCTTCTAGTTCTGGGGTTTTTGTTTCCATTTTTTACTTCTTGACATGACAAATTTGTCAGGAATTTTCATTCAACTACCTAATCAACGTAAATTCCTGTTCTCCCTCTGTCAGTTACTTGAAGATGTTTGCTCAGAACTCCATAATAATTAATACTGATATATTTGAATTTCCAGTTTCTTGTGCTGAAATTGGATTATATTTTCTGGTCTAAAATGAAAAGGATTATTGTTGATTTTAACTTCAGTATAATTTTTGTTTTTTGGGGGGGGGTGGGGGGGGTGGGGGGGAACTATTTTATTGATTTACCAAATCTTTTGAGTTACCAATTGGCCAACTTTGGTTGGCAGAGTTGGCACAAATTTTTGGCCTTGTGGGGGTGGGATCGAGAGTCTATGCCCCAAAAATCCTCTGAAAGTGGGAATGGCTCTCCTACTTCCTAATGATAAAATTTAGCGCTTGTCAGCCATCAAGACCTTTTTGTAATAATTGAATAGCAAAAATAATGTTAGATTAGATCTTCCATTTAAATACCCTATGTTGGAAGTTATATCTATCCTAATTCTAGCTTCTTCTCTGACAAACTGACACCGCAAGTTGGAAGTATCTCCTAAATTTTAGTTCTCGCCTGTCTATTTTTGTCCATATATATGCGCCAAATTCCAGAACCTAGGATGGGTTTGCAAAGTACTAATCTTGTCCTTCTTGTTGTCAATTAGTTCTAGCATAGTATCCAGGCCACTGATTTTTAACAACTTTCCATGGGATTGCGTATGATTGATTTTTTTTTCTTTTTTGGTTTCCTATGGGACATCTGTACTGTAGAAAACAAGAAGCACATGGAGAAAGCAAAGTTGGTAGTTGACAAGAACTGTGTAAAGCTATTGATAGATCAAACTTTATTTTGTTTTTACTTTTCGCTTATACATTGGTTTTTGGGGGGTTGATATTTGACAAAAACAGGAAGGCTGCTCTTTGGTCACCAAAAGTTTATCAGTTTAGATTTGAATCCCCCTAAGTGCAGGAGCTGTAGTGGTTGGGCATCGTACCGACTACTCGTGATATGCCCGAAAAGATTTCTCGTCATCAAAAAATTTTCAGTTTAGGTTATGGAATAGATCTTTGCAAAACACAATAGAAAATGTGCATAACAAAGAGTGATGCGTTTGTAACACACTGATGTTGCTAATTAAGATTCTATGTTCAATTTCAGGATTGTGCGGCAGGGAAGACCATGGATGCTCTACCGCATGATGGTGAGGAGCCTTCAGATCCCGAGTCATTACCAGAAACTAATCTGAATCCCAAAAAAACTTCTATCAATAAAGAATCTGCAAAATCTAAGACTTCCAATACAGGGAAAGAACAGAATGATGCAACAAACTCACAAGAGAAAACTATCAAGAAGCCAGACAAAATACTTCCTTGCCCGCGTTGCAACAGCATGGATACGAAATTCTGTTACTACAACAACTACAACATCAATCAACCACGCCATTTTTGTAAAGCCTGTCAGAGATACTGGACTGCTGGTGGTACCATGAGGAATGTGCCAGTGGGAGCTGGACGGCGGAAGAACAAGAACTCTGCCTCTCATTATCGCCACATAACCATCTCTGAGGCACTTCAAGCAGCTCGCATTGAAGGTCCTAACGGAACACACCACCCTGCAGCTGCAATGAAAACTAATGGTAGAGTCCTTAGCTTTGGGTTGGACGCACCAATATGCCATTCCATGGCCTCTGTATTAAATCTTGCTGATAAAAAGTTTTTGAATGGCACCCGAAATGGTTTTAATGGTTTAGAAGAGCAAAGGGCTGCAGTTTCTTCCAAGGGTGGAGAAAAAAATGGCGATGATTGCTCAAGTAGATCTTCTGTGACGGTTTCCAATTCATTTGCCGAGGGAGGCAAGGCCTGCTCTAAAGAACCTTTCATGCAAAACATCAATGGCTTCACTCCTCCAATTTCGTGCCTCCCTGGTGTTCCTTGGCCATATCCATGGAACTCAGCATTGCCCCCTCCAGCTTTTTGTCCTCCAGGATATCCCATGTCATTCTATCCTGCTTATTGGAACTGCAATATCCCAGGCACTTGGAACATAGGACTTGTGTCACCTCAGTCTTCTTCCTCATCAAACCAAAGTGCTCCATGCTCCAATTTTAGTTGTCCTACATTGGGGAAGCATTCGAGGGATGCAGACATGCCTACACCGGATGACTTAGAGAAGGAAGAGCCATCAAAGCATAAAAATG
Organism: Carallia pectinifolia; assembly: GCA_037832335.1. Lineage (NCBI taxonomy): Eukaryota > Viridiplantae > Streptophyta > Magnoliopsida > Malpighiales > Rhizophoraceae > Carallia > Carallia pectinifolia. The sequence continues at coordinate 20,555,818 of CM075448.1, read as the reverse complement.
GATGTGTTTTGGTTCCAAAAATTCTAAGGATTGATGACCCTAGGGAAGCAGCAAAGAGCTCTATATGGGCAACGCTAGGAATCAAGAATGAATCCCTTAGTGGGGGAGGACTGTTCAAGGCCTTCCAACCAAAGACTGATGCAAAGAATTATGTAGTTGAAGCCTCTCCGGTGTTGCGGGCGAACCCTGCTGCCTTGTCTCGGTCCATCAACTTCCACGAGAGATCTTGAAGTGGTAGTAGCATTTACCACATCACAGCAAGTCTAAATTCAACTTCCAGTTCAACTAACTGGTGGGAGATTGCACCAATCACTCTGATCCTGTATAGATCATGCAGCCTCACTGTAAGCAAATTAGCAAGCTAATTGACTGAGACAGAGGAAATAAGGGTATAAATTGATTTCTGGTTTCCAAGGCCGCAGAGAAGGTTTAATGTGAAACTTACTTGCTTGTTGTAACCTTACAAACATACGCCTCTTTGTTGTACTTTGGTTTGGGTTTGTAGGTGTAAATATCTTATATATGTTATGTATAAGGAATTAGTGAGTGAGAGAGATCCTTTTAATGTACCAAAATCTGAACTGAAGTTTTCACACTCTCAGCTGGAAAGATTGGGATCTTTTTTCTCCATTTTGCTGGCTGAAATGTACAATAACCAATAAGAGTCTTTGAGATCATTGCTGTTTTCCATTCTAAGTATACAGTAAAAAGTTCCCCTTGATCAGAGCATTTACCTTAAAGACGAACCACCCAGAAATAAGAGAATATATTTTTAGTTCAAAATAACATGAATGATTAAATGATTGAATTAAAAAAATTAATAAATTTTTAAAATTATTAAATAAAATTATGTAATTATTTATTATTATTTATTTAAAATCGGTTAATATTACTCGTTAAGAACTGAAGACTGCCTAAGTCTTCAGCAAAGGGAAGTACGCAAAAGTGGAAAGTGTCAATGGCAGAAACTGAGAAAAGTGCACTCCTCGCAGTTACGGACAAAATAACTGGTGATAGGGTGGTCCTGGCGGAAGGAAAAAGCAGAGAAAATGACAGGTCCAGCATGAGATAAAATTCTTTTATGCCCTCCTTTCGGACGGATAAACTTGAATTTATATTATTCAAACAAAAAGCCAATAGCTTAACTTGCCGTGCACGGTGCACACCTTGCACAAAAGGTAGAATATTGAAGCCAAGTTCGTTGATATTTTCACCGAAATTTTGTTGTGCGTCTCTCTCCTTACGATTTTTGTTTCCTAATTAAGTTGTTGCTCAAGCTCTCTGCGGCACTTTGTGCCTCATTTTGTTGCTGAAAAAAAAAGAAAAGTTGGCACCATTTCTACTTTCTTTTCACACCTGTTTTATGTGGAAAAAGGTTGCTTTTTGGAACAGATTCATAGACTTTTGCACAGGAAAAAAAAAAAAAAAAAACAACCAAACAGATGGCACTAACAAATCACTGGGTTGATGCCAATAAGACTTACCATAGCTCCTATTTTAAGAAGGGACTAAAAACAGGAAGGAAAACAATAGAGAGCTGGGCAGAGGAGACGAGGGCTGAAACGAGTCGTGATTCCCGCACGATTTTTTATTTTATTTTGTTTATTTAAAAAAAATATCATTTCATCAGCTAAATGTGCATACAAGCAACTTAAAATATATTTATAGCTTTCAAAAAAATTGCACTTCATTGTATGCATATTATAACTTTTTGATAAAAAAAAATAATAAAAAACTCATAAAACTCACCACCGGTCTGTGGGGATAAACATTTTTTTAGTCCTAAACCTTTAAGTTTTTTTACATTTGAGTTCTAAACCTTTTTAACATTTCATTTGAGTCTTAAACCTTTTGATTTTCTACCAAATTAGTCTCTCTGTTTAACAAAAGTAATTAATTTATTAAAAAATAATTTTAACTTTACAAAAATTATTTAAAAAAGATTAAATATATGAATTAAATATCTTTTCTATAAAAAAATATGCATGTTGCCTATTTAATTCGTATATTTGTTGATTAAAAAAATATTTAATATGTATATTTTGTTGATGAAAAAAATATTTAACTCATGTATTTAAGTTTTTTTAAATAATTTTTATTAAATTAAATTCACTTATTAATAGATTGATTATTTTCGTAACTTAAAGGACTGATATAGTAAAAAATTAAAAAATTTATGATTCAAATGAAATGTTAAAAAAGTTTAAAATTCAAATATAAAAAAATTTAAAAGTTTAGAACCCAAAAATACTTATCTCCCCGTCTGTGCACGTCTCTCTCTTTCATCTAGTAGCGAGACTCAAATAGGATGGAGAGAGACCGAGAAAGTGAACAAGTTATTTTTTATATACATATTTTATAAGTTTATTTGTAAAGCGTAAATTTCGAGTCTAAAACAATTAAACTCGAAAATACAAAAATAAATTACAAATAAAAATTTAAAAATAAAAGAAAATTTACGTGGGGTCGATCTCCGTAGATCCTCCGATTAGTGTTCCTTTTTTGACTCCGTCAAGGGCTGCACGAGCTTGATCTTGACAGAAATAAATTCCACAGATTTTTCTTGAACTAGGTAGACTGAAACCGGATCTGATTTGGACGTTTTGACTACGGTTAAGAACCGTAGAGACCAGATCTGAGCCGATCTGACTTAATTTCACCGAGAGTCGAAGAGACTTGTTCTCGGATGAGCTGCCTGGATTTTGCTGAGGGCCGTATGAGGCTTAATCCCAGCCGGATTTGTAGTAATTTGATATTTTTAACTCTATATTCTCAGAAATTCAGATCTAGAACGATCCAAGAATATAAATTTAAAAATAACTTTAGAAATGGAAACAGCAAATTTTTTGGGCCTTACCCCTGAAATATCTCTCAAAACGGAGTTAGGAGAGTATACTGCTAAGTAAAAGCACGTAAGAAAAGGAGAAATTTTCTTGAGAGATTTTCAAAATTTTCTTTTTCTCTCAAATTCTCTGAATTTTTCTGTTTACAGATTTGCTGAATCTATTTTGAACTGGGGGGCAGGGGCCTATTTATAGGGTTCCTTTCCCATGTGAACATCACATGGGAAAGGAATCTTTTTTCCTTTAATTTTTCTTTGGCCGGCGTTGCCAATTCAAAATTGGCAACGCCGGCCATTGAATTCAATGGCAATTGAATTCATTGAATTCAATGGCCATTGAATTCAACGAATTCATTTTTTTTTTTTTTTTTTTTTTTTTTCTTTCTGTTTACAAATGCCCCCACTTCAAGGGTCGGTAAGGAAGAACTTTGTGGTCGTGATCCGATCCGAGCCTTGAAGTCCAGGTTGAAGTTGAATGTTGAAATCTTCTATCTCCGACTATGCCTGCTGTTGTTGGATCACAATAGGAACCCGATACGATCTTGAGAAAGTTAGCACCCCAGCCAATATAAAAATTGAAGTCTTGGCTCCAGGTGCGTTCGAGCTTCCATAGCCCGCAAAGGATTTTTTATATCTCTTAAAGTTCCAGAGCTCTGGTGAGGATGATCCGGTAGGCAAAGAACTTGAACCTCCCCAAGAGGAAGGCCCAGCACTTTGGAACTTTAAGACCTGCGCACAGAGAGACGGGTTATGGTGATGATTCCCGAATCTGCTTCGACGTAAGGAGAGTAGTTGGAACTTCCCTGCACGTCGCTGCATTTGTAGATCCAGGAGGACGATCAGAACTTCTCGGCTCGCTGCGATAGATGTGAACTAAGGAGAGTAGTTGGAACTCCATGACACCGATGGCGTTGGAGATTGAGTTTCGAGGGCTTTTAGGGATCCCTCGAAGAAGACTACTCCTTCTTTTCTTAGCTCGTGCGCCTCCAACTTCTTGATCGAAGAACTTCCTGAGACAAGTGCAGAGACTAGCCATTTTCTTTTGAGAAAGAAGAGCTGAGGGGTGAATATTACAACTCGGACATGCAGGATATATATACAAATAATAAAGAGTTTTTTTTTTTTTTTTTTTTTGAAAAGTCAAAAAGGGTATGCAGAATCGGATAGGGCCATCCACGTCCCTTTCCTGCATAAGAGACAAAAGAGGCAGCGGCTGACGCGTGTCACGAAAGTCGTTACCGTGTGTGGCAGAAGTCGTTGCCGTGTGCTGCGGAAGTCGTTGCCGCGTGCTGCAGAAGTCGTTGCACCTTATCTTGTCGGCCGTCCTAGCGGGGCCCGAGGTGCAACTCCAAGTCAAGCTCGACCTCGTCTGGTGGGCCGATGATGTTGATGTCAACGTCGACGTCGCTTTCCGGCTGGTTGATGCTGCCGGAATATTCTGGAAAGAGAGGCAAAGTTTCGCCGGAATGACTCCTTTCTGCTAGAAAATGTCCTCTTAGACTTAAGTACCTAGAAGGGATGAACCCTTGGCTGACTCCGTAAGACCACCAGGACCAGCGTGCATGCTCCCATGGGCTACGGCTTTGATGAACATACCGTGGAGAGACTATTGCGGTGGAAGAACTCGGACCTGCTTCATTTGACGACGAAGTTGTACTGGTGGGATCTACCATCGGAACAGCAGACTGTTCTTTGGAAAAATCAGCTCTCAGTGCTGGTTTCTTCCTGCTTCTCCGATTCTGGAACCAATAAAACACATTTTTTCCTTCGATTGCCCCGAGTGGGCGCAATCGTGAGACAAGTTGGTAAATCTGAGATGCATTAGGCATAATACCTCCATTGTTGTGGAAGACTTCCTCTAGAATTTGCAGTTGCGCCATGGTTGGTTGCCACCTTGTGCGGGGTGACCTTTCTTCTCCCTTGTCTTGAGGTTCTGCAACTGGTTCCATCTTTCTTGTGGCGAAGGAGCAAAGGTCTGGTGTGTGGTGAAGATCGATTGAGACTGATGCTGAGTTTCAGACTCAAACCCTCCGTTGCTTTTATATTTTTGGGCCGTTCACAGTTTATACTCATGCGGGCCAGGAGTTGGATCGAATTTTGAACCTGGTTTCTGGACTGTGTTTAGAACTTGGAATTTTTTGGGTTTTGGGCTTTGAATTGAATTTGGGTTGATTTGGATTTGGGTTTTTGGATCGAGTGTTTGGGTTTGGACTTTTGGATTTGGGTTGAGTGTTTGGGTTTTGGACTTAGGTTTTGTGTTTTCTGAATTGGGCTCAAGTGTTTGGGTTTGGATTTTTGGATTTGGATTTTCGCTTGGACTTTCAGATCGGGACTTCCGAACTTTTTTTTTTTTTTTTTTTTTTTTCATTTTTTGATTTTTTGATTTTTTTTTTCTTCTCTTCTTTTTTTTTTTGATTTTTTTTTTCTTCTCTTCTTTTTTTTTTGATTTTTTTGATTTTTTTTTTTTTTTCAAACATATTTACACATAATATTGTTTCAGAAATTTACCATTGATTGGGCCGATTCGGACGCCTTCTTGGTCTGACAGCATGTAAGCATTGTGAGTGTAGGCCTCCTGCACTAAGTATGGCCCGTCCCATTTGGAAGTAAGCTTGTCACCAGGCCGATGCTTCATGTTGATGGGCCGTCGCACTGCAAGAACAAGATCTCCAATTTGAAAAGATCGAAGACGGACCCTGCGGTTGAACGTGTTGGTGAGCCGGGCTTGGTAGCACTCAAGTTGCTGTTGTGCTTCGAGCCTCCTTTCATCGAGAGCTTCTAACTCATCCAGACGTAGGCGAGCATTCTCCTCCTGTGTGAGTCCTTCCAGAACAGCCATGCGCAGGGATGGAATCTGTGTTTCCAACGGCAGTATTGCTTCGACACCGTAGACAAGTGAGTATGGCGTCGCCTGTGTTGGAGTCCGGTAAGTTGTACGATACGCCCATAATGCCTCCGGAATTCTGTCATGCCAATCTCTTTTGGATTTAGAGACTACCTTTCGCAACAGGTTGCATAAGGTCTTGTTGAATGCTTCAGCCAAGCCATTTGCTGGGGCATTGTACATGGATGACTTGTACTGCTTGAACTTGAACTTCTCACAGAGCTTGTCGATCAAGCTGTTGTAGAATTGCTTGCCATTATCAGTGATGATGAATCGAGGGACTCCATAGCGATAGATCAGCTGAGTCCGGATGAAATTGGCAACATGCTCCTTCTTTACCTCTCTAAGTGGAATGGCTTCAGCCCATTTTGAGAAGTAGTCGGTTGCTGCGAGGATGTACAGGTGACCTAGGGATGACTTTGGTAAGGGCCCTACTAAGTCGAGACCCCAAGCTTCAAAGGGCCAGGATGAGACAGTTGGATGCAGTGGCTCTGGTGGTTGATGTATGTAATTCGCATGAAATTGACAAGCTTGACAGGTTTTAGCAAACTCAATTGAATCACGAACCATGGTTGGCCAGTAGTATCCCATCCTTCTGAGCTGGAAGTGCAACTTAGGCCCTGATTGATGTCCGCCACAAACACCAGAATGTGCTTCAGTGAGAGCCTGTTTTGCCTCTTCATTGGCTAGGCAGCGAAGTAGAACTCCATCAAAAGACCTTCGATACAGAGCATCCTTGAGGTATATGAAGCGGGGAGCTCGTCGTTGAATTTCTGTCTTATGACGACGATCTTCGGGCAGCTTCCCGTGTTGTAGGTAGTCAATGATTGGTTGACGCCAGTCCTCGTCCTCCGCGAGACGTACAGATACAGTGTTGGCTGCTGTAGTTTCTTCATCATCCTTTTGTGGCACTATCCATTTCTGGCATACGGCAACAACTGTAGCCTGGATTTCTGACTTTGCAAGAGAAGTGGCCAGGTTAGCCAACGCGTCTGCCTGAGTGTTTTCTCGTCGAGGCACATGCTCCAAGGTGATGTTTTCAAATTCATCCATTAGCTGTCGAGCAAGTTGATGGTAAGGTGCAAGGTCCTCTTTCTTCACATCATACAATCCTGTAAGTTGGTTGATGACGAGCTGGGAATCTCCATGGACTTCTATAGTTGGAATCTTCATATCGACAGCCATTTGAAGACCAATGATCAAAGCCTGGTATTCAGCAACATTATTTGAACATAACTCACCGAGTATGATAGCATATGGTAGTATTTGTCGCTGAGGAGTGACAAACACTATACCGGCACCAGCACCATCACGCCTTGCTGCACCATCAAAGAACATCGTCCATGGTGGCAGTGTCTCAATGTAAAAGACCTCTTCATCTGGAAGATCATCTGTGAACTCCCAATCGGATGGGATAGGGTGATCTGCAAGGAAGTCTGCTAGAGCTTGTCCTTTGACTGCTTTTTGAGGCACATAGACAATGTCGTAGCTTTGTAGGATTACTGCCCACTTGGCAAGTCGTCCTGACAAGATTGGTCTAGATAAGATATATTTGACAGGATCAGCTCTGGCAATGAGACGTACCGTGTGAGCCTGCATGTAGTGCCTTAGCTTGTCAATGGCAAAGAACAGTGCTAGACATGTCTTTTCAATGGGCGAATAACTCAGTTCCGGACCGTTTAGTGTTCTGCTCAAGTAATACAGGGCAACTTCCTTTCCCTGCTCGTTTTCCTGTGCAAGCAAGGCTCCCAAAGATCTTTCCTGCGCTGCAATGTAGAGAATCAACGACTTTCCTTGAATTGGAGCTCCCAGGACTGGTGGATTGGAAAGGTACTTCTTTATGCTCTCAAAGGCTTTGCTGCAAGCTTCGTCCCACTCGAAGTTGACATCCTTCTTCATCAACCGATGGAAAGGTTGACATCTACCAGCTAAATTGGAGATGAAACGGCGAATGTAAGCCAGCTTTCCTTGTAGACTTCGCAGCTCGTGCAGGTTTTTAGGTTCAGGCATCTTTTGAATTGCCTCAACCTTTAACTGATCAACTTCGATTCCACGATGGCGCACCACGAACCCAAGAAACTTTCCTGATGTGACACCGAATGCGCACTTGAGAGGGTTCATTTTGAGCTGATGCCTCCGAAGTCTTTCGAACACTGTCTTGAGATCCTCGAGGTGGTCTTTGCGCTTCTTAGTCTTTACAACTAAGTCATCAACATAACATTCTACAATCTTGTGCAGCATGTCATCAAAAATTTTTTGCATAGCACGTTGATAAGTGGCGCCAGCATTTTTTAATCCAAACGGCATAACTTTATAGCAGTATATACCTTTTGGGGTGCGGAATGCTGTCAACTCCTCGTCTTCTGGTGCCATTCTGATTTGGTTATAGCCTGAAGAACCATCCATGAAAGACAATGCTTCGTGACCCGTTGTTGCATCGACTGTGATCTCCGTTATGGGCAACGGAAAGTCATCTTTCGGGCAGGCCTTGTTAAGATCTCGAAAATCAACACATACCCTCAACTGTCCATTCTTCTTTCTTACCGGGACAATGTTGGCAATCCACGTTGGGTAGGTGACCTCTCGGATGAAGCCGGCATTGATCAGCTTGTTCACCTCCTCCTCGATTTGTGGAATGAGTTCCGGGCGGAACCGTCGTTGTGGCTGCTTGACAGAACGGACACTCTTCTTTACTGCTAGACGATGCACCGCAATTTTTGGGTCAAGTCCAGGCATTTCTTTGTAACTCCATGCGAACACGTCCCTGTATTGACTTAATACCTGAACATATTCCTGCTCTTCTTCTACAGTAAGTAAAGCACTTACAAATGTAGGTCGAGGATCTTCCGGAGAACCAAGATTGACCTCCTTGAGTTCATCAACAGTTGCTTGGCCACCGTCTTCAAGTTCCGGGGGAGCCTCCTTCACTTCACCATCTGATGAGTCAGAATCAGCCTCCTCGCTAATTGTGACATGAAATGCAGAACCTCTGACTTCACCTTCTTCGTTTGACTGGATAAGCCTGTCCTGTTTGGTAGTGGTGGTGATGGCACGTGCATCAGCTGCTTGGCTTCGGCTCTTTAGCGTGATCCGCACAGGTGACTTCTCCTGATAGCCTAAGCCAGGTCGGGACTGTGATGTTTGAGAAGCGGCGCCATGTGTGGACGGCAGCGTACCCATTGTGCTCGGGTTTGAAAAGTCATAGCCCGCCTTTGCCAAAAGCTTGTATGCATTATGATCAAATCCTTCATGTGTTCTTCTTTCTGGAAGTGAGCCGCCTTCGACTGCCCCCGTGTGTGGTTTGACGAAGCCTTTTAATGGTTTTGAAGATAAAACCGGCTCAATCTTTGGTATCGGCAGAGTGTAAGTCTCCTTCAGGTTGTGCAGCTCCATTGTTTTGGGTTGGCTATGACCTTGCTCCTGTTTAAGATCAATACAATAAGAGAAAGGGGGTTGACCTTCTGAACGTCGTGACCTAGGCACATAGCGTAGGACTGGAGTGGAGCTTGAAGATGCAACATCCTTCGAACGAAGTTCAGCAGGCTGTGGCAGCTTTTCATTTGTTGGAGCCTGGGGTTGGGCATTGGCAGGTTCTTCGACAGCTTTTCCCTTTTTGTGGATGCCTCCAGTCCAAGTAGCTTTTGATGGAATGATCTCCGGATTGTCTGTGTCGGCGTAGAAGACTGCATCCGCCAAATGTGATTCAGCATCATCGAACGGCTTTAAGTCAGCATTGACCTTTTGAACGCCACCATTGTAGTACTTGAAGCACTGATGCAGGCTTGAGAGCACAACTCCATTTCCATGAATCCATGGTCGTCCTAGCAACATCTTATATGTGGTACGTGCATCAATCACGTGAAATAGAGTGCTAGAAGTGAGATTACCGATAGTTAGCTCCAAGCGAATCATCCCAATTGCTTTCTGTCCTCCTTGATTAAAGCCATGAATCATCAAGCGGCTGTCTGATAATTCATCAATGCCGATGCAGAGCTCCTTTATGGTGGATTTTGGGATAATATTGACTGCTGAACCATCGTCGATCAGAATACGTCGGACCTTCTGTTCTCTCACATAGCCTGATACATACAGCGGCCGATTGTGGGGTTTGGACCCCAGTAGGAGATCCTCATCTGAAAATGAGATGGCAGAGTAATATCCGACGTGATTTCGGTCCGCCTGTTGCTCCGCTGAGTTAGACTCATTTGATGGCTGTGATTCAGCTGAGGTCTGGAGAGTATTGCTGACTTGATTTTGCCACACTTCTGTTGATTGCAAAGCTATAAACAGCTGAGGGTTAGCGAGAAGGGTTTGAAGAGCTTCATATACCTTCTCCGTTGTCAACTTTTTGTTGTCGAGCGGCTCCTCCTTACGATGTGTCACCTCTTCTGATGGTTTTGAAGTGATGGTGGTTTGGTTTGCCGAGGTTACGCCTTCCTGGTCCAGAATGATTTTATTCTGGCTTTTGAGCTTCATGATTAGCTCCTTTAGGACGAAACATTTCTCGGTTGGATGACTTACTATCCGATGATATTTGCAGAATCTCGGATCGCTGACTCGATCCTTTTCATTCGGCCGCTTGCACTCTGGGAGTTCGATCAGCTTCGCCTCCAGGAGTTGGTCAAGGATGTCGGGGACGTCTGAGTCAGGGAATGGATACTGCTTTTGCTCCAACTCTCGCAAGGTCACCTTCAGCCTTTCCTGTTGTTTTGGCTGAGTTATTTGGGTCGGAGGATTTACCTTGGCTTTAGCTCCCACTTTTACTGGTGCGGCTTCAACAGTCATCACTTCTTTCCCTTTTCCGGAGCTGTTGGGTTTCTTAATCTCCCTTCTGCCCCCTTGCTGGTCCAACTGGATGGGAACCGTGCCTCCGGAAGTCTGGATGCTTATCTCCATATCATGTGCGCGGGTCGCCAATTCTTCGAAGGTTCGGGGTTTGACACCCTGCAGGATGTATAACAGCTCCCAATGCATTCCTTGGATGCACATCTCCACGGCAGAAGTCTCCGTCAGGCGATCTTTGCAGTCCAAGCTGAGGGCACGCCATCTGTTGATGTATTCGACAACGGGCTCTCCTTTTCTTTGTTTGGTGCTGGTAAGCTCCATCATACTTACCGTCCTTCGAGTGCTGAAAAATCTATTGAGGAACTCTCGTTGTAGCTGTTCCCAACTGTCGATCGATTCTGGTTCAAGATTTATGAACCAGGTGAAAGCGGTCTCCCTGAGTGAACGAACAAACTGTTTCACCAAGAGATCTCCGTAAGTCCCTGCGTTGTTGCAGGTTTCAACGAAGTGGGCGATGTGCTGTTTGGGATCGCCTCGTCCGTCGAATTGTTGAAATTTGGGCGGTTGGTAGCCCAAGGGCATGTTGAGACTTTCGATCCGTCTGGTGTACGGTTTGACGTACATCTGTGATCCTTGGAAGGATGTAGCTTGTTGCAGTCGGATCGTATTGGCTATCATTTCCTGCAATTGTTGAACAGATAGCGAAGCTATAGAATTTGAGGGTGGCAGCTGTGTAGAACTACCTGGTCGCTTTTCTGCAGGGAAGACGTCGGCTGGTGTGGCTTCTGGAGTGAAACCGGGTGGATATGGTTGCTCCTCGCGGATTTCGGGATCAACTTGGATCGGGCTTTTTCCTTTGAGAGCTGCGATCTGTTGATCTTTTTCCTCCACGACTCTGATCAGCTGTAAAATTTTGTTTTCCAATTCTGAAATTCTTTCCTCTGTGCTGGTTGTGTTGGTCATCATGACGGCAACAGATGAGGCTCCGGGAAAGACTGGGGGAGAAAACTCTTCTGATTCTTCTGTGTGAGTCGGATTTTGTTGAGCAGGCTTCGTCGTGTTGCCCCCGATTTCGATCGGGGTGGGTGATCGACTCCTCCATGCGGCAAGAGAGTCAGGGGAGAGATCCTGTTGTGCAAGCTGTGGACTCTCCATTTCGACATTTTGTCGGGTTTGGACGGCAAGAAATTGTGTCCGTCCCCGGGTTTCTGGACCTGCGTACCCAGGTAGGGTAGTTGATGCAGGCAATGGAACCGTTGCCTTCTTTTTTGTGGCAGCAGTTGTACTCCTTTTCGGTGCCATTTGATGTGCTGAACACCTGTAAAAATTTTTTTTTTTTTTTTTTTAACTTTTTTTTTTTTTACCTTTTTTTTTTACTTTTTTACTTTTTACTTTTTTACTTTTTTACTTTTTTTTTTTTACTTTTTACTTTTTACCCTTTTTTTTTTTACTTTTTTTTTGTCTCTTTTTTTTTTTTACTTTTTTTTTGTCTCTTTTTTTTTTGTCTTTTTTTTTTCTCTCTCGGCTCCCCTTTTACCTCTTTTTTTTTTTTTTTTTTTTTAAGAAACAAGAGATGGGAGGTGAAGATGTCCCATCGGGCGTGCCAAAAATTTGTAAAGCGTAAATTTCGAGTCTAAAACAATTAAACTCGAAAATACAAAAATAAATTACAAATAAAAATTTAAAAATAAAAGAAAATTTACGTGGGGTCGATCTCCGTAGATCCTCCGATTAGTGTTCCTTTTTTGACTCCGTCAAGGGCTGCACGAGCTTGATCTTGACAGAAATAAATTCCACAGATTTTTCTTGAACTAGGTAGACTGAAACCGGATCTGATTTGGACGTTTTGACTACGGTTAAGAACCGTAGAGACCAGATCTGAGCCGATCTGACTTAATTTCACCGAGAGTCGAAGAGACTTGTTCTCGGATGAGCTGCCTGGATTTTGCTGAGGGCCGTATGAGGCTTAATCCCAGCCGGATTTGTAGTAATTTGATATTTTTAACTCTATATTTTCAGAAATTCAGATCTAGAACGATCCAAGAATATAAATTTAAAAATAACTTTAGAAATGGAAACAGCAAATTTTTTGGGCCTTACCCCTGAAATATCTCTCAAAACGGAGTTAGGAGAGTATACTGCTAAGTAAAAGCACGTAAGAAAAGGAGAAATTTTCTTGAGAGATTTTCAAAATTTTCTTTTTCTCTCAAATTCTCTGAATTTTTCTGTTTACAGATTTGCTGAATCTATTTTGAACTGGGGGGCAGGGGCCTATTTATAGGGTTCCTTTCCCATGTGAACATCACATGGGAAAGGAATCTTTTTTCCTTTAATTTTTCTTTGGCCGGCGTTGCCAAATTGAATTCAATGGCAATTGAATTCATTGAATTCAATGGCCATTGAATTCAACGAATTCATTTTTTTTTTTTTTTTTTTTTTTTTTTTTTCTTTCTGTTTACATTATTACACATTAAATATAATAATTTTATATATCATAAGTTATATAAAAAAATAATGTAATAATTTATGAAATTTATAATAAAAATTGACGTACAATAAATTTATGAACATGAATAATTAACTCAATTCTCACTTGTTCTATCCTCGTTCAATTCACGTGTCATTTTTCCAATAGGAAATAGCCTATTGTATTAATCACAAAATAAATATACAGAATGCAACAAAAAAAAAAAAAGGAAAGAAAGAAAAAGAAAAAAAAAGAAAAATGGCGTATTCTTTTAGACTGCATTTGGCGAAGACATCACAATCCAAACACCAAGTGTCCCTGGATTCATCAGGAAAAATCAACAACATGCACGATATTTTTGTTTCCAGGAGCAAATATAGGCCACATATTGTGTATAATGTGAGTTGTCAGGGGACCCATTTGCAATAACGCCACAAACAATATTTTGGCTTTCTTTGCTTTTGCTTTCTCCGCCTCTATGCCCTTTTACTTTTGTGGGCAAAAAGCATTTGTTCATGTCTTTTCGTCCACTTGCCTAATTTCATTTTTCGGGGAAAAGGAAAACAACTCGAAATATTAATGACAGTTCCATCAAGATAAACATCATCAAATTCTAGCCATATGCCGAAACTGCCTGACCGCAGTTTCAAAATTTCTTCCTCCCAATGTGAGCGTCATCTTGGCTTGGAGACGAGTGGAGCTAATCACACTTAGTTCGGCTTCGCTTTTTGGTTTTGGAACCGGCACATTTGGTTCCACGAAGAGGTTAAACCTTAACTAAATTTTAATTAGATTAACACTATATAGTTTCATTTAAATAATTTTAAATTATTATACAGTCTTATCAATAATATCTATTAATTTATTATTATTATTATTTTGTTGAATTTAATTACTCAACTTGCCGTATTTAAAATTATTTAATTGAAGCCATCTAACTTTTTCTTTAAAGTATTTGAGACTAAATGAAAAAATTTATCTAATCACTATAATTTAAGAGCTTCATTATGCTTGCAGTGCCATGAAATGAAAGGGCAAAAAACAAGAGTCATGTAGGGAATTGACGGGTTACATACTGCCCTATCCAAGTGCGAACTCAAGAGCCAGCAAAACATGCCTGGACAAGCTATTTAGCAACACATCATTAGCCAAAAAATTTAGTGGAATGAACCATTGAACTAAGGATTAAGACAAAAAATATTCTCTCCCCCTTTTAACATGTTGCCCCACACCAATGTGCCAAAAGGGCCCCAAAGATTATAAAATTATGCAGAATTAATCCGTCGTAATCTCACAAACAAAAATTAATTTTAGTAGTTGATTGAGACTTGGTGCCTTCAAACCCTAAGTTTAGAATTAAAATATTAGATTTAATGCTTATTCTCTTTCTTTCTTTATTACTAGACTATTAGTTCAACAGATAAAAACAAAAACAAAAAACCTTAGTATATAGTCACATAACCTCAACGAGTGATGAGTTTGACATGTAAGTGTTTCATGAGTCGGACCAAATGTGTGGAATCGGGTGCAGAGCAAATAAATCCCTCGTTTTCAAAAGCTTAAGTTAGGGATGCCGAAGGGGGCCATTTTTAACTTCGATAACATCATGAAATACGATTCAATCCTGTGCTGTTGCGTATTAGTAACGAGTAACTATGCACATTACACAGGAGAAGCAAATCAACTTATCAATTATTAGATCCGTACAAAAAAAAAAAAAGCCTTTTGATTTGTATATCTCCACTACTCCATTAACAAACAAATGGTCACCTCATTCTTGAGAAAAGCTAAGCTTATAATCGGGAATCGGAGTCAACCTCCCACTATAAACTTATCTCTAGTGCCATAACAATTTTTTTTTTTTTTTTTTTGTAGATGAGAGATAGCTCAACCTTTTTCCTTTTCTTTTGGTAAAAAGAAGGATGTACATAACAAAAGAAAGAAAGGGAAAAGGGAGGGTAAAGAAAAACAAAGAAACTTATCTTTATCTTATAGTCCTAGTGTTGTAATATTATATATTCAGAATGTGACATACGAACCAACAAGAGGTAATGTAAGTGTGGAAGCAAATTACTATTATCCTCAAAATCACTGACCCCCATCAATGTAGTAGTATCCCCACCTCAAAACCAAGCTGTTGATTTGGTGTCAAGGAAAAAGGCCGAAAGTGAAAACCCAGAGGTCAAGTAGTAGGTTACAAACACAATAAACAAATGTGCAAGAAAGTCAAGAAAAACAAAAGGCGAAACCGCCACCTTTTGGGTACCAAGGTAACGTAGCTTTCGGATAAGAAAGTTAGGACGATGCTTTGTGATGACTTTGGTGGGACACGTGTATGGCATAAAAAAATCCCTCCACTAGAGGAACAACCAAAACAAGGTTCTGTCACTCATTTCCTATTTCCCACCTACTGGATTAAGGCTAAACATAGTACACTAATGAAATTGTAATGGGAGTCTCCAATCATCAAGAATAATCAGCCTCAGTTCTACAGGAAGAAAAATGCTGCAGTGCAGATCATTCACTTCACATGCGCAACATAAGGTAGTGAATGTATATTCTGTGATTTCACACCAAAAAAAAAAAAAACAAGAGAAAAAATTCTCAGCATCCAAGCAGTTGTGATAATGTGAGTAAGCATTTTTTTTCTTTATCCAAGTCAACTTTACATAAGGTTAGAGCAACCTCTGTCATTGGATCCAACAACTCTCTGAATCTTGGGCATGGGCACATTGCCATAGGCTGAAAGTTAAAAAAAGGTACATGTAGCGACCTGAAGTCCTTCAAACCAATAGGCACTCTCCAGTTAGTTATGCTGGAATCAATCCTTTAAGAACTGTTCATGTCAGGAAAATTATAAGAAGCCTGAAACGCGGCAATAGTTACTTTTCTAACAAGATCAGCTCTGGGAAACCATGTTCAATTTTCCTTTGATCGATCGACTTTCATCTAGTATAAACAAGCCAAAAGTCAGCTAGAAAAAAGCGAACCATAAAGGCATTTGGAGCTTTTTTTTTTTTTTTTTTACTAGATCGCGGTGCCTAGAAATCACATTAACATGATTAATCCGATTCAAATTAGAAAGAACCTACTAAAAGACATTTGGAGCAAATTTTGTTATCAAATGATTTACACAACTTAGGAAATAAAACGAGATAGAGTCCAACAGAAAATGACTGCAAGTCGATTGAAAGTGAATTCTAATGTGATTATTACTTTTTTGACTGAGTTATTAATGACCAAAACCTAATTTAACGATTTTATGGGTCAGATTGGCTTGACTTGTGAAAAGAAGGCTGTTGTTCCCTCTTGAGACTTTCCAATACACATGCCGCTCAACTCATGCTAGCTCTTCATTTCGTCTTAAGATATCATCGTTTAAGATGATTGCATATAGTGGTGTCAAAAAGTTGGGTTGGGTCGGGTTCAAGTTAGATCGTTTTTAATTCAGGTCATTTTCGGTCGGGTTATTTTCAGATCACGTTACATTCGGTTCTAATTGAGATTGAGTCATTTTAAACTCGGGTTGAATTCAGATCGAATTTGAGTCGAATTAGTACTGAACCATTATTTTTTTAAATCATTTTTCACTAAAATAAGATATTTTAATTAAATTTAAAACTCATTCATATAATGAATTAAATATTTAAATTTATTTTTTGTATCATATATATATATATATATATATATATATATATATATATATATATATATATATTACAAAAATGGTACTAATTAGTACTTAAAAAAGATAAGTCAAAGCTAAAAAAATAAAAAAATTTCACTATTTTATTTTTTTCTTAAGCCAACGGGTGACTCGGATCCAACTCAAAATTTTCGGGTCATTTTTGAGTTTGATCACTTTTGGATTCAGGTTGAAAAATCGGGTTTCTGACCCAATTTTTTCGGATGGATTCAAACGAGTTATCGGGTTGAGTTACTTTTTGACACCTCTAATAATTGCACAAAAGGCAATAGTGTTGATGGAACAAAAAGAAGAAAATAGTATCAATCAAGGGCCAATACAAAAAAAAAAAAAAACTATAAAATTGGCTTGCAGGCAACAGAATTAACTCTTTTTCCTTTTTTGTTTTTTTTCTATATCAGATGCATTTGCAAATATAGTGACAAAACTAAGACCACTTGCAGCTCAAATACCTGCCCCATTTCTTAATACTCTTACTTAGATCAGAGCATACAAAGATAATCAATATATACATACGTACTTTTAACAAGCAGGAAGGAAAATCCTAGTGGATAAAGAAACGGTTCTGGATAATCATCAATCATCCTCAGCGTAAAAACTCAAATGGCAAAGATGTTCAAATTATGAGAACAATTTAGAATGAAAAAGGCAGAATTATTCAGAGAATTCTTTATGTTCAAATTAAATTATGAGAAAAATTTAGAATGAAAAAAGGTAGAATTATTCAGTGAATTCAATACGAAGAAGAATGACATGCCAAAGAAATGCTAGGTTCATGTACATGAACAAAAATAGAAGGTCGACTATTTATTGCTCTATACGTAAAACCTGGCAATTTTTTAGTGTGCCTTTTCCCCCCGCCACTAAGTATAACTAAAAGGTTTCTTAACATCTACAAGTCTAGAGATATTCTGTGCACACACTAAGAACGTACCACCACTTAAGCATTGTTTAAGAAAAATATCTATAAGTATGCCCCGTGAGAATAGGTAAGTTTAGAGCAAGTTGGAAAACAACAATAGTGAAATGTTTGGGTTTAACCCATGGTTGTTTGTTTGTTTTTTTTTTTTAGGACATTAGGAAGAGAAACTTTTCAAAGAGAAATTAAGTAATATCTCAATGAATGTTTTAGTCCTTAGGCCTACACAAATATTTATAGTTAAAGTCTATTGTTAATATCAAAACAAAACAAAACTAGCACACATAATTCCTAAAATATGTTGTATTCTAGAACATCCAAAGGAATATGCTTATAATTATATTAGAAAATTTTAAAATTATAAAAATTTAATTAGAGTCAAAAATTAGAATATATGAATCAATAGAATCTTTATTTAGTTACAATTAAATTTATATAAATTGATTTATAGAATTCTAATCTTGATTGTAATAGAATTTTGATAATTATGATATATTTTAGTATTTTTAATTTGTAAATTTATGAGAAGTCCACATGTGATTGAAAGAGAAAAATTGCGGTTTTTTCTTAAATTCGACTTTATTTATTTATACTAGTAATAGATCTGCACGATATGCAAGTTTAATAATATTTTTTAATAATTTATTTTTATTTTATTTTATTTTAAAAAATATATTTTAATAAATTTTTTAACTCTTTTAAAAAATAAAACGATTTTTTAAGAAAAAAGAAAAAATTTGGAGTAGTTTTTTTTTCTTTTCTTCTTTTCCGAGGAATTTCAATGTTGTTCTTCTTTTTTTTCTTACAAGAAAATAGAAAATTTTAAAAGATTTTCTTAATTTTTTTCTTTTCTAAAAAGAAGAATTTGAGAATAGTTTTTTTATTCTTTTTTATTATTTTCTTCTGTTAGAAAATTTTATATTTATTAATATTTAATTAGAGTCAAAATAGTACTATATAAATCAATGTAATCCTTATTTAATTATAATTAAATTTATATTAATTGATTTATGAAATCCTAATCATATCTCTATAATAGAATTTTGATAATTATAAGACAATTTAATATTTTTAATTTATGAATTTATGAGAAGTTGTCATATGACACAAAGAGTAAAACTGAGATATTCCCTCAGTTTTGCCTTTGTTAATTTACTAGTAATGGACCTGCGGGGGCGCGTGTTTAATGATATTTTTTGAGTAGTTTTTTTTTTCTTTTTAGGAAATTTTAGCGTAATTATTTTCCCTTTTTAAGAAAAATAGATAAATTTGAGATATTTTCTTAATCATTTTTATTTTATAAAAGAGATTTTGAGAATAGATTTTTGTTTTTTATTATTTTCTATTATTAGAAAATTTCATGATTATAAAGATTTAATTATAGAAAAAGTACTACTATATAAATCAATGAAATCCTTATTTGATTACAATTAAATTTACATTAATTAAAAATATAATATAATCCTGATTACAAAAGAAATTTGATAATTATAAGATAATTTAATATTTTTAATTTGTGAATTTATAAAAAATTACCACATGATAAAGAGAGGAAAAAGCTGAGAATTTCTCTTAGTTCTGGCTTTATTTACTTATACTAGTAATAGACCTAGGCGATATACGTGTTTAATCATATTTGTTAATAAATTTATTTTTATTTGATTTTATTTGAAAAAAAATAAGTCATTATAATATTGAATATTATTTTTTTAGGAATTTTTTAAACATTTTTTAAGAAAATAAAATGATTTTTTTAAGGGAAAAAAAGAAAAATTTGGAAGTAGTGTTTTTTTTTTTTAATTTTCTTCTCTTTTGAGGAAATTTTAGTATAATTATTTTTTTCTTTTTTAAGAAAAGATAAGTATTTTTTCTTCATTTTTTCTTTCTTAAAAAGTAGTATTCAAGAATAATTTTTTTATTATTTTATTTTATTAGAAAATCTTATATTTATGTAAATTTAATTGGAGTCAAAGTATGAATATATAAATCAGTAGAATTTTTACTTGATTATAATTAAATTTATATTAATTAATTATAATAAATTTTTTAATAATTATAAAATATTTTAATATTTTTAATTTATAAATTTATTATGAGTCACCACATAATAAAAAGAGAAAAAGTCGAGTTTTTCTCTTATGTTCGATATTCTTAACTTACATACAGAGATATAGATATAGACATATAGATATAGTTTTCTTTCCAATTTTGGTTACTTCCCTGTCTCATTATTCTCTATACGTGTGTTAATAGGCACTACAGCCCAACTAATCGAAGTTAAGCAGCTCACTACATAGACAAAAGCACGCACCAACTAACAATGAATGCATGTTTGTTTACATCCTACGTTGTCACTAAACAGAAATGAGAAAACAGAAGGCTACCTTTAATTTCTTCTGCAGATGCGATTCCTAGCAGTATTTCTCAGAGATTTGTAAGTCTTCGAATAGAGAGATTGTGTCCGGTTCAGTCGTGGTGGCCGACGGGTGGTTGCGGATCTGAGTGGACCGGGTGGGAAAGCCGGGCGGGCGGTTCGCCTTTTGGGTGGGTCTCTGCGCCGTCTCGTTGCTCTTTGTTCACTGTTAGTGGACGATGGGGTGAGGGGTTTTGTCTTTTTTTTTTTTTTTTTTTTTTTCTTTCTTCATTCGACGAGGCTACGAAAATCATAATAATAAAGTTACTAAAATTTCAGTACAAAATTAAAAAGTTTTTACTTTGTTTTATACAATGGAGCCTTGAAAATTAGAAGAATAATAAAATTATCAAAATTAGAATGTAAAATTATATATGACTTGTCTCTCACCCACTCATTATATTATTTCAAATATTTTCCTTTTCTTTTTCTCTTTTTCTAATTCTCATTAAACAATTACAATTATAATCAAGGAAGGCGTCCAAAAAAGGAAAATGACATATCGAATTGGTTGTGTTAATGTGTTCCTTTAACAATATTGTTTTTCAATATGCATAAAAATGTGAGAATTTCAATGTAAGTAGTTGAGTATTGTTAACTAAAGGTTCTTTAATACAAAAAAAAAAAAATATATTGTGTGTCTAATTAAACATTGTTTAATTATAAACTCTTTGTTATTAATTAGGGACAATTCAATAGTTAAATTTTTCATCTGGATCCCACCTTCACCTTTTACGGCTTTGTCCCAACACTCCTACTCAACACTGTGGGAGAAGCTCCTTGTTCGGGTTTGAATCAGCAGATATGTGAGGGGTCGTAGCTGTAGAAGAAGTAGAAGAATTAAAGGTAGCCTTCTAACGTAGAAGTGATAACCTAAGATTTTATAAACCGAAAGGACTGTCAAAAGTCTAATTTTGAGAAGAATTGATTTTTTTTTCTTTAATACAGAGAATGCAACATTCATTAATAAGTGTCACGGATTAACAACAGTTGGAGGTCTTGTCGTGGGTTTCCCGCCCAGTCAGGGGACAATCTTTTTAGAAAAATTGACTTTCAAGTATATTTATAATACTTCAAGCATATTTTTGGTATGATCATTTGAATGTTCTAAAATATAGTATATTTTAAAAATTATGTAATAGATTTTAACTCTATATATATATATATATATATGTATATATATATGTGTGTGTGTACACTTATAGTATCTTTCTCTTTGAAATTTTTTTTAACTATATTAATATTCTCAAAAAAAGGAAAAGTAACCATTCGATTACCAGGATTGTTTCCCCCATTAATGCCCTCAAAAAATGAAAAAGAACCCGCCATTCTGTCTGCAAAACTCATCTTAGAACCACTAATTTCTGGTTCCATATCCACGAATTACTCGCTAAATTCCAACTTCAACTTCACAGATTCAGAGCGCTTACCGTGCTCCATATCTACGAATTTCTTAGTAATCAACTCCATCATCTGTGCAAATCTATATTTGCAAATTTCTTCAAACACACCTCACAAAATCATAACACAGCACTTCCTCAGCACAATATTGCCCCTATATGATCAAAGTCATAGCACAAACATCTGACACAGCGTGTGAGCTTCCTGACGATCAAAGTTTGGTGCAAGTAAAAGAGATAAAGAAGAACGATGATAAGACCTTTATTAATTTCCGAATGTATTAGATTACAGTAATCAAGTGCTTTTTATAATATAACTGGCTAACTAGGTAATCATCGTTTTAATTGCAATTATCAATATAATCTCTTCCCTGCACTTTCGGTAGACAATCACCCACCCTGCTTCTTATAATTGCCGTTCCCACCCATTTCCTCTGAGTTGGTATAAGATTTCCCTCTGAGTTGGCATAAGCTCTAAAGTGATAAATTCCAAGTAGCTCAACAGCTAAAATAGGTATTAGGTAAAATTTAATCTCAGGACAACCATATCCAAGGATTTGGTTTTTTTTGGAAGAAATTTTTTTTTCAAGTCAATTTTAAATTATCAACATGGTTTCCACTATAGTAGTTTGCAGTTGAAATATAAAATAGACATAATAAAATTCAGACTTAAGATTGTTTGTTCCATCTATATAATTTTAAATTTGTCTTTATCATTTCTAAGAAAAAAAAAAAAAAAAAGGCTCATCCTTATCAACTCACCGTGTATGATTAGAGTATGGGTTGGTCAAACAATTTATTTCTCCGTAAAGCTTAGAATGCATTCCAACAAATTTCTACTTGCTTTTACTTGATAACTTAGGAGTTAAGACATGCTTGTCATGTAAATCAAAACGGCATCCACGGAATTGAAGAAAAGAAAAGTAAACAAAAATTCTAACAACAATTCAATTTGCAAGAGATTGACACCCCCACCACTTTCCATACGGCATTTACCTGAAAATAGCGCAATCAACAACTTTCTTGACTACAATCTTTTTGGTTGATACTGAGGGAACGTTTTGAACACAAGAATGAATAGTCCTTCACCAATTAAACTAATAATTCTCATCACGGAAATTTCAAGTAAACATTTATATTAGACCATAAAAAAATATTTAGTAAATTATTTAGATAGAATTAAATTGAGATTAAAGTGATATAAGTTATTAAATAACTGAATTTCAAAGAAAAAATAAACTATTAAATATTATTGAATAAACTGTACGATCGCTTTAATACTACATAAAATATAACAATGTGATAAAGTTCTCTAATTATTAACGTTACATTCAATTCTAAAGGAACATGCTCCCATACTTTCAATTCTCAGGGATTCGGATCCAAGAAGCAATTATTGGCTTTCTTGATTCTCATTTCTTGAAATTTTTGCTCAGATAATGCTGCATGAGCAGACGTCGAAACTGCCTCGATGACTTTAAAAAGTTAGTAAGATAAAATGCTTATTTATTGTTAAAAAAAATAATGATAATAACAAATGACTTTAGTAGACTTGAAAATCTTTGCATCCAGGTCGAGCTGTCGAATGATAGTTTTAAAATAACATTAGCAGATCCATTAATTTTTAGATCTTTAAATTAATAATTTTTTAGATTTTTTTTTTTGTGAGGCTAGAAAATGTTTATTTAGTAACTCACTTTTATTGGAGTACAACAGGACACGCATCCAACATCTCATCTATGGATGATTTGACGATTTAAATAAAAATTAGATTATCACTAGGTTGCTTTGACGAGAGTTAATGCAGACATTTCCTAGTTGTTTCTCAGACTTTTCCTCATGACTTGACTTCAGCTGATGCATACAGTAAAATATTGTGCATGGAATTATGTCCTCCATGACACAATCTAGAAAGCAACAACTCCATTCAGATCCGGAGCCTAAGTTCTCTTGCTCTGCCATTGAAGAGAAAATATTGGTATTTCAAAATTTGGTATTCTATATAGTATTTCGATTGAAATTAAAATTAATATTTTTGAAATAAAATTGATAATTTTTAAAATATCTGTTATTTTTATATTTTTAAAAATTATTAATATTATTTTAAAAATATTTATCTTAATTTCAATTAAGACACTAATAAGGACATTAAATTTCAAGAGATGTGCTGGTGTTCTTTGCCAAAATAGCATGGAGACAAATACAATTGAAAATGCATCCAACAACTGCATTCCATTTCCACCCGATGTGGCTTTCTTCTTATCGTTAGTGATTATTGACTGCATGTTCTTCAAAGATTCGACTCATGTTTTTGGTTTTTGCTCCATTTCTTCTTCAAATTGCCGGCATACCTTCGGAAGGTTTGGGCTACTAGATTCCCAGTTCAGAATCCTTGTGTTGACAAGAATGTGGACGTGAACTGTCAGATGAACAGACAATGCTGGCAGAGAGACCAGTGCTTGAGAAGAGGATCGCCAGTGCTGCAGATTTGAGCCTGAAGCCTCGCATTCATTAAGTATGCAGAGGATCAGGAACTAACAATGGGAGAACTCAGAGTGGTGATGGAAAAACTGGGAACTTCGTATGACCCAGATGGCAACATACTTCAAGAAAGACTTAACTCAAACGACATTGCTGTTCTGTTTGAAGAGCAGGAGCCAAGCCCCCAGGAAATAAAAGATGCATTTGCTGTGTTTGATCAGGACAATAATGGTTTCGTTACCGCAAGAGAGTTACAGAAAGTCCTCTGTAGATCATGTCTCACAGAAGTCACCGACGCGGATTGCAAAAGGATGATCAGGAACTACGACAACAATGGAGATGGACTGATAGATTTTAACGAGTTTGCTAGACTTATGGACAGCAGTTTTATCTAAAATTGGGAATGGTCAACCAATATCCACTCTGTCCTATTTTATCTGTGTCCTGATTGGCTGATTGGGAGTAAATGGCATTGGTTCAGTGATGGCAATTTGCTTAAGTCAGTGCATCTTTGAGTTTAAGTGGATCGTGATCTTAATATTCCATATGCATTATACATTCCTTACTCCAGCTACAGTGTTTTACAATCTCCAATTTCTTCCAAGCGGAAGAAAATAACCAAAAAAAAAAAAAAAAAGAAAGTGTTCTTACTTTTACATTCTAATTTTCCAAGTGAGCAGGACATCTACAAGTTCCAAGTCCCATCCCAGAGGGGCTTTTGTCAATTTTGCATTAGAGTGAGAAAAAAAAAATGCAGGGAAATTTTTTTTGGTCCACTTGAAGGATCATTAGGACATAAGCTACACAACAAGGATAACTATCGTCTCTCATAAATTTCGCTCCTCTCTTCCTAGAATTTGAACTCAATAACTTTAAAATAAAGACTTAAGTTTTATTTATTAGACTATCCCATAATAGATGAAATTTTTAAGTATATAACACATTCAATTTTATCATCCAAACCAATCACAAGAACTGACAGAACTACATTTCCATATCCAAGAGCTGATGGTTAAATCTTGCAACCTAAAAAGAAAAGAAAGAAAACAAGCGGCACTCGACAACTTCGGCCTCAGCTTCAGGCAATGCGAGTGAACATTCTTTTTCTTTATCCAAGTCAATATTTTAGAAGAGGTTAAAGCAGCCACTTCGTCATTGGATCCTACAGCCCCCCGAATCTTCGGCATGGCCCACATTGCCATAGGCTGAAAGTTCAATAAGGTCCATGTCACGACCTGCAGTTGTTCAAACCAATAGGCACCCTCCAGTTAAATATCCTGGAATCGTTCCTTTAAGAACCGTTTATGTCAAGAAAATTATAAAGTACCTGAAACACGGCAATAAGAACTTTTCTGAACAAGATCAGCTCTAGAAAACTCTGTTCGATTTCCCTTTGCTCGATTGACCTTCGCCTAGTATAAACAAGCCAAAAGTCAGCTAGGGAAAAGCAAACCATAAGGGCATTCGGTGCAAATTTTGTTTTCGAACGATTTACAACACTAAGAAAATAAAACGAGATGCAGTCCTGAAGCAAATGACTACAAGTCAGATTGAAAGCGGAAAATTCTAATGTGATTATTACCCTTTCTGATCAAGTGATTAATGACCAAACATAATTTAACAATTTTACGGGTTAGATTGGCTTGACTTACACAAACAAGAATGTTGTTCCCTCTTGAAACTTTCTAATACATATGCCAGTCAACTCATGTTAGCCCCTCATTTTGTCTTCAGATACCATTGCTTAGGATTATTTCACTAAAGACAAAAGTGTTGATGTACCAAAAAGAAGAAAATAGTGTTAATCAAGGGCCAATAAAAAATGAAACTATAAAATTGGCTAGCAGGCAATATAATTAACTCTTTTTCCCTTTATTTTGACATCAGATGCATTTGCAAATATGGTGACAAAACTAAGACCACCTGGCAGCTTAAAAAACCTGCCCCATGTCCTAGCGCTCTTACTTAGATCTGGATATCAATATAGAAAGATAATCAATACATATGTACTTTTGACAAATAGAAAGGAAATTCCTAGTAGACAAAGAAACGGTGTTGTTTAATCATCAATCATCCTCAGCATGTAAAAAACAAAATTGTAAAAATGTACAAGTTATGAGAAGAATTTAAAATGAAAAAGGCAGAATTATTCAGAGAATGCAAGTTCATGAACATATACAAAAATAGATGGTCGACCATTTGTTGCTTTACCTGTAAAACTTGACAATTTTCCAGTGTGCTTTTTCCCCCCTGAAAATTCAGATTTGCGTATCAAACTTAATAGCACATAAAGAAAATGGAAGAAATATCTAACCACACTTCATTTAGAAACGAAAATCCAAGTTGCCCCCTTAAGTCTTCATGCTTAGGAGCATTTGTTACATCAGTAAGTTCTGAATCGGAATTTATTCTCCATTTGACATACCACCATCCTTTTGGGCACAAACCACAAAAATTACTGAAAGTGTGCGGACAAAGTGATCTACTGATATTCTCCCAAACAAAAGCACTTCTAACTATAAGAAAATGGTAATTGTCTAATTGACATGGATCTCAAAAAATTTCTTCCCAATATCAGGCTCAAGGTATGCTCCTAATCTCTTAAATCTCTCCGATGGAAAGGCCAAGTTTAGATCAGACACCAGATGCTTCAATACTAAGCCTCAAATACAATGGCTAACATGGAAAAATTCTGCTAGTCTATCAAGTCAGTGGTCGTCTACAATGAAAAGGATATACTTCATAAAAAACTCGGAGAGCGCCAAACTTGCACCGCTGCAATACTAGATGCCACAATCTGCAACAATACCTACAAAATTCAAGCCACTTCCTTCTACTCTTATATTTTCCATCCTGTAATACTACTGCATTAAAATATTATTCCTTACTCTAATCATCCAGCACAGCGATTACTGCATCTTAGTTATGTTAGTTGTTTGCACATTGTTGCAATTCTCCATACCACATATATTCCTGCTTTTCTGCGGCATTGCAAACAGTTACAGGCTTTTTGCCAGTTTCTTTAACTATTTATATATCTTAAGGAAACTGAGAATAGAACACTTACAGTCAAACGATAAAAACTATAAAAACTAAAGAAATTTTCTATTGTGAATTACAATCGTGGGAAGCATTGGAAACAAACCTAGGTGAAAATACAGATTTCCGCATGCTTCAGAATTCCATTCTCAAAGACGCTAATTCAAAGAAGCTAGTGCTACAGGTCACAACTTTTGATCTCTAAAAAGATTAGATTTTTGCCTGTTCTCAATTAATTTCTAATTGGTACACAGCAATATCTGTCCATTCCTTTGACCACCACCAAATGCGATATCTCCAGCAACTTCGCACACTTCCTAATTTCGGAAAAATATGAAAGACTATGAAGCTAGGTAGTAATCAGTAGAACTCACTGCCATCAACCGAATCCAACCCATCCTACAAATTTAACACCACCCCGGACAAATACTATCTGGCGAGAAGGAAAGCTCATAATTCCATTATAGCACTTGAAAGAAGACCCTCAATTACAATACTCAAAGCACACACTCCTTACAAAATGTACCCCCACAAAAAAACAAAAAAAAAAAAAAAACACCAACCTTGATATGATAATGAATCATCGACTTGACCCAACAAATATTCACATAGAAAACTGGCAAATTGAAATATTAAATCAAACCCAAACAGAGAAAGAGATTAAAAAAACATATAAATATCCATTACCTTGGAATAAGGCACAATGTGGTCATAATCATAACACAAGCAGCCAGGACAACCTACGAGCTTCTTAAACACAACGTTGCCAAGTGGGTCTCGTCGCCATCGTTCCGGGTCCCGACCCTTGACCTTCTCCGCCTTGTTCCAGCACTGCTGCTTAACAATGTAGGAAAAGCTCCTTGGTTCGGGATTTGAAGTAGCATATTCCTCGGAGATTTTTAGGTCTTCGAACAGAGAGATTGTGTCCGGTTTAGTCGCCAACTCGCCATCGAGAAATGTTGCCGATGGGGTGTTTGCGGATCGGCGTGAACCGGGTGGGGAAGGGGCGCGGGCTGTTCGCCTTTTGTGTGGGTCTTTGCCCGGCCTCATTGGTCTTTGTTCAGTGTTGGTGGATAACGGGACGAGGGGTTGTGTCGTGTTTTCGTATTCAAGATTTTTGGAGCTCAAATCAAGTTCGGGGCAGAATAGGAACGGACTTTATTCTGACCTTTGTTTTTCAAATAGAAGACACACATTTTATTTTTTTAGAGTGTGTTTGGAGTGTGAAAAAAAGAAGAGAAAAGAGAAAAAAGGAGAAGAAAAAGAAAAAAATAGAGAGAAAATAAAATTGTTTAGAATGATAGAGAAAGTTGAGAGAAAGAAAATAGGTAAAAGAAAAAATAAATAGTAATTTATGAGAAAAAAAGTAAAAAAATAAAATTATTTAGAGTAATAGAAAAAAGTGAGAGAAAGAAAGTATGGTAAAAGAAAAGGTAAATAGTAATTTATGAGAAAAAAAGTAGAAGAAAATAAAATTATTTAAAATAATATAAAAAATAAAAAAAAAATAAATAATAATAATTATACTTTTTTTTTTCTTAATTTTTTTTCGCACACCAAAGATATATGTCGGGGTGCTTCCTGCGACATGCAATTAGTTTATTTTAGGCGACCCAGTTAATTTTTTATTTTAAATTTTAACTTTTTTGGTTTTAAATTATTTTAATGAAATTACGTTGAAAGACTAATGGTTGCACTTTTTTGTGATGTCCGAACATCCGCACACTGCCTCCAAAGCAGATTCCTCTCTCTCGTAACTAAATTGATCTTTCCTACTCAGTAATAATTTCAAGGCTAATTTACAAATTTATTTTTTAGTCAAGTTTACAGATTTATTTTTGTTGTTTTCTTTAGCAAGGGGTCCTCATAATCTCTTTATTATATTATTAAAATGGTTTCCACCGCAGTAGTTTCCAATTGGACTATAGAATGTAGATTTCAAACTTAAGATTTGTGATTAATATACATAATTTTAAGTCGAACTCACCGGATGTGATTAGAATGTGTTGGAAAAAGCAATATATTTTCTGTAATAAAAATTTAGATAGCTGTAAAAAAAATACAAATACGATTCAGACGCATGACAATTTGACTTATTATTTTGTAAATGATCCAATATATTTTTTAATTAATTTTTTGTTGTATACTTATATAAACTAATTAATCAATTATTATGTATATGCTCCACATATAGGTGTCAAAATAGGTTATTGAGTCGGGTTTAGGTTGGGTCGTTTCGGGTTCAGGTCGTTTCGGGTCAGGTTATTTATAAGTCAAGTTATCTTCAGGTCATTTTAGATTGCATCACTTCGAGTTCGAATCAACCCATGGGTTGATTACGTCATAAAAAATGATGACGTAATATTTTTTATTATAAATTTTGAAAATTTAAAAAATTTCAAAAATTTTGTTAAAAATTCTTAAAAATTAAAGAAAATTATATGATTAGAAAATAATTGAAGAAATTTGTTTTAAAACATCCTAAAAATTAAAATAAAATTTAAAAATGTATAAAAAATTTTAAAATATTCTAAAAAAATTTATAATTAAGATTTATATTGAAAATAGTAGAATTTATATTTTTTATAATATAAAATATGCTTTTTCTTTGTTTTCTTAAGGAAAAAAAAATTCGGATCAGACGTGTCGGATTAGGGTTGGGTTCAGGTTTGACCCAATATTTTTAGGTTATTTTGAATTCAGGTCATTTCAAATTATGTCATTTTTCGAGTCGAGTTTGGATCGTATTTTTTTCGGCGAGTTTAGGTCAACCTATCGACTCGGGTCAGATTTTAACACATTGCTTCCACGCCTAATTTTTTCTCATCTAACATAATGTTTGAATAGACTGAGCTCTTCTCCGTAATTTGTTCGAAGGGTGAAAATTTCTCGGAGCAGTCAACTAGCGTCGTCTATAAGCGCAAATTGATCTCCACAGCATCTGTGGAAATGGGGTAACTTTATGATATGGTCATGTATAAATCTCTATGTTCTATAAATTTCCTTTTTTTTTTTTTTTTTTGCTGCCTAAATTTTGATGTGGGCATTTCTCTGGGTTTGTTCCCTTACGTGGTTTTCCCTCCAGTTTTGATCTCTTACAGCTGAAGTCGTCAACGTCGAAATCAAGAATGTTAAGATTGGTCTGTCAAAAAGAATGTTAAGATTGGGGCCAGAACTAGCAAAGTAGCTCTTACCTCAATGGCGGATTATCACTTTTGTGTTTACCACTGGTGATGGTCGTAGTGTGGTTTCTTATACTGTTGCTCCTATTAGTTGGTTTTTTTTTTTTTTTTTTTCAAATATCCTATCAGTTGGTCCTTTGAGTAGACGAATAGACATTACTTGAACGGCAGCTTTGATGTTAAACGATGCCCCCAATAAACTAAGCAGCCCATATCATCCTAAGATGCTCTATTTACCTGGTTTAAGCACTGAAAAAGTGACTGAAAAACTGATAATAATTACAGTTGATGATAAAGATTTTTTTTTTGGAAGAAATTTTGAATGTTTCGGTCTACGTAAGATAAGATTTATTTTTCAGTTATTAGATTTTATCTTATTTA
This sequence comes from Carallia pectinifolia, assembly GCA_037832335.1. Classification (NCBI taxonomy): domain Eukaryota; kingdom Viridiplantae; phylum Streptophyta; class Magnoliopsida; order Malpighiales; family Rhizophoraceae; genus Carallia; species Carallia pectinifolia. Next base: position 20,525,319 of record CM075448.1, on the reverse strand, counting down.
GGACATGTTAATTACGTATTTGTTCTTTTTATTTGTCCTACATCACAAACTATGTAGAAAAAGAATATTTTTGTGATAATTGAAATTGGATTCACTATTTGCTGTGAATGTGCCCTTTGTGAAAATTACTATGGATAAATGGTAGACACTGCAGTAGCGACGGAGAGAGAAATTGACAAAGGTAAAGTCAATATTATAAATATTTTAAAATTAAAAATTTCCTTATATATATATATATATATATATATATATATATCAAACAAAAAAAATATTTTTCAAAATTTTTCAGTATTATAGTTAAATAACAGAAAATAATTTATTTTAATTTTATTTAATAAATATTTTGAACAAATAAATTATTTTTTAACAATCAGACGTACTTGTAAAACTTAGAATACGTTCCAACAAATTTCTTCTTGTTTTTACTCGAGTTAGGACATGCTTTATTTCGTGTAAACCAAAACAGCATCCACGGCATCTGGGGAAAAGAAAAGTGAACGAAAATTCTAACACTAATTCAATTTGCAAGAGAGCGGCACCGTCCCTTTTCATACGGCATTTGCTTGAAAATAGTGCAATCAACAACTTTCTTGGTGTCCGGTCAAAAAAAACAACTTTCTCGGTGATGATGAAGGAAAGTGTTGAACGCAAGAATGAAAATGATGGTATTGTCCTTCACGAAATAAAGTAAGAATGGGATTGTCTTGTTCCGGAAATTTCAAGTAGGGCTCCATTACATGAATACGTATAGGTTGTCACGTCTTAATTTTATATAATTATAATTATTATTTGTATAATTAATATAAAATAAAAAAATAATAATATTTTTTATATCACTTTTTATTATTATAATTACACAAAAAAATTCATAATTATACAAAATAAATGTGTGTGAATATAATAAAAAAATTTTATATGCGCACCAAGTTTTTTCCTTTTAAATAACCATTTATATCAAATCATAGGAACATACTCTGCAAATTTTTAAAAATAAAATTAAAATAAGATTAAAGTAATATGAATAGTTAAATAATTTATTTTTTAAAAAATAAATTATTAGATATTATCAAATAAATTTTACGAACAATTTAATTCTATATAAAATACACAAATGCGATTGACTTCTAGGTTATATCATATATTATATAATATAATACATATTTGAACGTTTTAGTTTGTTTATTATTTTTATTTATTATTGTTATTTAGTATAACTCAATCATAATTTTATATGATAAATTTTTTTTATTTTTTATTTTAAATAATTTATATTTATTATATAATATAAAATTATAAATAAATTATATTTACTAAAAAAAATTAAATTAAAAATTCTCTAATTTTTTTTTGTAACTTGCCCAATACTTGCTCTCTTTTCCATCGTTCACTTGTCTCAGTCAGGGTTTCAGACCGAACAAGTTAAAAAATGGTCCCATAAGTTTGACCAAATTGCAATTCAGTCCTAAATATTATGTGCGTTTCATTCAAGTGTTGTACATTAATACATTCGTTTCAATTGAGTCCTAATACTCATTTATAACATCAGAATACGTATAACCTACGTATTTTCAAAACCAAAATCTACCACCACCACCCACCTCACTCTCTCTCTCTCTCTCTACCGTGTTTTCAGTGTGGCCCATCCTGTATAGAGGTTGGGGCCCTCGTCACCCTGCCGCCATTGTTGTTGTTGTTTTCCTTGTTTTCTTGGTGAGCGACTCCGTCGAGCATCAGAGGCGGCAGTGGCGGAGGAGGGAGGGGAGAGGGAAGGGAAGTCTGACATGCTCTACAGAATTGGTGCTCGTCACCGGTGGAAACATCAACGATGGGAGAATCAACCAGTAAATGAACAATGAAATTATCCTCCAAGGATTGGGATTCAGATTGGGGTTGTGGGTCAACGGTGTTCGATCTCCCCGATGCACGACGAGACCGAATTCGGCAACCGGCTCAAACAATCGTCGATCGACTGCTTCGACGACGAGGAGTCGGCCGGCTGCGAAGTGGGTTCTACATGGAAGAAGAGGTCGTCGACGGCGTCACACAGATTGTCTCAGTCGATTTGGCATGTTTTTCTTCCTCAAATTTATGATCATCCACGACCGACATCGGCGGTCAAACAAAAACGAAACTTTGTCTATTCCATCTTTTCTTCCTTTTTTTTTTTGGTTTCAAAAAGATCCCAATAATCAGAGAAAAAAAAAGAACAGTAACAGGAACCACTACACAATTTCTTAATGTGGAGTTCAGGTTCAATTCATTCATTCATAGATAAGGTTTATTATTCCTTCCACTACCTTCTCCAGTTTCTCATACTTCTCGACTTTTTTTCCTTTTATATTCTTCTTCTTCTTCTATTTTACTCCTTGATGATGATGATTCATAGAATTCTTCACAAATTGATATAAAAGAACTCTAGATTGATTATTGATTAATATAATAATACCAAGACAGAGTCGGGATGAAGATGAGTTTGATGAGAAGAGGACTGGATGTTGGAGAGAGGGAAGAAAGGAGAGAATGGAGAAAGATGCAGAGATGTATTGTTTTTGAAAATACGCATTGTTAAGTATTCTGACATTTTTAATTAATTTTTTTGGTTATTTTTTAAAAATTTTTAATATAATTAATATTATTTTTAATAGGTAAATTATATTTCATCTACTGCAAGACTTAATTTAAATAAATATTTTGACATTTAAAATTTAAATGAAATATTTATAATATTTAAAATTGAAATGAAATTTTGTTAAATGTATAGGATTAATTCTTTATTGGACCCTAGAAGTAATTATTGGCTTTTTTGATTTTTTTTTTCCCCTAAGTGTTTGGTCCGTGTACCAACTACCAATTGAATATATTAATAATATTTTTTATTTTTTTAAAAAGTTTGAAAGAATTTTTAAAACATACTATTTAGAATTTACATTTTAAATTTTAAATAATACATATTTATATTTAATTTTAACTTATAAAAAAAACGCTAATAATTAAAAAAACTCTCATTACATAAACTGAAATAATAATAATAATAATAAATGACTTTAGTAAACTTGTGAAGTCTCAGCGCATATGTTACCAAACCCTTTTTTTTTTTTTTTTCTTGAAATTTTTGCCCTTACTATGCTCGAAACTGCCTCAACGACCCCAAAAGGACTTAGTAGGGCAGGATTTTTTTTTTTCTTGAGTCACAAAAAAAAAAAAAAAAATACTATCAATATGTAAATCATTACACTTATTAATCGAGATCAGGAGTTATCTATTAATATCTTTATTTAATCTTTTTTATAAGGAGAACTCATTATTTAAATTCTGTTGGGTCCAGATAAATTTCTCTAACACGTACAATCAAGTTGACAGTCAAATGAAGACATTGTCTCAAAGCGCAATCGTCAATACTCAAACTTAAATTAAACGTAAGAGAAATATGTCGAATCGATATTAAACTACTATCTTGATAGTAAGACAGGATGCTTATTTATTGTAAATAATAATAATGATAATTAATAACTTTGGTAGACTTGTAAGTCTTCCCATCCAGGTCGCATTTTCCATGCCAGTTTTCAATGATGTTAGTTGATCCATAAATTTTTATAATATTTAATTTTTGGAAAAAAAACTTAGTGGCTCGTTATTATTAGAGTATACAAATCCAACATCTCATCTCTAGATGATTTAATGATTCAAATAAAATTTAGAGCAGCACACTTACCGTAATGGTAATAATAAATGGTTGATCTCATCGTGACCTTCTCTTAAATTTTCAAAACTTTTGTCACTACATTTTCAAGGAGCAGAAACGAGTGGTCGTACGATAATTATCACTGCTTATGGATCCAAACTTAGGTGTTCTAACAATAATCAAGATGAGGAGTGGTTGAAATATTTTTCTTTAAATAAAAATTAGAGTATCACGTAGCTTTGCAGAGAATTTATGCAAAAATTTCCCAATTGTTTCTCAGACTTTTCCTCTTGACTTGACTTGACTTCAGTTGACGCACACGGTGTACATATATCCTACATGGAATTGTGTCCTCCATGACACAATCCAACGAGCAACAACTCCATTCCAATCCAGAGTCTATAATCTCTTGCTCTGCCATTATTTTTGCAAACATAGCATGGAGACAAATACAATGGAAAATGCATCCAACAACTATATTCCATTTCCACCCGGGGTGGCATTCTTGTTATCGTTAGTGATTATTGACTGCATCATCTTCAAAGAATGCTACTCATGTCTTTGGTTTCCACTCCAATTCTTATTCAAATTACCATCATACCTGAGGAATGTTTGGGCTACCAGATTCCCAGTCCAGAATCCTTTCATTCACAAAAATGTGGATGTCAAGCTGTCAGATGAACAGACAAATCTGGCAGAGAGACCAGTGCTTGAGACCAGGATTGCCAATGCTGCAGATTTGAGCCTGAAGCCTCTCATTCATAAGTATGCAGAGGATCGGCAAATAACAACAGGAGAACTCAGAGTAGTGATGGAAAGACTGGGAACTTCGTATGACCCAGATGGCGATAAGCTCCAAGAAAGACTTAGCTCAAACGACATTGCTGTTATGTTTGAAGAGCAGGAGCCAAGCCCCCAGGAAATAAAAGATGCATTTGCTGTGTTTGACCAGAACAATGATGGTTTCATTACTGCAAGAGAGTTACAAAACGTCCTATGTAGATTATCTCTCACAGGAGCTACGGAATCTGACTGCAAAAGGATGATCAGGAACTACGACAACAATGGAGATGGTATGATAGATTTTAACGAGTTTGCTAGACTTATGGCCAACAGCTTCATCTAAATTTGGGAATGGTCGACCATTTTCCACTGTGTCATATTTGGGTATCGTGTTTGCTATGTGTTGCTGGATTGTGTATTCTTATAAAGTTTGTGCTAAATAGGAGATATTTTACCCTGTTTCCCCAAGTTAGCTTATTGCAAAATTAGAGAACTTAAAAAATTGTAATAATCATTTTTCGTATGCAGAACATAAACTCAGTTTTAATATGTATTTTGCTGTTAGTTTCATTTTTATTGCAAGGTCTGACATAATGCCCCCTCACAAAAAGACATGGTAGTAACTAAATTCAGATGCCTGAAAGGTTCAAAGATCACATGAAGAAGCAATCCAAGCTATAAAGCTAAAAGCTTTCAACCTCATTCCTTTCCCACAGCGTAAAGGCTGAAAGAGCATGGAAGAGAGGTGCTGTGCTCGCTGGCCTGGTCCGGGGCCATCACAAACCTGTGCTCTTAACAATCGAGAGATAACTAACAACAGGAATTATAAAGGGAATCGAAACAAGGGATCTGGAAATTGAGAGCAAACCAAACCGATACAGCTTGTGATGTATTAGCCAATTCGAAATCAATGTCACGGCGAAACATGCTATGCAAATGTATCATCTTAGTTGAAGGAGGCAAGAACATCATTTTTATAATTTAAAAGATTTTCCCAAATGCGTTTTTTTTTTATGTAATGAAATTTTCACACATTAATCTCCTTAATAGCTTCCCTTCTGAAATCTAAGAACAAAAAGTACGAGTAAATGGTATTGTTTCTTGATTATTATTAAAAGCAGTGCAATTTTCAGTTGAGGGGATAGAAATCCTAATATTCCATGTGCATTATACATACGTTACTCCTTACAATTTCCAATTTCTTCCAATTGGAAGAAAAGATCCAAAATGCAAAAAAAAAAAAAAAAAAAAAAAAAAATCTACTTCTACATGCTAATTTTCCAGGTAAACAGGACGTCTACAAGCGACAAGTCCTAGCCCAGAGTTGCCTTTGTGAAGTTTGCATCAGAGCAATGCAGGGAACTGCACTTAAATGATATAAGAAGGGACAGTAAAAAAAAAAAAAAAAACAAAAAACAGGAACTTTATAAGTATATAACACATCCAATTTTAGCATCCAATCAAATCACAAGAACTGACAGAACTACATTCCCATATGCAAGAACTGCCGGTTAAATCTTGCAACCTAAAAAAAAAAAATTTTAAAAAAAAAAGCTGCACTCTACGGATTCAGGGAAAGACACGATAAAAGAAACAAATCCATAATATATTTAAGGACAATTAAGCTGTAATATACGAGAATAATCATAACAAAAAAAAGGACACATCAAGCATGACAGACCTTTCCTCTCTATTCTTTTCCTTTTTTTTTTTCTAAAAGAAAAAAAAAAAAGAAAAAACAAAGAAAGTAATAAAGGGGAGTGTCTCTCCAATAATACAGTATTCATTCGCTTCCTAAAATGGATTCGCTTTATGTGAAAATAGTATTTTACCCTGTTTCCTCAAGTTATCTTATCGCAAAATTGGAGAACTTAAAAATTGTAATAATCATTTTTCGCATGCGGAACACAAACTCAGTTTTAATATGTATTTTGCTGTTAGTTTCATTTTTATTGTAAGGTCTGATATAATTATAAGAGATTTTATAATCTCAAAATCACGTATCAATATTCGAATCACATAAATAAATTAAATACAAATAAATATTAGATGTACCTCTTATCGTCACATCATAAAGATTCGATATTGGATATAGATTGTGTTGTTACATAAGCTAACAAGCACGTCAAAGATCATTTCTTCCTCTCTGATCAAAGTCTTCCTCTCCTACACAATTGGCTATTAACAAATGCTCTGATGGGAAGAACTAAATATAACTTTATACTGTATAGAAAGGAGAGCCGTTTCTTTATTTATAATGAAATTCTAATTAAGTCTACCTATCATAGGTTTAATAACAGGTTCTATACCAAATAATAATATTAGACCCAATCCCACATTGTAAATATATTCTTATTATTTATATAACACTATGATCTAATGAATCACTTAATAATATTTAAATTTATAATTGAACTATACGTTTCATTTGATTTTGATAAAAAATAAAAAAATCTGACAATTCAAATAAAAAAATATTCTTACAATAATGCCCCCTCACAGAAGGACATGGTAGCAACTAAATTCAGATGCCTGAAAGGTTCAAAGACCACATGAAGAAGCAATCCAAGCTTTAAAGCCAAAAGCTTTCAACCTCATTCCTTTCCCACAGCATAAAGACCGAAAGAGCATGGAAGAGAGGTGGCTGTGCTCGCTGGCCTGATCCGAGTCCATTACAAACTTGTTCTCCTAACAAGAGAGAAGAACACTAAGAGCAGGAATCGTAGAGGAAAACGAAATAAGGGCTGGAAGTTGATTCAGGAGCAAACCAAACAGATACTGCATGTGATGTATTAGCCGCTTCAAAAGCAATGTCATGGCAAGACATGCTATGTTAATGTTATCATCTTAGTTGAAAAGGCAAGAAAATTATTTTTATAATTTAAAAGAATTTCCCAAAATGCATTATTTTGTGATGTAATGAAATTTTCATGCATTAATCTCGTTAAGAACTTCCCTTCTGAAATCTAAGAACAAAAAGTTCGAGTAAATGATATTGTTTCTTGATTATTATTAAGAGTAGTGCATTTTTCAGTTGAGTGGATAGAAATCCTAATATTCCATATGCATTGTACATACGTTACTCCTTACAATTTCCAATTTCTTCCAATTGGAAGAAAAGACCCAAGATGGAAAAAAAAAAAAAAAAGTTCTACTTCTACATGCCAATTTTCCCAGAGTTGCCTTTGTGAAGTTTGCATCAGAGCACTGCAGGGAACTGCACTTAATTGACATAAGAAGGGGCGGTAAAAACAAAAAAAAAAAAAAAAACAGGAACTTTATAAGTATATAACACATCCAATTATACCATCCAATCAAATCTCAAAAACTGACAGAACTACATTCCCATAACCAAGAACTGATGGTTAAATCCTGCAACCTTTAAAAAAACAAAAAAAAACAAAAAAGCTGCACTCGACAGCTTCAGGGTAAGACACAAGAAAAGAAACAAACCCAAAATAATTTAAGGACAATTAAGCTGTAATATAAGAGACTAACCATTAAAAAAAAAAAACAAAGAACAAATCAAGCACGACAGACCTTTCTTCTGTATTCTTTCTCATTCATTTTTATTTTCTTTAAAAAAAGGAAAAACAAACCAAGGAATAAAGCGGCGAGCGTCTCTCCAATAATACAGTATTCATTCCCTTCCTAAAATGGATTCGCTTTGTGTAAAAATAGAAAAAATAACCAAAAAACAAAAAGTGAAACCATTTTAGGAAGAGGAATGAAAACTGTCCTCAGAGAGAGACAGAGAGACATCAGAGAGACAGGCGGAGGCAGAGATGATTTGGGTGGCGTCATTTGCCTATTAGGGTTATTCATCGAACTTCCGTTTACAGCCACGCTATTTATAGGTTTGATTGCCCCTCAGAACGACGACGTTTTCCATTTCTTTTTTGCCCCCTTCCAGATCTTGCATCGAGCCGCCCGCCGTCCACTTCTTCGTCGTCATTGCCAAACTGTCCTCACGGTTTCAAGTTTTATCGACTAATTTAATTTTACGTAATAATAAAATAATTATGTAAATTATTTAATAATATTTAATAATTTATATTTTTTAAATGTTAATTATTTAATAATTTATATAATTTTATTATTATTATTTTATTAATATTTAAATATTACTATTTTATATTTTTTTATTTAAAATTGTTCTACAATGTTGAAGCCTACAGTGTAGCTTAACACTCGGCTCCTGCTTCCTCCCTGGAGTTTGCCTATCTTTTCTGTTTTGTAAAAAGTACGTTTATATTAGTGTTAATTTACAAATAAATCAGTAATTCTATAAATTATAGTAAATTCAATTTAATTTTTAAAATTTAAAAATTTATTTATCGTAAAATATTTCCCAAGAAATCCAGTTCACCATCCCTTTAATGTTTATTGTCAAAGAAATTTTGTGATTAGGTGGACTTTTTCCCCGTATTAAGTGAAATATTTAAACGGGATCACTTTGACTTCAATCAAGATAATAAGTGCAATAAATAATATATTTGTCAGCAATTTTTTATTGTGCAAAAAAACCGCTTTGCATTAATATGAAAAGATTCCATACATAGGACCAACACGAGGGCATAAAAAAACTTGTACAAAGTTCGAGAAATAGACAGTCAAAATAACCCACAACTGATTAGATCACAAATACGACAAACTAATTGAATTTAAAGTTCAATTAGATAAATCCGTCTGATCAGAAAACAAACCGAAATTAAGTTAGACTTACCAAATACCAAAATTTTAGACAAATCTAACTCGTCTGAATAAAATTACTTAGGACAGCACAAACTATACGTCAGCAAACTTATGACGAAAATTGACTAGGTATGCTCATTAACGATTTCATTGAAATCTAACAAACAAAAAAACATAAACTGAACATAATTATAATATAGCTCCAGTCTAAAAATAGCCACAGTGGCCCAACTCATCAGAACCATAGGTGACAGTGGCGAACGGCAGAGGGGGTGGTGGCGCCACTGCCGGCAGGACGAGTGGCAACGACTTCAAAGTTGAAGACTGCGAGAGGGACGACTTTAGAGGCAGCATCAGCAGCACTGGCCGCAACAGAGGGGGTGCCAACGATGAGGGCACCAACTGCACCATTTGTTGAGGGTACGCTTGTGGCTCCGATGGCTCCATTTGCAAGATTCTGGACCGAGCTGTTCGTAACGGTCAGCACGGCGATGCTGGTGTTGGACACGATTGCTGGAAATGTGAAATGACGCCTACCTCTAGAGGGTTCTAAATCTAATGACAAAAGGGCCACAGGAAACCTTACTGGAACTAAATTTGCGAAAAAACCAACTTCACACACCACAAAAAGTGAAAACGGGGTAGAAGAATATATGGCAGCACTGTGGATGGGACATCAATGATCGGGACGAGAGGTGGAGAGAAGAGAAGAAGTGGAGGAGGAGAGCATCCACCGCCGCAGGTCACAGTGCCAGTGCTAATGTAGAGGGGAACTTCATAGAATTTAAAGTGAGAGATTTACTTGTTAGCAACTTAATTTTTGTTTAAAATATTTGTGTATTTACTTTACACAATAATTAGAATTTTTATTTCAATTCTCTTTTTTAAATGAATATAATTTATTTATAATATTACACTAGATAATAAATAGGGTTCATTTAAATAAAAAAATTAAAAATAATATTTAAATAATAAATTAATTTTATTTATTAAAAAAAATAAAATTAATAAATATCTTAAATAATATGATCGAGGTGGTAAGGATGAAATTTTTTACAAGTACTCCGTTTCAATTATTGCTTTGGATTTCCACTCGCCCGTTGGTGTGTGTGACCGTGAGCTCAATTTCAACTCCTTCCAAGAAGCAGGAGTTTCAGCTCTCATTCTTCATCTTCATCACCATTATCATCTTCTTCTTCCTGTTGTTCTTCCTTCATCTCAGAGAATGAGCACCCGAGTGGTCAAGAACATCGGGCGACCGGCGATGAATGTGTCAGATTCAAAGGCCTACCCATTCTGCAGCAACTAAACATAGAGGAGCAGCTCCTTCGCACCTCTTCTGAAAACTGGTTGATCATTAACGATGGCACCAACGACCCCACCATTGTCATGGCCGTTTCTGGGTATTAATAATAATAGCTTTTTTTAATACTTATCTTTGGAACTGTTTCTTGTTTCTTTTTCTTGCTACTTCCTGATTCCATGGCTTGCATAATTCAGTAACAAATCTTCGTTTATCTACCAAGACGCCTCTTTTATTTTAGGAGCTTTCTCCTCGTTTTTGTGGGCTTCTTATTTTATTACATAAATTAAAAATTTCCGACCGACGGATTCTGTTAATTTAAGGTTATAGATAGAGAAGGGAAGGAGAGAGGGACAAGAAGAGAGAAAGGGAGGATAGAGGAGAGAAAAAGAGAGAAATTAATTTTTTTTGTTTTAATTTTGTATAATTTCTTAAAAAATAATTAAAATTTATTTTTATTAAAATTAAAATACTGATATGACAGCAAGGTAGAATTTATATGGTCGAACGTAACGTGATGAGCCAATTTTCATACTAAAAAAGGTGGTAAATAAAAATTTATAAATTATCGAAGAATTTAAGTAAAATTAATTTTTATGTCTTTTTTAAAATAAAACACTCATTTTATCACTTTAACTAAATTGATTCTTCCTACTCATTAATAATTTCAAGGTTAATTTACAAATTTATTTATAGTCGAATTCAAAAATTTATTTTTATTGTTTCCTTTAGCAAGGGGTCCTCTTACACTCGCCAACCAAATCTTTTTATATTATTAACATGGTTTTTCTTTTTTTCCACCGCAGCAGTTTCCAATTGGAATATAAAATGCACAAAACTTAAGATTTCTGATTAATCTACATAATTTTAAGTCAAACTCACAGCATGTTTGTTGGAAAAATAATTTATTTTCTCATAGAAAAAATTTAGATAAATGCAAAAAAAATACTGATACAATATAAATGTATAACAATCAATTAATTATTTTATGAAACATCCGATTGATCTTTGTAATAAAAATAAATGTAACTTTTATTAATTTTTTTATTACAAATATTAATCAATCTAATCGCACAAACTAATTTAGTTGTGATTGTTATATATCTATTTCTCATCAAATTTTTTGACATCTACGAAATGCAATCTTTCCCGTAAAGCTTAGAATACGTTCCAACAAATTTCTTCTTGGTTTTACTCGAGTTGGGACATGCTTTCTTCGTGTAAACCAAACGGCATCCACGCCCCGGGGGGAGGGGTGGGCGGGGTGGGTGGGGGGATAAAAGTGAACAAAAATTCTAACACTAATTCAATTTGCAAGGGAGTGACGCCCCCACTTGCCATACGGCATTTGCCTGTTAATAGCTCAATCAAGAACTTTCTTGGTCGATGATGAAAGAACGTGTTGAACACAAGAATGAAAATGATGGTCAAGTCGGATCAAAAAAAAAAAAGAAAATGATGGTCAAAGTCGTTCACCATATAAAGTAATAATGGGATTGCCTTGTCACAGAAAATTCAAGTAAACTTGTATATTAAACTGTAGGAAAATATTTGGTAAATTTTTTAAGTAAAATCAAAGTAAATTTAAAGTAATATAAATGATTAAGTAACCAAATTAAAAAAAAATTATTAAATAATATCAGATAGACCGCACGACTATTTTAGTTCTACATAAAATACACAAATGTGTTAGAGCTTAAAGTTATATTATATAATATAAATACACACACATATTGTGTTTGTTATTTTATATTTTTTAACATAATTCACTAATAATCTAATATTATATAATTTTTTTGCTTTTCATTTTAAACAGTTCTTATTTATTGTGCTATCTAAATTATAAATAAATTTTACTCAATAAAAAAATAAATCAAATTAAACATCCTTCATTTTTTTTCCACGTAACTTCCCCTATACTTGCTTTCTTTTCCATGGTTCCCCCGTCTCGGTCAGGGTTTCACCCAAAAAGTAATTATTGGCTTTTTTTATTCTTTTTTTAAAGTGTTTGGTCTGTGTACCAATTGAATATATTAATAATATTTTAAAGTTTTTTACAAATTAAAGAAAAAATTTTTTAATACATATTATTTGAAATCTATTCTTAAAATTTTAAAATAATACACATTTATATCTAAATTTTAATTTAATAAAAAATAAAAAAAAACACTAATAAAAAAAAACTCATACAATATGGATTAAGAAAATAATAATAATAATAATAATTAATGACTTTAGTGGATTCGTAAAAAAAATTCAGCACGTGTACCCAAATCCTTTCTACTTGAAAGTTTTGCACTCTCGAAATTGCCTCGACAGCTCCAAAAGACTTAGTAAGACAGGATGCTTATTTATTGTAAAAAATATTAATAACAATAATAAATGACTTTAGCAGACTTATAAGCCTTCTCATCTAGGTCGAATCGTCCACGATAGTTTTTAAATAACGTTAGTAGATCCTTAAATTTTTTATAATCATCAAATTTTAGGAAAATACTTCTGTGGCTTGTTATTTTTTTTATGAACGAAAAAAAATCCACGGCGAACACGGCTAGTTATTATTGGAGCATACATATCTAACATCTCATATTTGGATGATTTAAATAAAATTTAGAACAGCAAACTTATCGTATAATAAATGGCTAGTCTCGTTCGTGACATTCTTTTAAATTCTCAAAATTTTTGTGAAAACGATAAGTGGATACGCATAGGTGGAAGTTTGGTAGTTACGCAGTGATTTAAACTGTTAAATTATAAAAAATATATTTAATTTTAAAATATTAAAAACAGATAAATCGTTAAATACTTTTAAATTAATTGTTATTTCATTAAATGTGTCTGCGTAGTGAAACTCGAATTTTTGTTGCTACATTTCCAAAGGCAGACGCGAGTGTTCGCAGGGTAATTGTCCCCACTTATGAACCAAACTTTAAGTGATCAAACCATGACCAAGATGAAGATCGGGTAAAATAATTTTCTTTAAATAAAAATTAGAGATCACCACGTAACTTTGAAGAGAATTTATGCGGACATTTCCCAATTGTTTCTCAGACTTTTCCTCTTGACTTGACTTCGGTTGACGCGCATAGAATATATATCCTACATGGAATTAGGTTCTCCTTGACACAATCCAACGAGCAACAACTCCAATTTAATCCAGAGTCTGAACTCTCTTACCCTCTTGCTCTGCCATTAGTTTTGCCAAAATAGCATGGAGACAAATACAATGGAAAATGCATCCAACAAATATATTCCATTTCCACCCAGGGTGGCTTTCTTGCCATTTTTAGTGATTATTGACTGCATCATCTTCAAAGAATGCCCCTCATGTCTTTGGTTTTTACTCCAATTCTTATTCAAATTACCATCATACCTGAAGAAGGTTTGGGCTACCAGATTCCCAGTCCAGAATCCTTTCATTCACAAAAATGTGGATGTGAAGCTGTCACATGAACAGACAATGCGGGCGGGGAGACCAGTGCTTGAGACCCGGATTGCCAATGCCGCAGATACAAGCCTGAAGCCTCGCATTCAAAAGTATGCAGAGGATCAGGAAATAACAACAGGAGAACTCAGAGTAGTGATGGAAAGACTGGGAACTTCGTATGACCCAGATGGCGATAAGCTCCAAGAAAGACTTAGCTCAAACGACATTGCTGTTATGTTTGAAGAGCAGGAGCCAAGCCCCCAGGAAATAAAAGATGCATTTGCTGTGTTTGACCAGAACAATGATGGTTTCATTACTGCAAGAGAGTTACAAAAAGTCCTATGTAGATTATATCTCACAGGAGCTACGGAAGCTGATTGCAAAAGGATGATCAGGAACTACGACAACAATGGAGATGGAATGATAGATTTTAACGAGTTTGCTAGACTTATGGCCAACAGCTTCATCTAAATTTTGGAATGGTCGACCATTTTCCACTGTCATATTTGCGAATCGTATTTGCTATGTGTTGCTGGATTGTATATTCTTATAAAGTTTGTGCTAAATAGGAGATATTTTACCCTGTTTCCTCAAGTTAGCTTATTGCAAAATTGGAGAAATTAAAAATTGTAATAATCATTTTTCATATGCAGAACACAAACTCAGTTTTAATATGTATTTTGCTGTTAGTTTCATTTTTATTGCAAGGTCTGATATAATGCCCCCTCACAAAAAGACATGGTAGCAACTAAATTCAGATGCCTGAAAGGTTCAAAGATCACATCAAGAAGCAATCCAAGCTATAAAGCTAAAACCTTTCAATCTCATTCCTTTCCCACAGCGTCAAGACTGAAAGAGCACGGAAGAGAGGCTGCTGTGCTCGCTGGCCTGATCCAGGTCCGTTACAAACCTGTACTCTTAACAATCGAGAGAGCACTAACAACAGGAATTATAAAGGGAATCGAAACAAGGGCTATACCGATACTGCATGTGATGTAGTAGCCAATTCAAAAGCAATGTCACGGCGAAACATGCTACGCAAATATATCATCTTAGTTGAAGATCATTTTTATAATTTAAAAGATTTTCCCAAATGCGTTATTTTCTGATGTAAGGAAATTTTCACACATTAATCTCCTTAAGAACTTCCTTTCTGAAATGTAAGAACAAAAGGTTCGAGTGAATGGTATTGTTTCTTGATTATTATTAAGAGTAGTGCATTTTCAGTTCAGTGGGTAGAAATCCTAATATTCCATATGCATTATACATGCGTTACTCCTTATAATTTCCAATTTCTTCCAATTGGAAGAAAAGACTCAAAAAGAAGAAGAAAAAAAAAAAGGTTTACTTCTACAAGCAAATTTTCCAGGTAAGCAGGACTTCTACAAGCTACTAGTCCTAGCCCAGAGTTGCCTTTATGAAGTCTGCATCAGAGCAATGCAGGGAACTGCACTTAATTGACATAAGGGCACTAAAAAAATGATTATCATTCCAACATCAGAAGAATTAGTATTTAAAAATTTATCTAAAAATATAATTATGTCTAAATTTTTTATAAACATTGTAATATTTTTTTAAATAAAAAAATAATAATATATATTTTTTGTTTTAGTTAAAAGAAATATTATATTAATTACAAAAATTTAAAGCGCCGTTATATTATAATATAAATTTGAGCATAGATGTATTAGTGCAGTAATTTTTTCCTAAAGAAAAAAACAGGAACTTTGTAAGTATACAACACATCCAATTTTACCATCCAATCAAATCACAAGAACTGACAGAACTACATTCCCACGTCCAAGAACTGATGGTTAAATCTTGCAACCTTGAAAAAAAAAAAAAAAGCTGCACTCGACAGCTTCAGGGTAAGGCACAAGAAAAGAAACAAACCCATAATAATTTAAGGACATTTAAGCTGTAATATAAGAGACTAATCATAAAATAAAAAAAAAAAAAGAAGAAAGAACAGATCAAGCACGACAGACCTTTTCTCTCTATTCTTTTCCTTCTTTTTCTTTTTCTTTCCTCTCTGAAGCGGGGAGCGTCTCTCCAATAATACAGTATTCATTCCCTTCCTAAAATGGATTCGCTTTGTGTAAAAATAGCCAAAATAATAAAAAAAAACAAAAAGTGAAACCATTTTAGGAAGAGGAATGAAAACTGTCCTCAGAGAGAGACAGGCGGAGGCAGAGATGATTTGGGTGGCGTCATTTGCCTCTTAGGGTTATTCATCGACCTTCCGTTTACAGCCACGCTATTTATGGGTTTGATTGACCCTCAGAACGACGACGTTTTCCATTTCTTTTTTTGCCCCCTTCCAGATCTTGCATCGAACCGCCCGCCGTCCACCTTTCTTTGTTGTCATTGCCGAGCTGTCCTCCACTTTTAATTATTTAATAATTTATATAATTTTATTATTATTTTATTAATACTTAAATTTCACTACTTAATTTATTTTATTTAAAATTATTCTGCAATGTTGAAGCCTACACTGTAGCTTAATTCCCATCTCCCGCTTCCTTCTTGGAGTTTGCCTTTCATTTATACTAGTGTTAATTTACAAATAAATAAGTAATTTTATAACTTTAATTTAATTTTTAAAATTTAAAAATTTGCTTATCCGTAAATTGTTTCCCAAGAAATCTAGTTCACCATCGCTTTTATGTTTATAGTCAAAGAAATTTTGTGATTAAGAGGACTTTTTCCGGTATTAAACTTCTTTTTTTTTTTTGCCCGCAATTCAAGTTCTAACTTCTTTGGTCAACGTGATAATAATTTTTAAATTTATTAATGTTGAGATTAGATGTAAAAAAAATTTACTCATATTTATCCGTAATCAAGTAATTAGTTTATAATTATAAGAATAATTAAGTGAGGTATTTAAACGAGATTATTTTAATCTTGACAGAGATAATAAGTGTAATAATCAATATATTTGTCAGCAACTTCTTTTTTCAGAGAAAAGAAATTATTGTATTAATATAAAACAATTTCTTATATACGACTAATGTGAGAGAATATGAGAAAATTATGCAAAATAAGAGATACAAACGATTAAAATGACATACAACTGATTAAGTTATAAAGATCACAAATTAATTAGATTTGAAGTCTAATTAGATAAATCTTTCTAATAAAAAATAAATTAAAATTAAGTTAATCTTACCTAACATTAATCTCAAATAAATATAACTCGTTAAAACAAACCTGCTTAACGCAACCCAAGCCGCATATTAACGCAAACCAACTAGGTATGCCCATCAACGACTTCCTCCGTTTTTTTTTTTTTTTTTTTTTTTTTTTTATAGTTAATCCTTTAAATCTAACCTATAAAAAAACATAAACAGAACATAATCATAGTACAACTGCAGTCTCAAAAACCAACACCTATACAGTGTACACAGCAATGCATCCAAAACCGAAAATAGCCACAGTGGCCCAACGCATCAGAACCCGAGGGGAAGGTGGCGGACAGGGAGGGGGCGGCGGCACCACCGCCGGCAGGATGAGTGGCAGCGACTTCAAAGTTGGAGATTGCAACAGGGATAGCTTCAGAGGCGACATCAGCGACATTGGCCGCAGCGGAGGGAATGCCGGCAACCTCGTCACAAGCAACGAGGGCAGCAACTGCACCATTTGTTGAGGGTGCGCTTGTGGCTCCGACGGTTCCATTTGCGACATTCTTGACCGCACTATTTGTGGTGGTCAGCACGGCGGCGCCAGCACTGGACACTACTGTTGGAAATGTGAAAAGGATAGTAATCTCGAGAGGATTCTGAATTCGGTGACAGAAGGGCCAGGGCTGTTGCATTTTTTTAATACTTATCTTTCGTACTGTTGCTTGTTTCTTTTTCTTGCTACTTCCTGATTCCATGGCTTGCAAAATTCATTAACAAATCTTCGTTTATCTACCAAGACGCCTCTTTTGTTTTAGGAGCTTTCTCCCCGTTTTTGTGGGCTTCTTATTTTATTACATGAATTAAAAATTTCGGACCGAACGGATTCTGATAATTAAGGTTGTAGATGGAAACTCTGCAGTTTGAAAATGACTTTGAAGACCCCCAGAATACGAAGGGCTCGCTTTCTCGGGTAAAGTTCTAGTAGGGGTAATATCGTCGTTTTAGTTTCTATCTCCTCCTCTCTTTCCTCCCGCCTGAGCCGCCTCTGTTGGCGAGAGGGCGTCGCCGGTCTGTCATGGAGTGGAGAATGATGCTAGATAGATACCAGCAAACACTGGTTCGTGTGGTAGGGGTCTGTCATTGCTTAACTAAAGATCTCGAGTTCGAATCTCTAGGAGTATAGTGGCGTTAAATATTTGTTGGGAGATCTTTATTATCTATTAAAATCCTACTCGAAGCAGTATAGATTAGTCAATTCATTAGAATGGATACTGAACGGACTCAAACCAAAAAAAAAAATACCAAAATCCACTTAAACCCGGCGTTCACGGAGGGCGAGTACTGGTGGTTTCTGTTGCCTTCATCTTTTCCCGGTGACAAATCCGGCAATTTAGGACGGCCCAAAGTTTCAGAATATGCCGATCTGCCAATGCCGACTATTCTCCCCTAGACATTTCGTTGATAATAATGATTTCAAAACCCTCGATTCTAAGCATTTTAAACCCCAGCCGAGCATGCCATTGCTTTTTCCGGTCAAAGTATCCAGAGATACGCCGGCTGCCTTTGGTTTCCAGATCTCGATAACCCAAATGTCCAAGAAACTTTTCTTGGTTTCTAAAAGTACGTGGTAATGTTTGCTTTCTTCAGTCACATTGGCCTCGCCTGCTCAAGGATTGCCATTACCTATGTTTGAATTGATTCATGGTTATTGTAACTGACGATGGATTATGGTATGCTCAGGAAACCTGCTGAACTTCTTGAAATCGATACGGTGTTGAAGGATCAAATCCCTGTCATCAGGAGGTACAGTGGGGGTGGCGCTGTTATGGTTGATCAGGGGACAATTTTTGTGTCTTTCATATGTGGCAAGGATGCAGTTCCTGGGTTAACGTTATATCCTCATCCTATCATGACCTGGAGTGGTGGTTTCTACGGTGAGGTGTTTAAAGGAGTTGGTGATTACCGTCTTCGTGAAAACGGTATGGATTTTGAAACCTTTATTGTTGTATGTCAGTTTCTCTTGCACTGAACATGGTATGCATTACCAAAGACAGACAAATTAAGACCTTCTTCAAAGCTATTGATGTCCATGCAATAAAACTGCTTACTATTGGGAGTTTTCAAATCTGTTTCCTGCTGCTGTGACTGTGGTAATTGATAGAGAATCTGACAATGAGGCCTGTGATAAGGTTTACTTTTGTAATATATCTTCATATGAAATTGTCTGCTCTGCACTATTCCGGTTGTTTCGTGGCTAAGCTGCTAATGTTGTAGATATGATGAACTCAACCTCTCAAATCAAGTGCATGCCATTTAACTTTGGTTGAATTCTGCTTGGTGGAGATAAGTATTGTCCTTAATGTTTTCTGTGCAAATCCAGACTCGTCTGTGAATACAGACTGCCTACTGTGGGCGGTTCATCGCGTATCCTTCTTCTTCTTGTTGAAAAGCACCCTTTGAAAATTGTAAGATCTTAGCTTATGGAAAGACAAACCCTGGACATTGGATACAGGGGACCAGGGATGTGTTGGACACAACAAACAAATAAGTCATTATCTGTCTGATTCTATTGAGGATGAAATTTGTATGTTCCTAGTTTGCGAAATTCTTTCCACTGTCTTCACTTGTGTTGATAAAGTAAATAGTTTTTGTTTTAACATATTATGGGGAGAGGAGCTTCTTCTTTTAGAGGGTACAGAAGCCAGGAGAATAGAAGAAGCTTGGGCTGCAGGGACTCAAGGTTCGATGGTTAGATACATCTATGTTATAACCAGGGTACATTGGATAGCTTATGGATGCAACGCCTAATCATAATAAGTTCCATCTCTGTTTTTTTTTGGGGGGGGGGGTTGATTTTTCATTGTTGTTGTGCCTTGTTTCTTGACTTGTCATTGTTCCCAGAGTTTCTAATATTATCCTTGTTGCCACTTGCTTTCAGATTACGTATTTGGTGACCGTAAATTTGGAGGGAATGCTCAATCCATTACTGAAGCTTGGTGGGTGCATCACACATCATTTTTGTGGGATTTCAAGGTCGCAAACATGGCTTACCTAAAACTTCCAAAGCGGATTCCCAAATACAGGCTGGTACGTGACAGTTTCTTCATGTTTTTTATTGTATTGTCTTTAAGTTTCAATTTTACATGGCAATTACCATAATTCAGCACCAATTTCTAAAGCAGTTGGGCATGCACAACAGAGACCGTGATAACATGAAAAAATTTTTCAGTCCTTTTCGCCTTAATTTTGTACTTATCATTTGTTGCGAGATATTTGACCTGTCCACACTCGATTGGCTAAAACATAGGGTAGCAAAGGTGCCATTTGAAATGAATGGAAAAGTCAGATGCCAGGCAGGAGGCCGAATGCAAGTCTATAGAAAAAGAGAATTTCAAGTTTATTGGGGCAGTTTATTGGCAGAACGATTGGTTTAGGTTACATTGGCTTACCCCAGGTCTATAAAACCTCCTCAGCTCATCATAATGAACCCTGGTTTGGAATGACAAGTTCTAGTTGATTTTAAATGATACGCTGGACGTACTAGTAGTCACCAGACTGAGTTAGTTCTTTAGATGGAAAACTTTTAGAGTTGCGGGTCAAAATCTTTTGCTTGTCCAAGTTGACATTGAAAATGGCTCTCTTAGGTTCAATCTTTTGTTTTCTAAACTAATTTTCTCTCCTAATTATTCCATCTACTTTCTATTCAGGCTAGGAACCATTTGGATTTTATATGCCGCATGAAGGACTACATTTCAAGATCGGATTTCATCGAGCGAACAGTGAAGGCAACTGGAAGTCAGTTCACCGTACAATCTGCAGGGTTGGAAGGAATTGAAGCTCTATCAAACACAAAATTCAGCCCATCTTCTAAGCTACTAACCAGGCAGGAGTTGCAGGCAGCACCTGTTACGGCATAATTTCTTCCAAGGTTTATCACTTCGATGTGATAACTGAAAATGTGAAATTGGAGTCATTGAATAAATCCCGCCTGAGGTCAATTTATTTGACATCAAGGGATGTGGTTGTCTGTTAATTAGTTAATTACTTTTACTGACGACAAACTAAATAAAACGTTCTTCTTGTATTATTATTTCGTAATTGAACTTGCTTTTTCTGTATCTCTTTTGGTAGGATTTTGATGGTCTTTGTAATTTGTGACGTGCTAGGATTTGCATGTTTCTCTGTAGCGATGTCGGTGCTGTTATTTCAGTCAACACAAGGCTCAAAGTACAACTAACTCGAGCAATTTTCTAATTAGATTTGATTGAAATTCAAACTCGAAAAATAATAAAATGGTTAATGGAAGAGGGCAAAACATAAGGAAGGCCGACTAAACCAAACTGTCACAAATGCCAAACTGTCACAAAATTTAAGTTCAATTTGTAAGCTTTTTCTTCGTAGATCACAGTCTTTTTGTCCATATTTCTCTCTGCTTAGGGGTTAATTTCTTTGGCCCTTTTCTACTCTCGTTCGCTTCTTGCAGCAACCGAATTGACGCGTTTCTGTTTTCTGATTACTGAGAGGCATGCTAGAAGAACAAAAGCATCTGACACAACGATGGAGATTTTGTGCATCATTTGATAAATGGAAAGCAAATCAAGAGATGGTGTAGCCAACCTGATAGCTGTATATATTAACTTCTAGGATACAGAATGAACAGCTCATAACGTCAATTGAGTTTAATTGTATTAGGAACGAGGTTTGGGGATATCTCACCGTAGCCATATATTATAGGCGAAAATGTATGCAATTTGACAACTATTAGTTACAGTTTGAGATTGATAGACCTTTCACATTTTTTTTTTTTTTGAAAGAGGCTTTTAGTTCCATATTTAGGTTTTTTTGTCTGTAGAAGAAATGGTAGTTCGTCGTTGAGAAGAGAATAGGTAAGAGATAGGGGACAGGTTTCAAATCCTAGACCTCCTAATTGAAAGTATACACTTTCAACTACTTGATGATGTAGGTCCTTGGTTGAGAAGGATTTTTGTCTTGTAGAAAACAAAAACAAATGATACAACTTATAATACAAATGGCCATCTTAGTGCCCCTGTACATTGAAGATTCCTTGTTTTACATTGACGCCCAAATCTCGCTTAAAAACCATTTGCTTATGGTAAACATGACGCCATTTCATCTCCAATTGATTAGTAACCCCTCAGTGTTTGGATGATGGTGTTATGCCATGGGTCAGAGATGTGCTGCAACAAGTTGTCAAATGGTCCTTTGCCGGTGACATTGTATTGTACCACAAATCCGAGGAATGCCAACATTGCCAATCTCCCTGCAATTGCACGCCAATAACATCATCAGCCAACTAAAATTATAACCAGAATGTGATCAGCTAGTTGTTGGTGTTACTCACCGTTGGCAAGCTCCTTCTCCTTGGCCTCAAGTGTGGGTGCGAAGTTCAGGGGGTTGAAAATGCTGCCAGGGTAGCCGCATTCATGTGGAGGCAAGCTGTACTGCTTGAAGATGGGGTCTTGGTTGACACATCCTGGGTTCTTGATGTCTTGCCACCTTCTGATCTCCACGTAATGGAAGAGTATGAACTCAATCACGAAGAGGGTTGACGAAGACGCGAAGTATTCTGCTTTGCCAGCATCATACCAAGCAGGAACATTGATGATTCCAATCTTTGTCAAAACCTCAGGCAGTAGCATTCCTACAACCCCCAACATCGCCCATCGGCTATTGACAAGCTCAGCCTGAATAAACCATCTCAAGTTCTCGGGGTCTTCAGCTAGCCCAAGAGGGTCGAACCCATTGTCACCTGGGAGACTGTCCATGTGAAAAATTTCAAGTTAATAGTCTCATTCATATTACAGGTCCAATCTACCACACAGTCCACACGGAAAAACATATACGGCTTTTTTATTTAAATTTGAAGAGCCAGCCAGACTGTAGCGAAAAAGTTATTTTTGACATGACTATGATATCACACGTTCAAGTCACGCACACACTTTCCCAAACCCTACTTTGTAAACTATATCAATTCTTAGCATTTGATAATAGAAACTTAACAGTTATATTTAATATATATATTGCCACAAATTTATTTATTTTTATAATAAAATTAATAAAATATAATATAAAAAATTAATATATAATTTTTTATTATTTTTTATTATAAAAATAATAAATATTATTAAAAAATAATTAAATTTGTTACAAAAAAATATATTTTATATGTATACATGGGAGAGTATGTATATAAAATTGAACTCTTTAAAAATATAGAAAAGGCCGACACCCTAACGCTGTAGGCTAACGTTACCGTCTAACCGATGTCATAAAATACAATTATTTACTAACAAATACATCAATTTTGATATTTTAAATAATTATTATTATTTTCAATTAGCAGGTATCATATAAGATTTAAATTTTAAGTTTTATGTTTTAATTTTAAATTTTAATTTTACAGTTTTATGTTTTATAAATGTACTCGTTAGTAAATGATTGTATCTTCTTTTTTAAATCGGACTGCACATTCGGGATGGTACGGTGCAATGCAAATGGTAAAGTCAACCAAACTTGTTTCCGTAGGGAAGTTCAAGGGTTGAGGAAGTAATTACCTGCCATCGAGGTAAGCTGGAGAGGCCAAACCAGGCAGCCACTCGCCTTTCTTGGCCTCAACTTTTAAAGAAACAGGGGATGCAGCTGCCATTGGCTTAATGGACACTTCTCTGTTTAGTTTGTTTGGAGACCCTGTGAGAAACCTCGATTTTGATGCGCACGGCCGGAATACGGCAGCTGAAGCTTGCGTTGTGACGGTGGCCATCTTCTACTTGACCTGAATTCTGGCACAGGAAATGGGTCTCAAAGAATTCGGGTGGCGGTGACAGCGGCTGTAGTAGTTTTGTAAGCTAAAATGCGACTCTTTGGGACTTCGGATGTTTCATATCAAAGGAATGCTTGGGAATTGTGGTCCTTGTTCTTTGATAAACTTTCAGCGTTGATTTGGTTTATTTTGTGGATCCAATGGTCGAGATTGCCTTGTGGGATTAGCTTTGGCCAATAGGAGTACTTGGGACTTATCCCTTTATCTTGGTGCCATATCCGCAGACTTCTTTCTTTGCTGTCGTTGGTTGGAAAAAGATCATGTGGGGTTGCCTTTTTTTTTTTTTTTTTTTTTTTTAAATACTAGAAACTTTAAATAAACAATTAAAAGAAAAAAATAAATAAGACCAGCTAATAATTACGTAATCATATTTTTTTAAAAAATTGATACATCTACTTGATATGTAAGTAGTAAATTTTTAATACCTAATAAAGGATCAGCCCAAACCTGAAAAAAGTTAAAGGAGGACACCTCCTCGTTAACAATGAAATGTGTATAAATATTTACTTCCTCAGAATGTGCATCGAAAGACATGCCCATGAACTGCTCATTAATTTTCTACGCTCAATAATAATAATTAGACTAGAAAAATCTAGCTCTCAGTCATCTTTGGTGAGCTTATGGAGGGCCAAACTAGAATCGGTCTCAATAATAACCGACTAAATTCCACGTTCCCATACTATTTTGAGAGCCATATAAATCGCTCTCAATTCCTCACTGACAGCCATGGCGATTCAATTGGAGCCCGAAAAGCCAAACAACCAGTGACCAAATTCATTACATGCAACACCACCATATTCAGCAAGTCCAGGTGCCCCTTTAGCACACCCATTAGCATTTATTTAAATCATTCCATTCACCGGTGCTTGCCAAAAAATTAAATTATTGTGATTGCTGCTCTCCAACTCAGGAAACCGTTCCGTACAGTCACCTGATCCTAACACAAAATTATTTCAGTTGCACTTGGTTTAATATCCTCCACCACCTCTCATGGCAAATTTTGATCCTGTTGGTTGCCTTTTTCGCCGGAAGGGAAAATTTTCAAATCTTTTTAGTGTGATGACGGTTGGAGGATGTTGGGGATATAATATTTTTTAGTCTCAAATTTTTTTTTTTTTTTTTTATGTTAGAGTTCTAAATTTTTTAATTTTTTATCAAATCAATCTTTTCATTTGTAAAAAGTAGTCAATCCGTTAATAAATGAGTTTAACTTGATAAAAATTGTTAAAAAAAGGTCAAATACGTAAATTAAATTTTTTTTCATAAATAAATATGTACATTAAATATTTTTTAAGTAATAAATACTTGAATTAAATATGCAAAGTGCATACTTTTTAACAGAAAAAACTTTCAACTAGTGTATTTAAATTTTTTTTAAATAATTTTTGTAAGGTGATAATCATTTTTTTAATAGATTGATTACTTTCTGTTAACAGATGAACTGATTTAGTAAGAAATCAAAAGGTTTAAAATTTAAATGAAATTTTAAAAAAATTTAGAATTTATATATAAAAAAGTACAAAAGTTTAAAACTAAGAATATCATATCCTAAAGATCTTGCTAATGTTTCAAAATCAAAATCTAAGACTTCCCAAAAATAAATATCTCGATTTTAATAATGAAAAAGAGTATAGAAAGAATTACTCATAGCATGTAATAATTAACGCCTTGATGGAAAAAAAAAAAAAAAAAGCTATCGACCTTAGGGTGCGTCTTGGGCATGAGGGTGGAACCTCACCAATACGGTGTCGCTTTTCACGCCAATTTCTCGGACCGAGCCCGAGTCGTCGCTAGTTTCGGTTCCATCTTGGGCAAGAAAATCTGGCCTAGAGAACCGATGAAACTACGCTAGGCCATATGATACAATGCTGTATTTTATGTTTTGTTCCTTTAACCAAAGAAAATAAAAGCTCTTCAAAATATGAAATCTATTTTTTTTTGTCAATATAAAATGAAAAAGTAAGAGATAATATTTCACAGTCTCGTTATAAACTATTATAACTTCATATCTAAAAAAACACAAATAGATCAAATGATTACACCATACTTTATTCCATTCACGTCATTCAAAAATTTAATCACAAGACCCAAACTGAAAGCCTTTATCAATCCAACCGCAAAAAATTGAACGGTGATAAATATAATTTTTCACAGCATACGAAAATTATATTTATCACACAAATCACCGTTTCGTGTAAATATGATAAATTTTAATCATAAATATGATTTCTTACAATTATAATTTTTGTGCCGCCATACCATATGATTTAGATTTAGAGCGAGGTTGCTGCACTGGATGGGGCAACCGGACAAATTTGTCCACATGTCTCTACAAAATGCAACCAGTTACTTTTGAAATGTAACTGTGTTACATTTTTTCGGAAAAATAATTTTTTTGAAGAAATTATAAAATTAAAATTTAAAATTAAATAGGTGTTACTATAAATTTTAAAATATAAATACTATGCAATATACGTTAAAAAATGTTTGTTTTCCTATAAAAATTTTTTTTTCCCAAAAACACCAATCCCATTCCACTAAAATTGGAGCCAGTTGCTTACATATTGTAATAAGAATCAAGTCCAAATTTTCGATTCTCCTATCTGGTGCACAACCTTTTTAGTGTATGATTTATCATATGATTTCACACGAAAATAACCCGCATATGAAATAAACCATACGAAGATTATAATTGTATGAAATAAACCACACAAAATCTTATGACTTGTCATATAAAAATCGAATTGGTTTACATTATTTTTTCCCACAAAACAGAACCACACGAACGGCGATAAATGTGAAATTTTTTTTTTTTTTTAGGGTCAAAGCCCGTACAATTAGAGGGAGTTAGGGAATTTGAAAAGACGAAAGTTTAAACCTCTGCCTCTCATGTGAACAGTTAACCCCGTGATCGGCCGAGCAGAAGCTGCCGGTCTACATACGAAAATTATTCTTACCAAGGAATCACTGCCCAGTCATGGATATGGCGGCTCTGAAGTGGGCAACGGCTAGAGCCTATGGTGTTATGGGCCTCCGGAGGATAGACTACCCGCATATGGATATGGCGGCACACGACAATTCACTTATGCTCAACCAAAAATAATCCATTTATGATTTGAGTTTGACAAAGTTAAATCAGTCAAGTGTTTGAATAAAATTAATTTTAGGGTTAAAATTTGTCTCTTTAACGTTTTACCTCGATTTAGTTTCAATTTATATTATAAGAGCCTTATGATTTCTAATGTAAATGAGATAAACTACATGAGATTTAAGTACATTTAACCCTTAATTTTATAAGCCTAAAACTAAATTGACACTCTGCCTGAAAATTCAAAAACTCAGACACGAGGTCTATACAACACCTTCATAGCCTTATAGGTGGTTTTGCAATTTAGTTTGGTTGACTAGGGATGTCAATTGAAAACTTTGTTAACTTCGTACCAAAAAAAAAATTCTGATCGTTTTCCTGTTCCTTTTGTATATGATAAGATGGTATTTTGAGCCTTAGCCCTTAGTGATTCCCACTTGTCAATCAGTATTAAAAAACATTTTATCGGTACGACTCTCACTTAAAATATAAAATACACTTAAAATATAAAATATATTGAAGAAGATTAAAACTTAAACTCTGTCTAAGCCACAAATCTAAATGCATAGTGCATAAAGGGTGATATGAATTTGAACTTAAAATCGTGCACCTAACTCACAAAATTTAACTGCACGGTGCATAGAAGGTGATCTGGTTTCATATTTGTGGCTATGTTCGAGGATTTAACGGAAATTTTTCTGTTGTGTTTTTGGCTTAGTGATTCAGTTTTAAGGTGGTAAGCCTGTGTATTAATGCTTTCTGCAAGTCTAAACTATGGTTCTGTCTAATTATATTAAACAACGTTGTGTAGTTAAAGTCAAAAGTTGTTCTCAGAATTATTTATTGAGACTCATATGCTCTTTTATGTATCTTTTTAAGTATTGCTTTACACCTCTTTCATTGCCTCCGTTTCCATCAATCTTCATTGCATTTTAAAATACCTTTTTTTATATTTAAACCAATTTATGTATAATATAATAAATTATTTTGTTGAATATTTAAATTGTAATAATTTAATTAAACTCATATTACACAATTTTATCAAACCCAAGAAAAGAAGAAAGAAGAATTTCATGCAAAAGAAGGTACATTTTATATTAGTGAAGTTTGGGTTGCCAACTAGCATTTATATGTACAGACGAGAGAGAGAGAGAGAGAGACACCGAAAGAATGACAGTAGCAAGAAGACACGATTTATTAGATCAAAACTGGTAACATATTTTGTCACTCGTCTCAAATTTGACACTGCCACACAGACCTTTAACCAAAAAGGGCTACACTGACTCAGCTAAAAGGCCGACTATATGTAGCGGCTTCACAGCTTTAGTACGATATTGCTTGGCAATTGTGCTGCCGTCCAACTAACCAAGCAAATAGTGGCACTCCGCTGCCAAATTTCCTGTCCTACCTTTACAAAAGATAGCAGAACAGAAAACCCCAAATCGAATTATTAATGAAAATTGACAAGGGCCATCCTAATATAAGCCCTTAACAATTCTTTCTCCAGCAGTACATCTATTTACTACAATTTTCACTTTCCGCACCACACAGACTAACTTATTATTGCTGCTAATCAAGAAGGGAATGGTTGATTTGAAAATTACTATAATTAGGTGAATTGTTGGCCAGAGAAGGTCTGGCCAAAGGACCAGCCAGCAGGAACAGCATTGTAGGAGACCACGGTGCGCCCGTCACTAGTGGTTACCTTAAAGGACAAGCTTTGTCCATCAAGGTAAGAGTTGCTTTGCCAGTTTTGGCCCCAGTTCCTTGACATGGATTGCCAAGCAGTTCTCGACCCTTTGATTGAAACATCATGAACATCACCAGCACCTCCAACGTTGGTGATTAGGACAAGGTTGAAGTAGGAGTGGCCATTGATTGTGAATCTGATGCCTCCTTTCTTTTGGCAGGGTACCCTGTTTGACAAATTAATACGCAAAAAACAAAAAGATTAAGTCAAAATTGAACACCATAGTACAGATTATGGAGAGCTAATTAATGTCAATTTAAGAGGTCTTTTCTGCCGATTTGAAGGGGAGAAGGAAAAGAAATAAGAAACAATATTTAAGTGGCAAAGACAGCTTTTTCATTGAGATGTGGTGATAAGCACACGAGTTTCCTGTTTACTTAGATCCTACTAATAGACAACATTATTACCTTCGATAAGCCACAGGGATAATCCCTGCTCTGTATTGAGCAATTTGCTGAAAGACAGGTTGAGAGAGGTCAAAGTGTTCCAGGGGAGGATTGCACCAGCCTCCAGCATTGTTTGGTAGGGCGTAATTTGGCGGGCAGAAATTGGTGGCCGTCACAACAATAGAGCCAGGCAGGCACCACTTTGGGTCATTTGCACATCTTATCTCGAAACAAGCCCCACAGCTCAAGCCATTGTTGAACAGTGCCGTGCTGAGAGCTGCAGTGTTTGTTCCATATCCTTGGCTGTATAGGTTCCCATACCCACAAGCTCCACCTGCAAAAATTGGTCACATAACACACATAACGCATATATTGTAAAATCCTGGTGGTTTATAGGCACTCTCTAACTATGGGCTGGAGACATCCCTTCTGCCCTTAAATTTTTATGGACCAAAACCCAAAAAAAAAAAAAACCTCCAACAATGTTTAAGTCCTTGATAAGTACTTACCCATTGTGCCAGAGGCATCTCCACCTCCATAGAAGGTGGCATGAGCATTGATCCAACCCCCGTCATACCCAGCAATGGATGAGACAAAAGAAAGAAAACCCACCAAGAGAAGCTCAAGAACTGGCATTTTCCCCTGCAGATTACATATTACAGTTTAAGCAGTTAGCATCATTATGACTATTACAACGTTTTGTGACTCCAACAATTTGTCTAACAAAACACAAGAATGGAACATTGTTAACATGCATAGGAAATTGCTGATAAACAGACAAACCTAGTAAGTGAACAGAGAGAGAAAAGCTTTGGTTGTGAATGTGGGTTTAAGAGGGGCGAGGTGGTGAATATATAGAGATGCTTAAAGAGAGCAGACAGCGCAACGTCACACCAACGATCTGACACTAAATTGAGCTGTGGAGACGTTAAACCGCCAGGTGCAAGCGGTTTTTTTTTTTCTTCCAGTGCAAACAAGCCAACTTTTCTTGAAACCACGTGGTTTTGATTCTACTTTTTTCCTCTGTTTCCTCTTGAACTGACACTGGAAAGGAAGAAAAAAAGAAAATTGCTTCTAGATTCAAAGTATTCGGCACAATTTTGCAGAACAAAACTGGATTGGCAATGACAAAGGTGGGACTGCAGTGGTCATTTGCTGCGGTAGTTACCATAATCATTTACCGATACCCTGTTAAGTCACTGAGAAACGAGGTGTAAATTCTGGGACAAGGGCTTCGTTACTTATACGCTAGGTGACATTATTTATGTTTGTTTGTTATAATTATGTATCTAATCATTGCAAATGTATAATTAATGGATTTAGTAGTGTGATGCGACACTTTTTCTAAGATTGCATTTAATCTTGCTTTAGAAGGCGTAAATCTAAGATTGCATTTAATCTTACTTTAGAAGGTGTAAGTCTAAGATTTCAATAATAACTGAGATATTTAGAGACAAATATTTCTAATTAGTGGGACTTGAGTTTGAATCACAATTCTTCTCTCACTCTCTTTTTTATGTCGTTTTGTCATCTCTTTTATAGAAAAAAAAAAAAAAGAAGTGGGTCTATGTAACATTATCATTAGAATAATTGTATAATAAACGAGGCCGCCAATCACTTGTTTGATAGTAGATCTGCTAGCAAAACATAGAGTTTTGACTGAAGGAACCGAAAGGCTACATGATTGCATGCGAACGAATTATCAGGTATTGAATTGAAATCACTAAATTTGATAAAATAATTTCCCGAGGACTTCAACAGGGTGGCGGCTGGAGAAAATGGGAGGACAAAAATTGCATGGTCGAGAATAAAAGAACATCGCGAACCGTGTTGGGGCGGAGCGTATGTCTCGTCCAAAAGAAGTGAAAAATTAATTTTCAGTTATGATTTACTTAAAAGTTTAAATTATTACGTAAAATATATGATATGATTCATATATTAAATTTTAATATATCCTTTCACACATAAATTTTTTGTGCTGTGAATAAATGATAGACTTATTATATATGTAAAATTTTTTAATATCATATTAAAAAATTATTTCAAATACAAAAAGCTTTTGGACAATACTCGTAATATGAATAACGTATTAAATTCTAAAAGTGATGAATGCTGTTAGAAATTGTGGTAGCGTTTCAAAGCGGAAAGACCAATTATCTGCCCTCAAGATGAGGACTAGTATGAAAGTCAGGAGCATATTATTAAAGGGAATCTTTAAACTTGGATGTTTCAAAGTCCGTTAAAATTTTTTTTCCAAATAAAATTTTAACGGACTTTTTTTTTCACAAAAAAAAAAAAAGTCCGTTAAAATTTTATTTGTTGGTTACATTATCATCTGGCGAACTATGTGTAAATATTTGAAAATGAAGAATAGAGGAAGGAAAGATGCACTGATTGCGGTGAATGGCTCGCAGAACCTACGGACAGTAGATGCCTCGAACGAATTATTTAAGTATGAAGTATTATGTTTGTTAATTTTTTTTTAATAAGTAAAATTTATTTATAATTTAATATTACATAATTTATTTTTTATTATTTTATTTTAAGTGAACCTTATTCATTATGTGATATAATATTATAAATAAATTATATTTACTAAAATATAAGGGTTAAATTAGGATTGAAGACAAAGTAGTTGGCATTGACAACGTTTTTCAAAACGAGCACCAAAACATATTCTAATTTCGGTATTTCAATTGGTATTTTAAATGTAATAAATTTGATAATTTATATAATGAAACTGATAGTTTTTTAATAAAATTTAAAAGCTAGAGCACCAAAAATTAATATTATTTCGTCTAGAATACTAATTGAAATACTAAAAATCAGTACACAAATATTTTCTCTTTCAAAATAGGAGGATGGTTCCAAGATGACTACTAGATCTCAGCTTTGAAAAAAATCTAGAAATTTACTAGAGAGTGATGTGCTTTCTAAGAGAAGTATTATTATTAATTTTTCTAGCTTTGCGTCCATATTTGTGATACTTTTAGTATCGTGTACAGTGTATATCTAGCCTGTCCATTCTAGCTAACAATATAAAATCTTAAGGTCGAAAATTCTTAAGATGAAGATTTATTCTCTGAATATATATATTTATAGAGCTTAACATGAAGCAACTCTATGAGTACAAGGATAAAGCTACCAATCACAATTTTGCTTATTTTTTTCATTTTTTTAAACAACCAATCATAATTTCTAAAAAATTATGATTCTCACTTGTATCTCTCTCACAAGCAATAGTTCTCTATTCTTTAAATTATCAAGCCCAATCACCGGTCAGTTTGCCAAGTTGTCTCTTGCTTTTTTTTATCAATTATTATTATTATATATAATATGCTAAATATATACCAAATTAAAATATAATATATTTTTTTTAATATAAGCAAAGATTTGACCCATTTTTTTTCTGTGGTATTGAAATTCGAAAGCATTTCTCGCATTAAAATGTTTATCTGCTTTGCTAGCTTTCACAGAAAGAGCACATGGGTGATGTGGGGCTGATCTATGATGCCTTGGTAATCCGATACTCCAACGACCAAGAAAAGCTAAATCGCATTAATTTCATCGCATTTATTGGCAATTGGTCCGTCAAAAAAGCTGAAAAAAACCCGACTTGCAAAGTTGCATTGCATGTGGAAATTGACAAGTAAACCTGAAGCATAATATCCTTTTTTGACGTGGTTTTTCTATCCACAGCTTATCTTCTGGTATACCTTCGGCTTGAATTCTGTAATCTTTTCTTTAGTTGCTTTTTCAGCATTCTTCTTCTGCTGCCTTTTACCATAGCTTTTCTCCTTTCTTGTCAGCTCTATTAAATTAATTCCCAGAATCACAGAAAGGCAATGGGCGTATACTACGTGACTGTAAAATATCACCAAATGACAACCAAAAACAATGTCATCTTTTTATTGTATTAAGCTAATTATTATATGGGTATATTGCGGCAGAATATATCATATTTAAGATAGCTTTTCCTCCAAGTTGTTGGCTCTGTATACCAACCAGCTTGACCAATAATTGAATGACCACTTGGCCCTGTATTTGACATTTTAGTCGCATATTTGACTAATTTACTGGAATAAGAGATCTATGGCTTGTAGAATTAGTTTAAGCCTTCATTGGATCATTGAAAAACAATGCATGCGCGGTATCTAGGACCTCAATTTTAAATGGAAACGGATCCATGTGCCACCATTTAGCTAATGAAATGAAAGCAACCCGTAGCGTGGCCTATGGCTAAATGGATATTGCACCTCTGTTGTTTCGCAATCGAAAGATCCTTTTCTTCTCGTTTCCTGAAATCTCGTTTGTTTCAAGTGGGCGGAATGGATTAAAAATCTTCAATTATGATTTGGTTTTGTCCTTTATATTATCATTAATATGTTCTGTCAAACTGTGCCAGCAAGCATCCCTTACTGTTTTTAGAGAATCGACAAAATAAATGCTCAATATGCTGAGGATAGAAGGGGTGGCAGAGGGGAGTGATATTTAAGGCTCATAAATACACTGGTAATAAGCAGGGATGGAACTGGAATTGGATGTTGAGTCTGGGGCTGACACAGTTTCAAACAGAGTTACATGATCTTCTTAATTAGGATATTGTTAGATTAACGTTTCCTAGGGATTTAATTAGTCAATTCTAAGCTTTGCCCACCTTATTCACCAAAATAAAAATGAAGATGCTACAAATTAAGTTGATAAAATTCTGTGTAAATGGTTGAAGAAGTTTTAAACGTATACTTCCGGAAGATTTGGCAATATCGACGGCTGTTGGTAACCTGGAAGTTTTTCTAATGTCACAACTCTAAACAAGAAGCTATGCCCTAGGGCGTAGGATGAAAGGAATGCGATAAGGAAATTTTTCCGTAAAAGAAAAACCTCTCAAAACGGAATCTGTATGTTTACTTATGTTAAATAGGGCAAATTTTCGAATATACCGGTATATTACTCTCTAAAAATTGAAATTTATGATATAAATAGATTTTAGTACATTGTTGCACATCCAAATTTTAATACATATATCTCTTAAAAAATATGCTAATAGTTAATACTTATAATTTTTATTTTGAAGGTTTTTAGTTTTAACCATAAAAAAAATAATATGTTGTTTATGAAAATAAGTAGAACTATTTTATTAAATAATTTACGATTTAATAGATCTTTTAATGAAAAAAAAAGAGTTTGATTCATCTTGGACTTGGCCAAATAAGTAGAGTACTAGGGTGAAACAAATTACCAATCTCAATTAATAAAGACACACGGCAGGGCATTTGTTCTAATACGGCGCACATAAAATTTCTCAAGATGTCATTGACTCTCACTACATATATAATACCGATGCGTAACTAACTAAGAAAATTAAGGACAAAAGTCATCAAGGACCTTTGTACCCGGATAATCTAATACATTATACATGCAGAAGCTGTTTTTGTTTTGAATAAACTTATATGTAGTGTTTGATTCAATGTCAATCCATTTATAAAAAGGTGGTCATTATAAGTCTAAGGAAAGGAAAACATAAGTAGAGAAGCATGTTTTGAGTTCGCATACAATTACATGGAAGCATATATGCATCAAAATAGTAAGGTTATTAATATCGATATCGAGTGTGATGAAGGCTCGTGAGAGTCTAACAGTACTTTGAAAAATGATTTTTTTTATAAGAAAAAATAAATGAGAATGTCGATAATAACTCTAACTTTGCCCACAAGTATATGAGAATTTTTATTTTGACTCTTTTTTTTAAGTGAGTGTAAATTACTTATAATCTTACACTATAAAATAAATGGAGTCCATTTGAATAAAAAAATTAAAAATAATATTTAAATAATATTAAATTATAAATTAATTTTATTATAAAAAAATAAAATTAATAAGTACCCAAGTATATATATTCAAAAGAATGTATACATCAAGCGTTAAAAAAAATAAAATATTCAGATTGGGCTCCTAAAACCGAAATAAGGCTAGTTGGGCTCATGGTAAACTCAATAAACAGATCCATCTTTGATTGACCCATATGAGGAAAACGTCAAAATTTCTTTCTGGCGTGGCAAGATCAAACGGCAAGAAGGTTTTTTTTTTTTTTTACTTAAAAGGGAAAAGAAAAATATAAACGGGCCGAATTTGGGAGCCGACGGCCACCCAAATGGTTTAGCCGTTTTTTTTTTTTTTTAAATATAAGTGTAAACATATTAAAAAATAATAATAAAAAAAATCAAAAAAAAAGCAAAAGTCAAAATCTTTTGTTCGCGTTGTCAATTTTACTTTTCCACAATGTTTTCACATGGGAAAGAAATCGCCCCTACCCCTCAGTTCAAAACATATTCAGCTAATCTGTAAACAGAAAAATTCAGAGAATTTGAGAGAAAAAGAAAATTTTAAAAATCTCCTAACAAAATTTTTTATTTTCCTACGTGCTTTTATTCCACAGTATACTCTCCTAACTCCTTTTTTAGAGATATTTCAAGAGTAAACCCCAAAAAAGTTGCTGTTTCCATTTCTAAAATTATTTTTAAGTTTATATTCTCGGATCGATATAAATCTGAATTTATAAGAATATAGATCTAAAAATATCAAATTACTATAAATTCAGCTGGGTTCAAATCTCATACGGCCCTCAGCAAAATTCAGGCAGTTCATCCGAGAATAAGTCCTTTCGACTCTCGGTGAAATTAAAACAGATCGGCTCAGATCAAGTCCTTGCAGTTCTTAACCATAGTCTAAACGTCCAAATTAAATACAGTTTCAGTCTACCCAAATCAAGATAAAGTTGTGAAAATTATTTCTATCAAGATCAAACTCGTGCAGCCCTTGACGGAGTCAAAAAAGGAACACTAATCGGAGGATCTACAGAGATCGACCCCACGTAAATTTTCTTTTATTTTTAATTTTTTTATTGTAATTTATTTTTTGTATTTTCGAGTCTAATTGTTTTAAATTCGAAATTTACCGGTTACAATAAGATTTATGGTGTAATTAAGTATATTTAAAATAATACTAAGTATTGTTAAATTTAATTTTTATAAAAAAAAAGAAAAAAATAATAAAGAAAGTCGGCACAATTCGGAGACCAAAAATTCGGCCATGTAACGCAGCTCACAGTTAAAACCCTAATGGCCGCCTTCTTTCAAAGTTTCATTCTTACCCGCTCTGGCCTCGGTATATAAACCCATAACCGAGATGTCAGCCCAAGGCGAGGACGCTGGCCGCTTTTTGGCAAGCCAAAACCCTAAACCCTTCTGCCTTTATCTCTTCATCCGTTTTTCTTGTAAGGATTTGTTCTTGGATTCGTTGCTTGTAGTTGTCTTTTCTTTGGAAGAGCAATGTTTTTTTTCCCCAAAAAAAAAAAATGAAAATTTTGGAGTAAACGTATTTGTATGTGATGCAAGTGATGATAAAACAGACAGGGACATCAGCTACTCCTTCTGGAGGATGATGACTTCGTCTCAAATGGGAATCTCTCTGATGCATTATATATGTTTTTTAATGTGTTTTTTTTTTTTTTTTGATCTTTACCTTTCTCTTTGAAGAATTCTATGGTGGGTCTTTTTTTTTTTGCAATGTGCCCTTTATTGTCAATTGCCCCTTTGTTTTTCTTTATTTGGTTTATTCTCTTTGAATTTCTATACACTTGATCTTTTATTTTTAGAAAAATAAAAGATTGAGGCTTGATTTCTATTGGGTGTTAATTGGTACACTGCTAGTGAGTAAAGAGCAATGTCTATTGAATTTATCTCTTGTTTGCCTGATTTGCGAATTGGGTCCTGGAATTTTGTGTCTCAGTCCTGTTTTTCTAAGTGCCTATTATGTTGAATGCCAGTGTGTGATTAGAACATAGACTGAGATGTCTCATTGGTTTGTTTCCATGCCTTGTTGAGATCTCTCTTGTGCATCTACATTTCAATTTTTTTAAATTCTCTGCAAGAATACAGAAATTATGGTACATTTAAACATTGTGCTTTCCATTGCTGGGACGTACCTTAGTTTGTCCAAGATTTCTCTGATCAATTGTTGTGCTAGTATCTATGTTGTAATTGATAGTATGGCTGGGACGTTTTATGTTACTGATGAATGGTCGAATTACTTTGGTTTGTCGTTTCAAATGCATATCTAATCAGCACTGCCTCTTAAAATAGTTCATCTCTTGAACTCAAAATTCGTTGGCCGAGCTAGTTTGCTTCCCGTTGGTTTCATGCTCTTCTTGGCCAGCATTGGGTGGTTTGTGAAATTTACCGTTTTCTTTTTTATGTTCTTGCTTGAGTTTTGAAGCTGATTTGTGTTAGATTCAAAACTTTTTTCTGTGCCTGTGATGGTATTAAATATACTCCGAGCAAAACTGCTATGAAAATAACTAGATCTGAGGCACATCCAATATGTAAATATCTTTTCAGATGCTTCATTTTTGTCTATAAAATAGTCTTATGTTGATGTGGGTTGGGTACTTTTGTTGATGTGCTGCTTGCTAAAAGTGATCATAGTTGGACCTATCTCTAAAGGCACTTCATTCTAATTCCTATTATTCGGGCTTTCTGTATGGACTCTTTTATTTGGAAGTTTTTGGTCGCTGATTTTCAATTAGTGTTTGTCTTTTTGGTCATATGTCTGTTATTTCATCAATCCTCAAATTACAGAGGATTTCTTCCTTTTTATGTAAGCCAGTTCACTTCCCTATCCTGTGAATTCAACCTTTCCTTAATTGGAATGCTGCCCCTTCCTTGCTTTTTGTACATTTTGGTTACTGATTTGATAGTCGGTTTACCAGTGATGCAATTCAATTGCACGTATTATCAGATACAAATGTGATGATATTTAATTGTCACTACCTCTGAGGTAAACCTGTGTTACACTGCTTGTGTTTGTGATTTAAGTGACGGAAAATTGCTTAATTTTTTAGGTGTGTGCCCTCTCTAGTATCTTCTTTTTATGCTGCTCAAGTCAGGTTTGGTTTAAGATTTTATTGGTTTAGCCTTCTCTTCTCTCATTCGCGGCAGCTATTTTTAGTATGTTATTCTGTTGGTTTTTTTCAGCTTTTGCAATTTGGGTCATGTCTTAACTGCGCTAATTTCACCACTGTTCTTAAAATGATGTTATTACCGGAGTCAAACGTATGTGACAATCAGACATGGAACACCGCAGGAACTTGAAGTTGTTTTTAGGGTTATTATCAAAAAATAATATTATTTTTACGTTTTTT
This sequence comes from Carallia pectinifolia, assembly GCA_037832335.1. Lineage (NCBI taxonomy): Eukaryota > Viridiplantae > Streptophyta > Magnoliopsida > Malpighiales > Rhizophoraceae > Carallia > Carallia pectinifolia. Next base: position 20,487,043 of record CM075448.1, on the reverse strand, counting down.
TATAAATCTAACACCACCTTTAAAAATACAATTTAATTATTTTTTTTTACAAATCTAGCACAATCTTTAATAATTGACAAATTTAACATAGTTTAATTATTTTTTAATAAATCTAACATGCTGTCAATTAAAAATAATTGAATCTCTAATATACAAACATGCACTTATGTCATTTGGGTGTTTTAAACTGTGCTGAATTTTGACGTTCAATTATTTTTTAATAAATTTAGCACGCTTTCAGTTAAAAATAATCGAATTTTTAATATGTATATATAACATTTGAGAGTTTTAAACTGTACTATATTTAGACATAAATATGTCATATGTGTATGCTAAGAGATCCAATTACTTTTAATTGATTATTTTTCACTGACAGTGTATTAAATTTGTTATAAAATAATTAACATATGTTAAATTTATTAATTGTTAAAGATTGTGTTAGATTTGTAAGAAAATAATTAAATTGTGCTAAATTTGTTAGTTTTTAAAAGTGATACTAAATTTATAAAAAAATATAAAAATGATGGCAATTTTTTGATAATAATTCTTGTTTTTATGGGTCAATCTTTTCGTGCCATGCACTCTGAACTCTTTTTCCGGTTGCAATGATATTCCAACTCTGTTGCCTTCTCTCGTGACTCTTACATTGTATTGAATTTCCTGTTCTTGAACTGAAACCTAATATGACTATTGTTGACAAGGACGGAAATTTGAATGGTGGTGCCTTTGTGATAGCCTGGGCCCGAAAGAGATTGTCCACTTGTATGTGGGTTCAACTACCGATCAGATTTACCCCAGTTGAGTTTTTTATACTATTTCTTAAATAATATGAATTTTATATTAGAAATTTTCTCTTTCCCTCCCATTTCCCTTAACAAAAGCATTTGAAAATGTTCAGATAATTTGACTTCTACTTTACAACAGAGTAATTTTACTGTAGAGCTAAAGTTTGCACTCTTTTGTTTTCGTATCGTGAGGCATTTCAACAATTTTTTTCGATGTGTATTCTCTTTTTTATCATCCTTACAAACTTTGGCAGTGTGAATTCGAATCTTTTCTGTAATTAGAAAATAAAAAGTTTGATTTGTTTGGCACAAGCACAGATCGCTAGCACCATCTTCTGCTTTCGTTATTTCGCCTGTGTTATGGTCTGTCTTTTTTTTGTCAACTCTTCGCTATCATATTTCGTTATATTTTATTCTACAGAATTTGTTTCTATTTTATTACTAATTATTTAAACAGTTAATATTTTCATGCGCAATTATTTTGTAACTGGCGATGAATCTTTAATTATTTGCCTGTCCAATTCCCTTCTTCTGCGGGACCGCTTGCTGTGTAAGGATAGGAGTATTCCACGTCGATGCCACGTTATTGTGTTGTTGTGGATGAAGATTCAATCTTGCTGCTAAGTTGCACATTGGACCCACTTGTATTATCTATTGTGCCTACTGCATTTATTATTTTTATTATTTTTTAAATATAATTTATTCATAATTTATATTATATAAATTCATTTTATTATTTATTGTCAGGTACTTTTTTATTTTTTTAACTCTTTTTAAACACTTATTTCGTTTAACGGTATCTTCCTACTGTGGATGGAATAATTACGAAGTTGTCAACAGTTGAGCTTATCTTTTTTTTTTTTTTTAACTGGTTTGAGTTTATCTCATCAGTTCACTATTGCACTCAACTGTTGAAGTACACGAACTTAAGTTTAGCTCGAACGAAAATGTGGATGACAATGGCCCAATGGTGGAACGAAAAGAAAGTAAATGAAAAGAGGCCTTTTTCTGGCTCCACTGATCACAGTGATTCCATCTTTCTATTTATAAGCCTCCTCATCAAGGACCAAAAAAAATAAATATAAAATAAACCTCATCCAAAAGGGTTCCCATGTTGTCCATATTTTTAATACATTTTAAAAAATATAATATATTTTTCAACAATTCAGTACATTTTCAAAAAAAAATAAAATAAAACAATAGGTTTTGTTTTAAATATTGTATTCTCAAAAAAAAAAAAAAAAAAAAGGGTTTCCACACATTGTAGCTGATTGTCTGCCCCGCGCCTGTCAAATTGGTTAGTACACTGTCTTTTTAATCTGAAACACATGATTTGGTCTCTTGGAAAATGACATTTACAGACTCTTGGAAAATTAAATTTACAGACTCAAGGCCGGTCATGTTTCGAAGAACACCAACCTAGTCAGACTCGTTACCACACTTTTTCTTCACTTCTTCGTAGCAGAACAATTGAAGACAGCAGAGAGCATAAATCCATAGGAAAGAACAGAACAAAATGCCCCTTGTAACGAGGAATGAGCATTACACAAACCTTGGAATGTTTACATTCTTCATAAGAATGCAAATCCTAATTCATAAATTAACCAATATGGCAGGCTCAATATGAAAAAACTAGAGGCCTGCTTATGGAAAAATCCGCAATAGACATATACAGTTCAAAGACCAAAGCATCAAATGAAACTGGAGCTACTTAATCCCATGGACCACATCGTAACTGAAGCTATAGCATTGCAATTTCTTCTTTAAAATCCATCATACAGCCGGTTTTGCTCCAAGTAGCAGGCAAATGAAGATTTCCAATAATCAAATTCTCCACTTCCCTCTCTTTAGCAGCTGGTAGTGCAAAATCGGCAGGCAGTTCACCAATTGATTTCAGTTTCAATATCTCAGATTCATCTAAGCCCTTTGCTGGGCCTATGTTCAACTGATTTGCGCCGTATTTAGCCAATGCATCTTTGAACTTTTTGATCTGTGATACATGAACAATTAACCCAGAATCAGAGCAAAGAAAAAAGCCAAACAAAATAACCAAAATTCTAGCAGGAAATGTAAGAACTGATAACAATTACTTACGGTTGCATTAGTGCAACTAAAGCTACACAAACGACCCTCTGCACCTCGGTAGAGCCTAAAGAATGGAAGGACACGAATGTGGAGGGCATGACACATGGTTTTGAGCTCCTCATAGTTCACTTTCAGAAAAATTGCATTTTGGTTGGATTCAGCCAGCTGACAGATCTGATATACATTTTCAAGGTATGTGGATAGTTAGAAAACTGCCCAAATAAAAGCTTCAATAAGACCAAAATTCCCACAAATAAATTTTGGTTATATCAATAATAGGCTTCTATCTACCTTAGGATGGAGAGCTTTGCAGCCACCACAACCAGGCGAATAGAAGTCAACAACAACCAAAGTATCATTGGCATTAAGCAAAGAAAACACAAGTTCCTGAGCTGAATGAATCTCCACCATGTTGGGTTTAAGGGCCTTCTCCCACCATCTCAGAGCTCTGCTCACACAGATCGATGTTTGTGCCTGTAAATAAGAGTGAAGAGATCAGTTTTGATGCTTTGAACCCAACTAATATGGGAAAAAAAAAATGGTTACTTTAAGTGGAAAAAATTCAAGTTAGAGAAATTGAAGAGTTTTAACATACATTAACAGAGAAATTGGCAAGAGCTTTGGTACTTCTCTGTCTAATGCGCTTTTGAACTGATAAAAGGAGAGGTTTGCCAGTGAAATCAATGCTCAAATCCAAAAATCCTTTTCTTGTGGAAACAAGAGATGGACTAAACCCAAAAATCCCTTTGTTTCTGGAGGTCAAAGCGGTCTCATTGGAACCAGAAAGATTGAGACCAATGCTCAACAGACAAGCCATCGCTTATGTATATTTTGCTTTCAGCAAAGTAACCCCACCAAAAGCCTTCCAATATATATGCCTGGACCAAGAATCAAATAGTTGAACTCACTGAAAACGATGACAAAATCGGATACTTTTAAGACCCAGAAACACGAAACTAACACAGACCCACTTCAAAATTTCAGAAAAAAAGTCCAGAATATGAACGAAAGTTATGTTCTGTTTTTTTTTTACCAATATTGGTTTGAAGAGAAGGGGAGACTTTGTTTGCACTTTCAAGGTTTCACAGGAAGAGGAAGACAGGACAGAAACAAACGTTGAAGACCAAACTACTTAAAAAAGGAGTTGTATACTAATGCAAGTAGAAATTATGTTTATCTATCTTCTTGATTCATATTTATTTAATCAATATTTGTATGTTTTACAATTTTTATTACGTTTGTCTAAAATACTGCACACATTCATATATTTAATTACACGTTTTACAAGAGTTTGACTAAGTTTACGTTATTTACCAATTTAGTCCAATCCTGCTCGTGTACTTGAATCACCAACCACAAGGTCTCTGATACTGACACAGTTAATTAATTACACTTGTTAGTAAACATTTAAATTATTAATAATAATTTTTTAATTTAAGTCATATTTTTTAATAAATATATTTTATTTATTATTTTATGTTACACAACAAATAAAATTTATTTGATAAAATAAAAAATAAATTATGATGTATTAGATAATAAATAAATTTTACTAACTAAAAAAAACAAAATTAAGAAGCATTTAAATTGATTATCAATATTATGATTCTAAAATCATATTATAGTCACTAAATTAAATACTTATATAATTGTAAAGATAACTATTCAATATATAATTAAGACCATTAAATGTATATTACCATGTGACTTTTATCTTCATCATTAGTATAAACACACTCCCCCTATGCTGTAAAATTTTATTAATAAAATATGTTTGGTGGAACCATCATAAAAGAAAAAGTGAATTTAGCATCATCCTATTACTATTAATACAATTTAAAGTTTCATGTAATGTACAATTTTAATTTTTTTAATTAGATTTAATTGAAATTTTTAATTAAAAATTTTCAATCCCAAAATTAATCTAAGTATTAATTAAGCTATAACTAGTCTTTCTGTCTTTATGACAAATGCTCTCTTTATTAACAATTAAATTTTTGAGCATTCCGTCAAAAAAAAAATAATAAATAAATTTTTGAGCAATGGCAGATGCGTTCGTTGACCCGTTTTTCCTTGAGGATAATGTGTTGGCGGTATCTTTATGTTTATCTGCACTGTTTCTACGATTTTTCTTTCCTATTTTTTGACATTTTCTTTAGTTTATTTAATTTAATACATGTTTTTGGTGCAGTTGCCCATGCTGTTATGTGCTAAATAGCTGAAACTAGTTGGATTGGAGCTGACTCTGTTTTTGCCTATTTCGATGAATTTGGATAAGGCTCTTTAAATTATGTATTATTATCCAAGGCCCCTTAATCAGAATCTCTCTCTGTTTTCTTATACTTATTATTTTTAATTTTTTTTAAACATTGGTTTCTGGATTCATTTATTTGACATAAATTGTTTTAAACTGACAAGGTTTGTTGCTTGGATCGAGTTATTTTTTGCGTTCCACGCCATACATTTTTTTCCATTTCCATTATTGTTGATAAAACTGAAATTTCCAATTAGAACTAACGCAACGCTATTGCCTTGATTTTTCATAAAATATAGATTTAATGTAGTGTTTTGTTAAATTTTTTCAAAGATTGTTGATTCTTAATAGATAGTTTGAATTAAAAAAATAGCTATTGAAAAAACAAATATCAACTATTTTTTTATATGACTAAATTACTTTTAAATGTTTAATTATATTATCGTTGCTCGTTGAATTTAAAACCATGCACTAATAAAAATAATATTAACCTAATATTCTTCTGTTTAAGTTTAGGATCTAAACAAAGGTCTAATAAGCTCGAGACGACCTTAAATCTCTTTATTAAAATATAGACTTAGCTCATTTTTATTAATACGTCAGATATTAGATCAAGTATACTTAATATGACATCTTCCCATAAGATATGATTCCTAAGGTAATGATTTCAATCTCTTTAAATTTCATTTTTTTTTTTACCTATTTGTATAATGATTGACTAAAGTATTATACGTCAAAAAAAAAACAAAAAAGACTAAAATATCAAAGTGTTATCGCTGAGTCCAACTTTGATACTTTCTACCTCTTCTCTATTTTGCAAATCAGAGATCCTATCTCTCTCTTACCAATCTCAAGAGATCGATCTGCTTCTTATTCATTCGGATCCAAGTTCGATCATCCGCTCTCACTTTAGATTTTAAAGATAAAAATTTAAATTTTTATTATTCTCAACTAATTTTTTCCTTTTAGTTGGTCATTTTATTCAAAAGGAAAAAAAAAAAAAAAACAAATGGAAACACAGCGGGTATCATGTGCCATGGCCAGAATTGATTACAGACAATAACTCTTTTAACGAATCATAACATCTTCACGAGCACAAGAAAAGGGAAACATCACCTTCTCTCATATTTTGTGTTTTCCGTTTTTGATTCCACACATTTCAGCCCCATGCTGAGAGGGCCATCCAAAATCGCACAATGTCTACTAATAGCCATGGGAGGGGGATCATGCTATAGAGCAAAAGGCATGATTAGTTCCGGATCCGGGACTGTAGTAGTAGTAGTAGTTCAATTACAGCTCTGCTTTTGCAATCGATGATGAAAGATTCAATGTCTGAATGGATGGAGTGCGGCTTGCAGAAATAGCCCACAGTTTTTATCATCCCTGTTGGCGCCCATTGGCTTGGAACTTTTACTTTTTGCCCGAATCTGGCTCAGCTAGATCATCTACAACTAGCCCACAGATTTAGGAGTTTTTGGGCTTCATGGGTCCAGTTTTATCACTAAAGATGATCAGTTTAAGTAAAGTGTCGGATTTGATTGAACCAAAAAAAAAAAAAAAAAAAGTGTCGGATTTAAATTTTGTATATAAAAAAATAAGTGTTAGAAGAGTTTTATTTCCTTTAATTTTGACTCAAATCAAATTAATTAAGATTTAATATAATTTTTTAAATACTGAGATCTAACATAAAAAAGATAATAACTAGAACTTTTTTTTTAATTTCCAAATAAAAAAAAAAACATTGCATTGCAATGATGTTGATTATCGCTTCTATAGGCTAAGATTGAATATCATTCATAAGTGTCTTTCATTTAATTTTTTTATAAAAAAAAATCTATTACTCGAGTATTAATAAGTCTAACGATTAATACTGCACTTAGACTAAACCTTTAAACTCAACAAACATGCACACCCAAGTATACTACCATTTTGAGGAGAGCATTAGTGTGTAGATTCAAATTTAAATTGATTATGTAGAATGCATGTTGAATTACCATTTAAACTTTTACCATAGGTGGTAACAACTAAAATTTTAACTATGGTAAGATAATAAAGGCCAAATGAAAAATATTTATAAAAAAAAAAAAGGAAGAAATTTAAGAATGGTCAGGTATACTCATAAAGTCATGTAAATCAATTTTCCGTCCGCAAGCCAGGAAAGAATGGTAGTTGAACCGTCCAGAAGAGTTGCCAAAAAAAAAAAAAAAACGAACAAAAGCTTCACAAAAATGTATAAGCAAATGAAGACTTAAAATCCTTTTCTAGTTGGACATATTTCAAGATGAGTCCCTTTCCTGGGACTACGAAAACCGACACGGCCTCCGCGCAACGTATGTCTGATGCGGTCATTCATAATAAAATAATATAAATTTTTAAATTTCAATTTTTTAAATAAAAATGATACCATATACATAAATACTAATGTGCAAATAGTTTGAATATAATATATAAAAAGCTTAAGAAAAAGTGTGACAAGGAAAGTATTTCCTAGTTTTCCAATTTTTATTAGTCTTTATGCACATTTTATTAAGTCTATTTGCAAATTTTGTTAATTCTCATGCACATCATACGAAGGTTAACAAAATCACATAACGAAGTAGTCGCGTATACATAACAAAACATATTACAAAAGTGTTCAAATGTTGTTATATACTATACAAAGTTTAGCATGAAATTCACATGGATATAAGCAACTATTTGCGCTCTGCTTCTTCTAATTCTCTGAGACTTCCAACCTTTTGCTCGATCTCTTCAATTAATTCCTCTCGCCACAACTCTGCTCTCGCAGATTCTTCAATGTCCTCTTGCTGCCCATGCATAATTAATGAGATTTATTTAGGCAGTCCAAATGAAATTACAATGAGCAACAAATGCTTTTTTTTTTTTTTTTTGATTAATTTTTTTTTATAAAAATCAAAATAAAATTTTAACGTAATCCAATTAATATTTACTAATAACCCATTCCCTATGAAGAACTTTGCTAGAAAAAGACGAGATTAAAAAGGTTTCAACTTCTTAATTAAGTTCAATTTTAATTCTCAAAAAATGAAAAATTTCTTTCTATTAAAGCTCAGATTTAAAGACACTAAAAACCACTCTTCTTGTGCGCAAATACGGGAGTTTCTTTGCTGAATTAAGATAAAGTCACAGTTTAAACATGATAACTTTGGATCAATTACTAGGAAAACCTGAATTTATAACTTGGTATTTGGATTAGAGTTCGTTCTGATTTGATCCTCAACTTTGTAGTTTAGTTTTCAGACGATCAGGATAAACTTAGCAAAAAATAAAGTTCATAGAACCAAATCAGAATGAAACCAAAAGTTAAAGTATATCATATAATTAGAACCAAAGCTTAGAAAATAAATTAGGAAAAATATTAAGTGGATAGATCAATTCATAAAAAGGTAAAGTTTTAGCAAGGCACTAAAAGTTATATTTTCAACCTTCACAAAAACAATGGATCAAGTGAACACTACCTTTTCATACATCCAATGTCCAGTGCCATCTCCTCCATCTTTTCTATATGCCTCTGAATCATAATATGGATCCTACACAACAATTTGTTTCAAATTCATCAGATTATAAATGAGAAGCTAAGAACAAAAAGAAAGTTTCAATTTCCATGAAATTAAAGTGCTTACTTTCATTCCACTAAAGACCAAGCATCCCCAGCAAGTGAACATCATGTAAAATACATCTATTAAGTACAAACACACAAATTGATGACTAGTGAAACTCAGCGTCAAAAGCATATAAATCAACATCAAGAAAGGCCAGATTGGCACTGACCATCCACTAATTAATTTAAGTACAGAGAAAATTATTGTAATTGATGCACTGATCAGCAAACACTTACAAACATCCTTGATGGTTCGATCACTTAGGTGGACTACAGATTTGTGGGTTATGAGGTCTCTTTGGCCTTCCATATGCTGAACCAAGACTGCCATTAGATGCCAATCTGGGAAGGCTTGCACTTTACTTAAGGAGGATCTTCTGTTCTTGCTGCCTTCAAGCTATTGTTTTTCATCAAAAATTGGAATTCAATGCTATAATCCTCAATTGTCAGTTAGTCACTTTAAGAATAGTCTTAGTGTCACCGAATAATAAAAATGAAAATCTTAATAAACATAAAACAGAGAAATAGATAATTAATGTCAACTTACCGGCTGCTGCCACCCATTAAAAAGTCTAGAGCCAGAACATTGCCTCAGCTGAAGAAACAGATGATTACCCAATTGCAGAATTTGGATTAAACATTCAATAAATTTATGAAAAAAAAAACAGTGACTGTGGAGTGAGAGAATTTACGGATGCAGGAAATGGGTTCAAGTCTGATTTTGTTGCCAGGAAAGAATGGTGGAGACGTGGTCTAGCAATGGTAAATCCCACGATAGCTTCGGCCATTGTTTGAACGAGGGATAAAAAAAAAAAAAAAAAAAAGGTGCTGAAGAATTGCTATTAGTGCTTCTCCTCGGGTACGTCGGAGAAGGAAATGGATAAGAAAAGCACTGGTCCACCCTTCCACTGCACAAGCAGATTGCAGGGTTTGAATAAATTGCAGCGAAATGGCCAACATGTCCTCGGTGAGACGATAATGTCTTGGTTAATTTGGAACCATCCAATTCAAATTTTTGGAAACATGTCCTATGTGAAGGCTTTTGACCAATTTTGTAGCCAAAATGATGCCAAAAAAATTGAAAAATTCATTTATATATATATATGTGTATAAAATCATGATTTTTTCCAATGTTATTGGCCAGTTGATGCAATGCATGTCATTGAATGCGCAACGCTGATATGATAAATTGAAGCAGCGTCTACCAGTGGCGAAGCCTAAAATAATAATCAGTGGGAGGCAAATTTACATGTAATTAAAAAAAATATTTAAAAAATAATATGAAAATTATTGACATTAGTTTTCACAATTTTTTGTGGTACAACAATGAAAATCTAAAATAAATGACAAAATTTACATGTATATTTGCCATCTTTAATATATGAAATATCTTATTTTGGGAGACTGAGATATGATTATATATATATATATATAAAGAAAAAATTCAGAATTATAATTTATGGAGAAACTCTCTTATTGTCACATTAAACCTTATCTTACAAAAGTCACATATCAATTAAAAATATACATTCTATTTATATGCCTTATAAATTTGTTATATTTATAGAGAATTTTATTATTTCAACAACTAAGAGTTATTTGAATTATGAATATGACATACGTCAAACACTTTAACAATTTCAAAAATAAAAGAATCAATTCATCTTATTATTTAGTTATGATACATTATTGAAAGACATGGATATATTAAGCCCTAACAAATCCGCGAATTCGCAGGGACAAGGCTAGGACAAGATCCAGATCAATGGAGACAAGACCCACCTGGCAACATTGTGCTGAGGTCTCACAAGTTGTGCTACTTGTGTTATGATTTTAAACACATTGTGCCTTATTCTTCATAAAGTGCTTTCTTTGTCTCTCTTTTGTTATCTTTTTACGTGAAAATTTTGTGAAGTGAATTTGAAGAAATTCGCACATATACATTTCCGCAGATTGTGGAGTTGATTGGTAAGAAATTCACCAAAAAAACCCCAGTAAGCTCTCTCAATCTGTGAAGTTCACCCAAATAGTTGGGAATAATTTGTGGGTCTGGAATTCGTGGACAAGGAACAATTCGGGATAGGTTTTACAAATATAAAGTCTCGAACCTTATCTTCAGAAATTTCTTAAAGAAAAAGTTACAAGAAAGAAATATAAAAAAAATGGAGTCATATTTCAATGAAAGGATATTTCACTCAAATAACTTAATCTTTAGGCCTATACACATATTTATAATTAAAGTCTGTCAAAAAAAAATTACTTAATATATTATATTTCAGAACATTCAAACAATTATACTTAAAATATATTAAAATATATTTAAAATATTCTGAATGTACTTACTAATCAAATCTTCTCAATCCTTCTTAAAATTGGGATTCTGCCTTGAATTCTCGGGCTACCCTGAATAAGCCACGACATGCCAGCAACTCTTGTGGGTTCGGTCTATGTCCAACTCCCGTAATGGTAACGTCTTCTGCACTGAGACATCAACTCTAATTTTACAAAGGAAAACGCGCTGAAAGACCAAGTCTAACTTTATGGCAAATTCACTGTTCAAAAAAATTATTCATAAAAATAAAATCGTATGACCAATTCAAGTTCTTGAACCCAAATTAATTGTTGGAAAATTAAGAAATGCGTTTTTAGGATGAAGTTGTCGACGCCAAAAGGAACCAATGTGATTTTCGCACCAATAAATTCTCCACAAGGTCGGAGATGAGATGTTGCGTAGACTATTAAAACCTCAATTCATCTTTTCAACTGTAAAATAAAAGAGGCATGTTCCATAGAATTAAACGTACATTTAATCTCATATAATTATAAAAGTGATCGATGAACTTCACTAAAAATTAAAAAAGTATGCTTTTTCACTAATTTAGTGTAACAGCCTAACTCATTATTTAGTCTACTCAACAGCAACCTCACTGTCGGACTTATAAGGTGAAAAAAAAAAACACCTTCATTATTTTTCCATTTTACTTGATGAAATTTCATTTACAAAAATCTATAAACACTATCTGTCGTGCCCAGCTGAGCGGGAACCAAACTTGCTACATAAACTATTCTTCTTCCATTAATTAAAAGAGGATGAAGGACAGGAAAAAAAAAATGAAGAAGAAGAAGAAGGCGGCAGTCATGCTCAGCCCAAAGTGGCCCAACTTTACTGGGCCATGCCCAGGACAGACTCCGGGCCTATTAGGCCGAGAACACAGTGGCAGAAGCTAATAAAAACTAGGCCCAATGAGCAACTTTCACAATATAGCTTCAACCGTCAGAGGCTGGCTGGCTACTGTGTCAAAAGTAACGATAGTGGCAAATTGTCCACAAAATAAGATGAATTGAATTAAGCAAAAAATAATAATAATAATAAGATGAATTGATAATGGAACATAATGCTTGACTTGAGCAGGTAGATTATGAAGTCATACATAGTCATAATGACCTGTCTAGTTAGATTTTTTTTTTTTTTGACGTGTCTAGTTAGATTATTTAGCTCATAGAAAATGTTGCATGGGCGGTTCAAACTTCAAATGCTGAGATCAGAGATAAAGAGAGACAAGAGAGAGAACTGATTAGGCATGGGCTCCATCAGATATATATGTATATAGTACATTTTTTTTTTAATAGTTGTTTGTATAATTTTATTATTCTTTATATATATTGCACTTAGTTGTTACTACGTAATATATATATATATATATTTTTTTTAAAGGATAGGAATTTCGTGAGAATTCACGCTTAAATCTATTAATCTACCCCTACCCTCTTCTCTGTCTCTAGTCCTTCGCTTATACATAGTACATTATGACATGTCTTTAACCGATTATTACTCTGAAAAAAATGATTAGAACAATTATTAGTTTTTTTAAACTGTTATTTCGTAGTTGTATGTGAAATTTTATTAATTTGACAGTTGATAGAAATATTTGTTAAAATAAATAATAATCATTATTTTTCACTATATATATATTGAAAACAAAAAAAAAATTGACCTTTTTTCATTGTACGAATACAACTGATCCATTGTCGATAATGACTTAGCCGGTTGCGGTCTTAGGCAGTCTGAACAGTTCTCTCTCCACGCTTGCATTAAAGTCCACGAATTGCCGGCATGTACACTTTGAAACAGTCAAAATAAACATATAGACTTGAAGATGACCGGGTCCAATTATCTTTGAATTGGTAGCTTTGTTAATTCCTTGTTTATACCAAGGTTTTCAGAACCGAACCGGTCATTAAACCGAAAAGTTAAGAGATTCAAGATTCAACCGGTTCGACCGGTAAAATCGCGGTTAAATCGGTAAAATCGGTATTTAATATTAAATATATAAAAATTAAATTTTTATATAGCTTATATAATTATATAAAATGTTATATTATATAAGAATGATAATAAATATTTAAAATAAAGTGTATTTTAAGAATTATATTAATATTTACATACATTAAAGATATTACAATTAGTATATTTAACAAAATATAATTTATAAAAATTAATTTAAAAAATAATATTTATAAATAGTGATTAAATATTAATTTTTAAATTTTAAACATTAAATTGAAAATTTTAATCAATTGAGGACTAAATTAGAATTTTTAGTTAAAATTAGAGTTTTAATTATAATTTAGACAAAGTTTTGGGTTAAATTATAATTTAAAATTTTTTGATTTAAATTGAACCGGTTTAACCGATCCTGGTTTTCCCGATTTTTGACCGATTTTTCCGGTTTTTGACCAGTTTTTCCGGTTCTTGACCGGTTTTTTTCGGTTCGGTCCGAATTCCATTTTTAGACTTGAACCGAACCGGACCTAGGACCGGTTCCCGATTTTTCCGGTTAAACCGGTCGGTCCGGTCCGGTTCTTAATTCCATGGTTTATACCGTTGCCAAAATTAGAAATCAAAATTTTTTATATTACAGTCGTTTTTAAAATTGAAGATATCGAATTTGAGTTTTAATCAGCACTAATTAAAAAAAAGGAAGAAGAAAAAGGTGTCTATATGTTTATCTCTTTTGATTTCCCTTCTTGCCGGGCAGAACACAGGCTAAAGCTGACGGCCACTTGAAGCAAATTTGTGGCCTACAGGCCAGTAGTCGAACAGATAGTGGCATTCCGTCCATGATCGGATTTGGCGGTGCGCTCTTGTGATTGTCCGTGACTCTGAAAATTAGCCTCGGGGATGCCAACTCATGTCGCATAGCCCAAATTCGATCAAATGCCAAAGTTGTCTTTGCAACTCTAAATACCCATCTTAATTCAACGTTGTTATGTGTTTAGTCCAAATAAAATTGCTCCACGCCAACAGATAATTTCCATTTATCTACCAGCTTTAAACACCTAATGTGAACGCAACCATAATTAATTTGTATGGCCCATCAATAACTGTATCGCGGGATAATTTAATTTAAAGCACCTTTCAAAATGAGATTTATGGATGCAATCACGTTTTTGAGATACAGACTCAATATCCCACTATCATGATTCTTGATAATTCCTATTTGTCTACAAATGCTTTAAACACCTGATGTGAACTCAACTACAATTAATTTGTGGGATGCTCTAATTTAAAAGTACTTTTAAAATGAGATTTGATTTATGAATGCAATCACACTTTCCACTATCCATTGTGGATACAAATTTGTGGTTTTTATCACAATTTATTAAAAAATTAAAAATATATAACAAACAAATCAATATAAGTTTCGGTCAAAAAAAAATAAATAAATCAATATAAGTCTCATATTTATAATATAATAACTGATGAAAAAATTCCTCTAAGATTTCTTATCCTTGTATTGAGAGTTGTATTGAGCCTATCCTTCTCATCTCTCGGTCTCCCAGTAAAAACCAAAAAAAAAAAAGAAAAAAAGAAAGGAAGAAGTCAGTATATACGTGGCTATGTACTCATGTCTTTTGTTATACAATTGTCTATTACTACGCACTTTCGTACTCTCTAACGATTTTTTACTTTTCCATTAACTGACTAATCCGTCGCGTAAACCTGGCACAGTCTGCTTAAATCAGGACTGCACTGTTAATTAACAAAAACATGGTACAGTAATTAAAACTGTAAACATTTAACTTTCCAAACCCAAGGTCAGGGTTCGAAGTTTTGATTTTTTTTATAATTATTTTCATTTTCTCAATCAGTTTTTGTAGATTTAAGAAAAATTTTAAAAAAAAAACGTAAATTTGTACTTCAAAAAATAATGACAACATATCAATAAATGATAAGTCAATAATTTAAATCTTTTATCTTTCTAACTGTCTCTCTTTTTTTAAGTAATTAGTTTATGTTCAAAATATCTAGTAAGAATAAAAAACAAAAAAAAATTTTCCAACCGCCACTAATAACCCTTTGCATTTAAAAAAGGTAGCGTTCACACGCTATGCCGTGTTGCGAAATTCTCCAAACAACAAAACGAAACCAGCTAGAGAAAAATTTAAGAACAGGCCTATATAGGAAAACTAGGGACGTGTACTTTTTTTTCATCGAAAAAATGAGTAAAGAAGAGTAATCTTTTATAATCTGGTCAAAAAAAAAAAAATACATAAAATGCCTAATATTAAATTAAAAAAGTTATATAATATACACAAAAATAATTATAAAATTAACACACAAAATTTAAATAATTAATATTAAAAAAATATATTTAATTTATTTTTTAAAATTAATTATATATTTATTGCGTGCTGTACAGTATATGTCAATATAATCTTTTCTGTATTAAACAGAGGAGCGGAGCATCGTACTAAACTTTCCACGGAGCAAAACCTCTATGAGGAAACTAGAGGCGTGTACTTTAACTCTACTAAACTGACGACCACTTAAGAAAACTACAGACCAAACAAACACACAGGACAACCATAAGAAAAATTCTCGGCTGCTCTCTGCCTGTTGTCGGTCTGCCCATTGAATTTTAATCGGCTCTGGTCTATCCTCTACTAGAAAATTTCTGTGTCTATATATATATATATATATAGCATTATCATATCTTCGATACATACCAGGAAAATCTTCCCTTTTTATGTCTAGAAAATCTGGATGGCTAAGAAAGCAGGAATCTTTGATTTGGAGACCCATTTTGCCTTCTATGGGGCATACCATAGCAACCCAGTTAACATTTTGATACACACCTTGTTTGTGTGGCCCATCTTCTTCACTTCTCTGATGCTTTTCTACTTCACCCCTTCCATATATGATATTTCTCATTTTGGGGTTCTTGATCATGGGCTGGCTTTGAATGTTGGCTTCTTTTTCACTCTAATTTATGCCTTGTTTTATGTGCTTTTTGACAAAAAAGCTGGGACCTTGGCTGCTTTCCTTTGCTTAGCTTGTTGGGTTGGTGCCAGTTTTCTTTCTGGAAGGCTTGGGTTTTCTTTGGCTTGGAAGGTATGCACTAATTCCTTTTTGTAATTTTTCCCTTCTAATTTTTTAACTGTATGTGTGATCAAGGAACTTTTGTTGTTCTTCTTAGACAAAAAAAATAAATCATTTATTTTTTATATTGTTATTTGGGTTCTGCATGTTGTACTTGTAGATTCTCCTTGAAATTCCGCCGCTCTCTGGAAGCATTGAATTCAGGAAAATTTTGATCCTTTCAATACTTTATTTGTTGTATCATGTTCTTGTTTGTTATCCTTCTTTGTACTCTTTCGAAAAGGTAAGCCACCTGGGACTCCTTTTCTCTCTCATGTCAATTAAAAAAAAGAGAGATTGCAACTCCCTCTCAAGGAGTCTGTAGCTTTATATCGGCCCTCTCTCCGTCCGTGACTCCGAGACAGGTACGGGAATCCTGATGCCGACAGATATGGAGATGAGATTAAAATTCTATATTCATCGGAGATAAGAACATGAATGAAAAAGGATGAATTTAGTAAACGGATACAGAGAACGAAGAGACCATCCCGTCCTTGATCCTCCCTTTTGCTATTCATACAGGAATCTGTCTCATAGAATTTTTTTGGGCTTTGATGTGTTTCGGATTGCTTTTGCGGCGAAGGTAAAGAGGGACTACGGTGGCCCCTCCCTAGTTATTGTTTCGAGGAAACTGCTCAACGGAAATTTGTTAAGTGGCTATTCAATGCCAATTGATTTTGAACCGGATTTTCGCTGATTTTTTTTGACCGCTTTGCTTCGGTTCAATGGTCTAATCATTGTACGGTCCTGACATTTTCAGATTTTGATTCATTAAGTTGTTCCAAAATCCATTCTTGAACATTCGGTTCGTATTTCACCGAACTGTTCCAATTCGGCTTCCATTGATTATGTCTAGGTCTGGTTGGCAGCTGTTTTGATGGCTTGAGTCCTACCTTCCATGAACTATCCAGTGAATATTTCATTTAATTGCTATAACGTTTAGGAAATTTAAATGCCAACTTGATCGGAATCAGAATACTGGAAAACGGTGTATCTATCGAATCCGATCAGGTCACGTCTGCTGCAACTTTTTTCTTCACTATTCAATATCTTGTGGGTTGGGAACACTGCTTGGAAGAACCATCTTAATTGTTGAACGTATTGATTGCTATTAACATGGGGCGGACATGCCTCAATTTTTTTTTTGGCTCCCTTGTTTATATGGACATTTTATGGCAGTGATTTAGAGATTTCATTTAGGTTTCTGCATGTTTACCTGTTTGCATTTCATCTTAGGTTACTTGGAACTTGCATGAGCCTCCTTTGCATTTTAAATTCTGGTGCAATGTGCTTTTGGTGCAACTGTTGATATAAAATAGACAACCGCAACGCCCATCTTAATTATGTGGGAAAATCCATGTGTACGTAACAGCTTACTGCTTTTATCTGAAGAGATTCAGGAAGATGTCTTTGGTTTGATTAATTGCAACAAAATAATACCCACTTGGACATAATTTAGTAATCCTGTGCACGAGATTCCAGTAGTTGTGGGGTCTAGGAATAATTTACACGGAAATCTATTTAAGAATGAATAGTATATTTAGTGTTTATTAGTTTTTTGGTCACCGAGGTGAAATGTTTCTATCAGGCAGACTAACTCCAGTTTGGGACTGTAGTTTGCTAATTGAACAGCTACACCATGGATTATAGTTTTCGAGTTCGTTTAGATTTGTTACCCTGATTGATTGCAATAAACTTGAAACCAGGTAGTGCTGGCAGCTCAATTGATTTGTTGGACCGGACAGTTTCTAGGACATGGGGTGTTTGAGGTAAGCACCAAGTAGCTATCTATATAGTTAGTTACGCTGATGATTTATTTGTTTTTCTAAGCAATCCATATTCCTGATTGACATACTTTCTCGTAGAAACGAGCTCCAGCTCTGTTGGACAACCTTGCTCAAGCCTTTTTGATGGCCCCTTTTTTCGTATTACTAGAGGTAACCTTATGTTTATAGTTAATGAATTTTCAGAATTACCCTCTGCTCTAAGAATGACTTAAATACTTACTGATTATGTTGGTTAAATTTAATTACAGGTTCTTGAAAAAATCTTTGGATATGAACCGTACCCAGGCTTTCGAACAAGCGTAAAAGCAAAGATAGAAGCTGAAATCAAGGAATGGGACGACATGAAACAAAAAAAATCTTCTTAGTTTGCGGGACTCGCCTAGCCTACGAGTCTGTTGGTTTAAGCAATGGTTTTGTGCTGGTTTATTGTCAAGTAAACTGGTCTTATCTTAGTGTGTTTAATTAAGAGTTTCTCCTGGACATCCAAAGTTGAATGTAGCTATCTCATTCCCAATATAAATGTGCCCAATCTATAATCCTTTAAATAAAAATTTCAGAATGAGAAATATAAATCGATTAATCTGAGTCAAAACTTTCAGTGCAGCCATTACCTGAAGTTGCTTGGCAAGTATCTATTGCTTTATTACAATTTCTCGCTAATTCCATCTCAGAACTTGTACACATGCCGATGAAACTATTGCCGGGGGCAGATTTCTGAACTCTTCTCTTCTGCATTAATTTCCTCACTATCATCATTTCATCCCACCGTCCCAAACTTGCATATGTGTTTGCAAGGAGAACATAATCGCTACTATTATTTGGTTCTAATTCCAGAAGATGTTTCACAACCTGCTCCCCAATCTCAACATCTCCGTGCAAACTGCAAGCAGCTAACAATGTCCTCCACACAACAGCATTACGCTCCATTGGCATGCTCCTCAGCAGTTGATAGGCCTCATCCAGAAAGCCCGCTCTGCCCAAAATGTCCACCATGCACCCATAATGCTTTATTGTTGGTTCGACGTGATGATCTTTGATCATACTATCAAAAATTCTCCTTCCTTTATCAACCATCCCACCATGGCTGCAAGCGCATAAAACAGCCAAAAAAGTAGCACTATCCGGCTTCACAGGCTGATGCTGTAGCAGCTGTGAAAAGAGCTGCAATGCCTCATTCGCCCGGCCATTGGCCGCCAGCCCTAAAATCATGTTATTCCAAGTCACTATATCCTTCTTGTTGATCTTATTGAATAGCTGAGATGCTTCTTCAAGTGCTCCACATTGCGCATACATATGGATGAGGGAGTTATTAACCTTTACAGTACTCTCAAGACTAGTATTGCTAATGCAAGAATGAATCCATCTCCCAAAATATAATGCCCCAAGTGCAGAACACGCGGCAAGGGTCACAACTAATGTTGCCTCATCAGGCTCTAAACCAATTCTTAACATCAGCAAGAACACGTCAAGCGCTTCTTTGTATAGATCACAACAAACAAGACAATCAATGAGAGTATTCCACGCCACCAAGTCTGGGCTGGGAATTTCGTCGAACAATTGGCGGCATTCCTTGATATCCCTAAGCAAACCATACAAGTGAACGAGAGTGTTCCTGACAAAGACATGCGACAGAAACCCATGTTTCAAAGCACTGCAATGCATCTGTTTCCCCAACAGAACCGAGCCCAACTGACCAGAAACCTTAATCAAGAACGAGAACGTGAAACTGTCGGCCACCAACTCGTTCAGTTGCATTCTCCTGTAGTATTCAAAAGCCTTGTGAGGATCGCTAGCCTTGCCAAAACCCCTAATTACAGTGTTCCAGAGAAACCCATCTGGGTTTCCGATTATCTCAAAAACCGAGAGAGCATAGTCCAAATCCCCGCGCTCTGAAACGGCGCAAAACTCTATCAGTTTGCCTGTAAGAAAGAGGTTCTGCTCAAAACCGGCTCGGACAACAACAGCGTGGACTTGCTTCAAATCAGTCATGGAGGAACATCTTCGGAGAAGGGTCATGACGGTTTCAAACTGTACGAGACCCAGTTTCATTTTAGTTTCGCATTTTTGTTTAATACATCGTATTCATGCATGGGAATTCGAAGACGAGACAGGCGCGCCTAGACCCAGTTCGAAGTGGTCATACATAAGACATGGTAATAAACTGAGCATCCACTCAATTCAGATTTTGGGGTTTTCAGGCAATTTTGCAAAAGTTTTAGACGACGAGTTCACCATACGCGAAAATGTTCATGAATTTTAAGAATTGGCTCGCCAAAATGCTGGATTAAGCAAAGTTTGAACAAGCGTTTTTATTATCCGACCCGTTTCCGCCCTTCTTGCCATGAACCGGAATAGTGTTTGGTTGGTTTCATTTTTTATTTTTTTGATTGAAATTTTTGGTTTTTTTTTTCAGCTCTGGTATTTAAAAACAACATTGATCTCCGTCTAATTCAATTTGAGTCGAGAAAGACTCACAAGGGACCAAAACTTTTTCAATATCTATTTTTTTTCATACGTAAAACTCAAATTTAAAACTTTACTTAATGGGCTACTTAAACCACCAAAAGGTAATTTTAATTATAAATTTAAATACTAATCTGATTTGATTAATCAAAATTAAAGATGGGCCAAATTAGCCATTCTCTCTTTTTTTAAGGCCCAAATTAGCCATTCTTACATAAGTTCTCCGTCATGATTCTTAACATCATAGAAACTTTTTTTTTGGCAAGGATTAGGAATCAAAATTAATTCCATAACTAGAACTTGTTCCCTTTTTTTTCTGGGTTGAGTATGAAAGAGGATTTATTTATCAATAACAAGGTATGACGTTGAGATTTAGAACTTATCCAAAATTATGCGCTTGATAGCTACTAGATTTTATTTAGTATAATAATTATATAAAGACTTCAACACGAGTAATATTCATCCCTCTTATCAAATCTACACGTACGTGTGTAGAGACCTATTATATGTAAAATCTTGGGTACACGGATTCATGAAAGTGACACAGTTAAAAATACAAGACTAAAAGTAAAAAATTATTGAAATAGAATTAATTTCTGTGATTCGAGTATTTTATTCTGTTCAAAATTTTCTATTTATGCACGTCTAATTTTTATAAATTTGAATCTTTTCCTAATATATATTGTAATGTTTATCTTCATGCGTGTGGAGTGTGACAAACACGACTCCCGAACTCCGAAAATACATTGGCTAATTGGTGGTGAGTTTGACGAAATAACATGGACAAAATGGTTGCTACGTGCTAAAAGGTTTGGTAAACATATGCATTTTATTTTATTTTTTTTTTGACCTCCGCGAGCCTCAAAAGGTATTGTCATGAAGAATTTTTCTTTTGGGTAATCTGATGTATAGGAATAGTAGATTGCATCATCCTATTCGCAATTACCAATAATTAAAGAATTTTGCCAATAGCTTGATATGTGAAGTTCAACGAAGATTCACAAGTCTATTAACTTATCAATAAGTTATAGTTCAATTGGTACTAAAATTATTTTTATGTTTTGTTTGGAAACTGAAGGAAAAGAAAAATGAAAAAAAGAAAAGAAAAATATTTTTTATTCATTTTTTTCTATTCATTTTCTATCAATCTAAATAACTAATTTTTACTTTTTTTTTCTCACAAATTATTATTTATTTTCTTTCTCACAATTTTCTAATTATTACTTTTTATCAGTTATAATATTATCATTACTGTACTATTTTCTATTCATTTTCTTTTTTGTTCACTTTCTATCAATCCAAACACACCATTAGAATAGATCTTAAGTTTAAGTTTCAATTTTAAAAAAAAATCTTTTTGCCTTTTGAAATTTTAAAATGTAAATGATTACATGATTTAGGGTCACAGCTATAATTTGGTTGCATCTATATTGGAACACTCAGGAATCACAGGCAATTAGTTGAACCAAATGGCCCAACGTGAGGTAACGACCGAATTAAATAACTCTCACTTAAAAAAACAATTCAAACTCACCTTCTTTCTGGGTTGCACTAAATCTAAACTAACACCAGATAAAAGAATTCTGAAGCTCGCATTTGTCCCCACACAAGGACAAATGCAAAGAACAATGCCAATCTTGGATATAAAATTAGAAAATCAGTAGGCAAAATGAGGTCTTGCATGCTATTTCAGTAAAGTGATTTGTCCCTCGAGAACATATAAATGCAACATTGTTAGTTTTATGGATGTAAATAAACAATCACAAGACGACTTCTACTCTTTTAATTACAAAACAAGAGAAAAAGAAAAAGAAAAAGAAAAAGAAAAGAGAAGAAAAAAAAAAAAGATGTATAATATCCGACCATTAATACAAAATGGTTCACAACACATGGTCATAATGTAGTAGGTATCAGTCCGAAAGTTTTTAGATTCTGCACCATAATTTCACCCATTTTGCTTTGAAGCGTATGGAAATATTGCAAAAAAGTATTATGTTAATTAAGTAGGACATAATCCATCTCTTGGATTGATTAATAAACAAGATGGCCAATCAACCCTCTCACAGGGATCGGAATACGCTTTATTGCCTTAGCCATACAAGTTAATTATTTTTATTAGTTCAACTTCCAACTTTTGACCATAATATATAAATTTAGAAAACGTTTATTAAACTCAGTTAATTGACCATTTCCAGTCACGAGATAAGAATTTCAAATCGAACACTATGCTGATTAAAAAAAAAATTATTAATTTAAGACCGTGGGAATCCATTGGCGTAATTCGTGGAACAGAGAAAGTATTAATTCATGGGCTGCTGTGATTTTTTAATCAATACGTTTTATTTTTCCATTAATTTATACTTCAAACCTATAAAATGGGCTTTTTCAAAGAAGGAGAATCTGCCCACACCCCCCCCCCCCCCAACCCCCCTTTTTTTTTATTTTTTATTGGGACTTGAGAAATTGCCAACTTAAGTACTCCATTGGACCAACAATTAGAAATTACAAGAGGCCGGCAAAGTTGCCTATATTATTCCTAACCAATAAGATATAGGAAGGATGACTCGCGAGCTTACTGGCCTTAGTTACCTGCCGCAAAGAGTGGGATAGCCCATCCACTAGACAGAATCCGAAGCATATAGAGCAGGACCTATTCTTTGAAGGACAAGAGGGGAAGCGAATAAGCATAGCAACTAGGCCCCCGTTGACCCTAGCACTTCAAGAACTAATGGTGTCCTCACTATAATATAAGAAAAAAGGTCAACGTTAGCTTAGTGGTTAGAATTTAAGTTTCTATTTTAAAAGTCTTGAATTTCAATTTTAGAAAAAGAAAGATGAGATTTATGAGAGGAAAGAGATATCTTTATTATGTAACTCATAAACCAATGGGCCTCTACGTAGACAAAAAAAAAAAAAAAAAAAGCCAACGTTTGAAGTTTCAAAGTAGATGAATGATTCAATTGTTCAACAAAGGGGGGACAAAAAAAATGGATTAATTCCATTTTGGTCTTACAAATAAATGAAACTGACTGTATTTTTTTCTTCCCTTTTGTTGCAATAACATTTTAATCGGTTAAGTTGTGAATTTACCGTTATTAGTTGGCCTCGGGACTCTGGTTATCGTAAGTGTTTTCTTTCTCGTGATGGAATTGCGCCATGAAATTAGAATATTCTAATTTAAATTTAATTATTACTGATTTTGGTACAGTGTCTCTGTCTCCTGCCAAAATTTGGGAAGATAACCCATTCAACTTCTGGCACTAGCTGGTCAGAAGAACTCCAACCGACTATGAACAACAAGTCATGATCTATGCAATGAAATGAAAAAAAAAAATATAATAATAATAATATTTTCAACTGATTTTACGCCTTTAAAGTTGCCGAGTCAATGATCTCTACAGAATTTGAGATTGAGAGAGTCAACAGAAGTGTGGTTTGCTCCTTAAACATAGAATATAATGACCTAATGCCATACGATTGGTATCTATCTAGCTGGTCATATACCTGAATTTTCTTTTTTTTTTTTTCCAAAATCATTTATTGATTTCCATGAGGAACTCGTTGGTTTTGGCACGAACACTTCTCAAAGTTATAGGCAATTCAATGATCAAATCCTCGATTTGGATTTAAAAGGTTTTCAAGTCTTTAAGCAAATGACTTCCGAAATCCCTTTTCAAGCAACTACCGCAGATCATGTTGGCGCAGATGCTATATGGACGCAGATTTCTTGCTGTCAGTTAGACTTTAACATATCAGGAGATTTTTAATTTGATTTTGTTTTTCTTATGAAATTCACTTATAAGCTTATAGTATACAATAAATGAGATTTACTTACAATAAAAAATAATATAATAAATTTATATTATAATCATATGCGAGTTATACTCACAAATAAAAAAATTAGTAAATAAAAATAACAAGATAGTGCATTAAACAGTTAATAGTAAGTGTTTTATAATTTGATATATAATCATAATTATAAAAGAGATTACAAATATAAAAACTACACAACTATAATATTGTTGCCTTAACGGCGTATGTGCAGTAGAGTTCATCTTTGCAGGTGAAAACAAAAGAAATATGCTGACATCTGCAAGCTCAGCGCCACCTAATGTGGTTTGCATGTCAACCCTTGAGTTAATTAACTTGAACCAAAGCATGGTTAGCTTAGCCACATGCGAGTTAGCTTTAGCCACCATGCGCCAAGTGGCAAGCTCTTGACAGTGGTGCTATGCGACTGGGTCAATTTCTAAATTCCTTTTCCATTTCTTTTTTCTTCATGGTTCTTTCGTGGCAGATATGCGAACTTGACTATTTGTCAGGTTACGGAGAAAACTGAAATTCCTCGGACGAGCAGAGAGATGACACGCATTGCCTTATAATTGGCTTCGCTACCTTAAATGGAAAGGGTAGCAGTCTCGTCGTTCCATATTCGTGCTGCCAGTACACTCTCCAAATGGATATAATCATTTCATATAATTGAAATGGGAAAAGAAAGCGATTTGACAAATGCCAATTTGCCTCCAGATCGGGATCAAATATCCCAAAGCATGCTTAGGAATACTTTGAATAATTTTTCAAAAAATATGTGATAATATCTTTGAAATGTCTATTAGTTTGTGGGCCAATTTGATTGTCTTTTAGTTTGCTCAATTTGATTTCATTGACACTTGCGCCAAATTGTGCTTTGGTTTAAATGGCATACTATAAATTTGATTTTCAGGAATGGGTTTTGGTTATAGGTGGACAAGTTGAAAAAGAAGTAGGTATTTTGGACATGTCACATCTTGTGAATTGGCTCCTTTGATTTTAGGCTTAAAATGGATGAAGACACTCGAGCAAAGTAGTTGATAGTGGCGCCAAGGAGCGTTGATTAGCTACCATGAGCTTTATTTTGTGCAATTTCATGCCTCTCTTGATGTGCGTCCACGTAAAATTCATATCAATTTGATAACAATAAAATATTTAACTTGTAATAGGTAATATTAAGGTTACTCTATTAATGTATTGATATATTGTGATCTAATAGTTACAGTTTCAAATTACAGAAATAATGTTTTTGTGAAAAATAAAAATAAAACTGCGTATAATTTATTTTTCTCCACACTCTATGATGTGAAAATTTCGTGCATTAGAATTGTCTTTCCGAATAACAAGTGCACAAGCATCACCAGCGAGTAAACTTAGAAATTGTGTTCTACCGAAATTTGTTGATCTTCTTCTTCAAGCATCTTTGGGATAAGATTGTTTCATATATTGACAAAAGCGAAGCTTCTGTCCACACATCTAAGAGCAGAAAAAGAACCGTGATCTCAAAAGTGTATCCTAAATTTGATACTTTGATTAGATAAATTTTCATGTCGCATATGACATGAATACCAAGGGATTAATAATTAACAAGAAAGTTTCCAGAACAAGATGGTTGGTTTTGATTACTTAAGCACCACTGAGGCACAGGCCCTCCTGAATTAATGTTATCTAGACTAGACAAATTAGCTTCCGATGCAAAATTTGTAAGATTGTCCAATGTTTTGAACGTTCTCCCACCTAACCAATTCAGAGCCTCTGAATCACAAAGCAATTCCTTCATGCATCAGTACATCACCCTTTGCAACGTTCATTATTCAAAATGCATACATATGAAAAGTAATTGGGTCGATGAATTAATTGTGTATCTGTTAATCTTTTTATATTAATATCTGCATAAAATATATACAAAAAATATTATTACTTTAGAATTATATTATATTTGTAGCCAATAAAGGCTTCGAGAATAAGAACTTTAATTAATAGAGGTCCCATGATATCAATTATTTATGTTTTAGGTTAATGATAGTGAAAGAGCCTGAATACTAAACCAATCTGATATGTGCCTCATGTCACTTTTGTTGGTAGCAGCTTGTCAAATTTATAATATGGAATTGGTTTCAAATCATTTTCACTGTAATTGTTTTGCATTTCTTTCCAATATGATTGTAACTTTAACAAGAGGAGAAGACGGACGGGGTCATATCAGTAATTTTAACCCATACATAGCAATTATGGCTTAACTTGGCGAGCTCGAATGTCTTTCCTCTTTCTTCCATGAATTCACACTGCTACCATCGCCAATGGGATAAAGAAAATTTGTTTTCAGAAAGCCCCTTTTCTGGGCATCTAGAAACAGAGTATATTCTCAGCTATCCCCTCTTTTTACAGCTTATTATAAGAAAATCTGGGTGATATTCGTATGCAAAGGATTCCACCAATGAAACCATTAATAAGAGTCGTCTCCTAAAAGTCTCGAGTTCGAGTTTTAATATAAGCTAATTAACTCAAAAAAAAAAAAAAATCCACTAATCAACTCACACAATGATACCTTATGGGTTCTTATACCTCCATGAAAACCTATTTTCCAATAATATATTGCTTAACATTTTTTAAAACAAGGAATAGTTCCGGATTAATATATAACAGGGTTAAAAAAAATGTTATTTTGGTCATTAACTTTTAATCAAAAGTTACGTGCATGGATCAGAGATAAGTTGCCTCTGGTCAAAATCTAGCAATATAGAGCTTTAATTATCATTACACCATGAAAATTAATGTGTTTGAAAGAGAGAGAGAGAGAGAGAGAGAGAGAGAGAGAGAGAGAGACAACAACCCATCAAGGTTGCCTTACATGCCACGTTTCTTGCTGTCCAAAAACAGCAGTATTTAGGGGCTTCTGTGTTTCTCTTGAATGCCTTGTCTCTCAAACATCTCTCAATCTTTCAGGTCCTTCTTTAGTTTTGTGGCTTTTCTCTTCTTTTTAATTTTCCCTCTCAATCAATCACTTTCTTCCTAACTTTCTATAGCTTTGTGTTCAGTCATTTTCTGTTTTAGGTCTTAGTAGTTCGCTTTCCATTTGACACCTTTCCGGCCTTCTGTTCTTCTCTGCAAGTTTCTTTAAAAACATGGAGAATTAGAGCTGTTTGGTCAGCACCCACTTGATATTAGTTCGGTTTAAAGGTTTTGGTATAGGAATTGAGCCTGAATTTTGGTTCTTGGTCATTAAAAAACCCAACTTTTGCATTCGAAGTGCATGCATTTTTTTTTTTAATTTGGAAGGAAATATGGTTTTAGCTTTTCAACAGATGGAAATCATTTCTGGACTTGTGAAGGAGGATGATAAGATGGATTTGCCCCCCGGGTTCCGATTCCACCCTACCGACGAGGAACTTATTTCTCACTACTTGTACAAGAAGGTTCTTGACGTCAGCTTCTCTTGTAGAGCTATTGGAGATGTGGATTTGAACAGGTCGGAGCCATGGGAGCTGCCATGTAAGTTTTCATCACAGATTCTATATGTATTGAATTGGATTTGGTCTAATTATTGTCTCACTTTTCTCTGGTTTTGTTTAATGAAGGGAAAGCAAAAATGGGAGAGAAAGAATGGTACTTTTTCTGCCTGAGGGACAGAAAGTATCCAACAGGTCTGAGGACAAATAGAGCAACTGAGGCTGGTTACTGGAAAGCCACAGGAAAAGATAAGGAGATCCATAGAGGAAAATTTTTGGTTGGAATGAAGAAAACCCTTGTATTCTACAAGGGTAGAGCCCCTAAAGGAGAGAAAAGCAATTGGGTCATGCATGAATACAGATTGGAGGGAATATTTTCTGTCCATAACCTTCCCAAATCTGCCAAGGTACACTTCTCACTATTTCCCAATTTCCCCTGTCTTAAACTCTGTTTTAAACTGCTTCTCTTATAATGGATTTTGTTCTTCTTGTCATGCAGAATGAATGGGTGATTTGTAGGGTTTTCCAGAAGAGTTCTGGTGGAAAGAAAAACCATATTTCAGGACTAGTTGGTAATGAATTGGGTCCTTCTGGTCTACCACCATTGATGGATTCATCTCCTTACAATTGTAAGACTAAGACTGCGAATGAATCGATGTACGTGCCCTGCTTCTCCAATTCCATTGATGTTCAAAGAAACCAACAAGGCATAATTGACAGCATCAGCAATCATCTGTCAACAGTTTCTTCCAACCCTGCTGATGTTTTCCCAATAATCCCACTTTCGAATTCTTACTACTCGGCTCAGACCATCCCAGTGTCAACAAATCTGCAATACCCAAGTTCTGTTCTTGCCCCAGATCGCTTAATTTTAAGGGCCCTGATTGAAAACAAAGGACCAAACATGAAGCAGAGTTTGGAGACAGAGAGGGAGAGGATTAGTGTCTCACAAGAAACAGGGTTAAGTACTGATATGAACACAGAAATCTCTTCTGTCATATCAAATCTTGACATGGGAAAGAGGCCCTTTGATGATCAAGATGCACCTTCTACTTCAGCTGGACCAGTGGACGTCGATAGTTTTTGGAATTTTTAAAAAGAAAAAATTAACTCCAAGGAAAAGACCAAAAGAGGAGTTTCATTTTACTATATTGTTCATAAAAAATGGTGTGGTTCTGTGTATAGATTTGTTGAATCTAGTGGAGGGGTTAAAGGAAATTACTTTTAGCTGTTTTCTTCTAGTGAAGCATATATATCACTTATTGTAAAAAGCTACTTAGAAGCATATTATTGAAGTGTTTGTAAGAAATTACACTACTATGGACAACTTTTAGCTGTGTTCTGCTAAAATTTGCTTCAATTGTGTTATTGTACTGGAGTTGATATTTTCAAATTGTTTGGACTTTGGAGTTGAACTTGTCACATATGAGATTTAGTTGGTGGCTAACTGATTCTCTCTCTCCACACTATGCCTCCATCTTTATGTTTCTGTACATATGTGCATATGCATTCGTGCACAAAATTACAATACCTAAAACAATGATCTCATAACCACTAGGTATAGCCCGATCACCAAATAAAAATTTGAGGTAAAATATAGAGTTCAACCCCGATCACCAAATAAAAAGTTGAGATAAGATCTAGAGTTCAAACCCTAAATCTTGCTTATTGTTAAGCCTCCTTCTTGAATTCAACTTGGCCAGAAAAACAAAAAAAACAAAAAAAAAACCATCTCATCATCGTTGAATTCAAATGTATTTCAGAAAAGGAACTATTTATTACTGTTTCTTAGTCTCTTGTCTACATTCAACCACTTTCTTTCCAGTTCAATTGTCATTAATTGATTCATTCATTTCCTACACTCCAACCAATACGCACATTCTTGATTTTTTCAACTTATTCCATTGATGGGTTCATTCATTCCTTGATGCAATGCATTCCGTTTTGGTAGCTGTAATGCTCGAAGCATGATGCAATGTGCAAAGTTTTTTTTTTTTTCCTTTCCCTTTTTTTTTTTTAATGTCCTTTCCACCATGTGGGTCTTTCAGTTTTGGCGCACATGATAAAGTCTTTGCCAACCGTTATTGAACAGTTTGAGAGTCCTACACGATACAGCACTATAACAATATATGGAAAGCGAAGAGATCAGCTCTGTCTTTCACAAATACTTTTGTTGTGTTGTGTCTGAAGAATTTTTTAAGGCATCTCGTCTCATGCTTCTCTTCATGGAGATTGGTGAAGGTGGCTTGCTAATCAAAAAATAATGCCCTTTATTGCAAACAAATAACTAAAACCACCCTTTCTATGGAACAATATTTTCCACGTTTTTCATTTTGGAGGGTTTGACCCTCATGACATTTATCCTGTTTTCTGTGCTAGAGGACAAAGAATCTACTTATTTATGGAAGTTTGTTCGGTCACGATTGCAAAATACAAATAATATATCTTTTTATTTACTTTATATCAACTTAATTATTTAAGAAAGTGCAAAGTGACTTCCTTTGATCTAGGCGAAAATTTTGGGAACCATATTTCTTTATTTATTTATTTATTTTGAACATGAAATGAGTACAAAATGTATCTACATTATTATAATAACTAAGCTACAATTGTCGCCATTAGGTTATCTAACCGAATTCTAACATTAATTGATGAATAATTTTACAAGGAAAAATTAATGGATTTTCAGGTTTCCTATATTATTAGATTTTATTTATTCCTGTATCAAAATATTTGCACCATAAGATTCAGAATTTATGACCCAGAAGAAGATTCGATCTAAACAAAAGTCACGTGAAACGCATATTCTTTTTGACACAGTAGGGATATGGATATCGTATTAATATGCATTCAATGGTCGTGCTCCTGCATTTAAGATTATAAATATACAACAAATAAAAAAAATGTACAACAACTCTTAAAAAAGTATGATACTGATAATAAATTCAAATATTTATTAAAATGTATAACTAATAGTATTAATTATTAATATGAGTATACATATAGAAAAGGCAAAAGAATAAAAATCATCAAATATAAAATATATAAATAGCGATTGAATAAACACATTAATTCAATTTTAAAGGACTATATATACATCGAATAGTATTTTATTGTGTTAATGTTGTGTCAAAGTCACATAATAAAATATCTAAAATGATACGGTACTGTTATATACAAAAAGCAAACAAATTGGTTACAAGGAGGCTGCAAAGCAAAAAAATAAATAAATAAATAAATAAATAAAATCACTAAAATTGAAACATAAAATTAAAAGATTTTAAAAGATTGTTTCAATAAATTATGTTAAAAAAACTGAGATTTAAAAAGGAAAATGTTTAACTGTCTATTGGGGTCCCACCAGACGAGATTATTAACGAAATTATTGTGTGACCCTACAAATGATGAGGTCAGATTCTGTAACGAGTTAGGCCTTTAAACAGTTGACACGTAATCAACTGGGCTCCACCAGGGATTCCCACGCTATTGAGAGACGCGCGGTTCATGTTTCGCTGCCGTCACCCTCAGAGGTGACAACGGAATTTTGACTTTTGACAGCTAAAGATGGCCGCGTGGTAGAAAAAGCGCGTGGGACCAGTTTCCAGATGGAGCAATGTTCACGTGAAAATGTCGAAGATCTGCTTTTTCTTTATCCTTTATTTTACGAAACAAAACTTTTCGGTAGCAATAAAAAATAAAAAATTGTGCACCAACAATAAGTTATTCTTATAAATAAATAAAATTAAAAATAAGTATTATTACTCAGTGATGCTCATATTTTAAAAATCTTCCAACTATATGCCAGGGCCGAACTGAGGTTGAATTTTTAAAAAAATCTACCTGATTTGATCGATAAAGATTCGACTCCATTTAGGTGCTAATCTAGAAACTTTTGTTAATAGAGGCACATTCGTATATAGAAAAATAATTGAGAGAATAATCATTGTGTGGGGGCAAAAATAAAAAGAGAGAGAGCAAAATATAGATGTTAGTAGAGACAATAATAAAAAAATTTAATAATAATTATATATATTTTTATTTTTCAAGCTTGACATTTGCCTTCACAAATTTCTAACTACATCCGCCATGACTCAATCCAAAGAAGTCTGGCTAGTTCCTAATGGTATATGCTATTTTTAATTTAGAAAAAAAAAAAAAAGAGGAATGAACTTCATTTAGAGTGATTTGAAGAAATGAATTACAACGAAGTCTACATCGATTAGACTTAAATTTTTGTGTTGAGCATATATTCTAAAGTGATATATAAGCCGTGTGTGATTCTATCACAATTAATTGGAGTATTTTTATTAAATTCTTTTAAATTTTTATACGAATTTTAGTGATGTTGTTCTGATTTTTTAACTTTTTGAGCTCTTTTATAACATAGATAAATAGTGATATACGTAGTTTATATCTTTTTTTTAACAAAAAAAGAATACATTGTGAGTATATCGGTTATCAAATTTGCTCGCTGAAATCATAGTAACTCCCCTTTGTTAAAATCTAGTTCAATCATCTCAAAGATACAGACCTACTATTCGAACACTAGTAAACCATACATGATTTTATCATTGGAGACCACAACAATTAGCGAAACGTGCATCTAACGTCGTGCATCACTTTTTACACCTGAAGGCTACTTAGCTTGTGTTAGGGAAGAGTGCGGGAACGAAGGTTCAAACTCAGGTCGTTAATATGAAAACACACTGATTTATCATTAAATTATCACTTCGAATGATTATGTAATTTATATCTTAATCACACTCTCAACACTCAACATGTATGTAGACCACTATTCACACGGTCCACGAGAACAACATTCACAGTTACGTGGATAATTAGTTAGACCCATCATAGTAGTGCAACTTTTTTTTTAAAAAAAAAACTACAGTAATTACATCATGTCAATAATGGTGATGTTTGATTAGGGAAAGCCAAATTCAGAGGCATGAAATCAGGAACATGGTTTGATCTTATACTTCTGTTAATGGGAATTTAAGCAACGAAGGATATGAAATCAAGTCATGATGTTGGGAACAATACCAATAATTTTCTTAAGATAAGGTGTGCTTAGAGAGTCAAGCTTATATATATAATAATCTTTACTTCCTGTTTTACAATGCCCATTGTTTTGCTTCACTCCAGTCATATAGAAAGTACAGTAAGATGGAACTTACTATTTTTTCACATTTCTTTTTCTAAAATGAATTAGGATATTTTTCTTGCCAAAATTTCTAGGCTGTTCATTCTTCGGATTACCAGATCTCTACTGGGTTCTTGCATGGATGGGCGCACATAGCAGTGCACATTGTTGGAGTAAATTTATTTACTTTTTTCTGGACTTTGCTATTATACGGTAGTATAATTTGTTTTATTTGTAAAGCCACCAAGCAGACTAAAATAGCTTTCTTTATTTCTTTTACAAAGAGAACTCCTTCCTAATTAAGTAAATGGATTCATATGTTGTTAATTTGACTAAATAACTGGTCGTTTTTAGCTATCAATTCAACTATGGATACCCCGAATTACACGATTGCATATGTACACTCACCAGCCATTCTTCTAGTGCATGGCTGAAATTAATTGGGTTCCATTAATGGTGTGGAAGATAAATCATGATGTCTAAACTGTTAAAAATATCCTTAAGGTGGCCCATATGATTAAAATATAAAATTTGAGTTATTTAAAGTGATAATTAAGAATAATTACTTATTTATTGCGATTGCATAAGAATAACTAGTTTGAAGTTTAAACATGTTATAGTCACTATCCTTAATGGAGGAACTAGGATAAAAATCGGTAACTGGCAAGTTTCCTAACCTATCATATATAAGAAGAATCTTGTAAATCATCATTGTACGCTTCCGAAAGCATACACTTCTGAAAGTATTTGTTTATAGGTTAAAAGGCGCTGTTACTAAAATAAAAAATACTTGAGTTACATTTCGGATCAGAACTTACCTTTAAGTTATATTGATTACGTTTGTGAAGGAAGCATGATTTTCAATATATATATATATATATATAGTTGGAGATCTTTGTCCGCCTGGTGTGATTATGCTCTTTTTCACGGCATATACATACATGAATGCATACCTAACATGCACACGACACATATGTTCTTGGTCATGTATGATTCTGTGTTTGATGGCTTATTGTCATGGATGTTAAGTGACGGACAAAAGAAACCTATGAGTTAAATAACAGAATTTTGGGTTCTATAAATATTGAAATATGCCGTATACCTATATATTAATTTATCAAATGGTTGGTTGCTTGATGATTGAAGTGTCAGGCCTGTATGATACACAGGAATAATCGGGGTACAAAGAAAATAAAGAAATTAATTTGGTTAAACAGATTGAACAAATGTATATATATGACAATCTAGTTCGGTGGTTTCCATTTACCGTCGGCCATCGCTAGCCCTGAAATATATATTTTGAGTTGTCGTTTGCGTACTTGATGACGGTAACTTGTTCAGCTCATAATCAAATCAAGTCCAGTATTTCAATAAAATAATATTAACTCGTTGATGTATGACAAATCCATGTTCGCATAGATTGCACAGACTTAAAAACTCAAGTCTTATGAGCCCAGATTGAAGCATGTTAATTCTGGTTAATATCAACTTCACTTGTATGCCATGTATGTGTGTGTAAATAAAGACATGCTTGATGATGACCACAAGTATACCATCCAGATCACTTGTAGATATGCAGTAATTGTTATGTTATTTTAAACCCAGATAGAAGCATGTATTTGGTAATTGAATTATTATGTTACGGCACATGCATATACCGTATAAGTTTATTTTATGAACTTAAGCCTCTCAAAGATTGTTGTTGGCTTGGACGGTGAAATATCTACGTTAAACTGATGGCTCATGGGATGCATGAATACATGAATGTGTTACTGGTATTGCATAGAAACTTTTATAACATAAATTAAATTCTTGTGGCCTCCATTGATAAATTAGTTTTTGTATATCAATTTACCACAAGTCAAGTTTTGTGCCATAAATGTACATGATGCATAAAAAAGGGCATGATGCATTATATGATGCATGATACGATTGGTCTAAAAAATAAAGGAACTGTCGTCTGGAACTTTTTCTTCTATGTTATGTGCATGTCATGTAGGCATGATGATGACATAAAGAGAACATAAAGATACGTCTACACAAGGAAAAGAAAGAGGCATGTCTCTTTTGTAGAGCTAGTTTGTCGGAACCTAAAAAAGGATTCTAGTATTCATTTTGCCAAGCAAATAAGAA
Source organism: Carallia pectinifolia (assembly GCA_037832335.1). Lineage (NCBI taxonomy): Eukaryota > Viridiplantae > Streptophyta > Magnoliopsida > Malpighiales > Rhizophoraceae > Carallia > Carallia pectinifolia. The sequence continues at coordinate 20,452,089 of CM075448.1, read as the reverse complement.
TAATAAAGCGGCCGATACACAAGGCTTTTATGATTTTGTCCAACAAAAAATTCAAAGACTATGTTTTAGAATTGGACATAACAATGATGGCAGTAGAAATTTTAGTTGATAATTTTCATATATGTGGCTTATATGATTCGGTTTTCCACTTGTTAATTGGCAAACATATTTGTGCATGATATGTCAAGTTCCTAAAATTGATTCTAGGATTTTACATGTATATACTATATTTGGTTTAATGAATGGTATTCAAAGAATATCCTAATAATTTGAGAGTAGCCACAATATTTTAAATTATTATGATATTAGTGATTTAAATCATATAAAAATATAATCGTTCAATTACAAATGACATATAAGAATTACAATTAATTCTTTAAAATAAATTACTTGACCCCAGAAAGAGGTATTTGTTTTATTGAATTAATTGTAATAAGATTTTAATTAGATATTAAAATTTGAATTTTTCTTATGCTCACAAGTATAAAATTTTTTAGTTTTAATGTTTGATTTATTAGTCTTATTATAAAGTATATATATAAATTCAATACATATAGTAAAGTTTGCCTACAAGAAGGTTTGAATTTATATTTTGTAATGGTTCATTCTCATGACATTAATTGTGTATGTTTATTAGTTAATGTAGTTGTTCCTACTGCTTTTTATGATCATTCTCGTATTCCAATGTTGTCGAGTGACAATTTGGTGGATTGGAATGAAAAGCTCCTTTTGGCTTTAGGGTTCATGGATATGGATTTGGCCTTCTATATGGATGAACCACCTATTCCCATAAAATCAAGTGCACTAATCGAAAGAGCTGCTTTTGAAAAGTGGAAGTGATCCAATTGCCTAAGTTTGATGCTCATTAAGTCTCACATCAGTAAAAGTATAGGGGTTCTATTCCACATAAAGAAAAGGCTAAAGATTTCATAAAAGTCATTGAAGAATTGTTTGTGAAATCTGATAAGGCATTAGTCAGCATCTTTATGAAGAAATTTTCAGAAAAGAATTTTGACAATTCTAAAAGTGTGCGTGAGCACATTATAGAAATAAGGGACATTGATTCTCAACTTAAGTCCCTTAAGATTAATATATCTGATACCTTTCTTGTTTACTTTATCCTAAATTCTCTTCCTCCTACATATACATCATTGAAGACATCATATAACACACATAACGATAAATGGTCAATCAATGAGCTTCTAACCATATGTGTCCAAAAGGAGGAAAAAATGAAGCACGAGAATCTGAAAAGTGCTCATGATTAAAGAGAAGGGAAAAGGCAAAAAGGGTAAAGGTGCTATATATTGGAAAAAAGATACAAATGTGCCGATGAAGAAATCTAACAATAGGGTAGCATGCTTTTTCTACAAGAAACGTGAACACATAAAGAAAGACTGCCTTAAGTATAAGACATGACTGGAAAAGAAAAGTACTCTTATATCGTTGGTGTGTCATCGATCTCTTTTAATTGATGCTCCAAATAATAAATAGTAGATTGATTTTAGTTCTACAATTCATACTGTCAATAGTATGTAGGGTCATTTTCTACAACTAAGGAAGCCGAAAGAAAGTGAACAAGACATCTATTTGGAAAATCGAATGTGTTTTCATGTTGAGGTTGTGGGGACTTATCATTTAATTTTAAAAACTGGATTTGTTTTAGACTTGCAAAATACCTTTTATATTCCTTCGTTTTTTAGGAATTTAGTTTCATTTTGCATATTAGTTCAGTTTAATTATCAGTTTGTTTTTTCGAACAAAATTTTCAGTATTTACATAATAAAATTAATGTTGGTTTTGGTTATTTGATTAGTAGTTTATACAAATTCAATTTAGAGCTCACTCAGGAATGTAATGTTACATTGCATGACAATATTGATATAAAGAGATATATTATTAATGAGCAATCTTCTCAATTATGGCACAAAATCTTCTCAATTATGGCACAAAAGGTTAAGTCACATCTCTTTTTAGAGAATAAAGAGGCTTCAGAATGATGAAAGTTTAACAACTCTTGACTTTATAAATTTTGTACTTGTATGGATTGCATAAAGGGCAATCAAACCAACAAAAGCATTAAAGGTGCCAAGAGAAGTTCAGAAATTCTTGAGATTATGCACATAGATATTTGTGGACCATTTCCCACTTTCTGTTTCAATGGTCAGAGATATTTATCTTATTCATTAATGATCATACAAGATTTATATATCTCTACTCATTGTTTGATAAAGTTTAAGCACTTGATACTTTTAAAATATATAAGATTGAAGTAGAGAAACAAAAGGATAAAAAGATCAAAATTATAAAATCTGACAAGGGTGGAGAATATTATGGAAGCTACACAAAGATGGGACAAATGAAAGGTTTATTTGTTAAGTTCCTTAAAGATGAGGATATTATTATATAGTATACCACTCTAAGTACACCTCAACAAAATGGTGTAGTAGAAAGAAAGAACCGAACACCTATGAACATGGTGAGGGGCTTGATCAATGATTCCAATCTCCCATTAAATTTATAGAGTAAAACCTTAAAAATTGCTGCATACGTCTTAAACAGGGTTTTATCGAAAACTGTTTCTAAAACTCCATTTGAGTTGTGGAATGGATGAATACTCAATTTAAGACATATGCATGTATGAGGTTATCTTACTGAAGAAAAGGTTTACAATCCTCAATTAAAGAAATTAAATACAAGGACAACTAAATCCAAGGACAACTAGTGAGTTTTTTATTAGGCTATGCCTCCAAAGATATAGATTTTACTGTTCTTCAAGCACAAGTAGAATTGTTAAAGTTAGGAATGCAAAATTTTTTGATAATCACAAATTTAGTGGGAGTGAATTTCCTCGAAATGTGTAATTTGAGGAAAATAATGATTGCACTGAAAGTCCCATAAACTCTAGAGGCTTATTTGTTGTTTAGCAAAATTCACATAATTATATTAATGAACAACAAATTCAAGATCAAATGCCTAATATAGTACAAACAGATGTGGAACCAGTCGCCCATGATGAAAATCTACAAAACGAAGGGTTAAGGAGATCCTCAAAAATGAAGAAAATTGCAATTATTGATGACTATTTTATATATCTACAAAAGACTGATATCAATCATAAAGATGATCCTTGCACATTTTCACAGGCCATGGAAAGTAAAAAGTTAAAATTATAGTACAATGTCATAAAGGAAGAGATGGAATTTATGGCCAACAATCAAGTTTGAGACCTTGTTAAATTACCAGAAAGAGCCGTAGCCATTGACTGCAAATGGATTAATAAAACCGAAAGGGACTCATCTTGTAGTATTGAAAGATATAAGGCTAAACTTGTCGTTAAATGTTTCACTCAAAAAGAGGGTATTGACTATCATGAAACCTTCTCTTCAGTTTATAAGAAGGATTCATTTAGAATTATCATAACTTTAGTAGCTCATTTTGATTTAGAGTTATATTAGTTAGATATAAAAACTGTTTTTTTGAATGGGGATCTTAAGGAAAAGGTATACATGAGTCAAACTGAAGGTTTTACTATTGAGGAAGTCATTTGGTATGCAAGCTCAAAAAATCCATATATGGGTTCAAGCAAGCCTTCCGACAGTAGTAAATAAAATTTCACAATTTTATAGTTTCATATGATTTTCGAGAAAATATTGTGGATCAATGTATATACCTTAAGGTTAGTAGGAGCAAGTACATTATTTTAGTCTTATATGTGGATGATATTTTACTTCCATGCAATGATTTGGGGTTGCTACATGAGACAAAGAAATTTCTCTCTTAGAATTTTGAAATGAAGGATATGGATAAAGCTTTTTATGTCGTTGGCAAAAAAATTCATAAAGATAGATCTTAGCAAATGTTGAAATTATCTCAAAAGACCTATATTGGAAAGGTTATAAAGAGATTCAGGATAGAAAGTTGTACTTCTACTGTAGCACCTATTGTCAAAGGGGACAAATTCAGTCTTGCACAATATTTTACAAAATGACTTGGAGCAGGAAGAGATGAAGCAGATACTATATGTATCAGCAATTAATAGCCTTATGTATGCACAGGTCTGCACTAGACCTTATATTACATTTGCAGTAAGAATGTTGGGAAGATACCAAAGTAGTCTTGGGTTAGAGTACTAAAAACTGCCAAAAAGGTTATGAGGTATCTACAAGGAACCAAAGACTACAGGATTACATACAAGCACACCGACATTTTGGAAGTAGTCAGGTATTTAGATACTGATTTTGCTGGTTGTGTAGACAACATAAAGTGTACTATTTGATACGTTTTTATGCTTGCTGAAGCTGCTGTATCTTGGAGAAGCATCAAGCAAATTATCATTGCTTCTTCCACTATGGAAGCAAAATTCATAGTATGCCATGAGATTACAGCACAGCTCTATAATTAAAGAATTTTATCATAGGACTACATATTGTGAATTTTATTTCTAAACCACTAAAGATATATTGTGATAATTCAACTGCAGTGTTCTTTTCAAAGAACAATAAAAGCAAAAACTGAAACAAGCATATCGATATAAAGTTTTTTGTTGTCAGAGATCATGTTAAAGAACAAGCACTTGTAATATAGCATATTAGTACTCAACTTATGATTGCTAATCAGATAACTAAAGGATTGTCAGTTAAGTCATATAAGGATCATCTTGAGTGTACAGATCTTTTTAACTCTGCTTAAATCTTATTTCAGATCATGTTCTCTGGTGTTTTGGTACTTTAGAGACATTTTAGTCATTTGTAAATAAAGAATTATTTTGTGCACATAAAGTTTATTTGTAATAAAGTTATTTAGGATCTGAATAAATTGAGGCTTAAAGTTTTCCGTTCAATAAGGTTTTTTCTCACTAAAGTGTTTGATTAGAAATTTATTAGCATTGTAATACAAGAAAGGAAATGTTTCCAAGAGTGTTGCATAACCGTCATGATTAGAGATTTCTGATTAAACAAACTACAGTTACAAACTAACTTGTATGGGTAGTTCAAGATACGGCCATGTTTACGGTATCACCTATTTGGGATCACGTTGGCTAAGTGAGAGAATGTTAAAAATATCTTTAAAGTGACCCACATGATTAAAAGATAAATCCAAGTTATGTAAGGTGATAACTATAGATAATTAAAGATAACTACCCATTTATCACGATTATGTAAGAATAATTAATTTAAAGTTTAAACCAGTTACAGTTACTATTGACATAGGATAAAGATCGATAACTGACAAGGTCCATAACCTAATCTATATAAGTAGAAGCCTATAAACCATCGCTATACGCTTTTGAAAGCATTCAGTCATAGATTAAAAGACACTATTACTAAAATCAAAATTACTTTAGTTTTCTTATTCATTCTAATGGTCGTTCAAGTGATTTGTGATTCTTAATTGTTGATCAATATAACTGAAGGTACGTCTTCTGTTCAATTTTTTTAGGCTCAATATTGTTTAAATCCTTCCATAAACAAGTTCCACAGAATCTACAATAGCCAGCACGAGTTCTTTCTAAATTTGTTATAATTTCGCGCCCCAGGAGATTAGTTGATGCAAATTGTAACAAAAACCTATTATCACCACTCACGCCTAGACAAAAATGTTTTCGTTTTGATTAAATACGAGCTTTATCATATTTTTGGAAAATTTACCTCCCCTACTTTCCTGTTCTTTTATGAATAATTGGTCAACTAATTAGGTAACTCCATTACAATAGAGACTTTTAAAAATCATTGTAAAAGCAAGATCACATCATATATCATATCATACAATCATATATCATTTCCATATTTTATTATGAATTCGGAAGCCCAAAGAGAGTGAGATTAAATGTCAGCGATGCATGTGGCTTAACTTATTAGTTAATTTTTAATTGTTTGTGTGAAATTTTTTAAACATACTCGGATATAAATTTTTCTTTTGCTCATGACATGAGGTATCTTCACATACTTTTTGTATGTAAGACTATTTCCTACTCGCGGTATTGAAACTGTCTCTAATCCAAGAGAATTTAACCATAAGTTAAGAATTGAGTCTTATCTAAAAGGTCAAAAACCTTTTTTTTTCCCAATAATTAAATCTTTATCTCCTACGGGGAAAAAAAAAAAGTGGGACTTGGGAAGAAATCCAAAATTTTCTGTTAATAGAACGTACTCAATCTTTTCTTACATTCTCCAATTAGAAAAATTCAATCTAGGTTTTGGGTGATTTTTTCAAGATTTTTAAATATAAAGTTTGACATAAACTCATCTATGCTAATAAAAGAAAATCCACTCTCATTTTGCATTTAAACTTCTGGTGAACTAATTATCAACTATATCTTTTGGTTCTTAGGAGAAAGAGAATTTTTCATAAGGTAAATCAAGGTTCGAACTCGAAACCTGTTCTTAAGCCTCACTTTTAGACTACTTGAGTGCGTCTTTTGATACCCACTCAAAATTTTCCTGAGGAAAACTGATCTTATCCGTCATCTGATACTCACATGAAGTAGCCATTGATTGTTTTGACAACATTAGGTGCCAAATAGAAAACAAGCAAACGTTTGTCGCCAGGCTTACAAAACATTCTAAAGCCAATTGGGTGGAATGAGAGAGATAGATATATAAAGTAGGAAAAAGTCATATAACATATATAAAAGCAGTTGCAAAATTGATCCGTGATATTTGAACTATCAAATCGTTAAAAGTATATTAAATTAGAATAAACTGAAAAATAGAATTAGGATCTAGAACAAAATAATTAATGTAGAAGATATTGATGATTGCTCATCTAAATTTGAAGGTTTAGTTAGAGTTCCCATCAGAATCAAATAATCAAAAAAACAAAAGGCGATGCTGATGTTAACTTGTCTCCCCCGACCATTACGAAACGTCTGGGACCATGCAATTGATTTTGCGCTAATCAAAGGATCAGTGGAATTTCAGAAGTCAGTATGGACAAGCTGTCAAGTGTCAACTCGTCGCCAGGAATTTTCTTTCGTCTCGTTCAGGCCATTTGCCACTTTTTATATACAGAATGAGCAAATCCCGTTACATATGCAAAATCTTGGATTGAATTGACAGTTTGTTTTCTGGCTAATTGGTTTGCAGAAAACAATGATACATTCTCTTTGAAAGCTACGTGAACATTTTCAACTTAATTAATTTTCGTCTGTCATCTAAAACCAAGTATTTAGTACATCATGGTAGCTCCCCGTGACAGTTGGAGTATGACAGCTTTTTCTTTGTATTATGCAACGAAATTGTTTTTGAGGGCTTTGTAATCACAAAATAGCATCTTACCCACAATCGAAATGGTACTCCTTTTCCATCAGCAATAATCGCCTCTCCTAGTAACGATCATTAGTTGGAGTGGTAAGGAACTCGACACCTCTTAAATAATGTCTCGAGTTCGAGCCTTTTGAATGGAAAAAACGGTGTTGGAAAAGGCGCCCCCAATATGGACCCGACAGTGTGCGAACCGGATTAGTCAGGAGTCTAATGAGACTTTCTGGATACTAGAGAAAGACCCAAAAAAAAATAATTGTCTCTCCTCTCCCATCAGTAATAATGGCCTCTCTTTTTATTTTGCCTTATCAATCACATTAACTAAGTCTTGTTCTCTTCTGTATTCAAAATTGTACATTATGTTCTGTGTTCAAAAGAATGGCAAAGGACTCTTAACTTTATTTCCCAACAAACAAAGCCAAAAATACAAAACTAGAGAACTGCATGTGTCGAGTAATTCACATGAGAATGCAAAAATTGATGGGCAAGATTGAGATTGATTGAGATTGCCATGACATTCACTTTAATAATTTTATGAATGCACGCGTATATATCGTTTCGCTATCATATTTCACAATGGGGTTTGGCCAGACGAAGGGCAATTAGTATCAATTAAAAATTTGACGAAAATCTTTTGTACTAGATCATGGAGTTGTCTGCTTCAATCTAGCACGATAACCATTTGGTATGCATGCAAAGACAATTTCAGATTTTCTTTTTGTCGTTGCTTTCCTTCTTGCATCCTGCCTGTAACAACTAGCCGACCACGCAAATTAAAAGGCCGAGGGAGCGGGCTGTCGCACTCCGCCCGATTCCTACACACCCCCGTTGGGGTAGCGTTCGGCTACCACACAAGTCCCACCGTGTGGTCGTGGGAGCGGGCTGTCGCACATAGGTTATCCCCAAGTCAGCGATTCCATTGGGGCTAGTATGTGGATTGCCGTGGGACTGTTGAGACACCGTCCTTATTTTGGGTTTGGACTTTGTGTCACAATGTCAACTTTAGTTACCCCATGTGTGTGTGTATGACCTTCCTCAAGTGCCAAAAAAAAAAAAAAAAAAGGAAAGAAAAAACCATTGCTGAATTGTTCGCCTGATTTGGGCCATCAAGTTCGCAAGGCTTTCTAACCCAATTTCTTCTGTCTCCATCCTACAAAATAATGGCACATAAGGTTTATATTTGTAAAAGTCATCTTGGCTGGCTGTCATCGTGAGGTGATGTTTCCTCACTTTCACTAATCATTTTCTGCAAGATTGCTGAATAGTTGGGTGCATGTGACCAGATTCTACATTTCAAGGGTGGCTTTCGCTTGCCTTTGATAGTCCACTTTGCGTCTCAAGTTGCGTGTTATTTCAAGTTACAACTTTAATGCCAGTTCTTGTAACAGTAGTACCAACTTGTTAAAGAAACAAAAAAAAAAAAAAAAAATCTGAGGCATGATCATATGTGTCAAACTTAAATTTCAATTGAAATTAATTATTAAAAAAAAAAAAAACCTATCAAGCCAAGCAATGACTAGGCAAGAAAACATATACCTCAGAATTCACCAATATCCCTTTCCCACGCAAAGTACATCTTCAAATCTGTCTTTTCCCTCAATCAAGTTTTCCAATCAATTTGTCAACATAAATGTTTGCCAGGGTGAGAGGATATGTGCCTGTGAACGTATAGTTCTATGTCTGTTGAATTGAGCTAATGAATCAACTAAAAGGTCAAAATAAAGTGACTAAAAACAGAAATTGAGACTATCTAGAGATGTAATCTAGTTCTAGAGAATGTGGAAAGCTAAAAGAAATATTCTTCAAAACAATTCAGAGGTCATTAAGAGCTCCACTGTCAATGCTGTCAAAATATAATTTCGAGCGTAACCTGAAGTTGCAACTTTTTTAGCTCTGACCTTAATACAATTGAGCTAAAAATTATTACCATAATAATACAGATTCCTTTTATGTCAAAAAATAATAATACAGATTCCTTGTAATTTTTTCCACTTTTAAGATTAACCTATGGTTTGTTTCCTTTCACAGTTGGTGGAATTTAACTTAGATTTATGTCTTTTCACACCATAGCTTTGGCAATCTCCTCCATGAATCAAATAGTAATTGATTCTTTTTGAGCAAAAATTGTAATTTATTACTGGAGAGAACCACCTTTGAATTAGAACAATTTCGGTCTCAATCAGAAATGTTATATTTAGCGATCTCTTTTAACGAAAAAAAGTAGGTGGTTAAACATTTTAGCCAAAAAGACAAAAAAAATTTGAAAATTTTTTTGAAATTAATATTTAAGATAATACTAAATACTATCATTTAAATATATTTAGCATTTATTTTTTTATCAAAAGGATTTATTTTTTTTAAAAAAAGTATGATTAGAGTCTGGCTAAGATATTTGGCCTTTAACGGTTCCCTCCTTTTAAAATGAAAGAAAAACTAAAGGGCTTTTGCGGTGTGTACTAAAAACAAAATCCTTATCCCGTTAAAAAAAGCTTGAATCAGGGTTTTCAGAATTGAATCGAACCGATCTAATTGTTCACCAAAACCACTGTTTCAGTCAACCATAACCAAACTATTAAATCGATCCGGTTGGACCATAAACCAGAGAACCAGTTCTGTGTTACCGATTTGATCAAATGTACCGTGGTTCAATACCAATGACGTGTCACCAATAAAGATCCCCACGTGTCACTGGTGATAAGTCTTCTTAAAACATTGGAAAATTTCGGTTGCCACTGCACCTCGAACTCACGCCACGTTCGAAGAAGGAAGTACCATTTGGACAACATCACCTCTCATACTAGACACCACCTAAAAAGGCTATAATTCTTTTCATACCAACGTGATCGCTCTTTGTTTTTATTCCAGTTTTCCTCAACTTCCAATGTAGCACCACCCAATTGCTTTTTTTTTTTTTTTTTTTTGGCAACAATTAATTTTGTTATTCTATTTTTCTCCGTCAGTCTTTCTTTTTTTTTTTTTTTTTCTTCAAAAAAATTGTTATTTTTAAAAATTTTTATTTCATATATTTCTTATATTTTAATTTTTAAATAACACATAAAATATTAACTTATTTTTTTAATTTAAAAAATTTATTTGTTGATGTTTTATATTTAAGAAATAAAAATGTATATATTATTTTACAATAAAAATATTAAATAACAACATACTTTGTCTTTAATTTTTTTTAAATCAAATTACACTTCTCTGCATCATATTAATTAATCAATTGTAACACATATTAAATTAATTTATTCTTTATTATTTAATTTTATACTATATATATATATATTAATTTTTGATATTATCATATGTTAAATTATGAATTTTATATAGTTAAATAGTTTATATATGTATATAATATTTTATTATTTAATATTAAATACTGATTTTATCAGTTCAATCTTAATTAAACTGATTAAATAAGTTAAACCTTAAATTTTTGTATTTTTTAATTTAATAATTAGTTCAGTTTTTAAAATCTTATATTTAAATAGGTTGAATTTCTTGAAATTAAAAAAAAATTAATGGTTTAATAAAAAATTTATTGAAAAGAAAGAAACATAGATATTTGGATACTCTACACAGACCCACCTGGTTTGAAACACAGTGGAGCCTTTCTTGAAAATCGATGGCGTTCATGATTTGCTCCATTTCCCCGTATAATTCCCTTTTCCCCATAAATTAATTTAATTTTGCCCTTCCTCATCACTTTTGTCTTTTCCAATTGTTTTTGCGAAATTCGCGTATAATCCGTACATCCGCCAGAGCCGGTGGCAGCGACGAGAAAACCCGCGATGGACAGAGAACGAGCGGCGGTCGGCAGACCACTACCGTCGGCGATCAAAGCCTACGCGATGCCTCTCTTTCTATTCTCTCTCGCCATGTTCTACCAACTCGTCGTCACTCCTCGCTCTTTCCCGCCCTCTCACTACGACGGTCAGTCCGTCCGTCCGTCCGTCCGCTCTCGGATTATCTACAAGAATTTCTGTTATCGTAGAGTCGTATGTTTGTATATGTATATTGTGAATGAGATTGAATTTGTAATTTTGGTGAAATTTTCTTTGTAGCTCTGAAGATCAAACGGTACAGTTCTATCGAGGAGGTGGAAGATGCGTACGAGAAAATTTCTTCCAATTGGTAATTATTATTTTTTTTTAGTATTTTGGTGTTTAAATTTTAAGTACAAAAAAGTTTATGATTTTATTCCGCCTTTGTTTTTGTGAATGTGAAATGTAAATTTTTTTTTTGGGTGTAAATTTCAGGAATTCCGGTGCGGAGATTCCTAATACTGATGACTTTCTAAAGGTCAGATATATATATGTGTGTGTGTGTGTGTGTGTGGTAAAGCAGAAATGCATGTTGTATATTGTTGTTGTTTCTTGAGATGTTGCATTGCGGGAGACTAGATTGCCAAGAATGAATGTTCTATAGCACGATTTTTGCGATCGCTGTTGCCTGCTGGTTGGTGTTTCCCATTTATTTATTTATTTATTTTTTTGATTATGTTGTGTTATTTCAGATTCGATATGCATATGAATTACTGACAAATCCTGTATGGAAGAGAGACTATGACATCTATGACATAGATGAACAGCGTGTGAGTACCTAGCTCACGTATATTATTACTTGTCTTTGTTTAGCTCTTAAATTTAAACTCTTCTTTTTTTTTTTTTTTAAGTTTTTTTAAGGTTATCCATGTTCTTATTAAGTGGCTTAAAATTTTTTGCCCGTAGCATGTTCTTGAAAAGGTCAAAACTCTGTATGCTGGGAAAAGTTATTCAGAAATAGGCCTTCCATTACTAGATGCTGCTGCTTCTGGTTAGTATATGTTCCGCTATCCCCTTTTTTGAATTAAAAGTTTCCGTATGATAGATTTGATTTTTTGAAATGGGCCAATTGTTTGACAATTCTTATCCTTTTTTCAGCTCACGGAGATTATGCTTTCAAGGTCATTACATTTCGGGATTTCAGGTCTCTACTTAATGATTCTAAGCCGTGGATTGTTCAGGTAATCTGTAACATTTTGATGCACAATTTTAGTAAAATCAGCTTTGTTTTCTTCTGTCCCATGAGAAAAATGCCCCTCCAATAAAAATTTACAATCAAATCTTTTACTTCATAAATTGGCTAAAATGTTCTCAAGCTAAACATTTCTTAAAATGTATGGTGTGATGTGGCCTTAATGTAGTCTAGAGTCTAGTTTTTATGTCTGTAGAGCTGAATAATGTACCATCTTAATGTTACTACAATATTAGCAAGAAAAAGGACATGTTACTAACTTCCAATTGTGTTGGAATTGGCACCCATGTTAATGTTTAGCAAGTATAAGTGTTTTTTAGCCTTTATTTTTTTTCTTGATAGGAGGTATAAGTGCCCTTCAGATAATAGACTTTATTCATTTTTTCCATTAGATAATTGCTTCTGTTTGCTAATTAATTAAGGAGACTAATTTTTATTTGGATTAATAGTTTCAAGAGTGTGCATATGTACATGTACATGTAATATCTTCAGAGTAGGCTTATCAATCAATTTACAACCTATTGGTTTCTCGCCTTAGAGTGGTTTTTTTTTTTTTTCCCAAGAGTGATTGCTAAATGTTGTGGTGTGATGGTCCTTTCAATTTCTACCATTCTATGGTTTTTTTTTTTTTTTTTCACAAGTTATATACTGATTTGAATTTCATAGTATAAACATTTTTGTTTTAATTTCCCAAGTCCTCTTCATCCTTGACACCATATTGAATCAAACGTCAATTTTGTTTCTTAGCTGAACCATACCACAAACCTTTCGTCCTTAATCTTTCTTTTTAGTTTACCTGTTTTTCACTCTGTCAGATGAGGTTTCAGTTGTAGCTCAGAAAACTGATGAGAATTTACAGACATAACAATGGGCTTATATGCAATTGTCTCATTTTCATCTATGTGATGAAAACCTAGATTTCTTTGTATAGATTTGTTCGTGTCTTTTTTAGCTTAATAATGGTGCTTCCGAGTTTGAGTTTTTGCTTTGTTCTTCATTTTGTCCATTTGTTTTTGCCTTTTGTATTTTTTGTAGTTGCTTTTGATGAAAAGTTGTCCTTGTTGTTGCTATATATAATAAACACCTGTTTTGTCTCTATTGTTTTTTTTTTTTTTAATCATTGTGAATTGGAATTTAAACACAGATATATTCACATGGGAGCATCCGCTGTGCCCAATTCTTTGGCTTGTGGAAAGAAATTGGTATGTTTCTAGCTTTGAAGTGTAAAAAATTTTGAACTCTATCTAATGGCAGATTATTTGTTTCACTTTATTTTGTCCTTATACAACCATGAAGTACATACATGGAGTTGTTTTATCTGGTGATTTGCATAATCTGGTGATTCATGCTTATTGCTGCTAAATATTATTCGTAATTATATTTCCTTTTTATTGGTTCTTTGCACATTATTTAGACATTTTAAGCTGTTGAATTGTAGGCTGGTGAATAGACAATGCACTGTTGGACTGAAGCCCGCATTATTGAAAAAGAAATATGGTAATAGTTAAAAGGTTGACTATCATTTGGTTCAAGCAGTGAAATGAATACCTGATGACTAAGTTCTCTGACCATGTCAAGGGATGGGCTACTTTGGGTATTGTAATCATGCGTCTAAATGTTTCTTAGATAGGCCATGGTAAAACTGGAAAGGTAGATTTCAAAATATGGGCCTTTGTGACCAGGTCGTAGATTCCCATCATGGTGTATACCATGTTATGGATATGTGCTAGAATTGTACCCTGGTCATCAAATCAGGTGGAGTGGATTTATGGCCATAGATGCTTCTTAATCTCAAGTGTAATGAAAAAGAGTGATTATCCTAAAAATTAAAATGAAGTTAAAATCCTTTTTCTTTTTATTGAGGTTGATTTACTTTGAATTGTAAAAATAGAATTTACAGTTTTACTGAAGGATGATACATCATTCATATCAATAGCGAAGTTATGTTTCCAACAAGTTTACCTGTGAGATTTTACTTTACTTAACATAACTATTTTTAGATGCTTTGCTTGATGGGGTGGCTAATACTGGTATGGTGGAACTTGGTGACATTCAACTTGCAACGTCTCTTGCCGAGAGAAAGCCAACAAGACAGTTCTCCTTTAGGAATGGTTAGTGCTATCTTACCTACATTGCTACCATCATGAAATGAGGAGAAATTTTATTTTGGTGCTGAATCAATAATGAATATGTTACAAGGCTTGAGCTTGGATTTTGATTATTCCTTTTCTTCTTTGGAAGTGGATTTAATTTAACCTTTTGTCCACTTGATCTTACCTTCCATTTTAGTTGCATAAGTCGCCATTTTCAAGATGCGCGTCTGCATGTGAAGACAAATACATTTAGATGTGGGAATCCTTGAATAAGACTTGAACATTGTCTTATGTTAAGGAAAGGGCCAGAGAAGAAGGGAGGATTTTTCTTTTGCTCTGCTTTACTGTGGGATGCTGGGTGCTGATAAAGGGTAGTAGCTCATTTGGGGATATTTTTGTCGTTGGGAGTTATCTATTCATGAGAAATGAATTTATATTCGAATGCGAGATTTAGTCAGCTATACCATTGTGAACAAAAGTGTGTGCTGTTCTTTTGCACTTATGAATCATGGGATTAATGAATGTTGCAACTTGGAATCCAAAATATGCGGCCTTATTGGAATGAAGCATAACAAAGTGAAAGGTCTAGCCTTGATGATGTATCTCTGGTAGACGTTAAAACACTTTGGTGACTTACAGCCTAATGAAATGATACCAAATAGACCAGTTTCTTTTTCATAGTTCCTTCTACTCTAGTGGCATTGGATATCACAGCTTCCGGCTGTTTTTGTGTCCTAGTAATTGCAATGTGATGGTGATTTATTTCTGGTGAGACCTGAATGGTGTGTTTGGATTTGTGAGAAAGTGTGAGAAAGAAAGTTGTGAGAAAATAAAGTTGTTTGGATTGATGAGAAAGTTGTGAAAAAGAAAATGTTGAGAAAGAAAAATGAATAGTAATTTTTGAGAAAAAAAGTTATGAGAAAAGTATGTTATTTAGATTGATGAGAAAGTTGTAAGAAAGAAAATGGTAGCAAAGAAAAATGAGCATTAATTTGTGAGAGAAAAAGTTGTGAGAAAATAAAATTGTTTAGATTGATGAGAAAATTGTGAGAATGAAAATGTTGTGAGAAAATGATATTGTAATGATCATATTTTTTTTCTAATGATTTTCTTTTCCCATGGTTTTCTAACAAACCAAACAAAGCATAAGGAACACATCAGTAAATCTCCCCTGACAGTGTCATTTTGTATGGTAACTTCTTCCGATATTGCTTGTTCCTTAGCAAAACATCCTTTCCCTGAACTATGAGCATAGAAAACATTGCACTAATGCTTTTGGACCCTGCTGAATGGTTTTGGGACAAAAAGGTCTCTACTGCATTTATTCAATAGGGCTCTCTGGTGTATTTCTAGGCTGTAAGATATTTATTCTGTGAATCCTCAAGTCCTTTTTTAGTCGAACATGTTTCTTCTTTTAAGTCTACCTTCTTTTTTCACACCCAAATACTTATTTCTTGTGTACAAAAGTAAGTAAAGAAACCAATGAATGAAGAGCACAGTTTTTATTTAACTTGGCGGACATGCTTGCAGGGCTTCCTTCAATTGTTGCTGTTCCACCAGAGTGTAAAAGCTATGATTGTCTTCTTAGGTGAGTAGGTTGTTAGAGATTGAATGGGCAAGGTGAGGGGGGCAAAACAAAAAAAAAAAAGATCAGGGAAATGAAAGTGAAAGATGCAGTTTGCACGTTGATTCAGAAACTTTTTATGCCTATCCTTTTAATTCAAAAAATTTGATGTAAATATCACTATGTGTTAGGTTTGAGGGAGATCTCTCCATGGATGCTGTTGGCGATTGGTTTGCAACGACTGTTCTTGGTTTACCTCGCATTCCGTACCATTCAAAGGACTCACTGGTAATTTGAAAGCAATCTCTGTAGCATATCTAACTGTTTTATAGGAGCTGAAATTGGTTTAGTGGGACATTATTAAAGTTGTTCAAGCTATGGCACCACAGTTGATGCCTAAGCATTGTATGAAGATTAAGTCTTTTTAATGAACCATGGAAACTTTTACGTGGGCTTGAGTTTTTCATCTTTTATAGTGGTTTCGTGTGACACAAGTCTGTAGCAAATCTGAAATTAGTATTAAGAGGGCAAACAAAGTGCACCATCGTAGTTCTGTTTTGTCTCTGTTGGCATGTTCCTGCAGTTTTTGATATCCTCTTTTTCTGGTTGCCTTAGAAGTGATTCTTTCTCTAGTTTAGGTAGATAGCTTACTACAGTTGTTTCTTAATTGATTAAATAGAAGTCAACTTAATTATTCTCAATCTGAAAAATAGTATTGGATCAAAACTAGTTGATAGTTAGACAAAGCAAAATCAAATATGGTCAAGTTCATTTCATAGTTTTTTGTTGGCTGCAGACATACATGACCATCATGATAACAGTGCATGACGATGAATTTATTAATCTTCTGTCACGTTTGCTTCATTCAGCAGTATGTCTGGCTTGTTCATGTTGTAGATCTTCATCTAGTTCTCTCTCTCTCTCTCTCCCCCCTCCCTCCCTCTCCTTTTTAACCTTTTGTTTCCATACTTCTTGAAATGACACGATAGTGTATTTTTATACCAGGTGCAAAATTTTTTGCAGAAAAGCAGTCCACATAAGGTAATTGCTCTTACTGGAAAAAAAATGATTATTCTCTTTTTCTGTTATAATCATCTGCTTTGCTTTCTTTGCTCTAATAGCTATTATTTTGCTTGCAAGAACAAATTTATTGTGATTGTAATGAAATACGATCAGCAATTTGCATACATATTTCCCGTTTGTATAGGCAGTGGGTAATTTCTGCTGCTGTTGTGATAGCTTTACTGATATGAACAACTTTGATGCCTAAAAACTTTTGTTTGATTTCAGTAGTTTGGATATCATTATAGCAGGTTATTCCTAGAGTGTTTTAGAGGAGATAGTTTCTTCTTGCATCTAGTCTAGCATCTCTTAGGTCAATGTCCAGCAGCTCCAGTAGCAGCAGGAGAAGCTGATCGCAGTTGAACTTTTGGTCTAGCGGTAGTTTTAGAGCTGGAGATTATAAATAACTGTAGAGATGAGTCTATAATGACCTAGCACTCTATTTTATTTTTTTGTTCAGAATAAACTAATTTGTTCGAGCTCTTTTGCATACAATTTCTGAACTTAATAGCATCTTTGGTGTGCATATTGTAGTGCAACCTTCCAGTGGCATATAACTGTTGTACACTTTTGACTATAGGTGAAAGTCATCTTCTTCTCGAAAACAGGACAGCGTGCTACTCCATTTGTACGTCAAACTGCAAAAAATTATTGGGCTTATGCCTCTTTTGCGTTTGTGCTGTGGCGACAAGAGGATTTCTCTTTCTGGTGGAGTGTGTATGTGTATACGCTCTTTTGTTTTCAAAAGTTGTTTAGTATTTCATATTTTCTGTGTATATGTGTATGCTCTTTCTTTTGTAATTAGTATACTGCCAACTGTGCAAACAACATGACATATGCATCTAAAAAGGCCTAGACTGCCCTCTACTTTTTTCTACTGGATCATTTGACTTGACAGCACTTAAATCGTCAATAACAGGTTTGATGTAGAATCTGCCCCTGCAATTGTTTTTATTAAGGACCCTGGCGTAAAACCTATTGTCTTCCATGGTATGTCACGTACTCTTTCCATTTTGGTGTCCACAAATTTGGGGCACAAGCCCTTTGACCCATACAGCAAGCTTATCAATGCATATTATTGTGCAGGATCTTTCAACAATTCATGGTTTTTGGATGTCATGGAAAAGAATAAACAACAAGGTATATTTTCTTTATTATTGGTTAGTTGAAATTTGTGGTAGAAGCATAGCCCAATTGTCGGCCTTCTAAGTTATATAGATAGTTTCAAGTGCGCAAGTTGACAGCTCACTAGTGGAAATGTTACATCGTGACAGCCATAGAAATTCTTGAAAGTATTTTAGCACATTGCACTTCTCATGGTGCCATTGATACCTTAAATTACATGCATTTTCTTGTCTTTGGGGATCCAACTTATATATTGCTAGCAATACAATTCTAACTAGTGCAATAGCGGTAGTTATGTGATGGATAGTTATGCAATTGATTTGATGTCTTCTCTTAGTATTGATGGGCTTTGTATAATACTCATAATTTCTAATGGTTTTGTTGGTTGGGGGCAAGTTAAATACATGTTATTGAAGTTAATTGTTAATCCCTCCTAATCAAATCCCATTTATCACTAATGTGTTTGATAAGTACCTACCTTTCGTAAGGTTCTAATCAATTTCCATGCCTTTGCATTTAGTGTTGCCTCAATTACGAAGTGTGGCATCAATGGAGCTTGGTTGTGATCCCCGTGGCCATTCTCGTGCGGGAAATGATACCCTATCATGGTATTGTGTTATTCTAGCAGGAAGGCAAGGCCCAGAACTCCTCAAAATGCGTGAAGTAAGTGTCCCTTCCCTAATTAATTATTATGGCTTAAGCCATCTTAAGATGTATGGTGGCATAATATGAATATGCAGGCTGCAGTTTGTTAAGATGGAAGTAGGGTTTTACAAAATTTGCATACTTAGGAAGAGAATCTTAAAATAAATGTGTTTTGCTAATTTATAATATTTTCTTGAACTTGTTGTGCTGAGCAAGTTATCTTCATTTTTCTGAATCTCAAAAATGTAGCGAATCACATGAGTTCATAGACCATGCGCAGGGTGCAGGAACTGTTATCAAATGATAATGAGTTGGGTGCAGCCGATACAGATCAATCTTCATTCTTGGTAGCTGCTTTTAAAAACAAACGAGTGACCTTTGCTTGGCTCGATGGAGAAGCCCAACAAGTGAGTTCCTTCTTCATCTATTCTTTCTTATTTTTTGGAAAAGCAGAATTTATTCATGACAAGAAGAAAAAAGACAGAATCTTATATTGAGAAATTAACAAGTTCGTTCTGTTGAAATTTCTATTTGCTAATTAGATTTTGATTTTGCACTAGGTTTTGCTGCTTTGGTTCAGAATTGTGCATGTAATTGTAGGAATTAATAACGCTGAATTATATTTTTTTCTGGGTAATCGGCTATTTGTAGTTAAGCATGAGTGTAGAAAGTCACCAGCTTCCATTTTTTACTAATATTGGCCTTTGTTGCGCCATGCATTTAAAAGTGAACTTGCTTACCTGGGTGATGGGAGAGTTTTATCTCCTGACTAGTGTTTACTGTCTCCTGAGGACTCATATGTTATGATGTTAAAATTTGTTATAAATGATCTTCATTATGGGTTGCTGGATGTTTTGTGCCATAGCTGTGCAAAACTTTTGATAACCATCTCACGTGTATCATGTTTCCAGTCATGTGAAAGCCCAACTCTCTTTGGTTGGAAGCGCGAACAAGCTAGACTCTCTTTGGCCTAAACAAACTGGAAATTTACAATTAACTGTCAAGTGCAACGCGATTTGAACTCCTGATCTCCTTATCATGAAGACTTTGATACCATGTCATGAAATCATTCCACCAAAAAGCTGAAGCTGTTTGGTGATGCCCAAAATGGATTATATATTAAACTCAAATTCATGTCCTCAGAGCCGTCTCTTAGCATGACAGTGATCTATTGCTTATGCAGTTTTTAATTAACAAGATTAACGAGTTAAATGCCCGTGTCAGCTAGTTTCGTCAGACACATGCACTGCATCCATTTAGTTGACTCAATTTTGGCTTGCATCATCGTCTTTTGGAGCACAGCTGGAGTGCTAAATTCATTTGCAGATTCAGTGAACCTAATTACTCGCCATTTCTTGTCATTATTAGTGACATATCAGATCGTGAGAGCATCACACAATTTGTGGATGCGCTTTGCACATTTGCCTGCTAGAAAATTCCTTAGTGCGGCAACATTGTTGCAGCACATGATCCTGGAGAATTTTCTGTCTAGTTGTTGCATGTAGGAGTAGAATTCATTAAGTAAAATTTATTCAAGAAAGTTGCTGTGCATTGTGGATGCCGAACAAAATATTGTAATTTTGATGTGCTCGGGTTGATACATTATGTAGGCGGGAAGCACTAAACTGAGGGAAGACTTCATTTTTAATTGCCACCTCTTTGAGAAAGCTCATTTGCTTGGCGCATGCAGAATGAAACATTGTAATACTGACATACTGGGATTATATACATTATGAAGGATGGAAGTCTTAACATGAGGGAGAATCACTCCCCTTCTAATTGTATCATTGCCCTTTGGAGCATATTCTACGTAATTTTATTTGCACATTGAAGGATTTGTGTTAATATTCTAGTCTGTTTTCCCCAAAGCCACACTTGTGGCAATGTTAATCCTTGAGTCTTTTGTACCATAAGCCACTAACTTTATTGAGTATTATCCAGAAATATTGCTTATACTACCTGCATGTTGATGCCGGCTATGATGCTTGTGG
Source organism: Carallia pectinifolia (assembly GCA_037832335.1). Classification (NCBI taxonomy): domain Eukaryota; kingdom Viridiplantae; phylum Streptophyta; class Magnoliopsida; order Malpighiales; family Rhizophoraceae; genus Carallia; species Carallia pectinifolia. The sequence goes on along the minus strand of CM075448.1, from coordinate 20,431,325 downwards.
ACCAAGGAGGGGTCTAATTGATGTACCCAGGTTATTTATCATCCTTTACAAAAAGAACACAACTGAGGATGATGCTAAAGTCAAGAGAAAACAGAAGAATGTCTGGAATCTATCAGACGATGAGGATATGGTTCCTATATCCCAGCTTGTTTCAAGGTACAATGGTACAAATGAAATTCCGGAGGTATGTGATAATTTTGTTGGATGTTTTCTACTTTGCCTGGTTTTAATGTCACTAATTGAATCATCATCAATATATATCTCATGATTTTCATGTGTCATTTTTATTTGGTTAAGAAGTGTGAAGCGTGTCAGACACTTTTTTTGCTTCTTTCTATCTGATATCTAATTTTGGCCCAGATCATTCGATGGATCTCAGTGACAATTCAGGATGGTGACACCAGGGATCTGCCTGTCTTTGTAAGCTCCATAATTTTTCCACTAGCAACACTGCATAACATCATTTTGGGGGGAAGGCTACTTCATGATGGCTATCTCCATTCTAAGTGTGATTTGACGGTACACACAATAAATAGTTAAATGGAGAAATGTGTCCTTAGTGGTTCAGTGTTTTACGGAGCAAACAGGGACTAGAAATTAAACAGTTTTTAGCTTGGTTGCTGCAGACTAATTGAGTGTGAGCTAAACCCTCTGAATTTGACCTAGCCATGGGAGCTGCATTTCTAATGATATATTAGTTAAAAGTTGATAAAATGAAATTCACTGGTATTCCTCCTTATCTAGTGAGATATCCAGGAACTATTCGACACATTCCAGAAGTTTCCTTTTAAATTCACTGGTATTCCTCTTATTTAGTAAGATGATGCAGTTCTCTTTTGTAGGTTTCATGATATGTCTTCGTACTCGTATTTGAATGATTGTCTGGTGCTCTCTTTTTGCACTTTCCCTTCTTTCCTGAAGCGTTTCTCTGTTTTTGATACAGAGATCACGAGCTGTTCCACTTGTCCCTGAGGATTCAGATCCCATATGGTCAAGGGGTGCCCAAAGCATTCTTTCCAGAAGCAGTGGAATTAAGCACAATATCTACAGCATGATAAACAGAATTTATGGCTGTGTGGGAGATCCAAGGATTGGCCCAATATTACTTTTGGGAGCTTTATTATCTTTTGGTACCACATGGTTGACGAGGAGTCAAGTCATTCAATCCAGAAGACCGATAGATTCAACTACTGAGGTATATTATAGTCTGATGACTTCATGAGCTCATGCTTTTGTTTCTATATTCGACTAGTCAAATCTAAACCTCATTGTTTGTTGGATCTCTTGCCTTTGGATATCAAACGCAACACTTCCACACAGAGCAATATATGTTAGCAAGAATGAAATTATGCTCATTTGCTCTAGCAAGTTGCAAATCATTTTTATGCCCATAATTCCAACAACCACTTTTGGTCGTCTAATTCATAAATGCCTATCAGAAAATTTTAGTGTGCTTGCTTCATCTTGTCTTCATTATCCTCCAGCTGTATATTAGATGCTTCAACATTTAAAATGTGCAAATTTAATTGCTGCTTCTGTTTTTTAGTTTTAGATCATTTACTTCAGGCATGTCTTCACCGATAACTATAAAGTACATATAAAGTACTTTGATTACATCTGGGTACATATCTTGGCAGGACGAAACTAGACAAATGCACAGAGATGGAACAAGAAATGCATCAAAGGATCCATCTCCTTCCATAACTGACGTAGAACCAAAAGATGCTTACCAGATGCCACTGTCAGATTCTGATTGAGGGCTACCCTGCTTTGAAATTGCACCAACCTGGGGTAGCTGGGTTCTAAGGCAATATGTTCAGATCAATTTTGTGATAGCATGGTTAGATATGGTTTCTTTTGTGATAGCATGTTGTGACCCTTACAAAATATGAAAATAACACACTGATTCGTACAAATTGCCTACATATTGAAAAGTGGAAACCCCTTTTTTTTTTCCCGTTCATTTTTTGGTCTTCATAGTACTTATAAAGTTTTAAGTGGTTTTGTGCTAAGGGTAGGGTACATGGTCAATCTTCAATAGCCATCCTTCCTCTGGAATTAATTGGTTCCTGGTTGTTATCCGAATTCGAGGTCCTCAGCTGTTCCAATTTTTTTTAACTGCAACATCATTCAAGTTTTTTTTTTTTTGGTGTTTTCTTGGTTGCTGTCCTTTTGTAGTCGCCAGTTTGTTGAGTTTCTTTATCATAAGGGTAAGGCTCATGCCATGCCAAGGGCCGGGGGTTATCTAAGGCTTCGTTTGATATGGTTTTTTTTTTCTTGTTTTCTGTTTATTTTTTATAAAAAAAAATATGAAACATATTTGTTATCGTTTTTGTTTTTTGTTTTTTTTATTGAAAACATAAAAGCATTTTTCAAAGAAAAAAATAGAATGAGAAAATAATAAAAGATACTTTCTTATCTTGTTTTTTACTTTTTTTTCTATACTTGTTTCACAACTTTTTCTCTCTCTGTCTACCCTCTTCACTATATTTCTCTCTACTAATCTTCTCTTTATCCTTCTCCATTTTTTCTCTCTGTATTCTTTCTCTCTCTATGCTTTCTCTCTCTATCCTCTCTCTTTTCTTTTTTTTATCTCTGTTATTCTCTTTACTCATTCTTTTTCTATCTTCTCTCTTTCCTCGTTCTATCTCTACAATTCGCTCTACTCATTCTCTCTCTACTCTTTGTTTCTCTCTCATTTTTCTCTCTACTCATTCTTCTTCTATCCACTCTCTCTTTCCTTTTTCTCTCTCAATCATTTTGTCTACTGATTCTCTCTCTACCCTATCTCTCTTATGTTTCCATCTCTACCATTCACTCCCTACCAACACTCTTTTTTTTTCACTCTATTATTCTTTCTGCTCATTCTCTCTCTAACCTCTCTCTCTCATTTTGTCTCTCTCTACCATTCACTCCCTACCCTCATTCTCATTTTTTTCGTTTTACCATTCTCTTTTCTGATTCTCTCTCTACCCTTTTTCTCTCTTTACCATTCTGTCTCTGTTCACACTCTTTCCTTTTTCTCTCTCTATCATTCACTCTCTATTCACACTCTCTTCTTTTTTCACGCTCTATAATTCTCTCTATTCATTCTACCTTTAGCCATACTCTCTCTTCTTTTTCTCGCTTTACTAATTTCTCTACTCATTCTCTCTCTGTCCTCTCTCTTTTATTTTTCTCTCTCTACCATTTTCTTTACTCATTCTTTTTCTACACTCTCTGTTTTCTCTCTCTTTCATTCTCTCTACTCATGTTCTCTTTACCCTATTTTTCTCTCCTTTTTCTCTCTACTCATTCTCTCTCTACTCTCTCTCTCTCTTCTTTTTTTTCTTTCTCTATTCATACTCTTTTTACCATATCTCTCACTAGCTTTTTTTTATCTACTTTTTTTTTCTTGTAAAAAAAAATGGACAACAATAAATACAAAAATTCAATAAACAATAAAAACAAAAAAATAAAAAATAAGAAACAGTAATAAAAAATTAATAGCGTCTCCAAATATGGCCTAAAAGACAGCCGATCTATAATTTTGCCGAAATGAAACTGCTCTTCTCTAACCCAAATTAAAGAGGTTCACAATAAGTTTGTCACAAAAACCTACCCAATATATATATATATATATATATATATATATATATATATATATATATATATATATATATATATATATATATATATATATATATCATGAATTTTTTTTTAAAGATTATGGCGTTACAAAAATGATTTTTTAAGTGAATTTTAATTAAAATTTGTAAAAATTATTTTTTAAAAATTTATTGATTACTCTATATGCACATATATATGTGCAGTATTACTTTAAAATTAAACTAAATAATTTTACTTTCTTATTATTTTAATCTTTTTTTTCAGCGCGAGACAATAGACGTAAATAGTTTAACTGAATTATGGGCCCAAATCGGTGGAGCGCCAACCATTTCCGATAAGAAAACAACCTCCGAAATCCAAGAAGACACGTGTCTTTAGCACAAATTATTTTCCTCTTGTAAACCAAAAAAAAAAATATTTTCCTCTTGAATATCTCCGAAACCATTTTAACAAGTCCTCTTTTTTTTGTTAAAATAATTTTCCTCATCTCCCGAAATCTTGGTGGCATAGAAAGAAACACCCCAATCAACAGACCAAACCAAACTATCAATCTTTCCCTGCCCGACCGTTAATTAATATTAACACAGAGAGAGAGATATAGATATAGAGAGAGAGAGAGAGAGATGTCAACGGCTTCCTTGTGTTCATCAACTCAAATAAATGGGTTTGGAGGGGGACTTAGCCTCCAAAAGACTCGTCTTTCCCGACCCACTTCACTCACTTTTACAAGGTACTGCCTTTCTACTTCTTATAAACGTTTCTTGCATTGAATCTCATTGGGTCTTTGTATTGTTTATGTTTTGAAGGTTGAAAGTGGAATAAAATCAAACCGAATCTCCGGGTTCGAAGCCCCAATGTTTTCTTCTTTTTTTTTTAATATTTTTTTGTTGGAATTATGTGAAACTATGTATTTCATTTTTGTGAGTAGTTGATTCTGCATGTTGTTGTTATGGGCTTAAAATTGTAAGTCAGAGGCCTTCTTTGTGGCTTTTGATGTGTTAACCATTGAGAATTTTTTGTTCAACTCTGACTATTGTTTGTTAAAGAAGCAGAACGAGGAATGCATTTGTCTTGTAATGATTTGGTATGTTGGGTTTGGGCCTTGCTTATTTTCAGTTCTGCTTGTAGCATATTTGTCAGGAAAAATTGCATAGCAGCTATGAATCTGACTGGCATATTAGGTACACTTTTCCGCAAACGAGGCATATATGCATTTTTGTTTCTATTGTTTGAGAATTCCATTGGTGATTTTCTGTCCTGCATTCCACCAACCTATGAACCCTAGGATTTGCCTGACATTGTTTTTGTAATGTACGTGATGCTAAAACTCTTTTTGCTTCTCCTTTGCTTGTGACTTTCTTCAAGATGGCTTCAAGAAGTGTAAATCACACAAGTTAATCTGATGTGCAGGAGAAAAATTCACCCCATAGTGAAGGCGACAGCTAGGGTTGATAAGTTCTCTAAAAGTGACATTATTGTCTCCCCTTCTATTCTCTCTGCTAATTTTTCAAAGTTAGGAGAGCAGGTTTGAATACTTAACACATGTTGCTTGGAAAAGGATTTTGTTTTATTTCTGAATTCTTTCCAATGCTGTGGCCTCGGTGCAATGTTGCACTATTCTATAGCCATTAAGACTCTTTCATTTGGCATAGGTAAAAGCTGTGGAGATGGCAGGTTGTGATTGGATTCATGTTGATGTAATGGATGGTCGTTTCGTTCCAAACATCACAATTGGACCTCTTGTGGTGGGTGCTTTGCGCCCAGTGACAGATCTTCCTCTGGATGTACATTTGGTATTATTCCTTGTCTAGATCTCATTTGATGTTGCCCAAAATTCAATGAAAGCCTGTTTTTAATAGCAGATTAACCACTACAGATGATTGTCGAACCTGAACAACGAGTGCCTGATTTTATCAAGGCTGGAGCTGACATAGTCAGTGTTCACTGTGAACAGTCTTCTACAATCCATTTGCATCGAACCCTAAACCAGGTCTTATTTTTGTTACACCTTAGTCTGTTGTTAAGATATCAGAATTGATAAGCAGCATCTTTCATTAGAAGTCAAAAAAAACTAGTCCTCTATACTCCTTATTAGCAACAAAATATATTTTTTCCCATTAATGTAAGGATGTTGATATCCATTTATTGCAGCGATGGGTAAAAGGAGAGATATTAACTATTTGTTGAAAATTTATGCCAAATTATTTTTTGTAGAAACACGTGGACAAAGTCATTTGTGCTTTTATTGGATATGACTCTAAGAGAACTTACTGACGTCTTTTTACCTCTTTTATCTTTATAAAACTTGATTATATAAGTTTGTTGCCAAATTGCTTTTTCTCATTTTTGTTACAGTGGTTGACATGTTACAGCTTGTTCTGTTGTCTTGCAAATTAGATAAAAGATCTTGGAGCTAAAGCTGGAGTTGTCCTAAACCCTGCTACTCCACTGAGCGCTATAGAATGTGTCCTTGATGGTTAGTTTTCTATCCCTTGTTTCTCTCAAGTTCCTTTTATCCCTTTATTGGGTTTTGACGCATTGGATAAGTTTTAAAATATGACTGCTATAATCTGAACTTTCTGTCAAGTGTCCTACTGTTTATATGGCTGCATTTCTGCTTTTATATGGCTGGGCACAGAATATGAAATTGGAGACATGTTTAAATTTAAAACCTCCAAGGAGTGACATCTGGTTACTTGATACCACTATTTTTGCATAATGGTGAATGGCTACCATTGGTGGATAAGATTGGAAGCCTTTGTGTTGCATTATGTGTGTGACTTAGTCCTAATTGAAACTGAGAAATAAATGCTACAATGATGGCTCCTTTTAATTTTCAACTTCTGAAGAAAGCATCTGTATCCGTAAGAAGGAAAGAAATAAGAAGCTTCTTTCAGAAAAATGGTAACCAGTGCTGTATCTTGTAATTGGCAACCACTTGGCAATTGAAAATGCATTTTGATGACCTCTATATATTATATTTGTAATATTGACAGTTGTCGACCTGGTGTTAATTATGTCGGTGAACCCTGGTTTTGGGGGGCAGAGCTTCATTGAGAGTCAAGTTAGGAAAATCTCGGATTTGAGAAGATTGTGTGCAGAAAAGGTATAATCATCCTGTGCATGTATTTGCCTCACATTTTGGTTCATATATTGCTCACCTTATGAATGGCTAACTCATGAGCTGTGATTCTATATGCAGGGAGTAAACCCATGGATTGAGGTGGATGGTGGTGTTGGTCCGAAAAATGCATATAAGGTATCTACTTCATTTGCTTAGTTACTTTTGATATTTGCCACTGTTTGGATGATCCGTAGAAAATTTTTGTCTCTCAATTCAAACTGTATTTTGAGATTCTTATAACTCACTTTCGCAAGTGAAGAATAAGGGATATCGTTTGACAATCAAATTCAGTCAAGGGGGTTTCTAAAACAGTCAATATGCCCACGTAAACCATTCCTTAGCATGTAGTATTTAGAATTATTTTGGATTCTCTTGTTCACTATCCTTGAGGACAATTTATTCTACACTTGGAATCGAAAAAGACAAGGGGTTTAAGGGTGGAAATGAAGTGAATGAGACGTTGATTTGTTCGACTGGAAAATGTTCTAATATTTTTTTCGCAATTTTCAAAGAAAATAATGTAGCGCCTATTCAGTATCAAAATAAGCTATTTTGGTACATTTCATGTGATCAGCAAGATCCCATCTACTTCTTTGCTGATAGGTTATTGAGGCTGGTGCGAACGCCATAGTTGCTGGTTCAGCTGTATTTGGAGCTAAGGATTATGCTGAAGGTAACTGAGCTTCTATTGATATTTTATGGTTGATAAGTTGACGTTATTTAACCTAATTTTGTGACAAACTTTTCTCACAGCAATAAGAGGAATCAAAACCAGCAAAAAGCCAGTGGCAGTAGCTGTGTGATTTATGACTGGCGTGAAGCCACATTTGATTAGAATGTGGGATACAAATACTCGTCATTCCCTTGTATGTCACCTCCTCACCTGATAACAGTTGAATCAAATTTTCACACGTGAAATAGTAAATGGAAATGTTTGATTTCACAACTAGATCAGCCATGACGAAATCTTATCAGAAAGGGCATTAAATACAGTTGTTTTGGAAGACTTTTTGACACTTAATGGCTGGAATAAGTTCTATCTGTATGACTTGCAACTGAGAGAAAAAAATGCAATATCAGTCATGCATAAGCTTTATGTTGATGGAATAACCTGAGAAGCGAGAAGAGATGCATTATATTGGTAGTAAAATCTATTTCAGAGTCCACCAAAAAAGGGGAAAATCACATTCGTCGGGTTAATTGAAATTTTGAAGATCTTGCCTCGCTTTCTATGGTATTCGATGTGTTCTCAACTTTGAGTATTTTCAGTTTCTGCTATAACTTTGTATATTATACATATATATTAATAACAACATAAGTCGCACCTCATATTCTACTCAGTTATCCTGAGCGCAGATTCCATTGTGCTTTGTGACATTCATCTTATGTGGTTATTTCTGTGTTTGCAGATAAGTCACTTGGTAGATAAGCAGCATGTTGCTATTTCTCTGTAATCAAATTTGCTGTAATCTTCCTCTGGTGTCACGGCTAAATAATAAAAGATCCAAACCAGGGGTAAGCATGACCGTGAGCATGTTTGTGTACAATATTCTTTATAGTTTCAATTATACAGATACCTTGTGCAGAGCACTTTGTAACAGTAAGCTTTTCCTCTTCTCATAGTGTTGAGCTGCTTGCACAATCCCTTTCTTTTCCCCCTCTTTTGGGTCATAATTTTCAAGAAGGATGAAATATACAAGCATTACAGAACTTTGTGAAAGGAGTTCAGATAATGCCCTTAGTTCTGATGATTTCTTTTTGACTTTTGAACATTTCATTCTTCTGTTATAATGAGAATTTATTATTTACACTCAAATTGATTTAATATTAGTACACAATAATTAGAAGGAGAAAGGTAATAGCAATGCAAGTGCGAGCAATGACATTTTGAATATCCAATCATTTATGTTTTTGAATAGCACTTTTAAATAATAAGCTATCAAACTATAAATATTCCGTCATTTGCTCTCAAAGAGGTGCTCAAATTGTGATTCCCCTTTAGTCGGCGCTTCCACCTACCTTCCAGCCATTTTTCATGCAATATCGGTATCGCACCAGACCAGGAGATTACAGCAACTTTAGTATCACAAGCGAAGATTAATCTCACACACAAAGCGTGTGGGAACACCTCGTGCTAGGAGCACAAAAAAAAACAAAAAATCCAGACCAGGAAGAAATAAATAAAACCTAACCAATTAACATAGGTGCGGTGTGGCAGTTTGCACGCAGGAATGTGCTATGGCCACGCAGGAAAGGTCACTACCTCTCGACTTCAGGTTTATCGCAACAAATTCTGTAGAAGCCCTATGTCACAACAACATATGATAATACCCAACAAACATTATCTGCATCGCCTAATTACGCCTAAGCTGAGTCCTAACAATCAATTTAACAGCACTATATGGTACAATGACCCCAACATATCAATAATCCCGAGCTTGATCTCACCAGTTCTCTCCGTACACAAAAAACTAAGCGTTTTATACACCTATACATCTTGCCTGCACACGGGGCACGAACCATGTCTTACAAGCCACTTGTCCACGCAGGCCAAGTGGAAAGTGTGGTGACAGCGGGGCAAACTCCTTGCAATTTCCCCTTTTTCAATATCCTGCCAAAAGCAAACATTGACAATACCGTCACTCCCAAAGAAAATTATGTATGGGGTTGATATCTGCCCTGGAATCACCCCAAAAGAAAAGGAGAAGAGGGAAGAGATAAGGGACCTGCAAGCAAATTGTACAGCAGATGGTCTGCGTTGTCTTGGTTTCATCCAAGGTATGACATGGCAATTTCCTTAGAGAATCTCCAGACAACCCTCTGGATACAGCTTCACCATAAACATCATGAATCTCATCGTATCTAATATTAGCAATTCTCAGCTGCTCACCAAAGATTAAGCTGATTAACAATTTGACTCCAACGATAAGCTTTCAAAACATTGACTTTCAATTCTCAACTGTCCACTATTGAAAACTTAGCAGAGAAAACAATTTTGAATTACAAAAAAGCAGTCCTCCACACACATATGCACAGAAAGGAGGCAGAGAGAGAGAAAGAGAGAGCACAACATCTTGCGAGTAGTATAATAAAATAGATACCTGCCAGTGGTAAGCAGTTAACATTGCTGGCGACATTTGTTCATCTACAAACCTTCCTTGAACAAGCTCTTCTATGAAATCTGCCTGGAACCAGAGGATAAAAAAATAAGTCAGAACTCCCGAAACTGAAAGATTCAATAATAGCATGTAATATCTAAAGATTTATATGCTAGAGAACCCCATGTATCAGTCAGCCCATTCCAAGCACGCCCCTCATATTATACCATCTTGCAGTCACACAGTATGATAAACCCACACAGGTATAACAAAATAATACCATTAAATGCAGAAGTATTTGCACATTAACACCAACTATTACTTAGAAATGTAAATCAAGCTTGTCAAAAACAGAAAAAACAATGAGCCAAAGTGAATTCATAATACAAATTTGCAATAACACTAACCATAGACGATGGTCCCCGTGAACCAGATTCCTCCAAGCACCAATAAGCTCGAGAAGCCTCTAAAATCTCAACAGAAAGCACAGCACCGGCAATGGCCCCCAATCCAGCCCCACGAAGAACACCACAATCAGAAGCTCTACCGGCTAAGGCACCGGTAACAGCTCCAGTAAAAGCTCCAGCTGCAAGACAACACATTCACACACATATCATTACAAAGAACAAACTAATGCCAAATTAACAAAAATATACATGCAAGCCATCTTTTTCGCCCTCCGAGCTAATACTGTGCCAACAACAGAAAATTACTATAACTCTCAAGTTTCCGGAAAAAATCAAAACTTCGGCTGAATCAACCCCTTGATTGAGACCCACCCAATTGGTACCACTATCTTTTCTCCTATAATTAAATTAGATGAACAAATAATAAATAAAGGGTAGCATTTACTCAATAGAAATGGTTCATGCAAGTTTAAATATGAAAAAAAAAAAAAGCCGAAAAATCAAAATCAAAAAAGAAAGAATTCAACTTTAGCAATCCTACACAATAAAATCCATCAAAGATGCTTCTTTCCCATTTGTTTTCCGATGTACCAAAAAAAAAAAGTCCCCTTTAATTCAACAACAGATAGTTAAAAGAAATTCGAGCAAAGAACTATAAAAAACAAAGATTGCTAGGGCGCAGAAGGCGATATTTAAAAAAAAAAAAAAAAAGATCACCAAGAGCAAAAAGACCGGTGAGAGCGCCGGAGATGGCGCCGGCGACAAATCGGGGAACGCAGTCGAGAACCCGATTCCCTTCAAGTTCCACGGCGGCGCTTTCCATGACCGGCAGGTAGGTCGAACTACTGCTGCTGCCGCCGCAAATTGGGCAACCGGCCGGTCTAGTTTGGTATTGGCCACAGGCACAGCGAGGCATTACATTCATATTAATTAATTAATTAATTAATTAATCCAGCATACAAATAATTCACAAAACCCAACAAAAAAAAAAAAAAAAGAAAAAGAAAAATTTGAGACCCCAAAGATCAATTATTGCAAAAGAGTCAAAGAAAGGTTGAGGTTAGGGAGGAAGAGGAGAGGGAAAGCCAGCTAAGCTAGATTTTTGGGGCCTAATACTTTTTTGCTATTGCTAGCAATTAGGGTTCCATCCTAAATGAAGAACCTGGAATTTAGGGGACCTGTTTGCAACTTTACTAATTAGTTTTTTTTTTTTATTCATTTTATTAATTTATTTATTTATTTTAGATAATGAGGAGAATTTGGAAGGTGGAGAAACACTTGTATTGTTAGTTACAAGCTTACAAGTTACAATGTTGAATTTTTTTTATCCCTTTTTTTTTTCTTTAAGTTAAGTTATTTAACTTCAAAAATGGTAGCTCCCAGTAGAATTAAATTTCTTTTTAAGAAAAAGGTAAGCATGGCTCAACTATTTATAATAAATTTATGAAAAAATAAATCTTATGAGTTTAATAAATATTATTAAATTATTCTAATTTCACTAAATTTATGTATGTTTAATTTTATTATTTAATTTAATAAAAATTTAAATTCATAATTTCTTATATAAAGAAAAATATTTTTATTATCTCAATCACACACACAAGTGATGGTAGTGGTGGTAGAATCACTGCAAGGACATGCACACGCTAAAATGTTAGGATACATGTATTGCCATGATATGGATCTGAAAACGTTAGCTTGGCAATTATTTTGGATGCCAAACTAAAAATTAAAACATTATTACAATGTTGTAAGGTTAATGGTAACTTTTTTTTTTTGTTCTAAAAATAAGAAAATAGAAGTGGTGTTCTGTTATTTATGTTCCTAAAATAATCTATAAATTACTTTGATAGTTACAGTATAATTATTATTAGACCACAATAATTGGTAATATATATATTTATTTAATTTTTTTTTTTTTAAGATGAAGGCAAATTTATTAGGTTAAGGGATAATTACATAAACCTGCAACCAGCAGACCAAACCCCAGTCCATATAAAGGCCTACAAAAAGGAGTTTCAGACTCAAAATAATTGGAAGCCTAAGAGAAACACCAATCAGAGAGGCCTTTAGGCCCAAACCAAGCACAAAGGCCACCCGGCGGCGGCACCCCTATACCGGACGACCTCCAACAAAGAAACGGATGTCGGCACCTGAAGTATATAGGCAAAAGGAGGGTTGCAGCTAGTTGACTGGCCCCCGACGCCTCAACGCGGCCACGACAAACCCAAGTTTGCTGCACCAGACGGCAGCTATCACGAGAAGCTTGGTGGCGACAGCTCCTCCCGCAACCCCCAACACCCAGGCGAGGCACTTCTGCATCCCACCGAAACCTGTACGAGGCCGATTGGGGTCCAAAAGAGAGAGACTCCCCTAGCTCATTGCCCATTCAGAGCTAGCGCGAAAGGGCGGGGGACATGGCGGCGTTTGAGAGGAAGCTCAGAATCGAAACGAAGCGAGCAACACAACAAAGAGGTCAAACAAAGATCGCAAATGTGAGATCAAAAGAAGAAGTAACCAAGCACCAGAAGGCCACGGAAGAGCACCCAAACGGCATGAAGGCCGAGTAAACCGCACGGGCGGCCAACAGAGAAAACCAAAAGCCTCTCAATGCACAATAGTGCTGAGAGACATGAGATAGCATACTTCATAGTGACTTTTTTTTAATGAGTTCTGTTATATTTTTAAATAAAAAATTATTAAAAATATTATTTGAATGTAATTATTTATATTTTATTTATAATTATCTGAATTTTAAGAGTAATTAAAATAAAGAAGAAAAAATTATTATTATTTTTTATATATAAAATTTAATTGATTGCACATCAAATACAAATAATTGTATTCGGATAAAATTTCAATTTTTTTTAGGTAGTGTAACTTTTTTTTTTAATTGTATTTTTAATCATAAATTTTAATTCCAGAGGTTTAAGTTGAAATATCGAGAGGTGAATTGAAGATTTATGAAAAAATGGGAGGTACCCATACAATGATTGTCATTTTCATGATTAGAAGAATGTTGCGGTCCTTGTTTTTTTTTTTTGATCAAAAAATGTTGAGTCCTTACTCCTTGCCAATGTCAATTTCAAATATGTATGTTTATGATGAGATGACAAGTGAAGAGTTTTTCGAAAAAGATATGATGTCACCACGTTTGTTATCGGCTAGTTATGGGATAAAAAATATATATATTTCTTTTTTTTTTTTAACATTCAGTTATTATTTGTTGTAGATGGACACCTATCTATTAATGAATTTGTTTTTCTAAAACCAAAAAAAAACAAAAAACAAAAAAGAAGAAGAAGAAGAAGCAGAGGAAGATAAGATCAAAAATGTTTCACTGTGTAAGGCTGACGGTGATCACCACAAAGCTGCGGACCTCAACTATATTTTATAAGAAAAAATATAATGTGTTTATAAGTACATAATAAATATATAATGATTTAAATTAATATTCTCAAAAAATATATTATATTTAAAAAAATAAATTATTAAATATTATTATGTGTCTCATTAAATATTTTTAAATCTTATTCATTTTACAATTCAAACAATAATCAAACTCATGAAATATTTCTTTTTTAGCTTCACTTGAAAATTATCAAAATAACGACAACAATAAAGCCTCATACTATTTAACTATTTATTTATTTTTCTTATTTTTTTTAAATTCAACAATCAACTGCTTATATCCCAACTTCCTTTTTTTTGTTTTTTTGGCCGGCACAAAGATTTGAACTTGCTTGCTGGAACAATGTCCAACGCCTCTACCACGCGACAGTGGCTCATGAAATATTTTCTGCAAATGATTGGACATCTCTATCCACCAAGTAGCCAACATGATGGCTGCTGCAAATTGGTCGTCAAACTCAAGCATTTCTACTTCCATGGTATAGTTATAATGCAAATCTTCAGGTTTGAAACTGTGACTCCTCGGTAATACTCTTAAAATGGTTCCCCTCCTCATTTTCCTCACTGCCTGCATGATCTGAATCTATAGGTTCATTTCTGCTACCAGTTTACTTATATTATTTTTTTGAACAGATAAAAAAAAGTGTATCATTGGTATATAAATTATTGTGTTTGTGAATTGAAGTTTAGAATCACTTATTGATATTCTCATTTAACTTCCTTCATAAAAAAATTTCAAAACTTGAGTAATGATGCAATCAAGTACGACTCCTCCGTTATAACCCACCAAACAATTGTCAAATCTTAGATCTAATATCCAGCCATCACTAAGTCTTTCAAACTTAATATTGAAGTGATGACACCTACTCTTGTACTAAAGGATTGTTTAAGCAGAGATTTAAATTTGAATTAACTTCATAAAAATACGTTAAATTATCACCAAAATACCACATCAGTTATTTTTGTGCTACCAATTTAGGGCTTCGTCGATTATGCGTTCTGCATTCAGTTTAGAAATGAGATGAGATTACATTTTCCTATGCCTTCAATTTTAAAACGATCTCCTTGCGGCATTTTTGACACGAGAATTGGAGAGGCAGTAGTTTACAGGCTTACCTTTCTGCAGCCATCCTTATTTCTCAAACAAGAGTTCTTATGCCAAAAATCTCTGAAGAAAGGCCAGTAGGCCATACCTTTGGAAATTTGGTTTGTAATAAGGGCGCAGCAACTAGTTGCAGTTAAAATGTAATCACATTGAATTTTCTTAGAATTTTTTTTTTAAATTATAAAACTAAAATTTAAAATTAAATGAATTTTATTTTAAAATTTAAAGTGTAGATCTCATATAATATATGTTAAAATAAAAAAATTCTTAAAAAAATCAACATAGTTATATTAAAAATGCAACTAGTTATATTTTGTTTTCAGCATTTGGACATTGTCCGGCGCACAATCTTTACCGTTGTAATTAACATAGCTAAATTTGGATGAACAAAGATTGTTGTTTCCGGAACTTTTTTTTTTTGTTGTTTGTCTAATAGTAATGTTTAGAGAAATTAAATTCTATATTTCACCTTAAATTATAAATTTAGTGTTCACTAGAATACACTTAATTATTATAAACTTTTTTTGTCATTTTAGAGTGGAAGTGCAAGTGAAACAAGCCAATAATTTTAGGCCACTAGGCCTATAACTAAGTAAGTTTGCCAAAAGAATGAAACGAATGGTCCCCTCATTTAGACTTATATATTTAAAGTTTTAGAATTTAATTTTAGAACAAGGTATATCTTTATTTTATATATATATTACTTTCTTTTTTTATTTTAAGAAAGGGTTAAAAGTATATATTATTCAACTCCCAACTACTACCATAACCAACGAACTAGCTATATTTGATGTGTCACATTGACAGGCAACTTGGCAAAGTTAAAAAATCAGCCGACATAACGTGTCTATAGTAATACTCGACTCCACGAAACACACATCCTCAAGATCATTTCGATGCTTCTCGCACTGACTGCTATTATTCGAATTCGATATTTGTGAGATTAGATGTTAGTTGAGCAACAATTTCCCGCCAAGTCCAACAAAAGAACAACCTCCAGAGCTCTGCAACAGCACCTGTTCTCTCTATTACAAAACTGCAACAACCTTAAGATCCTCGCTCAAATCCACACCCAGATCGTCATCAACGCCTTTTCTCACAAAAACTATATTATCGTCAAGCTCCTCTCTTTCTACTTAGCCTTTGGTCATCTCACTTCTGCACAATATATCTTCATTCACGTTGAGAACCCAAGTACTTCCCTATGGAACCAGATGATCAGAGGCCGTGCTCGAAGCGACGCGCCGCGAGAGTCCGTCGAGTTGTTCAATCGAATGGTGGGGACCGAGGCTGAGCCTGACGAGTACACTTATTCGTTCCTTTTGAGTGGTTGCGCGAGGTCCGGGTTGTTGAGAGTGGGGGAGCAGGTTCATGGGAGAGTTTTGGCAAATGGGTATTTCTCCAATGTGTTTGTGAAGACGAATTTGGTTAATTTGTATGCATTTGCTGGCGGTGATTTCGGTGTTGAGTATGCGCGTCGCGTGTTTGATGAAATGAGTGAGAGAAATGTTGTGAGTTGGAATTTGATGCTTGCTGGGTTTATCAGGTGTGGAAATGTTGATGGGGCATGGAGGATTTTTTATGAGATGCCGGTGAGGAATGTTGTCTCGTGGACGACCATGATTGTGGGGTATGCCAGAAATGGTAAATGTTGGCAGGCGTTGTCTTTGTTTGATGAAATGAGGAGAGCCTGTGTGGAACTGGACCAGGTGGTCTTGGTCTCAGTTTTGTCTGTGTGTGCTGAACTGGGGAATTTGGAACTGGGAAGGTGGATTCATTCGTACATTGAGAAGTCTTTGAGTTGTGAGAGCCAGCAGTTATCGGTGCCTTTGAATAATGCACTTATACACATGTATGCTAGCTGTGGCAAGATAGAAGAAGCTTATGAGGTTTTTATGTGGATGCCACAAAGAAGTACGGTATCTTGGACAAGCTTGATTGCCGCATTTGCAAAACATGGTTATGCCCGAGATGCTCTTGCGGTATTTGATTTGATGAAAGCTTTGGGAGCCAACGAAGCAATGCCTGATGACATAACCTTTATTTGGGTTCTTTGTGCTTGCAGTCATGCTGGATTGGTCAACGAGGGTCGCATACATTTCAATGATGTGATCCAAAGCAGGGGAATTAAGCCTAGAATTGAGCACTATGGTTGCATGGTTGATTTATTGAGCCGTGCTGGTTTCCTGGATGAAGCTTACAATCTCATTGAGACAATGCCCGTGAAGCCAACTGATGCTATCTGGGGTGCTCTCCTTGGTGGTTGTAAAATACACAAAAATGCTGAGCTTGCTTCCCATGTGGCTGAGAAGTTGGTTGCTGAGCTTGACACTGACCAAGCTGCTGGCTATCTAATGCTGTTATCACAAGTGTATGCTACTGCCGAAAGGTGGGAAGATGTTGCTACTGTAAGACAAAAGATGGTTGAAATGGGTGCGTACAAGCCTGCTGGCCGAAGTTGGGTTCAAATAAATGGAGTGGTACATGATTTTGTGGCAGCTGACAGGACTCATGAGCAAGCGTCCCCAACCTATGAGATGCTTGACAAGATTACTAGGCAAGCTATGTGGGAAGGCTTTAAGCCAGACACATGGAAAGGACTTGCAGATATAGCAGAGTGAGAAGATAGTGGGAGGACGGTTTTAGGTACTGAAGTCATTCTCAAAGTTAGGCGTTTTTCCCTTTATGGTCATACCAAATATCCCAAGCAAATGGGTAAAATTATAAGGTTTCCAACTTGACAATATAAAATTCATTGCCAGCAAATTTTCCATGTTGCTTAGGACATTGGATAACATGGGGAAAAACTTTGGAATTAGGATTAGAGCAAGCATTGCCTCCAACATTAGATCTTGTTTGCAAGATGTGGCTTCCAAGAAAGGCAAGGAATTATCGCAGACGAGGGGAAAAGCAGGGAGAAGCAAGCAAATAAATGTTTTAAGTAATAGCTAATTAAGGGCATTGACCATCTTGAGTCTTTAACACATTTTGGACTTGGCTGATCCAAGAAAACTTGGACTAGGTTTAGATGCCATAAGCATGGAATAATAGGAAAAAATATGCCGTTTTTATTGTTTTGCTTATCGTGTCGTGTGGTCCTTTTGCCCCCATAGAGACCTTCCCTTTAACCCAACCTTAGGAAACAGGAAACAAAAAATAAATTAACCCAAAATTTATCCAAACTATAAGAGTAATGGCATCAAAAACAGAAGATTCCCCCTGCCCCTAGCCCTCCGTTTTGAGTTGCGTACCGTGTCGTATTGCATTTCAAATCTACAATTTTACTTGGGCTTCCTCAATTCATCTTTGATTCACTCCAACAAAGGCCTTAAGCACAGAACTTCAAAAAGCCATTGAGCTTAAGAGGCAAAACCCAATAAAAAATGTTCTAAACTCCCACACGCCACGCCACTCTCATTCTCCATATATATCCCCACGGCCAAGGCCGACCCATTTCAATCCTGTCCAAAACTGGCGCGTTTCTTATCCCAAACAAACAAAACCCAGACAAGGCAAACATAGACACAAAGAGGAAAATAAAGTTGTAAGAAACCAAACACAGCCTTAACACCTTAAACCCTGTCGGCTTCTTGGATTCGTTCCTAACTTCTTCCACAAAGCTTCTTCCTTTAGAGCCGGAAATCGAAGGCCATGGACAATCTCGGGGAGGACAGATCTGAGATTGCATTCTTCGACGTTGAAACGACGGTCCCGAGTCGGCCGGGCCAGGGATTCGCGATACTCGAATTCGGAGCCATCCTGGTTTGCCCCAGAAAGCTAGAGGAGCTCCGGAGCTACTCCACCCTCGTCAGACCCACCAACCCTTCTCTTATTTCCTCGCTCTCCGTACGCTGCAATGGCATCACCCGTGACGCCGTCTCTTCCGCCCCCACCTTCTCCGAAATCGCCGACACCGTCTACGACATTCTCCATGGTCAGCTTCCTTTTTTTCTTTTTTTTCTTCCTTTGAAAATGGGTCAGTTAATCTAAATTTTCTTTCTTTCCCTTTATTTCTTCCCTATTTTTGGTGTATTTTCATTTGAATGGAACAGTGAGAAAAAGGGTTTGTGTTTGTTTAATAAAACAGGAAGGATTTGGGCTGGACATAACATATTAAGGTTTGATTGTCCTCGAATAAGGGAGGCGTTCGCGGAGATCGGGAAGTCTCCGCCGGAGCCCAAGGGTACCATTGATTCTTTGGCCTTGCTGACTCAGAGGTTTGGGAGAAGAGCTGGAGACATGAAGGTAGCTTCTTGCTGCCCACTTGCTTGTGTATATATATATATATTTTACAATAAGCATGTCCCCACCCACACCCAATTGTCCATGTTTTTTCTGAGGACCGATGAAGTGTGAGCTTCGGTGTAATGGGAAGGGTACTCCATCGTGACCTCCTGATCACGGGTTGGAGTTGTTTCCAAACCCATCTTTATGAAAAGCAAGAGTAACATTGTGTATCTGAGCCTTTCCCAGACTTCACAGTCTGGGACGGAGGACCCCTTTATTTCTGTGGACTAATGTTTGCAAAAGTTTCTAAGTTGAAATGGTACCTCGATCCTTGGGTTTTCTGGAAATTTTGTTTTCTCCTGTTGTTTTTCATACATTTTGTCAATTTGATGGGATTTATAGCTTCACATTTCTCTGTGCAGATGGCTAGTCTTGCAACCTATTTTGGGCTCGGGAAACAGAGACACAGGTAGACCTTCTTAAAATCTGGATGGAGTTATATTACCACCGACGATTTTTTTTAATTTAGTCTCTTAGTTCTAGAAATATGATTCTCCTTGTTTGATATGGTTTTGCAGGAGCTTAGACGATGTTCGTATGAACCTTGAGGTTGTAAAGTATTGTGCAACAGTTTTGTTCTTGGTGAGTCCCTTCTTTTTTGGCCCTCTAATAATTGTTGTGAGGATGCCATGTCATGAACAAAATTTTGCTGATGGGTATGGTTCCTTGGGAATTGAGCATGTTTCATCATACTTTGGCCCAAAGGTTTATTCCTTCTGTTTTAATTCTCCACCTTTATAGTGTTGATGTCCACAAATTTTCAACACAGATTTTTTGTGCTTTGATGACCATCTATGATGTAATAGCAAAGCATTTCTATTTTGATTATCTAGCTATTTAATTCTCATACTTCCTTGTCACAAATTTTCAACACAGATTTTTAATAAATGTCTCTCAAGTTAGAATGCAAATTTCTATCACACATTATGTTGGTGTTTTAGCATTTCTGATAGCTTTCTCTGATTAATTACGTTGCGGAGGGACCTTGTTAGGTTTTAAACTGTTGCAAGAAAATTAGTGAATTTTGTGTAAGCATGAAATTTTACAGTGTTCTGAGCAGTTACATAAAGTATTGTCATCATGAGCATCTTCTTTGGTTTTGTGATGCTCCATGGATGTAGCTTATGACTTATGTATGCCCTTGTTCTTTAGTAGTTAAAGGGTGATCTCCACCCTAGTCTCCTGAATTGGGATTAGATTGAATAGCAGTTGTTTGAAAATATTCCATATCAACAGGAATCAAGCCTCCCGGAGACATTTCCTGAAAAAAGTTGGGTTTCGCCTAATGCTACTACTAGAAGCCGTAGAAATGGACAATCTCCTCCAGAAGGGACGAGCACAAACGTAAATATTCCATCTTCAAGTTCAAAGCTCGAAAACATGGCAGATCCTGGAAGTGAGGGAAAGCATCTAATATTATCTCTTGTCTCAAGCAGCACTCCTGAAGACCCTTTTGACATGGGCACACTTAGCAACGAAGTGAACACCAAATCCCTTCAATTAGATGTCTGCATGGAAGAAAAACTTGTGTCAGAGTCTCATCAGATGCCTTCTACTGCAAGTGATCCTCAAGGATCCGGTGACTCTTGCAGATTTTTAGATCCCAATGATGTTTCCATTCCGTGTGTCACCGCATCTCTTTTCCCATTCTCTCATGGAGGCCAAAAAATGATTTTGTTGCATGAAAATATTGCTTTACAGCTTCATTGTCCACAATTGAAGGTGCGATTTGGATTAAGTTCAAAGTTCGTTGACTATGCCGGCCGGCCACGATTGAGCTTTGTGGTTGGTGCACCTCCAAGTTTATGTAGAGTTCTTGATGCATGTGATGATGTTGCACAAAAATTGTTTGTGGATTCGGGTAGCAACTCTGATTGGAGAAAGGTTGTGACCAGGAAAGATGGCTTTGCCCACAGTCCAACAGTGAGATTGCAGTAAGTTTTGCTCCCTTTATCAGGCCTTTTTTTATGGCATCACATATGTTTAGAATGAAACATGAAATGTCAATTTTGGTGGGGTCTGTTCACAGCGTGAGCTACCATCAGAATCTGTTCAATAGAACGTCCTTTCTTTACCGACAAGCTGCTGCCTGCAAAGTCGACTGTAATACATATTTGCATGCAAGATAGAACCCTAGCTCAGAGATTAAGACGAGCCATAACCTTGCCATCCAAATGGAGCGACAGCTTGAATACGCGTGTTTTAACCTTCTAAATATGTACAATGTTTGTTGCAGTATTCTCTTCCAAAAATATAAGGTTTTTGCATTCTATCTCTATCATTACCTAGCAAATGATGCACGACTTTAGGCTCTCCTCCCTCGTTACTGAAATCTTTGCTGAGATTTTCCTCTTTTCTTTTTCTTTGCAGAATACCCGTTGTAGTAATTGAGAACAATGCTCAATATGCAACAGAGATGTACCAGAAAGGACCTTCTGGATGCATGCAAAAGCTTGTGTTCAGCAATGTTGATGCTTCAGAGCTTCATACGTTTTTCAACAAAGGGGACCTTGTGGATGCATACATCTCCCTGTCTCCATATGACTACCTGCAGAGTGCTGGGATCAGATTATTGGCAGAGAAATTGATCTTCCACAAGAAGTGACGAAAGAAGCTCAAACAATCCATTTAGATAGATTGACTGGCATGCAAAATTGTGACCAGTAGGCTAACAAATAACAGGAAACAGCTTTTATTGTTTACAGGGTTAGAATGGGTAGCACATGATTGCCGATGCTAACATTGTTTGTATGTAAATTGCAAGATTTGCTTAACTTGGAATATTGATTGCAGGGTCCGAACTGATATCTACTGCTCTAAATCTTCACCTGTTTATGTTTCTCCTTGAATTTGATCGCCGTCCAATCAAGAATGAAAGCTTCTGTTTTCATTTTTCCAACGGGGTGACATGCGTCTTCTATGTAACAATAAATCTTTGGCTTTACCTTGGAATGACTGGGCAGAGTTGTTAGGAAGGCAAAAAATAAAAAAAAGACAGAAGAGAAAAGGGAAACGAATAAGCAAATGTAGGCTAGAACCTTTGGAAGCATTCCTCTTATATGCACTCGAGAATGTGTTGCACAGAAACTGTGCATGGATTTGGTTGGCACTTTGGAATGGAAGGGCATCGTGACAACAAATGGGGAACCGACTCTGAGATTGATCAAAGTTCCGTTTTAGTTTCATTTTTTTCTTTCTTTGTTTATAGCATAGATAGAAATGCCTTAGTTCGGGAGGACAATTTATTAACTTGGTGACACTTAGTTTGGATTGTGAGATTTTGATAAGAAAAAAAGTCGTGAGAAAGAAAATTATTAGAAAAAAAAGTTGCGAAAAAGAAAAATGAATGAATTTATTGTTTTGATAGATGAAAAAATGTGAGAAAAAATATAATTAGAAAGTAAATTGACATATTTAAATTGTATAAAAAAAGTGTAGAGAAAGATAATTATATCTTTAAAATTATAAAATTATTCCTCTTTTTTCGTGGTAGAGACGAGGAGATTGGATATTTAAGTAATTTTGATTTTTTTTAATTATATAATTTCTTTTTTCTGTAATAAAGTGTTGCTGTTGACAATGGAGAGGCACATTTATTAATTTCTCACAGGTTTCTTGTCTTTTGCCAAACAAGTGAAATTGTGTTATATTGCGTTATTTTCTTTCCAATTAAATTCTTACATGTATCCAAACAGAGGGTTAGGCTTCCGTTAGCTCAGATGGATAGCTTAGTTATTAAAACTTGGGCCCTGATGAAGTTTAGGCACATGAAGTCTTAAATTCAATCCTATAATTTGGTGCAACATGCAAAACCACTTATGAACTTTGGCTTTCGCTTTGCCTGACACATGAATAGATGAGAAGAATTAAAGCCACGAATCACATTACCAATTTTGGTTCATTTCAAAGGTTGCCACGCTTTCAATTTAAGTCGAGAGCTCTACATGCATTCCATTCTTATCCACACAAAACCAGTCAACACGAGATTGAGATGCATAGGAAGGAATTGTGTCTGCTAGGGACGGATGTAGGCAATGACCAGAAGGGCAATTGTCCCCCCTGATTTCCTTCTTTTATTAATTATTTTTTACTTATAGCAGGCCAATTACCTTGCTTAGCCCAGTGGCTAGGGGTCTCTTTGCCCCCTTGCCCATCTCGCCTTTGATCCCTTAATCAATAGTTCGAGCTTCATTGTGCCATGTTTGGTGCTGTTTTTTCTTTTTAGTTTTATTGTTGCATTTTTACTTTCTTCTTCTTCTTTTTTTTTTTTTGTCAAATGTTTCCTTTCTTATTTTTTCTATTCTTAGTAAAACTTTTTTTTAAATAAATATTTTTGAATTTCAAAATTTATAATTTCACTTTCTAAAATTAAATTTTGTTGAATATAGGAACTTTGAGTATTGAGTTGTTTGTTTTAGATTTCATGTTTTTACTCTCAAAATTATATGAATAAAATTTTCTTATTATCATACAGTCTTTTTAACAATATTGTATCTTTTGATGAAACTTATCACCTAAGGACATTCAAAAAGAAAAAATATATATTTAGAAACATATTGTATAACTTAATATGTATTCATTTATAAAATTAATTTTAATTTCATCGATTACAACAATTACACAAATAAATATTTTTTTTACAATAAATATCATAAAAAATCGACAGATAAATAATTAAATTATTAAATTATTATTTATATAAAAAATATGTTTAATTATATAAAAAATAAAAAAAAATAATTTCAAAACATTAAAACTCATAAATTATGATTATAATATTTATTATTCAAATAATTAATATAAAATTTCATTTTTCATATTATAAATTAATTTTATTATTATAATTATACATATAAATTTTGCCCCGCGCGCGCTGCATTCCCAGCACGCCTGGAGTCGGGCTGCCGCGGGCACGAGCAGCGCTCCCAGCGCGCGCGCGCGCACCAAGTATCACATTTCGCTACGTTCTTCATCGATGCGAGAACCGAGATATCCGTTGCCGAGAGTCGTTTAAATTCTCACTGTGGAGGTCTAATGCCCCGACCGCGCTCCATTCCGTTGTCCTTGGTGTCTGCTGCTAGCTTATTTCCAGGCATGCTTGTAAGTACTATCATTCAAGCGATCGCCCCATTATTTGATCAATCGCTAACTTCATGACAGTCCGTCCTGACGGGCCTCAGTTTTTATGTGCATCAATTTATTACACGGTTTTTATACTGCTGCACTCCCCAGCGTCATCAACCAACATAGGGTAAGTCGACATTACAGAAGGAATCACAGATTTGAAGTTTAACAATCAAAATCACTTCAGCCTGGAAGAATTGGAAGAAACCTTTACAGTAAATCTAGCCCAATGTCAGGCAAAAATTTATAACAAGCTTAAATACTTTAGATTGCACTATAATATTTCTTACATAATCTTCCTTAAGGAAAGATTATAATGTCTTGCATTAGGAATTTTGAAAAGAAAGTACCATCGTAACTTTTGAATGTCAACCACAAGAACAACCCAGGAAAAGAGCTTCCACCTCTCAGGCACAATCTCAGGGCCTCACAAAATAGCTCCAGCTAAAGCATTTGTCAAGCCACTACCAACTCAACTTGGGTGAACCATTTTGGGAAATTCAGCATTCAGTCAAGTGCTATTGGGGAATTTAATGCATTCGGGACCTGATCCAATCAATCCCTCAACAGAAAGATGATGCACTTCTCGTGCACATGCATTGCAAACAACTTGCAGCACAGGAAACCCCAGAAAGCTTAATAATTGGAAGGGCTATGAAAGAAATATGATAAACCACAATAATCAGAAACTTCAACCTAGGATACTGAAGCATCATCCTCAGAAGAAGAATCCGTTGATGCATGCCCATCTTCATCCTCTTCATCATTGTCATAGTCCATAGGCTCGGGCTGCCCATTAAGATCAACACTCACACCATTTACCTTCCTTACAAACTGTCCCCGAACACGAGGCCTCCTTTCAGCTAGTTTTTTCCTATTGACATACCTAACCTTCTTATCAAAACATCTCTCCTTCCTTTTTTGTCTAAATTTCATCAATGCTGCCTCTCGTCTATCTACTTTATTTAGTTTTACATCAGCCGAAGACAAACTTCCAAATGATGCCCGTGAATAATTAGTAGACATTTGACCAGGTTGCAAGCATATATTAACAGGGTAATATGGGAATGATGCCATCCCAGACATATGAGGCGGCCACTGTGGAAGATGATTGTATTGAGAAAGCATCGCTGAAGCAGCATGGCTTGGCAGCCCATGCATATTCTTTTGATATAGTTGTGCTGACGATGGCATTATAACCTGATTCACTACCCCTGACATATAAAATGGATATGCATTTTGCTTAGATAAACCTGAAGCGCCAACTTGAGGTTCATTTCTTGGATGCGTAAGCACCTGAGGGGGATTTTCATCCTTGAAATTCCCTGAAGGAAACTCCTTTGACAGAGGTGGACTGCAAAATCTCTCCATAGAAAGAGAATCAGGAATACTGGAACTGCTACGGAAGTCATCTTGTGAATAGCTCTCCCAGGCTTTTCCATTTTCATGTATTTGGACATCATTAACCTCTTGCTGGCCACACGCTTGAAGTTTCTCTTGAATCCTAAAACTTTGTACAGATTTGTCGTCAGTATGAGCAATCCTGGGAAAATTATTTTTGACTGCAGTTGATTTGACATAAGTGAAGAAGGCAGAGGATTCGCCAATCTTCAATTCACTCTTTTTTGGAGCAGATGGTAATTGTCCTGCGTATCATTTTAGAAAATTGAACTTGGCTTGAGAGCTACTTTCTGATCTTAAAAGTGGAAAATGGAAGCTCAAGAAATGCTTGAATGGGTATGGGAAAAAAAATGCAACAAGCTGCTATTGGCTATGCAAAGCAGCATACCTGTTCTGTGGTCGCAGATTCCTTGCACATCAGGCCAATGCTCATCTGGATCACCAGGTGAAGGCTCAACAGCAGCAGCGACAGACTGGTACACAAACAAATGTCGACTCTTAAATCATTGAAGTTCGTTGGTCTTTTATTAAAGGATATTGAATTGCATACAAAGATATTGCAATAGGAAATCCTATTTAGCCTCATTGGATTGTCATGTCATAGTGGTGCATAAAATATCAGAAGTTGGCTTATCACGGTGGTTCTTCTTGACTTCAAACGATTGCCAAGTGATATGAGCGACATGTTGTTTGCCTGACCAAAAATGATATCGAGAGACATCTTTGCTACTGGATTCTAGATAGGCTCTTCATCAATTCAAAGCACAACATTTGGGCAAAGAGTAACAAATTTCATGACGACTCTGCAGACAATTAACAGCCCCATTTCACACCTGACTCATCAATTTTAAACTTTAAGAAAACATCCATTGGAAATCAAGTTGGAACTTTTAATGACTCAATGAGTGATGCCTCCGAAAAGTATAGGCTTCACTAATAAACTCTCAACGGAGGAAGATACATAATTGGCAATTCTGCAACCATCATAGGTTTGGACAAAGTGAACTTATCCTATCAGAAGAATAAGATTATAAGAATAATTACAGTGTGCAAGTATGACAACAATTTTGAATTTGGCCCAGTATGCAGTAAGAATTGGTAAAACACACAGTGGCTGGACTGAAATTGAACAGTACGGAAACAAAATTCATGTTTGATGCAGTAAGAAATTTTTCATAGGAAAGCATTTACATGGGAAAAAGAAAAAACAAAAAGCCCAAGAAATCCAAAACCAAAAAGTAGCAGACAAACAGCCTACTTTGAGAACTTTGGATTTCACGACTTTCAACATCGAAGATTCCATCACCTTGTCATCATGGTTCTGTAATTTATACAATAGTGATAGTACGGATGAATGTACTTGCAATAATCATCATACACCATTACTCATATGGGCCAAAGATCTTTATAGCAAAAAATTCATCATTTCATCAAAAATTAGTCACAAACATTTAAGTACACATTCTACTCACCTCATCTTCCTGATGAGTTGACATCCCCACCTCTGGGTTTGTGCTCCTTCGAGACTTGTCATCCGTGTCATCAGAAAACAAAGTAGTACTGTTT
This sequence comes from Carallia pectinifolia, assembly GCA_037832335.1. Taxonomy (NCBI): domain Eukaryota; kingdom Viridiplantae; phylum Streptophyta; class Magnoliopsida; order Malpighiales; family Rhizophoraceae; genus Carallia; species Carallia pectinifolia. The sequence continues at coordinate 20,404,193 of CM075448.1, read as the reverse complement.
GTATTCGCATCACTAGGATCTGATACAACCAGATCAAAGTCATAGTTCAGGATGTTCTTCTCCACCAATCCAAGCTGCCAACATAAGAAATTCAATGAATACCTGTATTTTAGTCCAGGCAAGCATAAACTCAGCAGCAGAGAATTGTTAAGCAAATAAATGGAGTAATAATGTACCATACAATAGACAAATGCAAAGGAAGTGCCCTTTGATACCATTGCTAAAATTTGACATAAAAACCTTACTCGAGACCACCAACCATTCAAACTCTTCAATTAGTTTTAGCATTATGTACAGTATGTCTAAGATCTGTGAACACTTTAAGCTTCAGCTAAAGAGAGATTCTCGAAAATTGATATTAAACAACCCCAAGACCTCACCAAAGAGACTAAGCTCCATGTAGAATAATTCTTCGACAGCTACCTTCTTTGGCTGATCTATTTCTCTTCCTACTCTGATTATCCTTTTCTCTTTTGCAAAAGCCTTTTATTAGAGAAAGAGAGAGGGGGGGGGGGGGGGGGAGGGGGGGAGAGATTCCATAACCTCCCATCTAGTTGACATTCATATCATTCTTGTGGCGCAGAATGAGAGTGTAGGATAAGAGTAGTCAAGAAAGTCAAAAGCCTAACTAAGAGAAGCAAACCAAACCATTCTTCGTCTTCTCCACATGTGGATCCACAGGTTCAACAGCTCATTACTGCGTAAGGGCTTCACAAGATAGTCAGCTGCGCCTAAGCTCAAGCATTTGACAACAACAGAGACCTCATCCTGTGCTGACATCACTTAACAAACAAAAGCATATGATAATTAGGTTTCACATGGAAGAAAAATATTCATAACAAGACAAACAAGAAGTATGCATAGTAGATAAAGCTTACTGATAACAGGAATGCGCCGCAACTCTTTATGTCGTGTGATGTACTTCAACATCTTCATTCCTTTCTTCATTGGAAGGTCAACTTCAGTAAGTATGATGTCAATATCTGGTCCCTCAGCATTAAGCGCATCAATTACCTGCCTGGCTGATCTCACTGATATCACTGCAAAGCCAAGAAGCTTTAAAAAATCACTATAATTATCAAAGGCAAATGAAAACTCATCAAAGACAGAGCACAAAGCACGAACTATCGTTTAAATTAAAATGATGCAACTTATTACGGAAAAAACTCATTTCAGTTTCTAAAACATAAACTTTTAAACAAAAAAAAACAAAAGAAACAGTGATACACAATACAATCTTTTCTCCTCATTTAAGGCACTGTTACTGTATTGAAAACATGTTTTTCTTAGCAGCGTTGAGCTTATGGTCATTTCCATGTTATTCATCCAACATAGCAGGAAAAAAAAATAGCAGAATACCGGAAACTATGATAACAGAAGGCAATAGCTGAAACTATTTAGGTTATCATCGTATGGTGACAACAAGGCGAATGCAACACCACTTGAACAGGATTCATATTTGTTTTGGCTAACTAGATAAAATTTATCATTCCAACTGCAGGATATTGATTTTCTGCCGATCAAATACATTAAGTCCACAACATTGCATCTTTCCTCACAAACCACAACTCAAAATGAAGAACCTCACTTGGCCAAAAAGAAAATTAGTACTACACAATCGAAATTCCACTTCATATCAAACGCATTTAGAGCACAGATACTCGAGCTTAATTCAGATCAAGGCTATAATCTTAAAACATCATATCATTCAACACTCAAAACACTTCCAAATTGAATTCATTGACTAAGCCCAATTTCACCTCCCACCCCCCACCCCAAAAAAAAAAAAAAAACAAATAAAATGGAAGACGAAAGGACCAACCAAACAAAAAGCTGACATCACGAAAAAAAATTTAGTTCTGGTTGGACATAATAAAATCAAACAAAATAAACATTACCCTGATAAGAGCACTTCAAAAGGAGAGTGAAAACCTCCTCAGAGCACTTGGCATCAGTATCACATAGCAAAATCCTCACTTTGCTCCTATCAATGAATCCATCCCCACCTTTACTGTTCCCTCCTTGATCACCACCACCACCTCCATCCTTGCTTAAATTCTGCTCCTTCCCCTCCATAAAGATACCAACTTTTTCCAACTCCCCAACCAAACAAACCCAAAAACCCCTTCCCCACTCCCCCAACAGCCAAATACTAGAGAACCTCCATGGAAGACCTCCCCTTCTCACTTAGACAAAACTGATTATTAGGGTTTTGGGGTTTGGATCAGAGACTTTCCATACAATAAAGTCACATATCTCCTCATACCCAACAAAAATTATGCAAAAGTTCACAACTTTCTCTGCCCATATTGGCCAGTTCGTTGTATACCCAGAGAAAGGAAAGCAAGAGCTACAGAAGTCAAAAACATTAGTCAGCGCATCCAACGGTTGCGGATCGACGGCGCGCGAAAGCAATCAACGGCTGGATTTGGATCACCGGAAAGGAGCCGCGCACGTTAGCTTAACTTAAAAGTGAATTCCGGTCGGCCAGCGTATTTTTTACTCTGATGAAAAGTCCTCTTTCTTGCGGACCCTTTGTTTTTTTTTTTTTTTTTTGGCTAAAATTCTATAGAGGGGCTCTGTCTTTCTCAGTTTTTTTTTGTTTTTGAACATTTTATTTCACCAATAATAAAATATCAATTCCCTTAACAAGTTGGTGGCGGCTAACGTGCGCCGCCAGAAATTGGGCATGAATGGACAGGGAGGGCTGAGATCAAGCGCTAGGGGGCTCAATGCGCGCATTGGTGTATGTTAGAGGGAAGGAAGACGTGGCGAAGTGCCGGCGGATTCGAGGGGAGAAGAAAAAAGTGCAAAGGCCAATGACGGTGCTTGTTTGGATAGTTTTTGCTAGAGATGGAGAAACGGCCACGTCACCCGCTCTCGTGTCCAGAAAAGCGATTTTTTTTTGTTTTTTTTAATAAATATCGGTGAGTAGAAAAAAAAGGACAATATTTATTAATTAATTTATTTACGTAATGAAATATTGAATTATTATAATAAAATTTAAAAATATTTATTTATTTATTTTTTTATTGTAGAATTAATCACCTTACTGTACAAATAAATCAGTTTATTATAAAAAAAAATTTCTTGTATCTTTCCTATTTTCTTTTTTCAATCCATGCAGTGAGATCTTTTTTTTTTTTTTTTTTAATGAAGGAAACGTTTGAATTAATATATATTTTATTAATTTCAGACATGATTCCGACGTGATAAGGACGACAAAATTTACATCTAATAGGAACGAAAAAATTACAATATTGAACAAATTATATTTGGAGATTTTATCTGAATATAATATAATGATTTCTTTTTTTGTTGTAACTTTATTTTTATTTTTTATGATAAAAGAAGGAAATATATATTATTAAATTAGAGAACAATTATATTCAGATAAATTTTTTAAATAAAATATTGTAATACTGTAATAATGTCTTAGCAAAAATATAGGAAAATCAGTATAGCTTATATCTAAGTATAGCTTATATCTAATTTGGTCCAAAGGACCATTAATTAAAAGGAAACACTTATTGAAGTTTCATTATACATCTTAACTAAAAACTTGTAACTCGAATAACAATAATAATGTACAAGTAAAACGGAAGTTGGTCCCAACACTTTAATCTCGTAAATTGTTCTCCTCTTAAATTAGTTGGTGTAGATTTAAAATATTATTTCAATATTTATCTTAACCATTTCATTTTATAGTATTACATTTAACAATTGAAATTTTGAGGAGTTTGATTACATGCCTATGTATTATTTCTTTTAAATATATTTACTATTATTGTAAAACTTATTTTTCAATTTTTTTTCAAAAACTAAACCTTACAACATACTTTTACTCTTATTAGTGTCCTAAAACTTTTTTTTTTTATTTAAAATGTTGCTTAAAAAATAAAAATAAAAACAAAGTAGCTAGGGAGACAGCGGCCGAACCCACCATTATTGCACATGTGTGCAACCCGTCTTGCCTATTCCTCTAGGGTGTATTTGGTACACAGATTGGACAGTGCGGTATAAGATAGTATAAGTTAATATAGTATAGAATAGACTAGATTACTAACCTATATTATGTTTGGATGTTATCAAATAGTATATAATAGTTATCCTATTTAATATTTGGATGATATGTGATAGAATAGTATTGTATATCAAAATTACTTTTTTACCCTTAAAAATAATTGATTTATATTTACTATTAATTTTAATCTTTTTATTAAAAATAATTAAAATTAAGTAATGAAATTAATATTTATTTTACATATTATTATACATTATACTGTTTACAATTTTTCAATTTTATATAAAAAATATTTTTTAAAATTAAGTATTAATTTTATTTATACAAATAAATTTTAAAATATCAAAACAATATTAATATTTTTTAAAAGATTTTTGAGAAAAAATTAAATAAATTTTAAGAGATAAATTTTCAAATTTATATGAAAAAAAAAAGAAAGAATGAGCATGAGAGAGAGAGAGAGAGTGAGGAGAGAGAAAGGAAGGGAGGAAGGAGGAGGGAGGGGAGAGAAAGGGAAGAGAGAGAGATGAGGAGTGAGAGAGAGAGAAGAGGGAGGAGAGAGAAAGGAAAGAGAGAGAGTCGAGGAGTGAGAGAGAGGAGGGAGGAGAGAGAAAGGAAAGAGAGAGAAGAGGAGTGAGAGAGAGAGAATGGAAGAGAGAGAAGATTAGAGAGAAATGAATTTTTTAAATTTTATGTTAATTTTTTAAAAAATATTTAAAATTTATTTTAATTAAGATGATATTTTAGTAAATATATAATTTATTAACACTAGTCCATAATGTGAGATAGATTAGTCCATGATATGAAATAAATTAACTCATAAGAGTTAAATGGATAGTACTATCACATATTCATGAGATAGTAAGCTCATACTAATCCATCCTATATCTATCTTATTAACTAACTAAATATGAGTTAAAGTAGAATAATTAATTACTAACTTATCTTATCATATTCTATCTTATGAAACAAATGCACCCTAATTCTTTGTCATGCGGGTCGTTCAAGTATCGTTGCCTTTAACCACGATGAGCCTCTGGACGGCTACCAAGTTCAAATGATTAGAATTTCATTTTTCTCACCAATGACAGTGGCTCTGCAGATCAATGGTCCAATAGTTGGTCGATTCTATGTACGGAAGTGTTATATCTGTTTTGGTGGCTAATTTAACCGTCTATGAACACATTCAAGTTGCAATCTTTGTTTAAGCATGCAGTATCTGTCTAACGTATTTGCTGGGAAGCATTCATCCAAGGAGAATTATAGGTAGTTTAAGTAAATACAAAGTAGGAACTAAGTCTTATATATTGATATACAATAATATATTCGTTTTTTAATTTAATTATCTAATAATGTATATCAATTACTTATGAGTAGCTCTTAAAGTGTTTTTTATTATAAGATATGTGGTGAATTCTTTTTTTTTCTTTTTTTTTTTTGAACAAAGAAAAAAAATTTGTTATGAGTATATTAGTCATCAAATTTGTAAATCGAAATCAGAATAATTTTTATATGAATACATTATTTAACTATTCTCATTATGGGCATATTTATCACTGAAGCACTAATAGACACAAATGAATTTTCTCTATAACTGACTAAAGTGTTAATAAATCTAAAATTTAACAGTGTGCTCTCAATATTAAGCTCCAAATATTTGGGTCGGCGTCACTAAAGGAATTTGAATTTGAGTCATAAAGAGTTAAGGTGTATCAAATAACCACTGAACTATTACTTTTAGTGATAAAAACGGTGAATTATGTGCAAAAAAATCGGAAGTTTTAGAGTGTGTTTGGAGTGCGAGGAAAAAATGAGAAATGAGGGGAAAGAAGGAGAAAAAGAAGGAAAGTAGAGAGAAAATAAAGTTTTTTGGAATGATAGAGAAAGTTGAGAGAAAGAAAGTAGATAAAAGAAAATATGAATAATAATTTGTGAGAGAAAAAGTAGAGAGAAAATAAAATTGTTTGGAGTAGTAGAAAAAGGTGAGAGAAAGAAACTGTGGTAAAAAAAAGGTAAATAGTAATTTATGAGAGAAAAAATTGAAAAAAAATAAAATTATTTGAAGTGATATAGGAAGTTAGGTGAAAGAAAAGTGAAAAAAAAAATAATAATTATACTTTTTTTCTCCCTTAATTTTCTTTTACACACCAAAGATAGTATTAAAATAGATTTCAAACTAATGATGAGGTCAGTTCGGACATTCCAAGGAAACTAACATTAATCTGATGGAATTTTTCAAGCATCTAAAAAACTGAGAATAATTGAGATTTTTGACCTGATAACTCTATTGATAGAGATATATTTAATTTTATTAATATTTGAATGACGAATTTATTTTTATATGAGTAGTTGAATGATGTATTAATAAATGAAATTACTTTAATTTTAATTTATAAATTTAATAATTGTCATATTCGTAATAATTTTTTACTGTTCAAAATAAAAAATAAAAGAGCTGAAAATGGGGTCAAAACTTCAAAATAGGCGCATGAAAAATATGTGGCATGTTCTTATGCCAAATGTTTGATTGAATGGTTTCTTGATAAATACAAATAAACAGAAGGAATTAATTACTGAAGTTGCAAACCACAATTTGTTATTTCTGTCACACTCCAATAAAAATAGAATAAAAGGAAAGCGAAAACTTCAAATCTTTTTTTTTTTTTAACAGAAAACTTTAAATTTTTAGAAGTGAAAATTATGATCAAGAATAATGGAGAGATGTTTTCTTATTTTACTGTTACTTATTATTGTTACTGATTACTAATCACTAATTGTTGTTGCAGATTTAAGGCTCTCTTACTTTTTTGCAGTTTTAGTAATCACTTTTTTTATTCTATTATATTTAATAATTTATTTTTTTTATATTTTTTTCTTTGAACTCATATTATTTTCATTTATCAAAAAAGCTTTACTAAATATGTCCTTTTTTTTAACATTTATTTAGTTTGAAGAAAATAGTTCTTTTCGAGCCAAAGGCCCAAAGCTTAGATAACCACTCAGACGTAAGGGGTCATTACTCATTAATTTGGTTTCATTCGCAAAGAAAGAAGCTCATCAAGTGTCTAACGTCATTGAGAGGCACCCATTGCATTCACCCACAGTTTTTGCAAAACAAAAATTTTCAAACGTTCAATCCGACTGTAATTAGCGCATCAAATAATTCAATGAGATTGAGGTACCTATGAGATGGTTAGAATATATAGTTAAACAAAAAAGTTATTGACGCACGTTGAATTATTATAACTGTTAATTGATGGAACTACAAACACACATTCGACGGTTGAGATAATATTCTTTACACTCAGTTTTTGAAATACATAAAGTTAATTTAGCTGTTTACATATAATGAAGCTCTTTTATGTTAAAATTATTAAGTAAAGAATCAAAAGATTTATGAGAAAAACTAATATATAGATTTTTTCAATTATTTAAAATTTAAATTATTGAGTGAAAAGCAAAAGATTTATTATATAAAAGAAAAGAGAACATTAGTAGCTTAATACATGATAAATTTTTTGATGAATTCAGAAAAAAGAAAAAGCTCAATTGAGGTATCTATGTATTCATGCTCATGCACATACCGTTTGCAGTACATAATATTATTTGGAACGGGTGCCATTACATCACCATCACTAGATTCGGGCATCTGCCTGAATATTTTTTTGTGTAATAAGATAGTGATTTTGTGCAATAAGACTGTTATTTTATACAACAAAAAAAATATAGAAAAATATAATTTTTTTTTGTTGCACAAAATATCAGTTTTGTTATACAAAATCACTATTTTGTTACACAAAAAAACATTCGGGTAGATGCCCAATTCTAGTAGCCTAATTTTTTTGCATTTGGAACATCCTGATTTACTCTCTAGAAGCACGCGAACAACTTTGATATGCTAATTAGTGTCAAGGTGAGAAGTTAGCTATTACCACTCGATGTGGGAATTTTGTGGTCAGTCGACGTGTTTCAACACATTTAACCTAAATTCAAATCCTCTTAACAGCGCTTCTTCCAATAAAGAGTAGAGCATTGTGTGGGAGTATGATATTTAAATTTTAAATTTAATAATTATTATAATTAATATAAAAGAATTTTGTTTGGAGCCCTTACTATTCAAGCGTTGACTCTTTTTTATGAAAGAAGTTAAATTTAGACATCCACGATAACTTTTAACCTTTTGGGTTCACATGGACGATCTATACGATGCAAAAATAAAAATGAAAATAAACAGAAAAACCAAGCTTCAATATTGTCAACCATAAGAGGGTAGACAGTGGCCGAACTCACCATTAGTGCACGTGCGTGCAACCCCTCTTTCCCATTCCTCTAGTTCCTTGTTATGTGGGGTCGTTCAAATATCGTTGCCTTTAATTATGATGAGCCTCTGGACGGCTACCAAGTTCGAATGATCAGAATTTCATTTCTCTCGCCATTGACAGTGACCCTGATGATCCATGGTCCAACAATAAGCTTGTTGATTCTATGTACGGAAGTGTTATATCTAGTTTGGGGGCTAACGAACCGTCTACGAACACATTCGAGTTGCAATCAATATTGTTTAAGCATGCGGTATCTGTCTAACATATTGACTGGGGAGCATTTATCCAAAAAAAAAACATTACTACATAACTTAATAGTTTAAGTAATGTCGATATAACAACACAGTTTCATTTAATAGCATATAATAATTTATTTATTTTTATAATTTTTTTAAAATTCAGTTGTGCAACGATTTATATTAGTTTGGAACTCTTTAAAATTACTTATACGAAACTCCTAAGTTTTTTTTTTTTGGGTTATAAAAAACAGCGAATTATGTGGAAACAGACTGGAAGTTCTAAAATAGATTTCAAAGTGATGATGAGGTCAGTTTGGACATTCCAAGGAAACTAACGTTAATCTGATGGAATTTTTCATGCATCTAAAAGAGCCGAAAATGGGGTCAAAACTTCAAAATAGGCACATCAAAAATATGTTGCATGTTGGGTAATGCTGCGTTTGCCAAATGTTGGTGGCTCAGCGCATCACAAGGAACCATAATAAAAGCCACTTTGCAGTGTATCTGTAAAACTATAATTCAAACAAAAGAACAAGGAAGAGACATGCCGAGTTGTGGGCATGTAAGAGGGACTGGCGTTGTTGATGTAAATCTCGGATGATTGAAACACCAAGCTCCTTTGTTTCCATTATATTAATATATTGTTCTTCTGCTCTCCTTGATTCTATTACTAGACTGATTTGGTCTCTCTGTTGAAATCAACAATCTTCCTCTCCGATTGCTCCTGTCCCATCATTTGCAAGAGTCCGAAGAAAAGTTAAGATTGTTAAAATTTAATATATATTACGTATCTTTAACTTCACCCAACAATTTAATCTTTTTGGTTCAATGGCTTCTTGACAAACGCAAATAAAAAGAAGGAATTAATCACTTAACTTGCAAACCACAAAATTCTTAACTTTGTTATCTCCGACATACTCCAACAAAAATTGAATAAAAGCAAAGCAGAAAACTTCAAATCTTAATGTGCTTTAATAGTGGACAAGTTTTATCTGATGCCCAGATTATGTCAAAAAATTGGATCTAAAAGACCAGGACGAGGGCACATCAACAACACCAATACAGGACTTCACTGCTTTAAATAAAAAATAAAATATCAACCTGGAAAAGGCAAGTAGAGAGAGCATTCAACAGATTCATAGCCAATTCAATTTCAAAGAATCCAAAAGTATCAAAGATAACATTTTCGCATATGTTAATGCTCTTGCCATCGCAAATTTGTTTCATCCAAAAACATTCTCATTTTTAGCAATTCACCATTATGCCTTGTTTTATCTTATATGCTTAGGCCTTCAAAACGATCATCATCCCATCTTTGACCATTCTGCATCATTATTATTTTTTTTTCAACGTTCTTCGATGACTCGACACATGGCTGACCAATTATTTCATCGACTAGACTTTTCTGATTCAACATGCCAATTTGCTGTAACAGGTAAGTTCTGCAGCTTATCGGCAAGGTATTTGATAAAAATTATTGAATGATATTTGATTATTTCTTCACCAATCAAATACTGATATATTGCTGGGAACACAACATCCAAGTCCATGGAGGATGCAGACCCTTATACAACTGCAATCTGACTCAATTACAAAAAAAAAAAAAAGAAAGAACATATATATAGGAGCACAGAGCAATATGTGAGTGAAAAATTTTACCATGCAGCCGCACAGTATGACAAAAGCAGTGGTATTAATGAATACTATGCTAAACGTGAGGACAGAGCAATGTTTCACCGGCCCTCCTTGTAGCTTGTTGGCTTGGTTTTAAGCCAAAATCCACAGTTCAAGGGTTCGATGGCTGGTGAGAAAGAGAAGAAGAGAGAAGCGCAGCAAGTGTGGCGCATATCATTTGAAAACAAATGTACAAAATTGCAGTTCATTTGTTATGAAGATCTCTTGTTGAAAAAAAAAATCAGTTATAAAGATCTGCGTAGCTCCCAGCAATTACTTTTTTTTTTTTTTTTTTGTTAGAAAACATTAAATTCATAATAGATAGATGAGTGTAGTGGGAGTTAAACTCTTGATCACTGTTAATTAATAACGCTAATAATCACTTAAGTTAATGATCAATGTCGCACTTATCAATACTCTTAAATTGTCCTTTTTTGTTTTTTTTGTGTGTATTAAGAAGCCCATTTGTGTAGTTAGGGGCCTATATATGAAATGTTAGTGATACCGAAACTTTGTACAGGAGGGAAAGTTGAAAAGGGCAGAGAACTGTGGGACTTGAAGGATGTTTTAGATCCTTAATCACTGAGGCTTTTTAGCCAGCAAGAAAGCCGAAGCAAGAATTCATGCTTGTGCTCTGGCTTTTCCTTGGCTGTTGGGGTGGGTTCGCTGGCTTTGGTTGCAGGTGGTAGAGGTGGTTCCCTTGCGTTGGCAATTGGTCGGAGCTTGTATAGATCTGGCTTCCCTTTGGCTCATTGGGTTCCAATTACAAGTGGGGGTCACGACGAGGTCCTGTTGGTGCTGTTTGTTTTTGGCCGTGTGCTGCGCCTTCTTTAGCGGAATCAGACAGCGTTTGTGTCTTTGGTGTCGCCTGTTGGCGTTTGGCCGCTATTTGAGGGTGTTGCTCATCCCTACTTTTGCCGATGCAAGCGCTCCTCCGGTGATGGGAAGTGGCTGTGGAGCTGTATGAGTGGTTATACTCTTGGGCCTCTGGGTCAGGTTCTAATAGACCATGTTGTGACTTGTCTCTGTACTGTTTTCTTCTTGGGCCATTGGGGTTGCTCAATATTGCTTGTCCTTTGTACTTGTATGTTGGGCCTAATTTGTGTATTTGTGACTACTTGCTAATAATACTATTTTTCTGCTTGGTCAAAAAGTGAAAAAAAAAGGTTCATGTTCGTGGACTTCACCGCAGTTAAGAGGTCCAAGATTAAACACGAGCCGAGAAGACATCTGCGAAGATTTACATTTTTACTTATATTTTGTTTTTTTTAGTATAATTAATTTCAAATTATATAATAAATGAGATTAATTTAAAAAAATAATAAAATAAAATTTAAAAGTGCAAGGTCACGACTCACGAGTATTTGTAAAAAAGAAAAAAAAAATCATGAGCACCTAGAAAAATTATGAGTAAAATTTACAAGTACAAAAAGAAAAGTTTTGAATGGCAAAATCATTTGTCAAGAACTCAAGATGTATTTCACTCTTTTCCTTTTATTCGATTAAATATTTAATTTTCCCACTGGGGCAGGACAACCTGTTTTGTGACAAGTGGTTGCAGACACGATGCAACCGTTCTCAAAAGAAATTGCCATCTTATTTTTTTTGTCTAAATGCTAAGTAATAATATTTACGTGATAATAAGATAGTAAAAAAGTGATATTTATTATTTGATAATTAAAAATTAAAAAAATTAAAAATTAATAAATTGTTGAAAATAATTAAATAAATTATATAATTATTTTATTATTATTTAAAAATAAAATTGTGTAAAAAAATTTTGTGATTTTTTTTTGTGTCCTGCCGAATTTACGTAAGTTTGTCCGTTTGAGTTCTATTGGACACGGTGACTTATTAAAGAAGATCAATTTCCCACCAAATTTGTCCATCACGATCCAAGTCAAAATCATCACTTATTAGTACAGCCATTCTGAAGCCCCTTTCGGTTTAAAGTGATAAAAATATCATCCAAGACACCACTTTTTGTTGCTAGTCGGGCTCACGTCTATATTGGGTATAATTATTTTGTTTTCTTTATTTGACACCAAAAACTCCCTTTAATAAAAAAAGTTCCGACCGACACAATTTATCAAGGCATCAACTAAGAGCGTTCAACCATGGCAGAGACCCGAAAGGGAAAATAAAAAAAAAAACCCTTAAATAAGAAACACTTTTATATTTTCATGTTTATTGACTATTGAACAAGTGGGCAGGTAATGTTTGTTAAAGTATGGTCAATTATCATAAAATCTTGAGGTAAGTCTTGTTGGAAATTGAAGTGTATTTTAAAAGGTTTAATTCTTATTTAATAGGAATTAACCGTTATATGTCCGTTGTTAGTCATTATGGCATTAGCCGTTTATGACCGTTGGAATTTATTCCTGCTGTTAATATACTTTATGTGCTATTAACACTCGACTAGTATAAATATGACTCATCTTGTCTTCCTTGAGAGACAGTTTTCCCACCAACAATCTAAGGCATACTGCTGGGTTAATCAAAAGATATGTTATTTCTGTTGCCTCACTTGTGAAGTGCACACTAGTGAGAAGATCTGTCGTATCTTGGGAGGATAGCCGCCAGAACCCGATGCACTACGATTACTTGTCTGCGGGGGCGCGAATCTATCCTTAAAGACAGTGCTTTTGCACGCTTCAGATATGTTATTCTTTCTTCTGAATTTATATTTGTTCTAATATTATATAATTTACTTTGTCTTCCATATTGTTTATATAATTTATTTTTTGTTCTATGTTGTCTGTATAATTCATTGATTATAACTCTACAATTCTAATTCTTATTTTATATTAATATATTTTCCTGGATTATTTTCCTACAAGTCTAAATTCATACTTAGAGATAAATCTTATGGACTCATTTAAATACAAAAATATTTTCATAAACTGTATATTATTGTATAAACTGTTATCATAGGGTATCAAATATTTTACATGTAATATAGTATTTTTTTAGTAATGATATTTATCCTAACTACATATCATGATGAGACATTTTAAATATACTTACAAAGAATAAAATGAAATTGGAAAAAATGAATAAAAATTATTTAATACTATTTTTTTAAATTAAATTAATTTTTTTTAATATATTCAGTATAATTGATAATATTAATTCAAGATAAATAACATTATTTATTTGGTCGGTGGCCTAAAGGGCATTAACCTTTCTTTCTCTTTTTCAGAAAAAAAAGAAGCAGAAAAAAATAACAACCACCTTTCGCCGTCTGTCTACTTCCAGAGAAGAGCATCCATCCTCAAAATCAACGCGGTAGAAATAGCTGGTGCCCGCAAACACCGGATTGTCCACTGACAAGGCAGATTCTTTCAAGCATAAATTAAACGAAAAGAAAAATAATTTTTTTGTAGTTGGCCTACGTGCTGCTCGTGGACGCCCACTCTTTTGTGGTGTGTTTGAAGTGAGTGAAATGATGGAGAAAGGAGGAGAAAAGAAAATAAAATAAAAAAAAAATAAAATTATTTGAAGTGGTGGAGAAAGTAAAGAGAATGAAAATATGGTAAAAGAAAAAGTGAATAGTAATTTGTGAGAGAAAAAGTGAAGAGAAAATAAAATTATTTACAGTGATAAAAAAATAAAGAGAAAGAAAGTATGGTGGAAGAAAAAATAAATAGTAATTTGTGAAAGAAAAAATAAAGAGAAAATAAAATTATTTAAAATAATATAAAAAATAAGAAAAAAAAATAAAAAAAATATACAATAATAATTATTTTTTTTTTCTCTCTTTTTGCACAACAAACACACTCTTGATTTAGCTGTTAGTAGGGTGATTAACGTGAACTACCGAGTACCAATCATCATGGAAGGCTGGGTCAAATATCACTGAAGTGTGGCGAAGCAGTTTTTCTGAAGTCGTCTTCATCCCATGCCCAATTGTCCACCCCACAAGCTTTCTCAAAAAGATAAAAAAAACATATCATTAAAGTCAGTCGCCACGCTCTAGCGATTACATCATTTTATTAATTGATAATAATTTTTTTAATTATTAAAAAATGTGTACCTTAAGTATGCTTGTTAATGGTACCGATCAACTAAAATTAGGATAATTATTGATGTTTTTATTTAATATATTTTTTAAAAAAATTTATCACTCAAATACTATTTGATTATAATAAATTTTTTACACTTGATTACAACATTAACAAATTTAAAATTTAATATCATATTCTTTACGTAAATCTCGTTTTTCTATGAGAGAAATATCACGTTTGTTAAGGGGCGGACGACAGGAGACTCGAACTCTAATTCGAAGACATGCACATTGAATTACTAATTAGAATACTGATGATGTTAATTTAGTTCATAATAATTAAGGCAATAATAATAAAGAATTTTACAATAATAAAACTACAGCAAGATCCTCCTAATCCAAGAAGGAAAATTTTAAATCCTAATCCAATCGAGAAAATTTGGTAAATAATATCTTGATTTTCACATTATAAATAATATATTAAATTTAAAACAAATCCTCTATATCCTTAATTAATTACGTGTTTTTAACATTGTCAACGAGTCTTTGCTCATCCTAGAAATAGAATCCGACGACTGCATATAATATCATCGATCTTCCAAAACTATTATTAGTTGTTCTTTGGACATGTGTTGCCCAATTTCTTCTTCTGCCTCAACACTCTCCCTCTACACACCCGCCGCCGCCGCCTGCTTCTACACCGCCGCCTCCACCACCACCACCACCATTCCTATGAAAAGTCCATTCACAGCCACCACCACCATCTAGGGTTCTAAATTCTCTCTCTCTCCGTATCTATCTCGCTCTTAAAGACAGAAATTTTCAGGTTCAAGAGAATGAAAAGATGCAAAGACAAAAATTAAATGTACTTTAGATCGATGCTCTGAACAACCATTGGCAAAGCTTATAATTGGAGAGAGTGTAATAAAAATGGGACAACAGAGCTTCATACCCCAGAAGAGAGCCAGTGGCGGCGGAGGAGGAGACGGAGGCCTACCTGCGTCCACTAACAAAACCGTTACGGCCAACGGCGGAGCAGGCCGCATAATGACGGTGTCGCGTGGCCGGCAGATCCACAAGACCTTCAATAACATAAAGATCACCATCCTCTGTGGCTTCGTCACCATCCTTGTCCTCCGCGGCACCATCGGCATCGGCAACCTTACGAGCTCCGATGCTGACGCCGTTAACCAGAACCTCATCGAAGAGACCAACCGGATCCTTGCCGAGATCCGCTCAGACAACGACCCCACCGACCCGGACGAGCCCACCGAGCCGGAGATCACCCTCAATGTCACTTACGCTTTGGGTCCCAAAATCGCCGACTGGGACCAGGAACGCAAGGTATGGCTTAACCAAAACCCGGAGTTCCCTAATTTTGTTAATGGGAAACCTCGGATTCTGCTGCTTACCGGGTCGCCTCCGAGCCCGTGTGATAACCCGATTGGAGATCACTACTTGTTAAAGGCAATAAAGAACAAGATTGATTACTGTAGGATTCACGGGGTTGAGATTGTTTATAACATGGCTCATTTGGACAAGGAGTTAGCTGGGTACTGGGCAAAACTGCCTATGATTAGGAGGTTGATGCTGTCACACCCTGAAGTGGAGTGGATTTGGTGGATGGATAGTGATGCTATGTTTACTGACATGGTTTTCGAGATCCCCTTGTCGAAATATGCTAAGCATAATTTGGTGATTCATGGATATCCCGATTTGCTGTTCGAGCAGAAGTCGTGGATTGCTTTGAATACAGGTAGCTTTTTGTTTAGGAATTGTCAGTGGAGCTTAGATTTGCTTGATGCTTGGGCTCCGATGGGTCCAAAAGGTCCCGTAAGGGAAGAGGCTGGAAAAATTTTGACTGCAAATTTGAAGGGAAGACCTGCATTCGAGGCGGATGATCAATCGGCTTTAATTTACTTATTGCTTTCTCAGAAGGATGAGTGGATGGATAAGGTTTATATTGAGAATCAGTATTAT
Organism: Carallia pectinifolia; assembly: GCA_037832335.1. Classification (NCBI taxonomy): domain Eukaryota; kingdom Viridiplantae; phylum Streptophyta; class Magnoliopsida; order Malpighiales; family Rhizophoraceae; genus Carallia; species Carallia pectinifolia. The sequence goes on along the minus strand of CM075448.1, from coordinate 20,387,948 downwards.
TTGCACGGCTATTGGGCAGGACTGGTGGATCGTTATGAAGAGATGATCAAGAAGTATCACCCTGGATTGGGTGATGAAAGGTGGCCTTTTGTGACTCATTTTGTCGGTTGCAAGCCTTGCGGGAGCTATGGAGATTATCCGGTTGAGCAATGCTTGAGAAGCATGGAGAGGGCATTTAATTTTGCTGATAACCAGGTGCTTAAGCTGTATGGTTTTGGGCATAGAGGGTTGTTGAGCCCCAAGATCAAGAGGATCAGAAATGAGACTGCAACTCCATTGGTGTACGTAGACAAATTTGATATCCGTCGTCCAGATCATGAGAAAAGCAGATAAGGGTGCGTGAAATATATATCCTATGTGCCATAACTTGTAGGTAATGTAATTTCTCATCAAAGGCAGATTGTTAATTGTAATTCCAGTTTACATTATAAGTAAATTTTGCTTTCCATGTCATGTTGGTTCTGCTTCTGAGAACAAAAGGTTAAAATTCTTTTATTAACTTCAGTTTATCTTTAAACTGCGTTTCAGTCAAATGAAGGAAATTTCTGATGCTCTATATTCATTTTCTATATTTCTCCATTTGTATGTGCATCCTATTCTCAATTCTTTCCACTATTTGCTCTAGAAATTAATGGTGGTTGGTAGATGTTACTTGAGGGATCAGCAATTACATGCTATTAAAGAAAACTGCATAAGCAAGGAAGTAGGAAATCCTCTAGTTATTTACATCATCATACTATGTGGAATTGAAGTTGCTTCAAGATGTTTCATCGTAATCCCAAAGAGTTTGTTACGGTTTGCATGCTGATATTTTGACCGTGTATGAATCTCTTTCTTGGGCAATTATTCTGAACATTTTATGAGATCCCTATCCATGAAGAGTTCATTATAATTGACAAACAGGTCTGTTGACCAATTTGGGATACAGACATGCTAATTTTCCCTTGGGCTTTGTTCATCTATTCATGATCAATGTGGCAATGGATATCTATGCCTAACTCTTGCGTGCCACTTATAATGTGCTATGGAGTGAGTTGCTACTAAAAAGTGTTCGAAATGCTGCTTGAATGCAACTGATTGTATTTGATTTGCAACTGCCTAGATTTCAAATGTAACAAAAAAGAAGAAAAAAAAATTACTGTTATTTATTTATACATGAAATTCATCTAGTTGCACATTAACTTTAGGTAGTTGCATTCTGACACTTTTTTGTCTGGAACTGTAATTTTTTTCTTTTGGTAATGATAGTTGGTTTGAGTTTGCCATCCATTATAGCAGTGCCAATACTCAATAGGCAGCATCCATGTCTAGTTTTTATACGGAAATAGCAGTTCTGGCTGTCATTTTGGTGCCAGAAATTTCGTTGCAATCAAATTATGCCATTAATATGTATGACCGATAACCACTGCAAGCATATCTCCAAAGTCCAAACCCGAAGATTTATGCACATGGAGCCGCGCGAAGATTGATAAGGGCAACGGTATGCAGTGGTAACACATGAGAATAAATCTCAATTATGCACCAGCAAATTGGCCTTTTTTTGCCTCCTCATGAGAACTCGTCTTACAGTCAACCCAATCCTCTTTTGGAAGACTACTAATGGATGTGAAGGTTCAATTAACTCTCAATTTTTTTAGGCCTAGAAGCTTATAAAAGATGAGAATCTGATGAAGCCTACTAATGGCAAGGCCATAAAAAAAGAGTCGCAAATGAGCCAAAACAGGTTATATAACAAATCAATAAGTAAGCAATACAGACCAATTGTTTTTGAGTTGGTCAGAAATCTGCAGATTCTCCATTAGGCTAATTTCAATATCCCAGATGGTGGTGGTCCTGATCGTCAATCACGTTCTTTGTGCTTCATGCTCCACCAGGCTTGCCGTCCACTGCTGTGGCACGCACAATTTGCCCTACCACTTGGCTTAAACGTAGCATAAATCGGATGATTATGTATTACGCGAAAACGAAGCCAGTAGAGTTTGAATGAATCCCCGGCAAAGGCTGTTGGCATTTAACCGAGAGTTAAAGCTATTATGTGGCATTGCCAATGCCAACCCACTTCTTCCATTAAAGAGAACAGCCATGGAATGACCTCCCTTGCATCATCAACCGCTAGCAGCAGGCAGTTTCGTAGCCAGAGCCTTGTGGCGGGTTAGCAGTAATTCATTCATTTGTACAATTTGATTCAAGAGCTGAATAATCTTCTGCCAATAACCAAACCCAAAATTAAGTACAAGGAAACCACAGAACGGCAGCCAAATAGACAGGAACAGCTTAAGAAAGATTAACAGCGGCATTAAAACAAACACTTTGCTAACAAAAGTGTTTACAGAAACTATACCTCGTCTTTCTCTCTAATAATCTGTAATAAATGCCCCACATGCTCTCTCCTCCGCCTCCACCGCTTTATTCGAACGAGCAACCACCACACCGCCACAGTCGCCACCGCAAAAGCAACGTTGCAAAATGAATGGGATGCCGTTCTATTATTACGACCACACCCAACAACGTTACGTTTGAAACAGGACCCAAGATTAACAATTTTCGAACGCATAACCTCAAGAGCAACAGCCCACCATCCAGTCAAGGGAGAAACCGAGGAATCCGGCGAATTTTCTGGCTCAGAGGCGAGAACGGGCGGCGGAGACGACGGAGCGACCAACGGCGGTGATGGGTATTTAGGGGAGTGGAGATCGAAACTGGAGGGAACGAGATTTTCGTGGCTGCTAGGAGGGAAAACGTGCAAATCATCATCGGCGGCGGCGGCGGCGTCGTGAACGCGGTCGAGAGAGGCGTCTCGGATAAAAACCATGGACCGGTGCTTTGAAAAAGCCGTTTGAGAGAGGTGGTCGGGAATGGAGGAATGATGGTGGTGGTGGCGGGAGTGGCCTAACTCCTCCAAGCCATTTCCTATGGTCAGACTGTTAAAATGCATGTGGTCATCTTCCGCCTCCACCATTCTTCTTCTTCTTCTTCTTACGGCCGAAAATTGAGATTTTGAGAGGCGGAGCTTCTGATCGGAGATGCTTATTTTCGTGAGCGGGGCCGACTGGCTAATCCTAGCATGTTCGTTTGGTTAAGCATCTCTGATCCATTACAAGTTCCACGGACACTCGGAGGAGGTCCGTGGCCCATGTGCCAAATTTGGTCAAAACTATATTTTAGTGGCTTACGTTTTAATTTGCCCGAAAAATACTCTAGTGATTAAAAAATTAATAAAAAATTTTAATTTTAATTTGGGTATATAATATGTAAGAATAAAAAAAATTATTTTTATTGTGTTGTGTAATTCATCATCGAACAAATGAAAAAAAAAATCAGTTCTAATTTTTTATGAAATGCTAATTGAGCGGTTAATATTTATTTTAATTTGATGGAATGCTTGATTTGTGCTGATATTATGTTACTTCGTTTCTCTTTTCTTTGCGATGTGAAATTTCTTGATCATAAAATTAACGCACAACTCAAACTTAAAATCTCAATAGATAAATTGTTTTATCTTATTCTGCAACTGTTTCAAATGTGTTTTCTATGCTTTCTGCATATTCATCTTGTGATTTCTTCCATTGATATACTGCAAAAAGTAAAAGAAAATAAAGAAGTATTGACAACTTGCACTGTGTTCTGTCATGCTTTGTTTATTACTATAGATGATGCTGCATTTTTTTATACTTTTGCATGTTGTTTGCTAATTTCACATATTCTCATTTTTTAAGAAAATCTCTGGCATTGGCATCTCAATTATGCTGGCAGAGAATGTTTTTGATGTTTCCATGCATGCACCTCCTCAGTTTCTTGCCCTTTGGTTCGTGCATTTCATACATCTCAAATCTCACTGTCGAAGATCCTACATTTACATGGTTATTATACATGAAGAGCTCAGCCGCTCAGCCACGGAGAATGTTTGCTCCCCAGGCTCTTTGGTGTGAAAGCCGTTGTTACCTTCCTTGAAAATGGGAAATCTGAGAGAACAAAGGAGAACCAACAGTCGATTCCAAATTATCATTATTTGAGTCGATGGAGACCACAAAAGAGTTTTCTTTATTTGGTTTTTCCAGAGCTATGAGACTGGTACTGTTGTCTTCTGTAGCAGCAGCTTGAGAGGAAGCCTCTTGGAGCTGCAAAGCATATTCCAAGTTCCACAAAACATCTCCCATTCCAGGCCTGTCAACACCATGTTCGGCTAAACATTTCTCTGCAGCTTCTGTAAACTTCTGCAACGATCCTGGACAAATAGTTCCTGCAATGTTCGGATCGATTATCTTTTCGAGCATGCCTTTCTTGTGCCATTGCATTGCCCACTCGGCCAAATTCATCTGTTCCCTCGGCAGTGTAGGGTTTATGACAGGTCTGGCACATAACACCTCAAAAAGCACTACACCAAAAGAGTAGACATCAGATTTCTCAGTAAGCTGTTGCCTTCTGAAGTACTCGGGATCGAGATATCCGAAACTGCCCTTCACGGCTGTGCTCACATGGCCTTGCTCCATAGGTGCATCTTTCGAGAGGCCGAAATCAGAAACTTTTGCAACGAAGTTCTCATCAAGAAGAATATTGGTGGTTTTTACATCGCGGTGGATGATGCATTGTGCTGCTCCAGTATGCAAATAATGTAGGCCGCGTGCTGCACCGATGCAAATCTCAAGACGTTGTTTCCATGACAGAGGAGTCTTGCTAGAACCATAGAGGTGATCACGAAATGGGCCATTGGCCATATATTCATAGACAAGAATCATCTCTGATTGTTCGTCCGAGAAGCCAATAAGTGATACAAGGTGACGATGTCTGAGCTTGGAAAGCATTTGTATTTCTGTCTGAAACTCATTTATGCCCTGCTCTGATCCTTGATTTGCACGTTTTATAGCAATCTTAGTTCCGTCTTCCAACACACCAAGGTAAACCTTTCCAAATCCACCAACACCAATTACTGCCTTCTCGTCAAAATTCTGTGTGGCATGCTGAAGTTCACTAAAAGTGAAGTACCTGCCAAGACCTTGATTAGCAAAGAAACTAGAATAGCCACTTCTGCTTTTCTTGGAACCGAAGAGGCTAGATTTCGTAGAGCTGCTCTTGCTGGACAAGAAACCCGAGTTACTTCCATGGAGGGGGAGGAGCCATGACGAGAAGCTGTTACGTCTCTCCCAATCCTGAGGCCTCTTTTGCCATCGGATGAAAATTATCCCAAGGAACAGCATCGCTGTCACCCCTATTGCAAGTCCAACACCTGCAACGATCTTCATTGCTTTGCCTCCATATGACCACCTGCCAGAAGCAAACAAGCCATCCAAACTTCCCTCGGAATTGCTCATCTTGATAAGCTCCAATCCATTAAGAATAGCATTGGCGAGGCCTGAATTCGCATTAGAAGCAGGGCCTACCTGAACCTTAATAGAACCATTGTTGATGGAAGAGGCATCGAGTACAAAATCCATGTAATATGCTGTGGATAAGGCATTGTTGATAGACGAGAGATCGAGATTGGATACACCTATTAAGTTGTTTATATACACGCTGAAGTATAAGTCATTGAGGGATTTGCTGACAATGTCACAAAAGTGCATTCTGATCAGATAGGAAAATCCTGGATCAACACCCATCTGCCAACTGAGATTGAAGTTCGGTTGCATGGTTTCAGAATTCGCCATCTCAGCTGCACTTGCATAAACCCAATTTGGGGCAGTATTAGGGGTAGCACCACCCTGAGGATATTTGATGGAACCGGGAGCGATAAATACGTTTTTAGCCCCTTGAGGAAAGACATTGTATTCTGTATCAGGCAGCCATGTCCTTGATAATGTATCATTCTTAGGAGTAATGACAGGCCCTCCCACATTCAACCTATAAGAAATCTCAAAATTATGCTGAGACAGCCCATTGAAAGTTCCCCTTTGTGGAACTGTGGATGCTGAATCCGAGATGAGACCGTCAGGCACGGAGACAACCTCAATAGCATTGATGAAAGCAAAAGAATTCTTCTTGGGCTTGAAAATGAGGGAAAATCTCTCGCTGGAAGCGTTAAATATGTATTCCTTGAAAACCATTGTTGCATTATCTCTTACGGAGAAGTCATGCAAGAGAACAAGCCGGTCTGCATTGACGCCGAAAACTGCATTGGTTAGATTGTATTGCGGGTGAGGCAGGGGATAAAAATAAAGCCGAATCCAATGCCAACCCTGACGAGTAATGTAAAGACTGTATTTTGATTCAGAAGTCAATATCCTGGCGGATCGACATAGAGGCAGTGCAAACAACGGCAAAGAAGAATTAGAAGATACGTTTACAGGAACGGAATCAACCGAAGTTTGCACGTCTTCGTGGGTGTCAAGGTAACTTCGAGCAGAAGAATCAGATTTGAAGGTCCTGCCATCTTCAAGCTTGGTGTCTTGTGGTGATCCACAATCTATTAGATAGTTATCAGGAGGAGAGAAAGTAGGCCGTGAAGAAGAAGAGTTAGAAAAGGAAGGAGAAGAAGGTGCAGGGCTTTGATCATTTTTTGCATCTCCAACGATGAAAAATAGGAAACAAAAGGAAAGAAGCAAAGCAAGGGAGGAGGAGGAGGAGGCTGGTCGGAGCCTTGATGACCGCCTTATAGGCTGGCCTCCCATTATTATCTCTGGGGCAGTGTAGGATGTTACGGTGGAGGAGTTGGTGGTGGCGGAGGAGCGAGGGAGGAGGAGAAGGAGGACCATGGACATTAATGGTGGTAGTTATATCTAAAAAAAATAGTCCTCCATTATTTTGAGATAGCTGGGTGCAAGTGAAGGGAGGAAAGGACGTGCAGGGCTGTCTGTGGGAAATGGAAAATGGAGTGATTGTTGTTTTGTTTTTTGTTTTTAGTTTTTTGTTTTTGGTTTTTGTTAGAATTGTTTGGATGGATGGATGAGAAGGGGAGTGGAGAATTGGTAAGCAGAAGATCAATTGAAGCTTTAACTGATAGCGAGTTATGCGTTGGACCTTGAAACCCCACTACTGCTTCGGCTTCCTTTTTCTAACCAATCAAACAGTAAGTGTAACGTTGTTTTTTGGTGATTGTAATGAAAGCCATCCAAGATCACGTAAATTTCATTTGTTAAATGTTTAAAGTGGAAAAAAAAAAAAAGAAAAAAAAAAGCAATTATTGAATTTCTTGCAATGAAAAATGTCATATGAATGCGCAGATGCAAGTGTTGTTTACAATACATTGCATATTTTTTAGTCTTTCCTTTCGTATAGTCGCAATGAATGATTAGTTTTCGTATTTAAATTCTCCTACTCATACTGTTAAATTTTTTTAGGCTGGTGATAGTCCCAGTACCACGAGTAGAAAATAGTCTCACACACAAAAAATATATTGGGATATCTCGAACTAACAGAAAAAAAAAAAATAATTGCAAGGAATGATGAAAATTATAAATATTCAATTGATAGTCATTATAATTATATCATAATGTGGATATGTGCTTATTTTTCCATACGGGGCGTCCGTGTAGTAAAAAATTTGTAATTTTACTTACCAAATTATTTGAGGAAAAATAGTACTTACCAAATTGAAAGTTCAATGTCATTAAAGACACAGAAAAAAAATCAGGAGGGGAGCAGGGAGCAACCCCATCAAACCCTGTCATAATTTATTTATTTTTTTTCCTTCTTTTAAAGTAATATGGAGCGAAATGGGAAAGGAAAAAACGCCCAATTCGTTTGGAATAAGCCCGATCGACGGTTGAATCGAGTTTAAAACATATTAAACATATTGGGCTTAGAAAGATTAAGCTGTTGAACCAAGCGGGCTTGAATTGAGCAAAATAGTTTCCTAAGCCCAGACCCACACTGGCCTGGCCTTGCTGAATGTAACGCAAACGATCATCCCAGCAATGCCACACATGTTAGCACTCAAAATTGAATTGCAACAAAAAAAAAAAAAAAAAAATGAATTGAAAGATTTTGTTCTTAAAAAAATAAATAAATAAATAGAAAGGGGCATCTTGAATATAAGTCATCGTCTTTGTATGTTGTTCAAATCGATGACCATCGGTTGATATCTTAATTTAAACATTTCATGTAGAAAAAAAATTATCAATATTTGTGTTTTACATGATCTCCTCTACATTTAAAATACAGGCGATACTGAATATGAATCTCACACAATACTAAACTATTTTTTCTTTTAAAGAAATGTTAATATTAGTAGGAGTTTGAACCCAGGACCGTGCAGCTATTCTCGGGCTTAATAACAGGTTCTTACATTGGTAGTATTACAGTACAAAGATTAAAGTATTTGAATTTGTATTATACAAACTAAACAACCCCCAAAGCTGTCAACCAGTAAGTCACCCTCTTTCCCCCAAGGTAAACATGCATAAAATGAACCTCCCAATTTCTCTTCACCATATCTCTAGTGGTGAATATTAAATTGACATGAGGGTGCTCTTCAGAAACACCATTTTGAATTCCTTCACTTTTATTTTTTTGTCGATTAAAAAACTCGTTAAATTATGACCTATATAATAGAAACAATTTTTCTTTCTCATAAATTCTATATCCTCTCTTCCAAATATTGAAATAAAAAACCTTTAAAATAAATATTTAAATTCTAATCACTAAAAAATCTTTAAAACACATTTTGAGTCCTTTAAGATTATAGAAGTACTTGTGTTTATACGAATGATATCCACAGATCCAACTAGGTCAACGAACTCAAAGGAGAAGCCTTTATAGGTACCCTACCACCAACTGATCAGCACTTCTGTTTATTTTTTTCAGGGCTTTCATTTATTATATTATATAAGCTTGCGTTACTGGGAATTTCTTAATTAAACATTGTGAAGGAAAGCAATAATGTAAATCAAGACTAGCATCAGTTGCAACAGCAATCGAGTACCTGCTGGGGATAAATTATTGATGCTTATTAAGTTTTTCTTTTTTTAACATACCGAAAAATTGACATTGTGTTAATTCGAATTTAATACTGTTAATTTGAATTTCCCAATTTAATTATTATTATGGAGTACTCCTTTTCTTTTGGTGCATTGAAAATAATTATGGAGTATTCTATAAGGATTTTTTTGGGTACATTTGAAAAAGCAACGAATTTAAAAACTAACGACGAATAAAAATAGATCCTTGGTGCTCTCCATCCAGTACATTATGTCCACTAAGAAGACGACACCACTAGAGCTTTAAGTTGCCCTCATCTTTGTAAGAAAATCAACATAGGAATTCCCTTTTCAAAGCATTTGTTGTAATTCAACTACCTAAGCTCTACCACAAAGTGCACAAACATCCATATATAAGTAAAAGAGTGGATAGCCTGATAGATCAGTGCTTTCGTTTGGGACATTCAGACTTTACTTTCATCTTTATTTTTTGTGTCTATCCGTCTTATTATTAAATGTACAAATCAATCGATAGACTAAATTGTGAAATAATCTCGCATGAATCTTTACCTTTGAAATTAGGTGAGCAACCCATCATACAAACTTAAGTTTTTGCTTTGTAAGAACATTAATTATCAATGAAATAGCTCACTTTTCAATAAAAAAAGAAAAGAAAAGAAAAACGAAAGTAAAAGAGCGGATGAGAAGAGCGGGTGGAGTACTCTATAAGAATACACAAAATAGTTCTCTAAAATCATCATTTCCGGATTTCCCACGATGCAACATCCTATTCCTACCCTTATAATATATTGAGTAGCTTTTATTAGTTTAAATCAGCTAATGGTCAGTTAATACCCAGTATTGAATGGTGTCATAATTAATGATGGTTCTGTCCCATCCTTGTTTTAAAACCTTAACCCAAAAGATTGAGATCTGACTAAATCTTTTTTATTTTTATTTTTTTTAAAATATCAGTTAGAGTAGAGAGGAAATTTTGGCTAGGAGTAAAGTCCAGAGAGTCCTGTTTTTTGGGGGATTTAGTTGGAGTGTGGTAGAAAATTTAATTAATAGTTAAAAAATTTGGACCTAATCAAAAAAATTTCTTTTTGGTAGTTCTAACACAATTAGTTAGAATATTTTGTTGAGATTTATTTCTCAATCTTATATTTAAAATCTACTAATTTTATTTTCCTTTTATAATTTTTCAACATTCATTGTAACAAATAAAAAAATATAACTAAAATTTAAATACGAGATTAAAAATTCAAATCTCACTTTAAATTATAAATTTGATGATAATTATATGATATTTAATAATTAAAATTTTAAATTTTATATCGCACTCAAAGTTTAAATTTAGTGATAACAGAGTATATCTGCGGCTCCCTCATTATTCGTAGGATGATGATAATGCGTAGGAATGCTTAAAATAATCTCCGCCTAACAAACCCAATTAGCTTATGACGATGAAGTCAACCGACTGCGGAACAACCGTCGGATTTCTTGTCAGTGTCAAGTTTCCCTCGCGTGCCTCGTTCCTTACCCGACAATATTTTGGTTTTTTTTTTTTTTGAACATAGGAAGTCGAAAAATCATCAAAAAAAAAAAACAAAAGCAGAACCAATAAAATAAGACAATTAAAAAATGTCAACATAATATCTTAATTAATTACATTAAATACACGAGACAACAGACAAAATAGAATTACAAAATGAAATCATTTTTGAAAATAAAAATAAATGGGCAAATTTTTGTTGGCTTACAGTTTAAACTTTGTAGCCAAGCTTCATTTTAATCCTTTGGCATATTTAAATTTTAAAATCTTGCTTAAACTAACATCATCTTCTTGTAATTTTAACGGATTTGAAAATACATATTAGCTCAGTTCGTAATTTAAGCTCTCTAACCAAGCTACATTTTTATTTAAATTCTAAGTTATTCTTGAAATTAAGATAATTTTTTTCGAATGATATAATTTCGAATGTTTGAAGGTACAGATCGAGAAGAAAAAAAAATGCCCTCCTATTTTTAACGTTTTTAAAACAAAAAAAATGTTATGGTTATTCAATTATTATTTTTTTTTCCAAAACTTATCTATGAGGATTGGAATTTTTCATAGCCACGGAACATCTGGTGTGGCTTGGAAAAGACCTGGCTTGACAGCTTGTGCATCTGCTTATATTTTTCAATTTTTTGTAAAAAAAAAAGGGCAAAAATAAAATACACGAAAGCCCTCCAATTTTTCGTTTTTGTCTATTTTATCAATAAGTTACATTTTATTAACTTATTTAGTTTGTAATTATGTTTATGTAAAAAAAATAATTAACAAAAGAAAATACTATGATTGACACTTCACTAATGAAAGATAATTATCAATCATGCTTAGTTTGTAATTATGTAGAAAAGATAATTAACAATGACACTTCACTAATAAAATACTATTTTTTTTAAAAAAATCTAACTTTAATAGTATATATGATTGATGGTGGATCCGAAGCATTAATAAGGTAGACTTTAAGTGTGTTTGTTTTTTGTAAAATATTTTATAGAAAAAAATTTTATAGGTTTTTCGGTGTTTGTTTTACGGAAAATATTTTACATAGGTAAAATTTGAGAAAAATTTTCAGATTTTTAGGTAAAATAACTTCTCCTTTTCCATAACTGAAGTTATTTTCAGGGAAAATACAAACTATATTATAAGTAAGTGATAAAAGAAAATTATTATTTTCACTGAAAATATTTTTCTCTACAAATATTTTACAAATGTAAGTTATTTTACAGCAAACAAATGGACTCTTAGATAATATAATCTATTGTTGGGTATCCTGAGCTTGTTGCGGGTATCCTGAGCTTGTTGCTAAGTGAGTTCAGTAGGGTCAGTGTCCTATATAATGTGAATGTATAATTCTATTTGAGAGGCTTGTAGGTACTACTTGTGTGTGTGTTTTTTTTTTTTTTTAATTAAAAGAAACAAAGTAAGACTAAAGTAAATAAAAATGAAAAGCAAGAGGACTTTTGGGTAATTTTCCTCAAAACTCAGTTTGTTCCTTGGAAGCAACAATCATGGCAAACATGATGTTCAAAAGAAATCAAAAGGGAGGACCCACGTAATCAATGGAGGTGATCGGACGTTAAGGTCAAGATTAATGGCAATCAGACGGCTGATGTCATTTTCTTTTATAATGAATCTGGTGTATATTAATTCCTGCTTCCAGATCACAATTTATTGATTTAACAAGAAGGTCACCCATCTTTGGAATTTAATATTTGTCTCATTTCATTTTCTTTTGCACTAATTATTAACAGTTCCCTTGAAGGCTAAGAATAAGGTCACTTACCATGTGAAACATTACCAGAAAGGAGCAATGACCCTACCTGCCCCTAGCACTTGAAGCAAAATTATAGAAAACCATAAAGATTTTTTCTTTTTCACATAGAAATTCCTAAATATTTCCAATGATGTACTTGGGATAGATAATAGTTCAATATTTACATTCATTTCATAATTTAGTCAATTCAATTTTTTTTTTTTTTGGTTTATAAGGTGATCAATGATGAGTCCTGGTTAAGCCAATTTGAAAGTACGATGTTAATATTTTTGATACTTAAATGAATGAGACAATTAGGCTGCTAAAATGAATGAAGAGAGAGTAAACATGTTAGAATTTTTCATATCAACTACCGGTTGTGAATTTTCATAACAAAAGATAGCCAAAATTGGAGAAAAGAAAGTCTAATAATTAGTTTAGCACCAAGCTAATATGCGACAACTTTGTTTAATTGTTTCCTTTAATAAGGCTTCAAGGTCTCTGTTGAAATGCCCTAAAATATACTTGCAAATTAGGCTGTACCGTACTTACCTATGTGCGTGTTTTGGACAAAAGCGCAATGAAAACCGGCACCGGCACAGGCTTTAAAGTGACAATTTTCGCCATTAACGTTTTCTGATTTTTGGGCTCAACCTAGTAATTATCTAATATTTTTTTTTTGAGAATTAATAATTATCTAATCTTAATCCAAGGAAAACGTGATTTTGACTTGTCACCTTGTCCCCAAAAAGGAAGGGGAAAAAAAAAAAGAAAGAAAAAAAGAGTCCTCCTTGTTGTTAATAAAAACAATAGCTAAAAGCCTAAAACAACTCCATCTCTGCAGTTTTTTTTTTTTTCTTTCTTTTTAGCTTTTCCTCGGTTGGCTTATATGTTTATCTAATCATCAACCAAAACAAATATACCCCATTATGCTCCCAAGTCCCAACGCTTTACATTGCCAATATATAAAAAAAAGCCAAGCCAAGCTGTCAATATATTCTTATTTGATATTTTGTTTTGTGAAAAAATATTTTGGCTAGTATTCCATCAATTTCCTCTTAACAAAAATAAAATAAAAAGGTATTCCATCAATTTGTATGTTAAAATCAAGAAAATGATAGCCTGGGATAGCCTGGGAAATTGTCCTTGTTTTGGCCAACTAATATGCGAAACTTGGAGAGAACGAAGATACACTCAATGACTCAAAAAATGTGAGAAACCCCATTGTTAAAATCGATCCCAAAACATTTTGTGTTTAATTGATTAAAATACTCTGTTGATAGTTCTTAATCTTATATTTGAGTTCTAGTGATTTTGTTTATAGTATCATTATAAACATTAAAAAAAAAAAATCAATGCCCAAAACCGCTCCACCTGCCCCCCCTCCCAAAAAAAAAATCTATATATTTGTTGATTTATAGTTAGCCTATCTGCTGATCCTAACATAACCAACCCCCTAATCTCCTCAAACCTAACCAAAAAAATTGGGCACAGAGAGAGAGAGAGAGAGAGAAAGAGAGATCAAAACTCATAAAAAGAAAGCCTTCAAAATAAAGGGAGAAGGGGAAAGCATATATCATATCAGTGCCTTGCACACTACTCTCCAAACATAAAACCCCAAACAGGTGATGCACTCTTTTCACATGCCCATCTCCTTCTTCTCTTCAATGGAAGAAACCCCAAGAATTCCAATGGAAAAACCAGGCAAGATTATCAGAAGGTCAATCCACACATTCCTGAAGAACTATCAGTACTTCACCACAACTTCTGCCCTTCTTGTCTTGCCTTTTTCAGCCTCAATTCTCCTCTCAACACAATCCTTTTTCCCTTCTTCTTCATCTTTGCTGCAAATACTATATAGTCGCTTGGAAACTCTTTTCCAGGCTGCAGGATTTCCTCCTTCTTCAGGATTTTTCAGCCTTCTCAATCTCAAGCTCTCTCAGACCATCTCTGCCAATATCTTTACTCTTCCCTTTACCCTCACTTTTTTCCTGATAGCCAAAGCATCTGTAATTCAATTTCTTAATAATCATCCCCACAAACTATGTTTTCCACCTTCATTTTCTTCTGTTCTATTTATTTTTGGGCCTCTCCTCTTCACTTACATATGCAATTCGTTCTTGATACTTTCTGCCAACGCGACGGCACTCTGTCTCTGGTTTCTTTCTTTCAACTTTCTTGAAGGACTGGGATTTTCCACACCCACTAGCTTCCTCTTTCTGTCAGCTTCTGGAGCACTTGTTTATTCCATAATTCTTGCCAACACGCTGATAATATGCAACTTGGCATTGGTCTTATCAGGCGTGGAAAAAGTCGGTGGTTACAAGCCAATTCTCAAGGCTTGCGTGATGACTGGGGACAAGGCTTCGACTGCCTTAACACTGGCGCTGCCTGTCAATTTAGCCCTGGCTGGAGTTGAAGCTTTGTTCCAATACCGGGTTACGAGGGCTTTTCAGGAGGGTGAAACGCCAGGCTATTTGATGGCTCTGGAGGGGATGCTGATAGCCTACTTGTATTCAATCTTTCTTGTTCTTGATACCATTTTGAGTTACAATTTTTACAAGAGTTGCAAGGAAAGTTCTTGTTGCGTGGATCAAGATGGCAGATTGGCTTACAGGATTGAAATTGCAGAAAAAAACAATTGTGGGTATTTGAGCTTGAAGGTCTCCCAAGAGTTTCCATCAAGCACACATTGATGATTTCAAGCACATAGGATCAAAGTTCGTAATTTGTTGATTTGTGTTGCACAGCAAGGCTGTTATACAAATGAGTTAAAAAAAAAGATTATTTTTTTTAAAGAAATTTGTTCAGGGAAAGGGCAGAAGCCAAAGAAAAAAGGGAATGTAAATGGTTCATCTTGGTTCCCTTTGTTACATCTTGGAGTTGAATTTTTTTTTTATATAGAATTTTTGTTATGTCATTTTTATTTGTAAGTGGTTCATAATGTGGAAGCAAAAATTTCCTTATGGGCAGAAACCCACATTGGAATTTGGAAGATTAAAAGATTTCCTATTTCATTTTCATCATTAAGATAACATGAGAAGCAAACAAATTTGTGGTGATAAGAGTTCCACTTTTTGATCATGGCATCCATAAGGGCCCAGTGGCTTTGATGCAAAGCGAAGCAACCGAAACCTATGATGTTTAGGTTTCTATGTGTAATTATTTCTTTGTTGGCATCCTCCTGACCTGATGTTTCTGCATTATAAATTCTTAATGAAAAGGCTCCCTTGCTTGAAGTGTCCAACATATAAACTATGCAAAACATGCAGGTGAGGGTGAAACTTTTTGTTTGATCAATACCACAACAACGAGACCGTATTTTTGAATTTAATTGAGTTCGGTTAGACAGGTTTGATCTATCAAGATAAGAATTTATCCATAGAGACATGTTTTAACCCAAATTCTTAGACAATTTTCTTCTTTCTTTTTTTATTGGGAGTAAAAATAGATAAGCTAAGTTGGTACCCTACACATTTATTGTGCCGAATCATCCTATAAGGTAAGTTAAGCTATCTATACTAAACTCAAGAAACAGCAAAATTTACGAGCTCAACTACCATCAGCAAGCGTTCACAACCTTACAGGGCCAATATATATTTAACCTTATCACTTGATTTGGTAGAAATTTAAACTCACGATATGTTATACAAAGACATTCAATCACATATGTTGTGTTACAATTTTCTCCAATCTGTTAAGCCTTGAATTACACATAAAAGGCAGGCTTTAACATACTAGTGAATTTGAACAGAGGACCTTAAGCGTCCAAGCTCTATCAAGTGGGTAAAGGAGTCTCAAGCATTCACACAATGCCAGCAAATAGACACAGAGAGTGGATTAAAAATCTGCATGAAGTCCATTTAAATTAAACAAATAAAAATAGTTTCTCTGTGAAGTCTTCTTTTAACAAAAATATTTGGGTTGTTAAACGTTTTTTTACAAATTTAGCATCACTTTTAAAAAACTAACAAATCTAGCACAATTTAATTATTTTCTTACAAATCTAGCACAACTTTTAACAATTAACAAATCTAATACAGTTTAATTATTTTTTAACAAATTTAGCACACTGTCAGTTAAAAATAATCGAATCTCCAGTATGTACATATGCACATATGACATTTGGGAGTTTTAAACTGTACTAGATTTAGACATAAATATATCATATGTGTATACTAAAGGATTCAGTTACTTTTAATTGATTATTTTTAACTAACAATGGGAGTTTTAAACTGTACTAAATTTAGATATAAATGTGTCATATGTGTATACTAAATGATTCAGTTACATTTAACTGATTATTTTTAACTAACAATGTGCTAAATTTGTTAGAAAATAATTGAAATGTATTAGATTTGTTAATTGTTAAAGATTGTGCTAGATTTGTAAGAAAATAATTAAATTGTGCTAAATTTGTAAAAAAAATGTAAAGGTGATGCTATTTTTTTATAATAACCCAAAAAAATTTTACAAAAAAGTATGTATGAGTTACGACTGAAATTAGCACTTTTGGTTTACTTGAATCATGAATGTAACTTCTGTCTTGTTTATTGTATTATTATGAACTAATACAATGAGCCTGATATGTACATTTGATCTCAATTATGAATGGAAAGGCTGTAAATATACCGTTAAAATCTAGAACAGATCATCTTAACTAGTGCTGCAAACGAGCCGAATCGAGCTTTATCTTGTTCAGGTTTGATTTAATAGAAATTTATTTGAGCTCAAACTTGAGCAAAGGTTGACTCGAGTTTTAATTATATGATGTGAACTTAGTGTGATAAAATTTTATCGAACTCGATCTCTGCTCATTTAGAAAAAAAAATTGATTATCTTAAAAATAAGTTGGGTTTAAATTCTATTAGAACAAGAAAGAGGGTAAAATTGAAATATGAAATAATTGTTTCAAGTTGTGTAACAATACCACTTTCCTTAAAATAAAATTCGCCTTCAGATCGGTGCAAGTAAGTTAAAGCGAATTCTCTTACAGGATAAAATGAAATACACTTGACTGTAGTTTGTATAACTGAAATTAAGCCCTTAAAAAGTTGTTGTACTATCCAAAAATTGCTATTAAAATGTGTATAGATTTTTCTCTCTTCTTTATCTCTATGTGACTAACCATATCACATATTTATCAGGAGATTAAATTGGTAGTTATTTGGTCAAGAGATATATCTTTTAGACCTAATAGATACGACTCTTTTAACTTGTCTTTTGATCAATAGATACAACTTTTCAACGGATCTTTTCATTAACAAACACAACTTCATAACTACCAAATTAATTAGGAGACACGACTCTCTATTTTAAAAATTTCCCAACAATCCCTCATCATTTTCAAAATAAAAAAATATAACAGACTTTCAGCAATTCTGGAAATCAAATGCATAAGTAAATGTGTTTTACAGATTGTACCTTACGTAGTGAAATATGCATTACAACAAATCTAAATAGTATAGTAGACAAGTTTCAAACCAATTATTCTTATTGATAAGTTATAAAAATATTCTACACATTTGACTATACAATATTATCATTTTCTTTTTAATAATTGATACATTAAATGTCATTATTTTCGTATTCTTTTCATGAATGTTTTAAAGTAAAGTACTTTAATTTATTGGAATGACCTAAACATTCTACATTCACATAAGCAGATTAGAGCTCTGTTTTAAAGTACATTTTCAAACCTGTTAAGAGTCTCAAAAACTCAACCTCCCAATTAATTACGGGTACTAAGTAATATGAACACTTGGGATAGAGAAAATTATTTATAGTGCTTCAATCACGCTGATGATATACTTTGACTCATTGAACTCAAAACTTAACATTATATCAAGCGTTGAGTCGATGTTCTATTATGGGTAATTAATAAGTGTGGACTAGAACCCATCTTTCATTTAATGTCTTATTCATCAAGTTCTTGTTACTCATTTTAGTTAAGAATTAACCTTCTTTTAATATGTAATGGACTTTTGGAAGGTCTTTTATTTTTATCATAGTACCATAAATCGGTATATAATTACTACATTATATCAAGAACTATAATTCTTGGTTTTAAATGCAGTAAGTACAAGTCTTATATATGACTAATATAATAGCCATCTCAAACCGCAATTGATCTAGCGAGTACTGTGCCTCCAAAGAAAAGTTGAGAAGTTGCACGCCAATTTAAGGAATTTTCAATTCCTTATTCCTAAGGCGCACCGTTTTAGCAGGCGGCGACACCACTTTGCCTTTTCCTCATCATCACATCTTGTTAGCAGGTGACAAATACATATTTTTTTTGTCAATATGGTCTAATGTTTGGCGCTTTCTATCATGGCTTCAAAAGCCACCATTTGTATTTTTATTATAGATGTTGCAGTATGCCACTGGACCGCAAAAACTACCTCATGCAGTTTCATGTTCTCATTGCCAGACTTTACGCGTTTAGGTGAGCGCAGCAGTGGTGGTTACTCTATGAGTCGGAGGCTTCTCTGGCCATATACAAACCACGGTTCAGCTACTTCATTGGATAAACCAAAAAGGAATTCAATTGGCCTCAACATTGTTGAATATATTGCAACAGATGCTCAGAAGCATCAACACTAAACATCCGACCGTCCCTTCAACTTCAATGAGGATTAAATGCAACTGCAAGTGCCAACGGTCCTCGTTGATAAGAAAGGTTGAGAGTTCCTTTCTCAAGCATGAAAAATGGGCAAATTAAATGTTTTTCAAGAAAAGCAAAAATGGCAAGGAGAATCATTCCAAAGTCAAAACCAAGCTCTACAGCAATGAGTATTTTGGCAACCTCAATTTCAAGATTTCAATGCCACACAATTGGACTAAGAAAAGGTAATTACCATGCATTTTTCATGCACGAACATATTCCCAAAAAAAGAAATACCAATTCCTTTAAACCATCAATCGGTGCTTCTTTTCTTTATTGTGTTCTTTAAGGCATAAATAAACATAGTTAGCAAATGTCACCACCACTCGGCGCAGCCGTCTTCTCGCTACTTCCATAGAAAGGCTGTGGTTTCAACACCCAAAGAGCACAAATTGATGGCCATAAAATTAGGTTGGTGCCCTTCTATTAAAAAATGCATATATATGTAAGTAACCATTAACTGGTCAAACGGAAACCTTCTTGAGGCGTTCTTTAACAAAGCAACACCTTTCTTGCCATGCATAATTCTCAAAAAGGATTTTATAAATCTTTGGCCATCTATTTGATAACCTTTATCACCAAACCTTGGATTTGATCTTATGGCTAGAGTCTGATGACCACCTTTGTTTCTTAGGATCCAATAGGATCAACCATACCGTAGAGCCCTCCCTCTCCCTACCTTTTTTTTTTTTTATTAAATAACCATGTATGTCCATAAAATTTATCATATATGTTATAATATAACTACTAGGCATGCATCGTTCAAGAATAGTGCATCTCACTTGTCAAACTAATCCAACAAAAAATAAACCTCATGCAAACCATGATGTATATTTATGCAAAGCACTATATATCTTATGTTACAACAACCATGCACATATAACAACCACATTTTATGTATTTATTTTATTTTACAAAAATTCCATAAATGTGTGGACACATATCTTGTTAAGAAATTAAATAGTTTCTTTTTATTTATTATCTAAAGGCCAATTCTGTTAGTATAGAAAGGTATTAAAATTCCTTAATGAAGAATAATATACAAGGCACCTTTCTTGCAAGCACAAGAAAACCAACTAATCCAACACTCTGCCTAGTTGTATGATCTTTTCCTTTCAACTGTCCCTGGGTGACTTTTTTATGAGTGATCGTGTGAATTACTTTTGACACAAAACATATGGCCCCTCTTACTTTGTTTCTTTCATGGGTCTTATTCTCAATAGATAGGCTAATCGACTTTTACAAAAGTCATCATTTCTTATGGGCCCTTTGTTTACGGTAACAAGGGGTTGACGATTCCTCAGGACCATCAACTAGTGCCTGTTGTAAGAAGAATTTATAATTCTTAACGGCTACCTTTTACCTAACCCCATTTCTCTTACTCTGAACAACAACCACTCAAGGAATTTTTAAGCATCCTTTCTGTGAGATACTATAGACAAAGTAATTCTTTATTTTCACATGCACTAACCTCTCATACAATATTACGGAATTACAATTGCTTAAATTGTCTTTATGCATTACTCTAAACATTTAAATTTTCGTGCAGGCAAATCAATTATTCCAAACAATGACATCCCAAGCATGAAACATAAAAAAAGATGGCATACCTTAACAATTTAGAACTTGACCATTCCACAAACTTAAAAGTCAATTCCTTAGAGATTCCAATCATGAATGAATTATGTATGCTTTAAGATTGTTGGAACAAGAAAGAAAGTAAGATTGTAATACAAAAGAATTCTTTTAAGTCGTGTAATAATGTCATTTTCCTCAAGATAAAATTTTCCCACATATCAGCGCAAGTAGGTTAAAGCGAATTCTCTCACAAGATAAAATAAAGTACACTTGATTGCAGCTTACACTACTGAAATCAAGTCTTCGAGAAGTTGTTGTACTATCCAAAAATTGCTCTCAAAATGTGTAGGGATTTTTCTCTCTTCTCTATCTTTATGTGACTGACAACATCACATATTTATAGGGAGATTAAATTAATAGTTATTTGGTCAATAGGTGCGTTTTTTGGACCCAATAGACACAACTCTTTTAATATGTCTTTCCATCAATAAACACGATTTTTCAACGTGTCTTTTCATTAGCAGATACAACTCTATAATTATCAAATTAATTAAGAAAAATAACCTTTTATTTTGAAAATTTCTCAACAAATTCAATATCAAGCTTAATCTCGACTTCATAACTAACATGGTTATGTAATTAGAAAATCTCTTCTTTTCGTCACGTGTCAAAACCTCCATTCTCAAAATAAAAACTCCACCATATTAAGATCATAAAGATCAAACTAGAATTGATTCAACTAAACTTCTAATGATACATTTAATTAGTTTTAAACCAGTTTTAGACAACACGTTTACCGAGTTTTAAACGAGCTTTAGACATTATATTCATCAAGTTTTAAACAAATTATTACGAGTTTAAATGAGCCAAACTTGCCTTTGTTTAAGTTTGATTTGTTAAATAAAAGAGTTTGAGATTGAGACTTGATTATTGTTTTATTAAGTAAATAAATGAGCTCGAATGAGCTCTAATCGAGATAAGTCAACGAGATTTTAACAAACGCTTAATTCATTTGCAGCCGTAACTTTAATTACATAGAACAACCATTAGTTTTACTAGTTGCATTAAGAAAAAAGAGTAATAAAAAAATAATCATGCAGTTTACATAACAAAATCTAATAATTAATATATATTTTTTAAAATTTTAATTATTTAATAATTTATATTATTTTATTATTACATAAACTGCTTAATATTTTTCGAAAAAGAAGACAAAGAAGTCAGACTCATTTATATCCATCCGTCTCTCTGCCATCCCTGCCCTGCCTAGCCTAACGGCCATCATGTTAGGCTTTCTTGAAATAAAGTCAATGATAACAAAGTTTCTGATAATAAATATTCGGTGTTCCCAATAGGCAAAGGAAAAGAAAGCCCGAACGACTTATAAGGATTTTTAAATATTAATTTTGGACCTATCATCAAGCAAGAGGAATTATAACGTGAAAGAAAAATATAGACTTGAGTATGAATTTTCTAACAAAGAAAAAAACAACAGAAGGGCAATGATTGTTAACTATTAAACCACGAGCTTCATACAATGACAGACAGGAGTGCTTTTTTTTTAAAAAAAAAAAGGTTATAATAGTTCCTTCTAACAGATAATGATGACAAAAATGAAGCCTTTGTTTGTGTAGAATTAGATTGTTGTTGGCCAAGGTCTAAAAAAAAATAAAATCTTCGAAATGATTATATCACTAAGTGTGGTTTATTCTTTTAGCCTTCAGAGAGTATGTTTAACCATAAATCTAGTAAGTTATTATTATTCTTTTTTTTTTTTTCAAGAAAACCCCACGAGACATGAGAGTGAAAGTTGACATTACATCTCATCTAATAGAGAAAAGGAAATTTAGGATTTTTTTTTCTTTAGTGTGAACTTTTGAATATTTTCTTCAAGTAAAAAGTATACATAGAGAAAGTTGACATTACATCTCATCTACCCATATAGAAAAAAGGAAATTTAGGATTTTTTTTTCCCTTTAGTGTGAACTTTTGAATACTTTGTTCAAGTGAAATGCGTCTGCTGGTAGTTTATACAAAAATAATTTGAGTGCCTTTTTGAAAAGGGTATCACCACAACCCCTTGTTCTATTAAAATGCAAATATGATAATTTGCACGTTTCCATTGGCTGAAACAATTTGAAAATTTACAATTGACAGGGCTAAGAAGATATAAAATCAGGAATTGGGATGTCCCTTTTCATTCAAGCAAAACTGGAGGAAAAAACAAAAAAAATTTCCAAATCTACAAATTATATTCCTATGCTATCTTACAATTGCACAGAGCAACCCGTCTCCTAATCACTCTATCTGAACCTGAATACCTATACAACATGCTTTTCGGACGGGTTATCTCAAAATCCCAACTAATGGAACAACAAAAATGGAGTAAAAAGAACACCTTTTATGTTACAGGGAAAGAATTGAATTCTACTGCTAGGAGGGTTAGAGCTCTGTACATTTTTTCATGCTACAGTGGAACTTTGTGCTTTACATGATGAAGGCGTCCGCTCCGGTGCTGAAAAAATTGACCCCAAATGAACGGTGAAAGCTGGAAACAGGACATTCTATTCTATGAAGGATATGCCAGTGCCACAAAATTTCTTCATAAAATGACGACACAAGGGCCACATCGATCGTCTTGTTAAACCCTGCAGCCAACCTGTGCTGCTCCTTCTGCATTCGCATACCTACAGTAGGCAATTGCATAATCCTTGTGAAGTCTAGCATTATGGCTCCGTCAATCATTATAATCCGACAGTTCACACCACCAAAATCACCAACCCCGAGGAATTCCTCTCGCCTCATAAGTGTCCCCCTTATAAGGCTTGTCTTCGTACTACAGTAGAAAAAGTACTGCAGTGGAAAATAGAGCACCATGACGTGTCATCAGCAGTAATTTTGCTGCAATTCGATAAAAACATTGCAGCAGAAGTCTGCTGAACAGGGAAAGCTCAGATTCCTATGGCAGAGAACTTGATACACGGCTATTTCACACTCTTCTTTGTGAGATTTATTCCTTTTGCCTTCTCCATTTCAGCCTCCTTCTCTACCTTCTTCTTCTCCAATTCAGCCTGTTTCAGATTTTCTTCATGGGCTTTCCGAAATAACCTCACAAAATTCAAAAGAGTCGTGGTAACTGCATTGATCATTACAGTGTTAAGAACACGTCAATTTAGATTCTCCTACAAAAAACTTGACAGCAAATAAAAAAAAACTATTTTTGAGAATGAGAAAAGCATGAATGTTTGTTTTCTTTAGGCCCTATTGTTCTCTCGCTCTCTCTCTCTCTCTCTCTCTCACACACACACACAGAGACACGCATAGACAGATGCGTGCATGCGTCAACAAAGGCCTGTTCACATTCTTCTCAATTTGTTATTATTATTATTTTCAACATAATCGATCCAGAACAATGACAGTCTTCATGTACTTATTCTTTTCCCATTTCCACATGCCTTCCATGGACCATCCTCATGACAATTGACCCAATTTTGATGAGACTAAAGGAAAACACGGATCTACAGTTGACACACCTTTTGCAAATAACTTCATCAAAGAGGTACAGCTCAGAAAGGACAAAAACAAAAGAGAAGGTGATAAAGTTGTCCATATGGGAGCATGCTATTACCATAAAACACCCTTTCTAATCCATCCAAATATAGATCACATAAGTCATAGTGTTGGCATCAAAATTCTGTGATGCTATAGTGTACCTTGCTCAAACGGGCAACGCGCAGGATCCTCACCAAAGTATAGTGCAAGGGCATCCGCATTTCTACCCTGTCAACCACTACAAAAAATTAATGACACCGAAGATATGCAACACTACCAAATAATCTGTCAAAGAAATGGTTGGAAAATTACCACCACAGAATACAAATTTGTCACGGATGCCACCTCTGTCTCAGCAACAGAGATAAATTCTTTCAATGTCTAGAATAAACAAAAGAAAATCATGTAAGACAAAGGAGAAAAACTAATAAAAGAAAGATAAATCAGATGACAGCAAGTCAAATAGGCACGTTAAAAAGCTCTTATAAATGAAGCAAATAAGGAGTGGACCCAGGATCAACTGACTTAGTGAAACAAAAAGATTAAAAAAAAAAAAAAAGAAACAAATATCTCAACTATTAGAAAATCAAGCTGACCATACACAGAATCATAAATTAAAACAAGTAGCGTAATCCTCAATCCTATGCTCATTTGACACAGGAAGATACAAAATCAATCATTAAAAATAGATGCATTAGAATAAGAAATGAGAAAGACCGAATTTACTTACCTTGCGGAAAACTTCGGACACAGGACCATCATTTTCTGATGCTACCAGCTCCTGGTTTATTTTTTCCAAGCCCTTGATGATAGCTTGCATTTCTTCCGCCAGGGACTTCAATTGTATCTGCGGGGAACCATGTGCTCAGTCTTAACTTAATACAAGCACATGTTTAAAAAATTACCAACAAAATCATTTGCGAACCTTAGATGCGGGCTCAAGGCTAACAAGGTCCAGGTGAAAATCTAGAAGGGCTGGTGACTTGGCAGCAAGTACCTGAAAGAAATGAGAAAATCAAATATGAGGCCGAATTTCAACAAAAAACTACTACTAATGTCTAACATGGCACAAAAGTGTTAGAAGCAAGCACAAAGATGCTGGAAGAGAAAAATATAGATCTGCGCTCTCATGGCCATTACAACGTCTAGCTGCACAAGTATGATACCATAATACACCACCCTGAAAAAGTCTATGACTTTTATAATTCAAGCAGTTTTAGGGGGGGGGCGGGGGGGAAGCCTTCCACAGTGCAAATGTATGCTCAAATCTGCATTGCATTTTCTTTAATAGCAGCTGCAATTTAATATTCAGTGGGATACATATCAATATGATAGCCATTAATAATTTTTTCTGCCACCAAGTTCACATCAGAAATGTAAAAGCCACTCCCTCCCCCAATAATACTACATTACAACTGTTCATTTGCAGCAAAAAGTAATTGTCCCCGAGCTTACAACATCAAGGCACCCTAAAATTTAGATGGAAAGCCATCCTTGTGACCGCTATCTTAAAAAACAACATTATATGCCAGACCAGAACTTTTTAGGCTCTTAACAAAAAACGACAGAAAGCAAAAGCATTGACTAACTGTACCTTGCAGAGATAATGCATAAGTGTCATCTTACTGTTAGAAGCACGCGTATCAGTGAGTTTTAAAAGACTATCCAACTTGAATCCAACCGCAGAACCTGTAAAATTGTAAGCATTTTGAAAATTTATTCATTGCACCATCTTTTAAAGATATAAAAAAAACCTATTGACTATCAATCACCAATAAACAAACAACTAGAAGGCAGTTTCTAAATGGAGCAGTAAGTAAAAATCAACGCATGTGCTGGTATCCTTTCCTTGTCCTAATCACATTGTTCTGTGCAACTACAAATATGCAGACACTTTCCTCCAATCAGCTTAATTTATGATCCATAAAACTAGCACATGAAACCATCATCAAGAAAAAATATAGAACCTTAAGAATATAGAGCAAATTCAACTCAGCATCCATACAACCAACCAGTTTCACTTCTCAAAAGGTTTTTCCTCCCTTTTTTTGGGGGGGGGGGGGAGAGGGGGTGGGGAAAATTTTTCAAATGAAAATAAGTATATGGATGGTGGTAATAATTTGTCATTATTGCAGCAGAGACATTTGACAAAGCCATTTTCCCTATAATTTGAAACGCCAAAATAACAATCAATAACAACCAACTTACCTGGAATAGTGCAAATGTTTCAATTATATTACTAATGGGAAAGGAACGCTTAATAAGAACTTGAAGTGCTTACCCCTTGCAGTGCCTTGGTTCAATGTATTTCCAAGATAAAGAATCTTCTTCATAATCTCCTTCAACTTGAAGGAATTCCGAACCTAAATGACAAAAAGGCACTTAGGTGGAAGAACAATGCACAAAGCTACTTGGATAGTTTCAACAGTATGTAACATACCTCATCACATGCAGAGTTTACAGTATTTAAGCTCTTTTTAAATTCTGAAATCTGCACAACAGATCAACAGTAAGACAGGTATGGCCTTTTTTTTTTGGTTGGGAGAGGGAGATGTTTAACAATCATGATAGTAACAATGCAAGCACTCCCGCACCTGAGAGCCAAACTGAATCTTGAAAGAAAATACTCTTAGTTTTGACTCAACACGTGGCACTTTCATCAGCTCCAAGAAATACTGAACAGGGACACACAAATTATAAAACAGTGTGTAGCTTGTTTTGAATATGAAAAGTTCAAATAAAGAACCGCATTCATATTATACAAGAAACCAAGAGGTTAAAAAAATTTCTCAAGTATGCTTATCACATATACACAAAACTGGAAGGAGATTTAAATATTCAACTTAGTAGGTTAACCTGCAGAATTGTGATTAGTATGCATCCAATATCCTCAAGTACAAGTTTCCAGAATGCCTCTAGGGTAAAAATGAAGCCTATGGCGAGACACACAATCCAATGACCAAACTCCATCCAATCCTAGTTCAACCTTCCCTTTCTCTTGTAAAGCCTCATCTAGCATCATATCACTAACCATTCCATTGCCCAGTCCTCCATTTACCATTGTGAGTATGTTTTATCTTCTACAAGTGAAACTCAAAATACCAATACGAAATCAAACTCTCTATATCAAACTTTCCTACTTTTCCCATACAACTCCTAATTAATAAAAAGAAGCGAAGTAAATAATCATTAGTGATACATTCAAATTCTAAAGGAGGAAAAATCATATGCCAAACTCTAAAAGATTTGAAATAATCCAACCGCAAAACTTGACAACTACCGAAAGAATGCATATCATTCAAAGACCAATAACTGCAAACATGCCACATATACAATCTTTGCACACCTGTTCACACTTTCCAAGGTTCTCTTTGTCACCAGTGTAGCCCTGTTATGTGAAAAGGAATCATTTATCAAACAGCTGATTCAACCTTGACAACCAATTGCTGACTATATGTCAGAACTCTCAGATAGCTAAAATAAGGAGCAGCCTAATGTACGAGGCTCCCGCAATGGGGCCCTGAGATGAGCATAATTTATCAAAGCTAAATAAATCTAAAATAGTGTCACAATTTCTTCAAAGCCTCACCTTGAGAAGTTCCATCTCCTCCTTTGCAGGGCAGAACTTTATTAGATTTTCCACCTGATCAACATCCAATATTGACTCATCCATGGCCAGTACTGCAGCCTGAAGAGATACGCATTCAAAGTTGGCTAATATTTAATACAATTTAATTATCACAAACGGATAACAGTAAATCCCTTTACCCATGAATCTAATATAAGATAGGCTAATTTGTTAGTTGGATAGGAACAACTACAGTATCCAAAAAAATCCCATACAGATATATCTCCGTGATATTCAGGTCCTTAAATGGATGAAAATTTACACATACTCCAATTCAAAATAAAAGGGAGAAAAGTTCCTTATACGTATTTCAATCCTCTTAAAAGTGAAGGAAATTCTAGTCAAAGAATACTGTCCGATGTCAAGAAATAGCTAGCCCATCCCTTACAACAGTTTCTATTCTGTTTTCTCCAGAAGCACCAACAAAACGTGG
The DNA here is from genome assembly GCA_037832335.1 of Carallia pectinifolia. NCBI lineage: Eukaryota > Viridiplantae > Streptophyta > Magnoliopsida > Malpighiales > Rhizophoraceae > Carallia > Carallia pectinifolia. Next base: position 20,359,933 of record CM075448.1, on the reverse strand, counting down.
TATACAGTGCTTTGGATAAGGGAATAACTTGAACTTGGACAGTTTCAAAATTCAAAGAGGAAGTCTTTCCACATGATGTAGAGGACAAGGCCACATACCAAATGGCATTATTTCATGCATACATGTTTCAAAAGTTACCAACTGTCCATAACAATGCCACACAGGCAGGTAATGATAATTATGTCCAAGTCCATAAAAGGAGGATTAAGAGAAGCAAAGCAAAAAGTTTCTTCAATCAATGAAGAACTCTCAAGATGTCCATCTTACCATCATATCTGAAAGAGGCATCTTCACTTTTGTGAGCATAATTTCAGTATTATTAGCCCTTCTCAAGTCAATCTACAAAAGAATGAGGATAAATAATCTGTAAAACATAAATGAGCAAGAAATTCACTTGCATGGCATAAGAGATCAAAAAATCTTGTGATTAGCATCATATTGCAAAAGTTTCTTTGGAAAAAATTTTAGTTGAACTAAAACAAAGAAAATAAAACAGAGAGAATGAAAATATGACAAAATTTTGGAAATACATACAACATGGGCAAGCATGGATGCTGAACACCCCAGCAACCATGCATGTGCAAATATGGGATACATTTCTTCAACCCTTTCAACATATGTGTATGTGTATATTTCCTTTAATGTTCAACTCCACTTAATCTAATCTAGGTAGCCCCCAATACAAGCCAGTTGGGGTATGAAAACAAATCATTTCACTTGTTAGCACTGTATTTTGTTGCGATGCTCAAAAGTTGATTCCTTATCTGTAATCAAAAAATTATTCAATCAGGTGAAAACTAGCAAAGCCCTAATCCAAACTACTCAGGTCCACAGGACAAATCATTTCACTGGTTAGGATCGTATTTTGGTGAGGAACTCAAAAGTCAAATCCTTTTCTGTTATTCAAAACATTCAATCCAGGGAAGACTTTAACCCAGGTCCACTTGATATATATTGAGCTCTAGGTACTTACGTGCCAACTGTTAGAAAACTATTATACAACTATCCTTGTGTACGGTTGACTAAGCCAACCAATGTACCTATAATATAAGAACAATCAACTACTAATACAAACTTGAATTGTAAGACAATCTCCTACTGATCGCAATCCTTTACCACTTGAAACAAGCGTGTAAAAGTGTCTTTGGATGCTGATGTACGGATCATCTGAATACCTGATGGAAATAAACTCAAATTGATGTTTAGTCCCTTTAAATAAGGCAAAGTACACAACCATTTGCATCCAACCAAAAAAAACAAAAAAATTCCAATGATACAGGGAGAAAGTGTCACCATAGTTCATTAACTAAGTAAACATTCCAAACAAGAGTTGCCACTAGCAATATTTCAAGCAGAGAAAGCAAAACAAGGAAGTTGACAAGTGATACAGAAGTAGAAAGCTACAGGACAATGAAAAAATCATGCAAATGAATGTAAAAATTTTAAAAAAAGAGCATTAAATTTTAAATTACCAGGTGAACTTTGTCGGTTTTTGCTCCAACAGATTTCCGTCTACCCCCACCTTTACCTCCTGAATCAGCTGGTTTTGGGACTATTGCAGAGAAAAGACTCTCCAGCTCTGACACATCAAATTCTGGTGAACTACAGTAACAGGGCACAACATCAACTGTTAAAGCAAAAATAAAATTGCAATGGAAATCAAGAAAACATATTATTGTGAGAGAGCATACAGCTTCCTAAACCAGGATTCAAGTAGTAAGAGAAACTACCTTTGGGGCTCTCCATGCCTTTGCAGCTCTTCCCACAAGCTTCCTTGTAATGCCCTGGTCACCTTGCTCCAATGCAAAGGCTTTAAGGAAGATCTTCTAGGTGCCATGGCATTTGTCCCAGATCCTGAAGGACGTGAAAGCCCACGCCCTCTTCCTGCCATAGGTGGAGGGGGTGCAGCCCCTCCAGCTCCTTTGGCACCTAAGGGTGGTGGTGGAGGGGGTGCTCCACCTGGAGGTCTGGGCGGCACAGGAGGGCCCAAAGCACGAGCTCCAGAAGGAGGTGGCCCTCCGCCTGCCATAGGTGGAGGAGGAGGAGCTCCACGTATTGGAGGAGGTGGAGGGGGCGGTGCTCCACCACGCATTGGAGGAGGTGGAGGGGATGGTGCTCCACGACTTGGAGGAGGTGGAGGCGGCGGTGCTCCATGACTTGGAGGAGGTGGAGGAGGTGGAGGCAGCGGTGCTCCATGACTTGGAGGAGGTGGAGGACGTAGACCTCCATGCCCAGGAGGAGGTGGCGGAGGAGGAGCTCCTCTTATTGAAGGGGGTGGCGGGGGAGGAGGGGCTGCACTCATTGATAAAGGTGGTGGTGATGGTATTCCACGTAAAGGAGGCAGTGGAGGTGGAGGTGGAGCAACTCCACGTGCGGGTGGTGGAGGTGGTGGGGGAGGTGCTCCTTGTCTAGGTAGTTGAGACGATAGAGATGAAATTCCACGCATAGGAGGAGGAGGAGGAACTCCTTGAGTAGGAGGGGTGGGTGGGGGTTGAGGAGCACCATACACAGATATGGGTGGAGGCGGGGGTGGAGGTGGGGGAACACCATGCATGGATGGAGGTGGAGGTGGAGGTGGAGGTGGAGTCGGAGGCGGTGGCTGAGTGGGCATAGTACTCCGCACACTTGTGGGCAGAGGTGCAACAGGAATTCCAGGTCCACCAAGCCTTGAAGTGGTTGACGTACCAATAAAAGGAGGGGGAGGAGGGGGAGGGGAAGGGGCAGGCAGTGGCACTGGCAAAGCATCTGCCAATGAGTTAAGAATAACTAAATCTTGTTTAAATTTCCAAGGGGGTGGAGGATGAGGAGGAGGAGGCAGTACCATTCCAGGATTCTGCTTGATAGACAAAATAGGAGGAGGAGGAGGAGGAGGAGGAGGAGGGGTAGGTGCGGGTGGAGATTTATGCTGTGAAACAGTCTCAACATTTTGCCGGCTAAATGATGTATAAGGCGGAGGAGGAGGAGGAGGAGGAGGAGGCGGAGGCGGAGGTGGAGGTGAAGGAGCAGGAGGAGGAGGAACAACCACTTGTTGGCTGAGAGATGGTGGTGACGAAGTGAGTTCACTTGAAATTGAATCTCCAAGAGCAACATTAGTAGAGGTAGCCTTTACCTGAGGTCCGTCGTTGGAATCCTTAGGAGAACAAATGGCAAGAGCAGGTGGTGCACTGTTATATCTTGAGGGTGGATATGCAACATGCATTGAATTAGAGAAAGGACCTTTATTAGGAGGAATCCACCGAGGAACTGTGTTTGGCTTTGCTTGTTTTACATTGGTTCCGTGAGTTTCTTGTTTAGTCTTTTGTTTGGCAACCAATGAATCTGCAGCGGGTTTTGCATTTAATATGGCTGGTCTCCTGGGGGAAGGTGGCACTACTTTCTCAAGTTTTTGTCTGCCAACATCAACAGATAATTTTACTGGTGGAACCTTAGTCTCTAACATGCTCTTGGGGGTGTCACATTCTGTCTCAGCTTTATCTTCCCCTTCATTAAGTTCTCCACCCATATCTTTACTCACTTTCTTTGTTTCTTTATTTGTTTCTTCATTTCCGAGCTCACTACTGGCAACCACCACATAATCTAACTTGGTATCCCCATCATCCACCACAATGTCTTTCACTGCTTGAAGATCAGGATCCCCTTGCTCATCCATTCTATACTTCACACCGTCAATAGCAATATCTTTCACCGCATCAACATTAGAACATACCTTACCATCCAGTTTGTGATTGCTATCATCAGATGCACAGTCTTGAAATGAGTGATGATCCACATCCTCCTTCCAGACTTCTGCATGATCTGTAGCTGCTATATTCTCAGAGCTGATAGGGGGATCATTGCCCCCCTTTGTTTCGTGTCCATCTATTACATTGCTAAAAATCTCTTCCACCTCAAAGAATTCCTCAGGTGAAGCACTTTCTGCCTCATTTGCATCTTCGCTAGCAACAACTGTTGTGACATCAGGCACAACAGCATCAGCATCCGCAAAAAGAACCTGACACACATATGATCATGAATTCAACGTCCCTATCTTCCAAAACAGGAATCCACAACAGAATAACAGCTGTTTACCTCTGCTCTAAAGTCCTTTGAGAATTGTTCCTTGGCATCCCACATAGTGTCAATTTCATCACGACTCAGTATCAAAATATTTGCTTGCACAAATGCGGTGTGAAACACAACTCTGAGTATCATCTCCTCGTGAACCAACTCTTCTTGCAAATGGATGCACTCAAGAACAATATCTCCTTGAATGCGGCACCGAATATCTATTTTGACCAGCATGCATTCTTCCTGCAGTTGAAATCCATAAGCAACACCAAAGATGCAATGAAAACACATTTTGTTCGCCATTACAGGACTCAGTATTTACCTGCAAGTATTGGCGAACATTTTTTTTGGCTTTTGAGGTAGAATATAAAAGCTTGGAAGTTCTATTGGCTGGTTTTGAAGGATCCTGACCGTAAACTCGTATAACAGGCCTACAACCTTTTCCCCCAAACAATGGAAGGGCTCTAAGCATCAGACAATCTAAAAGCAAAGGTGTATCTGATGGAGGCCAATTGGAACCCAAATTTCTCCTAGAAATGTACTGAAGAAATCTCAGCTGGGAAGGCTGTGGATTCAAAGGAGACAAAAGGTGAAGAAGTTCCCTAGGAGCTTGCTTGTAGACCATTTCAAGAGTTTTCTGCTCACCGTTATACTGTTTCCGATATAATAAAAGACCAGCAAGCATGAAAGCGAGCACAGGCCATCCTCCTCTTTCACAATGCATTAGTAGCACATTTTGCTGCCCCTCCAATGACAACCAGCTTTCACTCGATCGAAGAAAGTGGTGGATCATCTCCAGTGGAAGCAGGGGACACCCCTCATATTGACGGGGGTAATCCATAACTGTCATGTCATACTGAGATAATATGTCAGAAATTTGGCTTCGCCTATCCCCTTCCCTGAAGTTAAACACCATGAAGGAAGCATCCGGAAAGTGGTCCTGTAGTTGTGCTACAATGCCACCCAAGTACACCTTGTACTCATCTTCTTCCAGCACTTCGGTGGAAAAGCAACAGTCAAAGACTGCAAAACAATGAAAACAAGAACCCGAGATAAAACAACCAGTAGCTTCCAGCGAAGCAAAATGTTCATGCTTCTTCCTCTTAGCAAATGCCCCAATATTACTGTCCTATAGTACAACTATTAGCTATAAGATTGGAATTCACCCAAGCCGGAGACCCTATCTCCTAAAGAAAAATTCAGTAAACCAATCAAGCGAAGCACAAATTTGCTAGCATGCATTCAAGGAAACATGTGAATTTGAAAGAAAAGGGCATTGCATTGACCCAAATTCAACAGAATAAATCAACAATTGAGCTTCACAAAACCTAAATTCACAAAAATTCAGAGAAACCCAATTCAGCTTCCAACGCAATAAGATATGCAAGCAGAATAAGGGCACACAAATTGCAATTGAACAGAAATTATATTTTACATAAACTTAAAAAAAAAAAATGCAAACTTGAAAAAAAGGGGTGATGGGAAATTGAAAGAACACGCACCGTAGACCCTTTCGGAGATCTCGAGAAGCCGATCCGGGGGCTTCCGGTAGAAGAAGCGTCTGAACAGCGCCATCGGATGGCGCTGTTTCTCCGCCGATGGGATCCAAACCGTTGATTTGTAATACCACCGAAGCGATCACAAAATTTGACACCCAAAAACAAGTTATCACGGAAGATCCCAATATTCTCCAAATCAAGAATTAACCGAATATCCCCCGAATTAATACTTACAACATTTAATTTTAAAATTAAATATTAAAAATAAATGAATAAAATAAATCAAATTTGGCAAAGAACCCAGAAAGGAAAGTGGGTTACGTAATTGATTGATTGATTGATTGAAGAATCAAATCAGCCGCCAGAAATCGGCATTTAAAACAAAATCCCCAAATTGATCAAAGAAAAATTCAAGAATCGGATAGAGAGAAAAGGAAAGAAAAAAGCTTTAATTAATCACAATTGAATGAACAGTTAAATTGGATCCAATGTAATGAGAATTAAATTTAGAGAGAGAGAGAGAGAGAGAGTAAGGGAAGTGACAGTAAGGGATCAAAGTGAAAGCGATGAAATAGGAAGAGAAGAGAGGAGAAGAGAAGAGAAGGTGCAATTTTTATTACAAAGCTTTTTTTTTTTTTAGGTTTTACCAAAAATCACATCACATGTAGAGAGAGAGAGAGGGGGGGAAGAGAGAGAAGAAGAAACGTAGAGTGGACTGACAAAGAAAAGAAAAAGAAAAAGAGAATACTGTGGTAGACAGACGACACAAGGACACCAAGGCCCACCCACCACATTGGCTCAAGATCTTATTGATTTCGGGATTGAATTCTGTCAAATTAAGCCAAATCTATACTTTTATCTATTAATATAAAAAATATTGTAATTATTTAACCACGTTATAACCTTAGTTACAAAGTCACAATGTAATTTTATGAGAGTATGCAGGATTATTATTCTTGTTTTCTCGTTTTATTAGAAAAAAAAAGAGAATCTCATTGATCCCTTTTGTTCCTCGTGGGTGTGTGTGTGTGTGTGTGGAGATGTACATGGCTTGTTATTATTACATATCTAATTATTGTAACAACTTCTTATGATTGGTAGGTAAAATCATAATTTACTTTAATTACTACGTGGTTTTATAATAGAGTTGTTTGTTTAGGTTATTTGGTACTATTAGTTTTGATTTGCAAGCTTCAATTAATTGAAAAGGATTTGCATCCAATAATTAGGCTGCATTGGGTATAAGTTCACCAACATGCTCCTGAGACTTGTGGGAGAGGGAAATTTGAAGATTTGGAAGTATTTGTGGTTTCTTACTTCTTCTTTTTTTAATAAAAAATAACGGTGATATATTACAATCTTTAAAAAAAAGTTGTGTGAGAAATCATACCAATGACATAACTAAAATTATGTATATATATTTAATGAAGTAAATAAAAAATACATAATTTATTTATTTTTTAAAAATTTAATAATTTCATATAATCTAACAATTCATATTTTAATACAATTTTCCTAGGAAGGGTTGATAACCTCTCTTTTGGCATTTGATTTTTTTTATTTCAGAACATTAATACGCAGTCATGTAATCTTTATTATGTAAAAAAATATTCAATTAATTTAATAATTTATTTATAATTTAAATTTTTATATATTAATTTTATATTTATTATGCTGTATTTACGTATTTTTTTTTTAATTAATTGTTACCAAAAAGGTTCCTCGCGGCACATGCGCGTGCTGACCGCTGAGTGGGAATTCTGTCGCAGCCACTGGCTGGATGGCAGAATGACGCCTGGATGTCCCGTCGTCCAGCGTTAGAATGAGCGGATCCCGAAAGTCCCCAACTCCCAATGTCTTATTGTTGGACCCATTTTTTACTGTCTAGGTTACAAAGTTTACTTGGTACTTTTATGTTTTTTTTTTTTGTCTGGTGCACAATTATTATTTATGTACAAATTAAATGATTGTATGTTTTTAACATATGAAATAATTAGTATTTACTTTCTTAGTTATTATTGGAGAAAGAAAAGTTAGCTCAAAAACACCATTCGCGGTCCACAACATTCCGAAAGGGACAAAACTCCTAGTCCTACAAATTTGTCATGTAGCACGTGTATACTCTTATAGGGATAGGACAGTGGCCAACTAATTTAAAATTAATTATAGTTAAATGATTATATTAATTATACAATTATTTTAAATTAATTTAATAATCACAAAGTACGATTTGACCTGTTACTACTTGTTCGTATCAAATTTATAGTTTGTTTGGATTGTGAGATGTTAGTGAAAAAGAAAATTTTAAGAAAAAAAGTGATAAGAAAATAATGAAAAAGTAAAATTTTGTATTTAGATTATGTGAGAAAATTGTAAAAAATAAAGTGTATGAATGAAATTATAAAAAAAAATTTATAAATAATTAAATAGTAAGTTGAAATTAAGAAAATAAGATTAAGATTATTTTAACCATTTTACTTTCACATTTTTTATTTTTTACTTTTTTGCTTTGGCCAAATCATGAAAAGACGGCGTACAGCCATGATTCTCAATTTCTCATGCTTTATCCATACTTGCCCAAACCGTGGAAATAGTGTTGGAATTTGAAAATTTTTTTTCCAATCCGTTTCCATGTAAAAACAAACACAGGATCATGAAAGGAGAATATTTTTTATTTTTTTATTTATTTTTATTAATTTAAATATTTATTTTTTATTTTTTTATAAATTATTATTTATTTTCTTTCTCATAATTTTTTAATTATTATTTTTTATCAATCATAATATTATCATTACTATATTATTTTTTATTTATTTTATTTTCTATACACTTTCACCCAATTCAAAGTGACAAAGGTTAGTGTTTTACCCCATTTTTAAACCAAATCTTTCTGCCTATGTGATTCTTAGGTGCCAGCCAGCCGCTAGGCATATATGGTGTCACATGCACGTCTATCCAACATCGTATTTTTCTCTTTTATTTTTGTCTGTTTAACCATTTTTGTCTGTTTTTGATTATCGGATTCTTTTTCTCTTTGATCAATTGGCAGTAATTGCGTTGAAATCCGAAGCTCTTAATTATGAACTTGCACTGCCAAATTTCAAATGGTTTTGCGTGAAAACTTCGTGGCCATTTTGACACATGAATGTCAATGCATCTTTTACTGTTGAAAAACTTTACTTTACAGTTTGTTCCGATTATCAAATGTGCACCCATTGACGACACAATTGATGAAATTCGCTTATTAACCCCTGTTACAATTTTTGAACAAGTTTACCTGTCTATAGATCTAAACTATATTGTAAGTTGTAACTTATATTTTTTTTGTTCTCATTTATAGGGAAAAAATTCAAACTCTAAATATGAAATCAATTTTAAGTTGTGCTTACATTGATACAAAATTATGAGAAAATAAAATTATTTGGATTGATAGAAAGTTGTGAGAAAGAAAATGATGAAAAAGTTGTGAGAAAAAAAATAAATAATAATTTATGAGAGAAAAAGTAAAAATTAGTTGTTTAAATTGATGAGAAAGTTATGAGAAAAAATTATAAAAAAAAGTATAATAATGATAATTTTTTTAAAATTTTTTATTTATTTATTTTTTATTTATTTTCCATCAAACCAAATACAACATAATTTGGGTGACTCTGCTACTGTTATAGCTAATGGCTACCATGTATATATATCTGACCGATAGCTTAGCGCATGGCGTTCAAATTTATGAAGATATTAAAAGGAAGAACTTATGCCATCCTTCATCTACATTATTTTTTTGAACACCAATCAAAATAATTGATTGTCAGTCATCAGATGTGCGGATCAAAATAGAAATAACTTTTATTTATAATGTTTCATTCAATTATTTCAGAGGGACAGACCCACAATCTGAAAATTAATGAAATCGAACGTATTTCTGTCATTAGAGACTACAATTATTATCGAATTTGAAACTCATCGCTACGTTACAGTCTTTATTCATTTCAGCAGCTATCTTGCTATTTGTCAGGGAAGGGTGCTGGCGCGAGAATTTTAACTCAGATCGTCAATGTAAAATATATGTCGACATACTACTAAACTATCACTTACGGTGTGTTCGGAGCGAGTGGAAGGGTGAGTAAAGGAGGAGAAAAAAAAAGAAAATAAAGAGAAAATAAACTTATTTGGAGTGGTGGAGAAAGTGAAGAGAGCGAAAATATGATAAAAGAAAAGGTGAATAGTAATTTGTGAGAGAAAAAGTGAAGAGAAAATAAAGTTATTTGGAGTGATAGAAAAATGAAGAGAAAGAAAGTATAGTGAAAGAAAAAATGAATAGTAATTGTGAGAGAAAAAGGGGAGAGAAGAAAAAATTGTTTGAAATGGTATAGAAAGTGAAAAGAAAGAAATATAAGAAAGAAAAGTATAAAGTAATAATTATATTTTTATTTCTCTCCTTCACTTTTCATCGCACAACAAACGCACCCTTACATTGTGTTTGGGAAGGTGGAAAGTGGGGGGGAGGGAGAGGAAAATGAGAGGATTAAAGTAAATTGTTATATTTGAAAAATGTTTGAAAAGTGGGGAGAAGAAAATTTCTAATTCTCCTAATCCTTCCTACCCCACCAAAATCAATTCTCTCAAAAATGGGAGGAAAGTTATTAGTCCTCCTACTAAATTTATTAAATGACTCAATTACCTTTTACATAATTTAAAAATTATAATTTTACCTAAACAAAATATTTTAATAAAATTTATTATGAAGGATAAAATTATTATTCCAACATATTTTATATTTCTCTCTCCCACTTTTCACCCTTTCTCAAATAAAAGAATTTTTAATTTTCCTCCCTCACATCATATCTTTCCAAACACAAGAGAAAATAGAATATATTTTCTTTCTCTAATAATTCTCTCCTTCATTTTCCTCTCCCTCACTTTTTTCTCTCTCAAGAATTTTATCTTAATACAGTGTTAATAAAATCTATGACCATTTTAATACCATTTAATGTTAAACAGCGTAACAAAACCTATGAAATATTATCTTATTAACCTTGGATTAGTATAAAGTGCTCAGTCACGTGTATAACACGTGTCTTGTACTTACGGACAAGAAATCCACCAGAGCAAATCTCCCAAATGGTGGTGACTCCACGTGCATACTTTAAGGGCAAAGCTATGATTTGACATTGACCACGTAATTAGAATTTAAGAATTAATTAATTTGTTTGTTAATTAGCAAGCTGAGAACAATTGCAGTCCTCCAAGGCAGAATTAATCGAAGACTACACTGAGGAGGATGCGAAAATCGTGGATGAGGTGGATGCGATGCAGTCACGATTGTTAGCTGCACCTTTTTTTTTTTTTTTCTGAGATATTTTACATCTATACCAATTAAATTAGAGGACAATTGAGAGATTTAAAAATTAAAATTTTTAATATTTATTTTAATGACATTAACTATAAATTTACAACAAATTTATTAAGAGATGACATATCTCAAAGTAATAATATTATCAAATAATTTATTTTTTTTTCAATATTTTGATCTGATTCTATTAAAATGATGACGTAAATAGAAGGGATTTGAACACCTATTTTTACAATTTAATCTAAAGTTTTTCATATTAAAAAAAAATCACCCTAAGTTAGTCAGCCATTACCATATGAACATGCCAATTTATTACACACTGTTTTCAAAAGTAATGTGAAAAACCAAATGCAAAATGATAAAAAATCCATTGGAGTTTGGAGAGATGATGTGAGAGATAAGAGTAGGAAGGAGGAGGGGGCCAAAACACGTCCCTTTGTTTCTTTTTCCTTTGTGGTAGTGACATTCTGTCCTACCAATCATTTTCCACTGTATCCTCACAAACCAAGTCACCATGATGAAGTTGCTGCCAATTTACAAAGGGATGGGCGCAGTTACAAACAAAGAACCATTGCATGAACTCGATTTGCCACCATTCCCTTACCTTTGATCAATTATGGCGCCGTGCTTTGCTGGAAACTTTGGAACTAGTAAGTAATTCCAAGTCCACTTCATGCTTCTACTTTACCTGATAACATTGTGTCAGTGTATGTTGTTGAATTTAAACTTGATGGTTGCTATTCAGCGACCCTACCCCGATGTCGAGAGACATTGAACCCCAGATGGTGGTGATGGCTAATGAACTTGGAAATCAATTATTTTTGTTTGTACATAATAATATTTATCTTAGTTAATCCACTGGGTTAAACTAATTGATTACATTTTGTCAATTAAGACGCAAAAATTCGAACTCCACCTCTCCCCTTCCACCCCTTTAATTATGGGGAAGACTTTATTATAGGCTAGGACAAAGTACAAGCAGCATGCCTGGCTTATGAGTGGGTCGAAGCTGTGGCTGTCGCAGAAAATACAAAGTGAAAAAATGTCCAAGACGTTCGTATTTAAGCCAAAAAAAAATTATTGGCTTATTGGTCATGGGTGGCCCATATTTTCGAAGATAGGAAGTATATGCATCAATTATTAGAGGTATTAATCAAACTGCTAAAACCATCAAACTCGACCAAATTTACTCAAATGAAATTGAAGTTTCCAAATTGTTGAAAATTAGATTAAAAAAACACATGATGATTTGACAAAAATTTTTTTTTTTCTTTGTGTGAAACCCCAATATTTAAAAGTCATATTAAACTCCTGATTAATTCAATTTAAGTATCTATCAAAACCTCATCAAACCATCAAAAATGTTTTAATATTCATGTGATATGTTGTTTTCGGAATAAATCAATGAAATGAGTGATAGTTGATAATATTGTATCCCTAAGATTTAGAAATATTTATTGTAAATTTTAGTTTTTAAGCATATTATTTTTCATTTTCATTTTGTATTTTTTTTATGTTTGTCTAATTATTATTTTAGTTTTTTCTTTTTTTAATCCAATGTTTTATTTTTTTTCCTTTGTAATTGTATGTTCAATATTGTTAAAATCAAACAGACTGAAATCACAAACTCAAAGCCCAACCAATTATATTGATTTAACTGGCTTTTACTCTCTCAGTTATCTGGTGCAGTTTCAAAACCATTCAAACTATCACTGACGATTTAATTTGAATATGACTAACAAACATCTAAACCGACTCGCTTATACCCAAAATTTACCATCATTTATTCCATCTACCCATAATTAACTTCAGTTTTGTTTTGATAAAGGAACAAAGAGACAAGCTTTTTGATATGAATGATAACAAAATCATCGTAATTTATTCCAAGAAAACAAGTATGCAACCTTAACTCCTGATTTGGGTTGCCTGGCACCATTCTGTAAGATGACAGTTCAAAAGAACCAATTTTTACATGCAAGGAAAACAAGGTTCTGTTTCTGAAAGAGCTTAAGGGGTTAGCAATGAAATGGTAAGGAGAGGAGAAACAGAAACTTTGATGGCACAAGAAGCCTCAGCAAACTATAAAAATCTAAGGAACAATGACCATTACAACTGTACATATGGCATGGATTTGCCAAAAATACAGAAGAAACTGTGCAAACAAATTTTAACAAAAACAAGAAGTGGAATTAAAAAGGTAGGAAAGAGGAGCAAAAATAAGGAAATGATACACTATAGAATGGGTGGATAAGAAATGTGATTTGCTACTATGGGAGTAGAGCTAGAACACCAACTAAATGCTCTTAGTAAGAGAAAAACAAAAGAGGACAGACCACCTTTTGCAAACCTTCTTTTGTCCTCCTCTTGCTCTTGGTTTTTGGCACGCAGTAATTTCATCAAATTCTTAAGCTCCACATTTCACTCATTACCAATCCCACGAAGAAATTTTACTTAGCTAGTTGGTTCACCCGTGTGGTCGTTGATTATGTCAAGTAGATTTGACCTTTTCAACTTTGAGAGTGAGATTCTTGATAACTGGCCTCTTGTTTCAGGTTTTCTCCACATCTGCACTCACAGTAGAAAGGCGAGCCAACCATCCAAAATAGGTCCAGCAGGAGCTGAGCATATCTAACCACGATCACTTTTCATATTTCTTACCTGTAAACAAAAGAAATCATATCATTAGAAACTTGGACCTTCAAAGAAAAAAAAAATTGTAACATGATAAATGCACATTCATCATGCAGATGGAGTCGGACACTGGTGGTTGCCCCATTAAAAGCTGCAAATTATAACACCACTTACAACCATCATAATGCAAAGTGATGACCCGACAACTTTGCCACATGCTGTCAACTAATCAATTATCTAGTTATATCTTTTTTTTTATTTCATTACAATCTGAACCAATCCCTTCTCCGTCCCAGGAGCCGGTCGATTGTGGACTTGGAGGGCCAAGTGACAGACAAGAGAAAGCGCATAGCTCAAGTCCAAAATGAAATGATCGAATGATAGATATACTACATTGGTGCAATAAACAACATATTACGCCTTCAGAAACTGAAAAGAAGACTATCATGGTCATCATACCCTTTTGAAACCACGATTTTCGAACTGCCTGGCGAATATGGCGCTCATGTCTTTCTAAGATTTCATCAATTCTATGTGATTGAGATAACAATGGTCCAGAAAATTCCACCCTGTCCCCTTGATCTTGGAAATCCTGTTCAAATCCAACATTAGATTAAATAATCAATAGAAAGTTGAACACATATGATGCATTTCAGATTTTGTTCAGATAACCACTGCATAAAAATGATTAGGACAGAAAAAAAAAAAAACCGACGAAGTTTGAAATTTTGCGAGCACTACTGCCCTATCCCCTCTCTGCCCTTTCTGTAACAAGCACATTTAACCACCCGAACTTTGCTTCTGCTTCCATAACTTGCCATTTGTATATTAGGAATATGAGATAATTTTTCCACATTATAGCACTTCAGTGTTTGAGGATGGGAAAAAGGAGAACATAAGTGTGCTGGTTATGTTCTTAACAATCTCTGAATGGGAAAGCCTACCTAAGCATGTTTATTTACTATTCCACTCATAGATGGTATCAGAAAGAAACACCAAAAAGAAAACAAATGCGACAAAAGAAATTGCAGAAATTTATAGACCATATAGGGATTCACCATTTCAGTAATTGTAAAGTCAATAAGAGTTATGATATCTTTGAACTGATACCAAATACAAGTTACGCCTCTTCACACACAAGTAGCAGCATCATGACAGATATTTCCTTTCATCTTCAGATATTTTAGACTAAAGTTAGAAATGCATATAATGCTTACAAACGTACCAAATTATTTCTCTTGGCCTCCATTTCCCCTCTTTGATAAAGTGCCAATGATAGTTCTTGCGAATGATATTCCCCAGAAGTATCAAATGAATCTGGACGATCAAATTGGCTCCATTGTTTGTGTAAAGCATGCTTGGATATCTCAGATGAATCACGGCCTCTAGAACCGGTACGACCCCCATATGCGACATCCCGATAATTGTGCCGTCTCGAATCAAAATTAGTCTTTTCTTGGAATGAGTTTTCTAATCCATTAGGAATATGACCTCTTGAAATAGACCTACTGTGGGATCTTGCAGGTGCATCTTCCCTTTGTCTTCTTGCCCATGCAAAGCCACTTGAACTAGAAACTTGTAATGGGCCAGAGAAGGGAACATCACCTTGGGACGCATTCTTTACATGGAAAATCTCTTCCACCTTGTCAAGTGATGACTTCCGTGCCTCTCCGCCTAACCTACTGCCACCTCCTTTTGGGTCACGAATAGCATTATTAGTGCGATTCTGGTCACTTGGCACTCGAGCTGCCAGATCCTGGAAAATGGAAGAACATTGCCTCAGCTTCCTTCAACGTTTTAGTTGACGAGGGGTGAAGAGATGTTCAACATGTAAGAGAAGGTGGGGAGAGGTTGGGGGGTTGGGGGAGGGGGAAGGGGAGATGTACCTCTGCTGGAGCCAATTTAGCAGTTCCATGCACTTTTCTTGTTGGCCTTCTTATTTCGCCACCACGACTTCTCCCACTAACCTTTTTCCTGAATATTCAGACCCAAAAACCCTATATCAATACAACCTTCTGGAGATAGCAGAGCTTTTTAAGAAGCTGATAATCAGGTTTCTTGAGCACAGTTGATTATACTTAAATTGCCTAAAGTTTTACAAGCTGACAGGTTATTTAATAGTTCCATAAAAAAAGGAACATCATTCAGAAAGGTAACCACTTAGAAGAGACTATTTAATCAAATAGAATACAAAGAATAATGGACCAACCTCTTTGCATCCTCACGGTTCTTAGCATCAATCTCTTTACTAGGTGGGTATTTTGGCAAGCTAGATGGATCACATGCATAAGGCTTGGTAGTGAAATACTGAAAATTGAGTTGACAACATTGTGTTAGAGTAGATGTAAAATTATACATTAATACTGCCAATATTTTATGGCGTTGCTACACTGGAATCAAAATACACTTGATAAAAAAGGAAAAAAAAGCACAAGATAGAGAAGAAACGAAAAAAAAAGCACAAGATAGAGAAGAATTGATTATCTTCAAGTGACAAACAAGTGTATTCAAAATGAAATCCAATCAAAAAGGGAAAAATACATCTTGATATTTCATTGTCATGATCACAGAATTAAAGCCATTCTTGCTTGTGATGGCACATAGGATTTCCAAGAGGATGATGCTCACCTCGGAAGCAAGAGCAGAGGAGGCAGTCCCACGCTTGTTTGGCTCAACCAAAAGTAAAGTTTCAATTAGTTTCACTGCAGCGTCTGGCAAATCTTTGAATGTCTCATGGAGGCAACTATCATAAGGTTGTTGTGGTTTGAATAGAGTTGCATGAGGAAGTTTGGACTTTTTCCAGTATTCATCAGGTGGAGACCCACAAAGCTTGAAAATTTTGTGCAATTGTTCAACCTGAAGGAGAAACGGGGATTTATGTATGCAATTCAAATATAATTCCAATGCTCCATTTTCGTTTTTCAAAAATATTATGAGAGACCATCAAAATCTGATTTTGTGAACGTATGGCTTGCATTTCTGGAGTTTAACAATCATAGAGAAAAGGCTCACTCTACCAAAAATGACATTTCAGTACACTTCAAAATTTACCATCCAGTGACACAGAAATTGTCAATGATTGAAATGCATATTGGACAGGAGAATCAACAGCCCATCAATGGAAAAAGTCACTGGCTCCCTAGCACCTTTCCATTCAACAGGGACAATGACTTTAACCCTGGCACTGTTAAATGCAGACAATAAGTTTGGGAATGCTATGTCTCTAAAGTAGACTGTAAAGAATGATATTAATGTTTGTTTTGGGAGGCACAAAAAGTGCAATATAACCATTCATACTGGGGGTAACCTTAAGTATGGACAACTTCATCATCATGTATCTGGTTTGTCCATGAACGCTACCAACGTTCTTCAAGGAGAATTTCGATTCTATTCAGCTAAAGAAGGTATTAAAAAGGGCTTAGTTATAGGCCTGTTAATTTTCAGTGAAACTTGGGAAGACCACAAGTTGGAAAGTATTCTGAGACAACTGGGCAAGCAATCCTAGATTGGTTTCTTCCAAAGCTACAGGATTAAATAATAGAGGGAATTTACCTTCCACTATATTTCTTTAATGCCTCCCACTAACATACACCAATCAAATGTGAAATTTGCCTAGCCATGAATAACAACATCCTTCAGTGAGGAAGTTACCTCTGTTCTCCCTTGGAGAATGGGTTTTCCAACCAGAAGCTCTGCAAAAACACAGCCAACACTCCACAGATCCACAGATGCTCCATAATCAGTTGAACCGAGCAAAAGCTCAGGAGGACGGTACCACAAAGTCACAACACGACTGGTTAAAGGTTGTTTGTGCTCAGTATTGCAGAGGTTTGCTAACCCAAAATCGCCCACCTTCAGTATTCCTTCATTATTTACAAGAAGGTTTGATCCTTTGATATCTCGATGCATTACACCCTTTGAGTGACAATGTTCAAGTCCAGATAATAACTGTCTCATGTAGCACTTAATCTGAGGAATAGAAAAATCACACACAATTCAGCAGATATATAAACAATGGCCAACACACTGAGATGGGGCAACTTAAAAAGCGAATAACTGCAGATAATTCATATGCTATACAAATGCAAAAGTTCTCATTTCCAAGCATTCTTGAAACACATCAAAAAAATTTCTGGAACATATTCAGAAAGCGAAAGTGACTACCTGTGATTCACTGAACTGGACATCAGGGCAAGACAAGAGCCCAGTGATATCATGTTCCATGTACTCAAACACGAGGTAGAGGCTACATGATAATCGAGAAGTAATCAACCCATCCAATTTTATGATGTTTGGATGATCAAGCCTGCGAAGAATTAATATTTCCCTTGCCATAAATCGCACACTCTCAGGCTCGAAATTGTCAAACCGAACCTTTTTCAAAGCAACTATCCTTCCAGTTTCAAGCTCACGTGCTCGGAATACACTGCTATATGTACCCTGTCCTATCTACGTAAACAATCAAGAACCCAGTAAGTTCACGAACAATTAAGCATCAGAAAGAGCAGAAATATACAGTGATCAGACAATCAACTCAATTCTGCACAATAATCACGAAAAAGGCACATTTTTTAGGCATATAAGCATAGCAGAATCAGGCTTGCAGCATCCAGCTTTGCTTAGAATCAGACAATAGGACTTGACATCTAAGCCACAAATTGAAAAAGTTCAATCCTTTTTCCCCCAAATAAGCACAGTAATCATAATAGATTAACACTAAGTCCAAGAATAAACAAAAAAGTAAAGAATAAAAATCCAAATATATAGGAAATTAGGAACAACAAAACAACAAGAATATTCTGTTATTTTCTTCTTCTTTTTTTAATTTAAAATTCCAATTACCAAAAATCTTTCAATTGACCTTTAAAATGAAGACAAAAACTCAACCCCAAAACTTTCAAAAATCCAGAGTCGAATTTTAAGTTATGATTTTATTTATTTATTGGGCATATAAAAAAAAAGTAAAAAAAGCGCCTGTTGTAACAACCTTCTCCAATTTCTCAAAAGCATCAGCCTTGAGAGGGACCCAACCATGAATGGCCTCGCCGGCGACGGCGCTGAGCCAGGCGGGCCAGCCGGCGGCCACCTGCTCCCCCTCAATGTACTTCTGCAAATTCCGCAGCCTGAAGCTCAACGAATCGCCGTTCGAGCTCGCCCTCCCAGACTCGCCCAGCTCGGTCCCACCGCAACTCGCCGCCACATTCTTCTTGTAGTCGGCGACGCTGTAACTCTTATGACAATCGCCGCTGGCTCTCTTCTCGTGCTCCACCCCGCCGCCCCGGATCCGACCCGAGTTGAACCCGCCCGAGTGGTCGACCGCAGGGGTCACCGAAACCGCCTGCTTCGAGCTGACACAACCCATCCCGGAGGAGGAGGGAGGACTGAATCAAACCCCACTCAGACCCGGACCCGGACGCGAAACCCACTTCGGGTAGGCGAGTCCGGATCCACCCAGAAAAGAAAAGAACTCAGAAACGGAGGAGAGGAGGAGGTGGGTCGGTGAGAATTGCACAGCTCGGGGCGGAAAAAAAAATTACAGGGGGGTTTAGCTTATATACCCAACAACCCGAATTGGAAAACGGGTCGAAGAAGCCAGCCTCCGTTTCTCTCTCTTTCTCTCTTTTTCTTTCTTGTATTAACTGAAATTTGTCTTTTTTTTTTTTTTTTTTTTTCCCCTTGCTCTCAAAATTGCCCGGCATTTGCGGAAGTCAGTGGATTTGGGGGGCTCGCCATTTTTAATTGGCCAGCATAGCTAACCATATTACCGAAATCAACGCAACTATAGACTTCCCTTCTCTTCTCTCTCTGTTTGGTCTTTATGTTCATACATGCAAGTGTGCACTTCTTACGTATTGCAATGTGTCAACTTTTAGTAGCCGCCTGATAGATGACCTAATGTGTTTTCTTCTTTCGCGTCTCGGTTTGAGTCCTAACTTTTATAAACGGAGCAAAAATCTCTTCTTATATGGTTTTTAAACTTGTTATGCGTTAGTTTAATATAGTATTTAAGTAGTAGATCTTCTTAATTTAACAAAAATAGTAAGATGACTCCGATGTCTAAATGTGATGACTAAATGTAAATGTACTGTTTTAGGATGAAAAACAATGCGTCCCTCTTTTTTTGTTTTTTTGAAAAACTAACAAAAGGAATATTTTGATATTAAACATTTTTTATTAAGTTAAATGGGGAGTTATTTGTTAACATTCAAATTAAATTTTTTTTATTGAAGAATCCACTATTAAAATACTCAATTGAAATTTCGTCATAAAATGATCACGGGGATTATCAAATTTAAAAGGGGTGGCACTTCTAATCTGGGTTTTTTCGTTCTTAGTTTTTTTTTTTTCCCTCTGTAGTATTCAATTGGGTATTCTGTGAAAAGAATCTCTGCTTTTGTGGATTGGTTTTGTTGTCTCTACCGCTCTTATGTGAAGGGGTGCCGTGGCGTGGAGTGGGTTTAAAAAGGGTGCAATTTTGAGTACTGTTATATTTTTACAAAAAAAAAATCTGAAAAATTATCAAAATGTAATTAATTAAATTTAATTTATAATTATTTTAATTAAAATGTAATTAAATAATAATAATTATTTTTTTATACACTAAATTTAATTAATTATACATTAAATTAATTTATTATATTCGAATAAATTTTTCAGCAATTTTTTCTAGGAACCTAACTTTTTCGTGCAATTTTAGAGGGAATGGATTGGATGTAGCACCTAACAACTGGGATCCAATAGCACAGAGCGTGGGACTCGGGTACTTTTGAAAATCTTTTTAAATAATTGAGCAAAAAAAGTTTTGTTTTAAAATAAATTTCGATCTCTGCGTGCAATTGTGTTCACTGTTAATGGATTTGGTTTTTCTGTCTTGGTTTGGTTGGTGGACCAGCTCTGACTAATGAGTTTCTTACTATTTTATTTTTTATCATCTGGATTTGAAGAATTTTCGGAAGATCCTTTTCGTGCAGATTCCAATTTGAAAGTTTAGAAATAGGTTTTTTTTTTTTAAGCTCCAAAAAAAAAAGAAATGGGTCTATTTTTTCTACAAGTCAAGGGCCCTTTATTAACATGAGAAAGAAGAATAAAATTAAGTACATGGTAGTTAAGCTTTTATGAATATAAAATTGAAAAGATTTTTTATGCAAACTTTTCCTACATGATAAAGAGTTATTTATTTGTGGAGATGGGAGGAAAGCAAGAAGAAAGGAACAGATGGCCTAAATTAATATGATGGCCACCATAATTATAATAAAGATAAAGAAAAAAAAAAAAGGATGATTGGACTGTTCTTTTTCACACACACCTACTCTTTAATTCTTTGCTTCCACTGTTCCCTTTTCCAGTTTTCTTTTGGGGACCAAGAGCATCTCTATGTAAGTAAGGCCTCCCTCCTCTGTTTATGGTATTAAGAGTTAGTCTTATTGAATTCAATGTTTATGGTTGTTAATAATAATTTATATTGCAATTCTGAGATTTATAAGAAAGTTACCTTTTTTTTTTATCCACAATTAAGAAAGTAGGTTTTGGTGATATAATTCTAAAATTTGAATCTTAATTTGTAAAATGAATTAGTTTAGCCTGACCAATTAAACTAGCCATTAATCCCTCATTATTTTTATTGACTCAAAGCTGTAAAAAAATTTTGATTACCGCACACATTGATTGTCATGGACTCTTTACTTTTTTGGGGCAATAATATAACCTATTCTGAAAAGAGATACTTTTGGATGTTGGGGATTAGAGAAATGGAGAAGCTTTACATGCTGATGATGATGAGAGGACTACTTTCTTCACATTGCATTGAAATTGGGGTGTTGGCTGCTGGGGACCTTTTTTTTAATGTCTAGGCACTGATTGGGTAACAGTGACATCCTTTGCCTTTTCTCTTATTTTTTTTCTAGCACGTCCTCGTCTTTTATAGATATGATCATTCATTTTCGTTTTACCCTTTTCAGTTTTCCACAAACTAGACAGTCGGTGGGTTATCAAGATGAAAATCTCAGATCATGCAGCCTTTAGTCTTTTGATGGAGGCATCATACAAGAATTTTGGTCAATCCTAATTAACCCATTTTGATATTAATGGTTTGTTCCATTGAAAATGTCTCAAAGAGTGAATATTGAGTATATGTTTGCTTTCAACTTGTTAAAAAAAAACAAAAATTTTTGATAGAGGCATTTATTAAGCATGAAATGTGGGTTAATTTAATCCCACTTGCTTACCTTTTTTTATTGTAGAAAAAAATGGACAAAAAACAAAAAGAAAGTTTAAACTAGCCACTACAAGGTTGGTTCTTTCCCTCAGAATGAGTTTGCAGCAAGGTGAGCAAAGTGGCATGGTCTAAAGCTCCTTGGTTAGCTATGATACTACACAGGAGTATGTTGCAACTTGCAGCTCTGAGATAGGCTCAAAAGACGTTTACCCTCTGCAAGGTTAAGCTAGTGAAAGTCCGAATCACTAAAGTGGCATCAATAAAGCTTGCTCTTGTTTGCCAACCATATAAAATGTCTTATTCTCCATATTAATTGTTGATGTGGTTTTTTTATATACATAGTCGTCTTTCTCCACCACCATGCACACTTAATAATTTATCTGAGCATAGTCGTCTTTCTCCAACAGTATGCACACATAATAATTTATCTGTGTTTCCTTTATAATTTTGAAAATGAAATCCGTGTTTCTAGATGCTTTGTCTAGATGACCTCCAACTTTATTACAAGAAGGAAGAAGGAAAAGAACAAAAAAGAGGGTGGGAAAGGGAGTCTGACTTTGACCACCTCCTTGAAAAAAAAAAAAAAATTCCCGCATTTTAGAGAACAATTTTAGGGTTTCCCTTTTTTTTTCTCGGCATAAGTGTACATTGAAGGGAAGAAAAACTTTAACAACTTCGTACCACTAGATCTAATGGAGATGACAAGTTTTTGCACAAGCATACATTTAGAATTTCAAGTATATAAGAACGGTACGTTCTATTGAGTTACATAACATCTCATTGTATTCAAGCTCATATGAGTTATATATGCTTTAAACTTTTGACATGGTAGCAAAAATAGTCTAAGTTAGCGCTGAAAACGTACTGTACCTGTTGAGGTATAGAGTTTGAAATTAGCCTAGTGTAGACAATATTGTTTAATTAGCTAATATTTCTTGGCTCTACTCTAACATGGGTAATGGCTTTTATTGCAATTTGTTGGTAGTTGTAATAGTAATTCAAAACCAGAAAGATAGACACAGACCATTGTGCCTAGTTGACTTTAGTTTAAAAACTTGGCCTAGGTGGTTACTCAAGAGTTTGTTGGTCCTTCCTTTGTATTTAGAAAAAGGGTTTATCTAATTAAATTTTTTATTTTTTTCTCACTTAATCTTTTTTTGTCTCTAGATCTTTTTTATTTGCCCCTAATATCGGAAATCGCAGACTGGCAGGAAAGATCTGCTTCAGGATTAAACAGATTGTCACTCACTGAAGATAGTCATCAATTAAGAAGATCATATATATTTCTTATATATGTTTCATTACAAATATATATATATATATATATATATATTAAAAAAAAAAGACTCTGAAGACTTGCAATGTTAATGTATCTAATAATTCAGCATTGTTGTACTGAGATTGTCCCTCAGCTCCTCAAGACCTGTAGAAACGGATTCGAATATTAGTGTTATAGCCGATGCCCCCCCCCCCCCCCCCCCCAAAAAAAAAGGCATTGTAGGCAAAGGAAAAAAAGGAGAAAGTCTATTTTGATTGTGATTTTTCAACCTCGTTTCGTCTGGTTCCAATCCCCAGTTTGGTAGATATTTGTTTGCTTTATGGAACAAAGATTTCTTTAATCAATTTGCATGTGGATGCCATTGTGCTCTGTGCCCACCACCAACTGCTCTCATATAAAGCTATAATGCTGCCTCCCATGGTTCCATCAAGATCCCGCTAACTGTACATATGCACTTGATTGTGTTTCACTCATGCACAAAACCATATCATAACCTACAAATTAATATTAGCCCTTTTATCACAACGACTAATTCAATAATTGCTGTTAACAAGAAAAAAAGATAGAGAGAGAGAGAGAGAGAGAGGAACAAAGAAAGAAGCATCGGGGGGCACGAAACGAATTAGAATGCTTGATGTTCTTCTTGAGTCTGTGGTTCAAATGTTAGTTTTGACATTGATATGTTTCGATTAATACGAGTCGGATGTGCCTAGTACGTACCTTGTGATATCAAGAGAAGTATTCTGCATATAAAAACGAGTTTAATTTTCATTGTCGTAACCTCGAACACCAAACAAAAAAAATGTACCTAGAGTCATTGTGCAACCTAACTAAGAACTCCAAAAGAAAAATAGAAGGCCAAAATTAAACTTTTAAGTAAATGATGTTTTAGCTTGATAAGTAAAAACCAGCGTTTCTTTTCTAAAAACTAGAATCGTATAAGAGTAACTATGTACGTGTGCTTTTTTCATAGATGTGGCAGTAAAACTATCATAAAACCATGTACCAAATCCAACAATGCCAAATTTTTTTTTTTATTAGGAGGTCCATTGAACCGTAAGTTATACAATGAGAGTAGTTTTCCCTTCTTATAAATCTCACATCTCTCTTCCTCGACTTTGAACTCAAGATCTCTAAAACACAGGTTTTGAACTCAAATTACTGGAGTGTCCCTTGAAAAACCCAACAAACCCAACAAGGCCAATTTAAATACAATCATATCAACAATCTATTGACTACAGGATAAGATTAAGAGAGATGGATGGGCTAAGTCAAAGGTCGATCTAAGTTTTGTCAATATCCAAGTAATTGTTCCAACAACTTCAATTATCACATTAGAGACCGATTTTGGGATGCCCATAAAATGAACCGTTTTTGTTGGATAAAGCATTCAAAGTGGCATTTATTAACGTACACCAGGATGTTACCATTTCTTAAGCTTGTGTTTGGGAGCAGGGTATGAGGGGGAAATTCCAGCAGCAAGGAAAGAATGGAGAGGGAATCATTTCACTTATTGTGCTTGGGAAGATAAAGGAGGAAAAAAAATTTTGGTGCAAATGCCTTTCCTTTTTTTTTTAATTTTTTTAGGTGACGATTTTTTTTTGTGCCCTTAATTTCTTTTTTTAATTATTTTTTAAGAGCAAATTAGTATTAAATATATATTATTTTCTTTCTTCTTAACTTTTTACTAATTTCCAAACAAAATATTTTTAACTTTATTTCTTTACGTTACACTCTCCTAAACATATGTTCTTTCCTTCTAACATTCATTTTTCACACTTTCATTCTTCTCACATTTTTCTTTTTCTCTTTTTTTTTTGCCAAACAAAGTGTAAATGGCCAAAATGTATGTACAAAATCAAGAGTAGGTATACATTTAATTGGGCGATGATGGTACTCTTATTTCACTTAATGTAAAGAGAGCAATTATTTTGGCTAAGGACAAAAAAAATTTTATTTAAGAAAGGAATAATGTTTTGCCAGCTGCTTTCGTATCATCGTTATTTATCATGAATTCCACTATAGAGAAAAGTTTAATAAAATAAAATGACCCCTCCAATGATCAGAATGGACATCAAACTTTTTTTTTTAATATATTAGGAGGGACCATCAATGATACCAATTCTTTTTATTTATTAAATTTTATACCTTTTTAAGAACAAAATTCGAGACCTTAAACGACTTTAGAGATGATGACTGTGACATTTGCTTTGGTCAACGTAGACCCTTGACGTTAATAAACATGGTTTCCCAATTTCTTTAATATAGAATTTAGACTTTTGGGCTGATTTGTGGCAGGTAGAAGTGGTCGCGTTCAGTCCCCTAATAGATACGGCAACCGATTTTTCTCCCCCTGGTTGGAAATGTCTATTAAGTACGCTTCTTTCTGATCAGTCGCTTTCAAAAAAAAGATTATAGTCACCAGTAAATACTGGTGCGGATAGTAGGAATCCGTTATCGTTTAATTAAAAATTTTGAATTCAAATCCCTGAAAATACAATCGCATTAAATATTTGTTAAAAAACTTTTACCACTCTTTAAGATTCTGTCCGAATCGATCTAAATTAGTCAATCCATTCGACTGGACACTAAACAATCTCAGACGAAAAAAAAAAAAGAAAACATTATAGTCAAGTTTTGAGAACGTTCTCTACAAGTATGTGAATGGGAAGATAGCAAAGACTTGAGGGGAACAATTTTCAGCCTAGAACAAAAAATTAAACTTCTAAATTTCAATTGATAGCCCCACTTTCTATCTTAAGGAAATACGCAGCCCCAGTGAACACTCGATTCAAATGAAGTTGCAACACAACCGAACAATCACCATTTCAAGCGAAAGACGGATCGAAGCTGAAGATTACTCTAAGATTTAAAATGGCAACTGAGTGAGCAACTGTTACGGAATTGAGAATGTTTTAATAATGATTTTTTGTAAGACCATGTCAAAGGTTAAAGTCTTTTTCAATATGTATCTTCACTAAATTTCAAATCTTTACATTACAGGTGAAATTCGCCGAAAATCAGTTCAAGCATCAACTGAACCAACCCACATTGGTATCTGAAGATTCCTCTCGTAGGCTGCTGAAGCCAGTATTGGTGAGTTAGCCTAAGCCCGTGTGGCAGACAGGCTTGGGGAAAAAGCCTCAGTCAAACATTCTGACGATGTAAATGGGCTAACAAGGTTGATCTGAGGGGACTGGAGGTTGCCCGAGCGACAATGACGCAGTATGCCTCATGTCTTGGCAAAATTCGAACTCCCATCACTTCCCACCTTTCTCCTGTCCCCAAAGAACTGTGACGCCTCCTTTCAAGACCCAAAAATAAAATGTTGACCTCATGGACGTTGCAAATTAGTCATTAAACCAACTCAAACTTATGTACCCCACAATACTCAACTTAAAAAAAATTCTTCCAATTCGTCCACGATTATTGGTTGTCCAGGCAACTACACTAGAAACTTTCATAGAAAACTCCGTCATTCAGGCTAGGGCGTAACCTTCATACGTCCATGTAAAATCCATTATCAGTCAGTTATCCTGAAATGAAGCTCTATCTTAATTGTAATTTATAATTTGAAAGTGTGCAATGATCGAAAGGAAGCAAAAGGTTATATATAAAGTTTTATTATATAAACACAATCAACTTTATGCATATTATAATTGTTCAATATGAATTTGGCATCTTTATTGTTAACTACAACTAAAAATGTATAACTTCAAATTAAAATAGTATAATATGTAAATTTGCGCCTATAGAGCATTTCGATTAATGTGTCCACATATTTTTTCCAATATTCTTTACGATGGGCATAAAACTGAAGCATGCAACTGACAACCTGACGAACATGACTGAAAAAAGGAAGCTTAAAATAGTTCTAGGTTTGATATTTAGTTGACTTTGCCTATTGCATTTTTCTGTCAATACCTGACAGTTATCAGCCTTAAATTCAACAGCAATGGATTACAACAACAAATAAGAAAAGGCCCAAACCGATTTCAAAATCAAGTAACATAAACCGTGCACCAATTAGAAACAAGTTTGAGCCCCCGTTGCATTTCAGCCTACAAAGGCTCGTTAAGTTTGAAAGTTGAGAGAAATATGCATGTATATATGGTTCAATCCTTTAAGAAAAGAACACAAAAGACACTCCCAAGAAAAGTCCTTTTCAAATGGCAGTTAGTGCAATCGGGGCAGATTTAAGAGCTCGACTCAAGCAATTGACTGATATCAATAGGGGAAATTGGAATTAAGTGATTCATGTTCAGTCAACCTGTGAATAA
Organism: Carallia pectinifolia; assembly: GCA_037832335.1. Classification (NCBI taxonomy): domain Eukaryota; kingdom Viridiplantae; phylum Streptophyta; class Magnoliopsida; order Malpighiales; family Rhizophoraceae; genus Carallia; species Carallia pectinifolia. The sequence continues at coordinate 20,332,635 of CM075448.1, read as the reverse complement.
GTTCCCCAATTTTCATAAGAATCAACTGAATACCTGACACATGAAGTTTTTGGTGTTCTGATTTGGTACAGAAATTTCATTCCAGCCTGCTACGATGTTTCACCACCATATGGCAATTTGCAAGCAGCTGCCTGGTCTTTTGACTTATACTGGCCGAGCATTTCAGCAACAGTTCTGCATCTACATTGATTCCCAGGACGGATTACATCACCATAAACTGCCATTTCAATTATGTCAAGCTCCTTATCTGAAAATTTAACATAAGTGATTTTTCAATGGAGAATCCAGTTAGCAAGAAGACGTTGCAAAAGCAAACACATAAAAGGGCAGACAACAGAATGACAATCCAAAAGCAAGAATTTCATTAACAGACCACAGAAAGTGAAACCTGAAACCCACCTCCAGTTAACACAAAGCATCATGGTTCGAACTGGTTACAGAGCATAATGCAGGTTAAATTCTCACTTCTAGCATACATAAGAATATAAGTTTGAAGCTGAATTCTAGATCAAGATTACCCATGAACTTCCTCAACATGACAACAAGATGAGTTCACACCTCATGGATAGCTTCAACTCACAAGCTCAGCCTTGGAAATACTAGGGTAACTCCACAAAGAGCAAAACAAGAATTCTTAAGCCCAGAGGGAAATATGGCCACACGCTTTTACAGACAGAAGCAACAAGCATAATAAAGCAAAAGAGTACTGGTCTGTGGGCAGAGAAATTGTCCGTAATATAACAAACTTCCAACTTTAAGTAACAACATTCATACTTTCTGCAACAAAAAATGAAGTGATAAATGTTTGTTGTGGAAATCATGAATTTTGTTTCTTAAAGTTGAAAATTTGTTACATTATAGACATTTTTTCTGCCAAATTTTCTCTGCACACAAACTTTTTTGAGAGCAAAACATACCAGTGAACTGGACATCACAAGAATAACCCCTCAGTTGAGTTTTGTCCACTTTGTCTTTGTCTGATTTATACCGGTTGACCCTTGTTTGAAGAATTTGACAATTTTCTGCCGTAGATTCACCGCCTAGGACACAACCCCAAAATTACAAACAAGTTCAGCATCAAAAAGGCAGATTCAATGTAAAAAGACCTCAGCTTTGAACTTTATCGAAAACCCAATTCACTAACAGAAAACAAAGCAAAGCCAAAGCCAAATAGCTAAAATATTACATAAACACCACAGCAGCTTTACCAATGCAAAACCCACGAAACCATTTCAAGTCTAAATCCAATTCCAAGAGAAATATTCAACGAATGCCAAAGATCGAAACCAAATTGAGTTCACCAAGCATTTCTTTTTGCCAACAATAACATGAGGAAGAGATGACAAAAAAAAGAAAAAAAAAAAGAAAAAGAAAAGTAAAGCAACCAACTTGGAGAGAGGAGAGGAGTAATCAGACACCGGATACCTTTGGAGAAGGGAACGATATGGTCGTACTCGAAGCAGAGGCAGCCGTAGCAGTTGAAGAAGCGTTTGCAGACGACGTTGCCGGCAGCGTCTTTGCGCCACCTCTCTGGGTGTCGACCTGGCACCGTCTCCGCGTTTGCCCAGCACTTGTTCTTCGCTTTCTGACTGAAAAATCTCGGCCGCTCCTCTCCGCCGCCGCTATTTTCGCCTCGAGAACGCTGCGGCGACGGAGGAGGAGATTCGCTCATCCTCTTCTCGTCTTCTGTCTTGAAGGAACAGTGAAAATTTTGAGCTGAAGTGGTTAAAGTTAACACTGTGGAAAGACAAAGCGAAAATGTACTTTATTGACTGATCCAATGTTAACTTTTTTTGTTTCGTGAAGTGGGAGTAATTAATTCAATAATAATTAATAATTTATTTATTTATTTATTTTCTACCATTTAATTTAAATTATCACGTTTTGCTCTTAAAGTTATTGCCAAAAAAAGTTTTCACCATTTTGACGAGAACCGACAGACCCAATGGTAATTAAGAGTGTGTTTGTTTCCTATAAAATATTTTATAAAAAAAAAATTTATAAGTTTTTCGGCGTTTGTTTTACGGAAAATATTTTACATATGTAAAATTTGGGGAAAATTTTCAGATTTTCAGGTAAAATAATTTCTCCTTTTACAGAACTGAAGTTATTATCAGGGAAAACACAAACTGTACTATAAGTAAGTGACAAAAGAAAATCATTATTTTCACTACAAATATTTTTTTCTATAAATATTTTACAAATATAAGTTATTTTACAGCAAACAAACGGACTCTAAGTCATGTTTAGAAACTATAATCTAACTTAAAGTATTAGTTAAAGTAGTTATTAATTTTATTAATTAATAGTATAGTTAAGAGTTTAACTCTCATTATATCCGTAATATGAATTTAATTAACTCTAAAGACAAAAAAAAACAGAAAATATTATGTATCAAAATATTAAACATATGTTATTATCGTTGGTTTTCGGGTCGATTTGGTATAACTAATAGATATTACTATTACTGATTATTATTTTTAATTATTATTACTAATTGCTGCTATTAATTGATGTTTGCTAATTAATATTTCTTATTACTAATTGCTGAAAAAAATAATAAAGCGTTTAGTTTTATATTTACTGTTACTGTTGAATAATTAAATAACTAATTTAGATATTTAATTTATATTAATGTATCATATTAATAAAATTATTTTTATATTTTATAATTTATATTTTAAAATAAATATTTTATAAATAATATTGATAATTTTCTCACTTAATTTTTAATTTTTATAAAAAAATTATTAATATTTAGTAAAAATAAAAAAATAACGTTTGAGATATTCTTTTAAGTGTCAACATTAATGAAAATTTATAGTAAAAAAATATTATTTAAAAATTATTAAAAAGTGATAATATTATTTCATATAAATATTCATGAAATAGAATAACTAATAAATCTAAATTATGTGACAAATAAAAAAAGTAAGAAATAATCTAAGAAATAGTAAAAAATAATTTTAAATTATTTTTTAATCAATTATTTTTAAATAATTATTTTAAAAAATAATTAAAATTGAATAATATCATAACAAAATTTATCAAATACTTATCTCTTTATCTTTTAAATATGAAATGAAAATTTACCTCCTTAAAAACTAACTCTAATACTCCCTTCATCTTTCCAGAGGCCACGTTCATTGGATTCAAGGTGCCAGCAAAAAAAAAAATTTTAAAAAAAAAACAGAGAAATTTATCATTATCTAATTGGAATTTGGGCCAACTTGTACGAAATCATTTCTGCACAAAAGTTCATGCCGAAGGCCTAACTGGTGGTCCTCTGTATTTGGTTTCTTTTACATAAGACCAATGTGGGCTAGAAGTTGGGGCCCGACTTGCCTGTATACATTGAGCCTGTCCATCTTATGATCGAATCCCGTCAAAATCGTTGCTCCATCATGAGCCGGTGTTTCCAGTTCCACGACCCTTGACTTTAGCATCTAAAATCACTCTATGGCTGGGCAGCAGCCTACGCAGTGGTGGGGGTGTGTCTTCCACCACGTTAGATGGAGGTTCGATTTCTGCCCAGATTATATTTTCTCTTTTTTTATGTATGTCTGTATGGTTCCCATCGATTCAAAAAAAAAAAAAAAAAACATGTAAAATCACTGTAGAGAGAAGCTCGCCCTTCCAGAAAAATAGAAAAATGTAATCCAAGTACAACATTCACTTTGCTATGAGCTGTTCTGGTCAATGACAAAACATGAATCCTGGATAAGGTTAGAAAATTTTTGTAATTGAGTGATAAATTTTTTTAGTTCTTCAATTAGTCTTAATTTTTTTAATTTTCATTCTATATGAATCCTTTTTTAAACAGTAATTAATCAAATTAATAAATACATAATTTGATCAAAATTGAAATTATATAAAAATATTTAAATATATCTTAAAAATACAGAAATATGTACACTTGTGTGTTTTGTTAATTTTGTTCTTTTCTCTCACTTATAAAAGGTAAAAACTATAAATTCTCATAGTAAAAATTTATGATTTTTGTCTTTTATATGTAAGAGAAAAAAAAAAGAAATCGATAAAATACGCACGTAAATGTATTTATGTATTTTTAAGATATATTTAGATATTTTTATACAGTTTCAATTATGTTAGATTATGTTTCTATCGGTTTGATCAATTACTGTCTAAAAAGGATTCACATAAAATGGAAATTGAAACTTGAGGACTGATTTCAAAACTTAGAAAAATCTAAGATTCAATTACAAAAACTCTCAAAAGTTTAGGTTTAACCACTTATTCCTATCCCATCCTAGTGTGACTGGAAGCAAAGTAAGCACTTTGCGGACATTCCTTGCGGTGATTATTGAATATTGGCATCTTTTGGACCGTGTTTTCTTCGTCCGGAGGCGCTTACTGCTGTTGGCTTGATCCCAACCGGATACTATGAGAGGCCCCCATGACATTGTCTATGCCGATTGCAAGAAAATCGACAGCACAATGAGTTATAGTTTAATCTGTACTGGAATTCTATCCAAGAGCCAATTAAAACAAAAAATAAATGACAGCACAATCATCGATTTCTGCCCATAATTTTGCAATTCCAAGAAAAAAGGAAAATATGCCAAATTCCATGTGGCGGAAATGCCAATTGTTCGCATCTAATCATCCAAAGAGCAAGAAAATGTCAGTCACCAGCCTTCCACAACAAAACACCAAAATGTAATAATATTGGGGAACGGTAGCTTTTAATGTTGATTTGTATAAAATATAATTACATTGGAGTTGTATATTTATAGTCTCATTGTTATAAAATTAATAATTTTTGATGTATTTATTATGTAAATTTACATCATTTTCATGTGTAATATTTGTGTCTATATAATAGAACCGGCATATCTACATTAAAAATAATTTTAGCGTGTCTATTAAATGTATCTACGTAGTTTTTGCTCTATCTATGTTAAACTGTTGGCATCGATCACTTCAAGGCACAACATTGGACAAACAAAAGGATGGACACTGTCTGCAAACATTGTTTCTTCCACTTCTTACAAGGACTTGCCCCGTTGTTTTCTCCAACAAATGCGAACAACCAATAGCAAAGAAGGGTTCATGGCGCAAAAACATTTTCGTGATTTTCTTCGTCTGGTTCATATCTATACTCCCAAAAACTCTATTTCCTGCAGATTTTTGGTTACCTACTCTTCTTCACATCATTTTTTCTGCGGAGGATTCCTGGAATCCGTTCCATAGCCTTTTCAATTTAGTAAGTCTTTGTTAGTGCCAAAAATGTAACTTTCCTTGCATCTGAACGTCCATACAGTGGTTGTTTATCAGTTATCTGTGACTTGCTTCCGTTGCAGATTGGATCCTGAAGTGGCTTTGGGACCCTGGAATTTCTCTGGCTTGCAAAGACATGGGAGAGATTGACACCAAACCGATCGAGCGAGTACAAGTTGCACTCACATTGTTTGGCCAGAAAGGCGATCAGACGAAAAGCAATGCCAGCAGCGAGGTCAGTATCATTAAATTACACATGCCGAGTTTAGTATAATTCAAAGACATCTGTGTTTATGGTGGTTCTCATTGGAGCACTAATGTAAGTCGTGTATCGGATTCATACCAGAGAATTGTCTTCATGCCTAGCCAGATTTTTATCAGAACATAAAATCAGTGAGATCAAAAATTATATGCTATCATCATCTAATAGTTAGTCAATCTGGGAAATTTGACTCTTTTGACACCCCTCTTATAAGTGAAATTTTGTGTTGAAAATCCTGCCAAATTCACAAACCGAACCTTTGGGCGGCAAAGTTGTGATACATTTTACACCAGGATGGTGCTCCCCAATAAACAAGCATATCTATGTGAAAGTGAATGCATGGTAAGTATGTTTCCCCTTTCCATTAGGGAGTCTTACCTATAAATGCATAATAAGTATGTTTATCCTTTCTACATAACAAGCAGAGGGTGTGATTTATGAAAGGTTCAGATTGTGAGTATTTTTGAGTTTTCTTGTTTTCGTCATTTGCAGGAGATTGAGCGTGAGAAAGAAATCGAAATCCTTCTAAGGGAATTGGCCAACTACAAGGTGCAGCTGGACGCGAAGGACTCTGCCTACTTGCAACTACAATTTAAGCTAGAACACTACCAAAAAATATCTGAGGAACTTTCCACTGCGCTGAAGAATTCCGAGTTCGATAGAGATGCACTGAGGTGTGCTAGATGCCCGGTCAGAGAGCTTGAGTCCAAAGTAAAGGACCTGGAAACAGAACTAGCTGCAGCCCGAGAAGAGAAGGTCAAGGCCTTGACACTGGCAGAACTGATGAAAACAGCTGCAACCGTGGAAAAGGAAAGAGCTGAAGAGCTCCTCAAACATGTCAATGAGCTGACTGAATCTATTTTTGAGTCAAAAAAGGCCGTTGAACAGGCAGAAAAAGAGAAGAACGTGGCTGTATCAAAGAAAGATGATGAGATGAAAGGGCAGCTGGAAATGGTGGAAGAATTGGAAAATCTGCTGCTGGCCAAGTCTGCATATATCGATTCATTAAGGAAGGAGATTAATAAAGCCAATCAAAAGCTCAATTCATCTGATAGGTCCAATCGTGATGACATGGACGATTGGAACCAGCTGAAATCAGATGTAAAGGGCGGGGAAGCAGAAAACTCTGATCAGGAATTGTACATCGGGCCATTTCGAACTGAGCTGAATCGCTTAAAGGTAGAACTTTTGAATGCGAATGATGAGATAATTCACTTGAGCCATGAAGTTGAAATGCTCACAGATGAGTTAGAAAAGGTAAAAACAGAAATGAATGAGATTAAAGCAAGAGAGAATGAAGCCGAGGTTGAGATAGCATTGTTGAAATCTGAGCTTCATAAAGGAAGATCAGAACTTGCAGCAGCAAAGGCAGCTGAAGCAAGAGCTGTGAGTGCTAAATCAGGATTATACCTTGCAGTTCAACAGCTAGCACTTGAAGCCAAAGAAGCGAAAAAGGAGAATCAAAGGTTGAAACAAGTAGCAGATAAAGTAAACAAAGAATTTGATGGCTTTGGACTTGTGGGCTCCCAATGTAAGAATGCTAATCAGCTTGTAGAGGAGTCAAAAGCGGAAGCAGAAGCAGAAGCAGAAGAGATGCAATCTGAAAAGGATGGAAAAATAACAATTTCACTCGGAGAATACGAGTCCTTGACTAAAATTGCTGAGAAGGCCAATCCATTTGTAGCAAAAGTTTCGGCTATATTAACTGCATCAGACGAAAACTGTGGACCGGGAAATTTGAAGAATGAACTTGAAGCAGCAATGACAAAGATTGCAGAGCTGAGGAATCGGACAGAACAAGCTGTTTCGAGGGCTGAAGCTGCTGAGAAAGCTAAAAGGTCACTTGAGGATCAGCTAAGGTCGTGGCAAGAAAGAAGGCAGAGAAGAAAGGCCGCTCTAGCTGCTCTTCGGGAGGAATCTTCGTCAGGACCGTATAGTCCTGACGCATACAGCGATGACCTTAACAAATATGAGCCCCTAGGGAAGGTTCTTAACATCAAATTCTAGCACCTGAAGTCCTGCAAAAATAAAATCCGGCGCTTCCATATTGTTTCACACAATGACATTGATCCTATGCTTCTCTTAATAAGATCTTTATTCATTACTGCCAATCTGTGCCAGGAACTGAGATTGGCTCTGTTAGATAACTCACAACTTTGGTTGGTACATTTTCTTATGCATAATGCTCTAGTTTTTTCTTTTTTACCTGCAATTTTTTTTTTCTTGAATCTTTTGCACCAAGAGGATCCTGCATTCCTTTACAAGCCAGTCATTTCTGCTAGCTGCACTTGAGTGGATTAATCCTTGGAACATCCTTGCTTCAGGATTCCCTCGAATTACAGTACTCCGAAAATTAGGCACTTGACTAAGCCACAAGTTTTTTTTTTTTTATTTTTTGGTCCTTGGCTGAGATGGGAAGTGGAGAATTTTGGCATGACAGACCGAGGTTTGATCTCTAGACCTGCCATCCAAGACTTGCTTGGGTGGTCGATGGGCTAGCCACAGTAATTACAAAGCCACGTGATTAAATATCAATAGAGAACGAATACATGTACATATTTTTTTTTGCATCAATTAGTATTTGAATGCGATAATACAGGTAGTTTTTATAATATAAATTAAAAATTATTTTTTTAAAATTTTATTAATTTTGTTGTAAAAATTATCATTCTTATTTCATTTAAAATACTAAGCATCAATCTAAATACTAAGAATCAACACACAAGCATTGTCTCACATAAATTATACATGGTAGTACTTGTAGCCATGTGAAAAGTTCCATTGGAAGTCCATTCCTTGCCAGCAAAGTGGTGGTAGAAGAAGGAACGCTGATAATTGTGGCCGTAATTTCTACCCACGGGATTGGGCTGGTTTAAGCCCATATCATTGGGCCATGCTGCGTAGCACAAAATGTAGCCCACTGATCCTTTGAAACATTTGAAAGTTTTCTTCTCTTTTGGACCAAAAAAAGAAAGTTTTCATCTCTTTGTTATCCCAATTCTCCCATTTTCTCGAAGAATTCCTTCTCTTTAATTAGGAGGTGTTATTAGGATATCTCAAAAAAAGCTAAAAAAAAAAAATATATATAGGTGTTATGTGGGCAACCCTAAGAGTTGCTTCTGTATACGCATTAACTTCAAGCTTAATAGGTTAGGCTATCAGCTTTTTGTTTTTTGTTTTTTGTTTTTTTTGTATTTATCCTTTTTTTTTTTGCTGTTGTTTTTTTGTTGACTGAAGGTAGGGGTGTTCGCGGGTCGAATTGGACGGTTTATAAGAAAAAATTGCAACCAAACCGTTATGGTGGCGGTTTGAAAATTTTAAACCGTAACTAATCCGCAAACCGTCCAAACCGTCCAAATCAATCCACTAAATGACGGATTGGTTCGGGCGGTTTGGGCGGTTTTGTTGATTATACAACTTAGCTTTTGATTTTTTTTTATTTGAGGTGAAATTTAAATGCATTAATTAAATATTTAATTAAAAAATTAGATGAATTAGTTAGACAATCATCAAATTTCAAAGTTACGGTAATAAGAGATAGTTTATGCGTAAGAAATAAATAAACAACTAATATTTTCCTAATTTTTCTCTACTATTGAAAAATTTCATTATTATTACTACAATTAAAGTATGAGATTGTATGACTTCTTTACTCTTTTTTTTTAAATTTTCTCGTCAAAGTTAGCTACCTAGTAAAGAAAAATTAGACATTACTATAAACCCAATACAAAGAATAAGAAAATATAATTGGAAATATAGCTAATTTATGTCAGTAATCTAATAGCTACAAATTAGTTAGATCAAAGTAACAATATCTTTAAATACCTAATTGCACACAAAATTTCAAATTTATTATTGCAAAGAACAATAAAAACGAGATAACATGTATAATGAAAATAAATAGATCTCTAACACAACAAAAATATAATCAAGTTAGATCACATTTTATATGTATAATATATATATATATATTAATAAGGGTAGATTGGATCGGTTAACCGCGGTTTTTAAAATTTTAAAATCGCTACCAATCCACCCTCGGCGGTTTTGAAAAAGTAAAAACCATAATTAGTTTTTTTCTTGACGGTTTTGGCGGATGCAGGTAGGGACGGTGCGAGTTGGACAGTTTATGACAGGTTGGGCGGTTTATGAACAGCCCTAACTGACGATACCTAAAGGTGCCCTTTCTGCCTTACTCCAAATCAAAAATGAATTTATTTCATATATATATATATATAATTACTAAAGGTAAGGAGCAGGAGAAATACAAGCTAAAATTACTTGCCAATAAATTTTCTAGCTAAACAGTTTAATATGGCATTTATTATTTCAAGAGTCATATGCTTGTCTATTTTGGATGAATCCCATCATGTTTATAATAATAATGTAATGATATACATTACAAAAATTATATTATAAACATCTTAAATTTTATAATTATAAAAAAAATTATTAATTTTTTTTAATATTGTTAAACCCAAAAATAAAAAAAATAATTATTATTCTCATAATTATAAATTTTAAAATTTTTTATAATATAATTTTTGTAATATATATCATTATTTATAATAATATTGCAAGCCAACTTAACATTGTGGCATAATGTCAGGTCGTGCCTTCGTGAGTGCATGCACGACAAGAAGTATATAGAGGCTACAATTTTAAGATACTTTGTAGGTGTCTAGGTGATATCATGTCTATCATGGAGCGAAGGAATTTATTTGATATTGCCCCATCATAAAACTGGAGCTATGCGGGGGTGTCAATAGCAACATAAAATCTTATATTCACCTATAAAAATTTAAGTTTATAAGTGAGGATATTCATGAATATTACTAGTTAGAGATTAAAATTATGAAAAGGGACAAACTACCATGTTGTGTGTAAGAGGATAAATCAAATTTTGACTTCATGATAAATATTAACACATTAAATTATTGGAGCCTAAAATTAACTTAAAACCTCAAACTTACAAATGTAAAAATTGATAGAAGTTGTAGATCATGTCAAATCTGTATTTTTTTTATGAGATTTTTATACACTTAGCATGTTGGATTAAGATGTCGAGTTAGATCTTTGATTGGAACTAATTTATAGAAAAAAGGAATAGAATAAATTTATATACATGATGGCTTGTCACCCTTGGGCTAAACGTTGAAATAAGAAGAGAAATATGTATCATATTAAGCTTACTTATTTTAAATGTTTGTACATTTTCCGTGGGTGAGTGGATCATTTTCCGTTCAATTTTTTAACACATTTTCTTACATTTTCCGTCCTTTTCATCCATTTGATTTATGCAATTTTAGAGAACCCACAAGACGTTTTGCTGCAATTAAAACTTGGAAGCATGTGTTCCGTTCTACTCGACGATTCCAAAATTCCACACTCATGGGTGTATTAATCAAAATTGTTAAATGCTAATTGTCATCATCTCCTGCACTTAATTTGGTTGGTGAGGCGAATTACTGGCCTACTTTATGGTAGCTAAGGTAATTAAGTATTCTGTTTAAACTCTAAGTCAAAACTTCCCTTGTCGTCTCCTTTAGGGACAGACGTTATCATAGATGCGAAAGGCATTTGGTGAATCACCGTGTGCCATTTTGCTGGTCAATTAACTAGATTTTGTCTCTTTGAGAAATGTATATGTCCAAGAACTCACCTTAAACGGTATGGTTAACCATTTGAGTTTTTTTTTTTTTTTTTTTTATGATGGTAGATCATCTCTATTAAGATTAAAGAAAAGGTCAAAAGGCCTTGGGGAATTTCCATTTTAGTTCTAAAGAATAAGAATTTAAACAGTAAGCTTCAATTGAGTTGTACAAAGTCGTTTTTAGGGCTGGTCTGGAATTCAATTACGCATTTCATGACACAAAAATAGGAAGAAAAAAAAAAAAAAAAACCCTTAGTGTCATGCCCATTCATTCTGTCGATCCTATGGGCTCAAAAAACATTTTCTAAATGCTTGGCATTGTATAGGGATGCATGTAATATGTCATATCAGATCTGGAATTTCACAAAGCAGTTATTGCGATTTTTTTTTTCTTTCGTAGGAAAATTTTTTAGCTGCCAAAATAAGAACTAGTTGAAGGCTTGAAGCTATATTGGTGGCAAAAGCAATTCACAAGGAACTTGCAATCCTATGCTGATCAGGAAAACAGACTTTGCAGTTTTACATGGAATTTGTTGAGAAGTGGTTTCAGGAGATTCAGAAGCTAGCCAAAGTTCAAGTCAAACCCATTATTTCTATTTTATTTTATTTGAATATGTGGATGTCAACATTGTATAACCTCATCGAGAATAATGCAAACATCCTACTGAAAACATTGGTTTCATTGATGTTCCAATTCTAATTTTGGTGTTTATTTTATGGCCCATTTGAAAGGGCCATTTATAGATTCTTTTAGATTTTCTTGGTATGAGTGTATGACAAATCAAATATATGGTTTCTTGTAACTTCATCTCTAGCCTATTTTGAGTTGTTTATTGCACAATTATAATTTCATTGTTAATTATAATCGCACATAACACTCTTATAAATACGTAATAAGCAATCATAATAATGTGACAAAAAATATTTTGTCAGTTTGCATTTATTTTGGGTAAAAAAACATCTTTATGTAAAGAATAGTTCATTTTGTCTTTGCGGCGGTCGAGGGATAGATCAATTACCTTGGCTTTGCGGGTAATCTAACTTACTTGGGCTCTTGGTTTTGAATGTGTTATTCTTGAGACTGGCTATCTTAAAGTTTTGCACTTAATTTCCTTTAAATGTGCCGTCTCTCATCTTTTGGCTGTGTTGCTTATAGACATTAGTTCACCTTGCCGGTATGAATGAGATATTCATCTTCGGCATACTTTTTAAGAAGGAAATTTTTGTACCGACTTACTTACTAAAATAAGCACAAATGTTATTTTAGAAGAAATATTTTTCACCTCTCCCTATGGATCTGTGTGGCTTTTTGGCTATTGGAGTTGGAGCAATGTTTGCAAAACTGTAATTGTTTTTTTAAAATTATTATCTTCGTAGTTTCCTTTGCATAAAAAAAGAATATTTCATTTTCTCTTTTTAGAGATATTTTAGTAATTAAAATTTATACTTTTTAATTTTATTTTAATTATTTTAAAAAAAGATGTGAAATTTATATAAAAACTACACGTATTATTAACTCATGGGCCAATAGCTTCCTAATAAAGAAAAATAAAAAAGAAGCTCATTAGAAAAAAAAAAAAAAAACCATAGCAATCTCTTTCCAAGGCTTTTTTTTTTTTGTTTTTTGAACAAACAAATTTTCAAGCCATTTTTTTTTTCCAAGGCAAATTTTCCTCACCAAAATTTTCCTCAGTCAGATGGTTGATAATCGAAGGGACGCTGTTGACTTTGAATTTTCGTGATAAGTACATCTGAGAAGGACAATCCCCAGGGGCATGGATTAGTTTACATTTGCTGTGAAGGTTTAGACTTGATGGGTATACATAATTCCTATTCAGAAAAGTTTGACAGTGATAGTTACTAACTATATTTATACTCAAATTAACAAATATAATTACTTATTAATAAAATATAATTCCATTAATATTTTGTATAAAATTTTTTTTAACACATAACTTGTGGGATTTATATTTTTAAGTTTTAAGATAATATTCATCTAATTTTATATTTTAATTTTATTATTTCACATTTTATTAATATAGTTGCATTTTGTTAATAAATAGTTGCATTTATTTCATCAATATACGTTGTGTAAAAATTTTTTTTTAGCACACACCATGTAAAATATATATTTTTAAATTTTAAGATAATATTCATTTAATTTTATATTTTAATTTTGTTGTTTCAGTTTTAATATTTCACATTTTATCAATATAATTATATTTTATTAATAAATAATTACATTTATTGATTGGAATATAACAATTCTATCTGACTAGTATGTATAGTGCATAAATCTCTCTTATTTTTATTTCATATGTTTGTTTGATTGATTGGTTACTTTTTTTTTGGGGGTGAGAGGGGGTTGGGGGGGTGGTTTGGGGTGTTAAATTTGATTGGTTAACGCATATAGAATTTCTTTTTTTTTCTTTTTTTTTGAAAGAAGAAAAGATAGAAGTGTAACAAGCCTTGATGAGTAGAGTAATTTTTTTTTTTCAATATATAACTAGCAATCCCATCATCAATTAATTTTAAAATTAATCATTGAGACTTCATTTAAATAAAAAACTTTCAAATAATTATTTATTTTTAAAATGTAATATTTCAAGGGAGTTAATGTAATATTTCAAGGGAGGTAATTAGAATATCATTTGAAATGCTACATTTGAAAGGTGTTATCCTAATCACAAATTTTTTGCATTTATTATTATTATTATTTAGTTTATAAGAAGCTCTGTTGAGTAGTTAGAAAGGGAAAAGTGAAGTTAAGTGTGATTTAAATTCTCCACCTATTAATTGAGAGACACTCTCCTTAATCAGTTGAGTAAATACTCAACCTCATTTTTTTGTATTTATTATTGAAACTCTTATTGCGAACCTTAATTGTACTGCCTTATATTGTCTTTTGTCAAGTGTGCCAATCTTAATGTTGAAAGGGACATAAAATTTATTTATTGGTGTTTCTTTCCGTCGGCAATTTGGGTGCTTTTTGTCGTTGGCTTTTCTCTCTTCTGTCTTATTTAACATATAGAGTGTGGATTATTCTATTACTACAAGTTATCGTGTGATTAGTACATCGATTGTTTCTTTTTTGCTTTCATGGGCCTATCAAGAGATTGATGATGTTGGGTTGAACAGACTTTAATTTTGCTGCATAAGCTTATGATTTGCTTGGAGCATGTATCCACTTGGGATAAAATTATTGAATTTCTATATGTGTGGAGTTTGAGAAATGAAGGGTTTGAAAAAGAATCTCAGTTTTTTTATTTTTGTAAAGAGACTATTTATAATATTTAAATATGTAACTATTAAATCATAATAAAATAATCTTCACGTTATATCAAATCTTGTTTTTCAGTTGTTAAATCATAGCACCACATTAATTTAGATAAGGGATAAATATGAGTTCTTTAAATTTTTCTTAGTTTAGGATTGCGTATAAGATGTGAAGCAAATGCTCATACAATTGGTGCTTTCAAACCCATACGGCACAAAATATCTCTCTCTCTCTCTCTCTCTCTCTCTCTCTCTTTTTAACATTCAAATGAAAGCAGCAAGATTTTCATCCTTAATTATATTATGCTTATTTTGTATTTTGTCTTCTTCTTCTTCTTCTTCTTTTTTTATTTTTATTTTTACGTTAAGAGATTTCTTTCAGATAAATTTGAAAGTTGTTAACATAATACCTCAACTCTTTACTTAAAGTATGTAATAGAAATATTTGAATAAAATTTACCATTGACAATTGCTTTTACTTTTTCTTTTATCACATAGTTAACTGGCTATTAAAAAGTTAAAAATTAAATATATTATAAATTTATATTGAAAAGTGTTGATATATTGATTCTTAATTAATAATTATAAAAAAATAAGACAAAAATAACAAATCTGATTTATATATAAGCCATACACATAATCTCAAATTCGTAAAAACCAACATGGTAGCCATTGGCTGTTGCACGAGAAAACAACAACGACTTATTAAAAAGCTGGGATAAAACATGAAATCCATTCAACACACGTTTGTCTTATAATAATGGCTAATGAAATCAGTATCGCTTATGCGGTTGATATGGTAAAAAGACTTGATATTATATACAAGATTACAAGTTTAAGCTTTATCAAGTCTAGTGACGTTCTTTTTATTAAATATATGAAATTTAGTTTCTTATAAATTTATTATAAATAATTTAGTACGATGATTTAACACAATCTTCTTTAATAGATATTACTCTTACTTTTTTTTTATTATTATTTTTTTTTTAGTATACTACCCTACCCTTACTATATATTTTAAAAAGAAGAAAAGAAAAGGGCCGATTGATTCCATCTTGTAAAAAGGGGCAAAAATAAACAACGAAAATTCAATGGAGAAGAAAGGACAAAACCAACTATATTGATATGGAATATAAAATTAAAAAATATGAAGTCAAGGGTCAACCTCTGACCAGTCCATGATTATGGCAGATTTTTGACCAAGACTTCCAAAACCGCCTTCAAAATCATTGTTCCAATCCCGTCTACGTGGCGAATTTGTAGTGGTCAGATAGCCATTGCAGGGCCGGTAAACAAAGTACGGCCCGCTTAAATGGAATTTGCTAAAAATAACGAGAGAAATAATGGGATTTAAAAGCAAATAAATTATCTAATACGTTAATGAGATTGTTAACCACTTTTAAAGCTATCTAAGAGATATTATTTAATATTAATTTTTTTAGTTTAAGCTTACTCAGAAGTTTAATTTTAAGTAGAAATAAAATAATTATATAATTCATCTAATTTTTTTTTTAGATTTTAATTATATAACAGACGTATATCATTTTATTGTTATTATTGATACCTAAATAAATTTCCTAGTATTTTCCTTTTAATTTAAGCCAATTTAGGCCCAAATGGACCAGAAAATTCAAATATTATTATGGACATCTTGGGATTTAATTATTTTTATGAGTTTTAACCCTTTAGTCAATTGAAATTGAGACCTCCCAAAAAAATATGAAAATAAAGTTACACAAGCAGTGATTTGAACGCATTTAAAATACAAATTTATGTATTGTAGTATTATAATTTTAAATTTAAATTTTTAATATTTTACTAAATAGCTACAATTAAGAATACAAATTTGTATCTAACAGTTGGTATAGTTTAATTGTGAGTCCAAATTTAAAATGCATCAAATTGATGCGTTATTGTAATCATGACATGAGTTCCCCTAAAGACTTCACAGATTTTGGTTGATATTTTACAGATAAAATTGGAAATTTATCTAGTCAGTAGGATGTTTCAGGGAAATTTCTTAGCATGATGGTACTTGGACACCAAGCTTATAAACGCGACGTCACTTGCTTTTAAGAAAGAATAATTATTGTTTTTGTTATTAGCTGATGTGACATATTATGAAAAACAATCGATGATCCCATTTCGGTTGTTTGCAATGTCAATTGGAAAATATTACGAACATTTTTTTTTTTAATAGACTGAATCTTATTAAGTTAATACAATGAATTGTACTTTTTATTTTCATAAAATTTTTTTTACATTAGAAACTAAAATTTTTAAAATAAATATTTATGCTCTTAAATATTGAAGTTTCTCCTAAAAATATTATTAAAAATAATTTCTTATATGCTTATACTCAAATTTTTTCTCCCAAATACAAGAAATTTCTGACTCACAGAAAAAACTTGCCAACCAATTAAACAGAAGTTTTGGTTTAAAACTTGTGAAAGGGGGGACCATCCAAGAAAGAAACAACACCGACCACGGAATACTTTGGTTCAGTAATAAACATCAAAAGCTTTTAAATTGTAAGTCATGAGTTTAAGTTTGAGTGTTGTTAGGGTGTTTAAGTAGAATTTAATTTATACTTTTCTAATATGAAAGTATATGCAGTAACCATCCGATTCTTTATACCTTGTTAGAGGCAAATGTAAATTTGTCCAGACAATACTCCCATTTTAAATATTAAAAAAAAAGCCACTTAGCTATATGACAAAAAAAAATACTCAAGAGTCAAAACTCCGGCTAGCTTATGTGAACTGGTCAGCATGGACGGCTTACCAGTCCCTTGCTTCTAAGACTCTCCTCTCAAGTTTTTTTATTTTTTTTATTTTTATTATTATTATTTTTAACAAGGCTATCCTTTCAAGTTGCAACCATAGAACAAAAGAAAAATCACTGTACAACAAGATTATCATATTAGCAGTAAAGGAAGAGTAACTTAAATTCAACACCTCTACAGGTACCTAATAATTAATAGTAATTAAGATACAAAATTTCTGAGAAGTAGCAAACTTTTCTCCTAAAGTCTGGTTCGGTCTAAGAACCAGGCCTTGTGCTTCAACGATATGCCTTGCCAACATCTTCAACTTTAGCATATAGTTGAGATATCCAGCATGCCATTTGCTTCTGGTCCACGGTTTTTCTTGATGGGGTTGTGGAATTTATTGCAAGTGCAACTATAGATTTTCTTCCAAGAAACGAGCAGAACAAGAAGCAGAGAAGAAAGAGAGACAGATTGATCATGAACGAGGACGAGAATGATTCATGGCGAATTGGGCTACTTGTATTCTTAGTGTCGATTGCTGCAGGTACCAGTCTATAATTGGGTATTGCTTTTTGTTGTTGTTTTCTTTTTGTCTTTTCTTTTCTAATAATAAGTTCCTCAGATTACATGATGATCATGCTCTTACCAACTTTGTGCTACTTCTTACATGACATAACTATCACCCCGTATAACACCCATTTGTTGTTCAAGTTCAGTTTTCTTTTTTGGTTGGGTTTCAATCATGAAACATAAGTTACATGCATTGTTCAAATTCAAGTTCAAGTTCAATGCTTTATCTTCCCATGTTTCTCTCTGGCTTTCTTTTGTTGTATTTGGAAGAATCCCAAATTTCTGAGAATTTGGTTGGGAATCTTTGTCTGCTAATTCGAGGATGATTCAGTTGACAGGAATCTATGTTTCTGTTAATAAACTGCAGTTAAAGTAGTTGATGGAAATTCTCTGGACACTGACAAACAGGTCCTACTAGACCTGAAATCATTTTTGGAAAAGCACAGCCAGATAAACAGAGGACACTATTCCCAATGGAACCAGCAGAGCTCAAACCCTTGCAACTGGCCTGGAATCCTCTGCACACCTGATGGATCGAGGGTAAACGGCATCAGCCTTAGCGACAACTACATCGCGCGGGAGTTATATGGCAACTTCTCGTCCCTGACAGCGCTCTCTTACATTGATCTTTCTCGAAACTCTTTTTCTGGGGCCATTCCTAGTGATCTAAATAACTGTCATAACCTTGTTTATCTCAATCTCTCGCACAATGTCATCGGAGGCCAGCTCAACTTGGCAGGCTTAGGTAACTTGGAAACTCTTGACTTGACCTCCAATAGAATTTATGGGGAAATAGGCCAGTTCAGCTTTCCTGCAATTTGTAAGCTAGTTGTGGCAAATTTTTCAGAAAATAATTTCACTGGTGGGCTTGATAATGCCTTTGATAGTTGCTCAAGGTTGCAGTACCTTGATTTGAGTTCGAACCCTTTCAGTGGAGGAATGTGGAAAGGGTTTCCGAGGCTTAGGGAGCTTTCAGTGTCCAAGAACTATTTTACTAGAGAAATACTGGAATCAATTTTTGATGAGAATTGTAGCCTGGAAGTTTTAGACTTGTCAATGAACAATTTCTCTGGTACGGTGCCAAAAGAGATCTCAAAATGCAGAAATTTGACGACTTTGAATCTGTGGGGGAACTTTTTCACTGGGCGAATTCCTTCTGAGATAGGCTCAATTTCAAGTCTAGAATCTTTGTCCTTGGGAAACAACAAATTTTCTCCTGTGATGCCAGAGTCCCTTTTGAACTTGAATAGCTTGACCTTGCTGGATGTGAGCAGAAACAATTTTGGCGGTGATATACAGGAGATTTTTGGGAGATTCACGCAGGTAAAGTTTCTGTTACTCCATGGAAATGCATACACTGGTGGATTACGCTCTTCGGGTATTCTCAAATTGTCTACCCTTAGAGGATTAGACCTGAGCTACAACAATTTCTCTGGTCCATTACCTGTTGAAATATCCCAAATGACACACTTGAAGTTCCTAATTCTGGCTTGTAATCAATTCGATGGGACAGTACCACACGAATATGGAAGACTGTCAAGCCTCCAAGCCTTAGATCTTTCCTCCAACAGCCTGAGTGGAAGCTTACCAGCTACTCTGGGGAATTTGACCTCACTTCTGTGGCTAATGCTTGCAGACAACATGCTTACGGGTCCAATTCCATCCGAACTAGGAAACTGCAATAGCTTATTGTGGTTAAACCTTGCCAACAACGAACTTTCTGGGAGCATCCCAGACAGATTTATGAGCATAGGCAGCAACCCCACGCCTACATTTCAATCTAACCAGCAGAGCAAAATTATAGCCGGCTTTTGGGAGTGTTCAGTGATGAAGAGATGGATTCCTGCAGATTACCCTCCATTCAATTTTTTACATGAGATACTTACGGATAAAAGTTGCAAAAACATATGGGAAAAGTTACTTACAGGGAATGGAATTTTCCCAGTATGCGCTGCGGGTTCTGCAGTGCGGATTTTTCAGATTTCAGGTTATGTTCAGCTTAGCGGAAACAAGCTCTCTGGTCAGGTCCCTCAAGGCATCGGAAAGATGCAGAATTTCAGCTTGTTCCATTTGGGATTCAACGAGTTTTATGGCCAGCTACCTCCTCAGATAGGACAGCTGCGACTTGTGGTTCTAAACCTCACCAGGAACATGTTTTCTGGTGAAATTCCGACTGAAATTGGAAATATCAGATGCATGCAACATCTTGATTTGTCTTACAACAATTTCTCTGGCCAATTCCCAGCCAACTTGTACACCTTGTCTGAGTTGAACAAGTTCAACATCTCATACAATCCATTCATTTCTGGAGTAATCCCCGCAACCGGGCAGTTGGCAACTTTCGAGAAAGACTCCTACCTCGGTGATCCACTGTTGATCCTTCCAAATTTTATCAGCAATTCCGTAGATCAACCCTCCAAAGGTCCTGTTTTTCGTCAGGAGGAGAGAGAGAGTAAAAAGGGACCTGAATTTTTGAGGTACAAATCAATATTTCTGGCTTCTTATTTTGTTTTCTTTTTTATTTCTTTTCTTTTTTTCAAGAAAAAGATGTAAGCTTTATTCACTCAAAAGCATTCCTTACATCTTTGTCAATAAGATCAAAAACATGGTTACAATTAGCTCTACACCAAACAATCTCTTCAGCATTCAAGATTGCTAGTTCTGCCAGCGAATGAGCCACCACATTGATATTACTTCCAGCAAACTGGATTGAGAAGCTAGAGACGTGATGAGTCAGAACTTGGATAACTTCTGGAATTTTCCTCATTGTACAATTCGCACAAAAGATTGAGTCTTACCTCTTGAACAGCCATAAGGCTATCTGATTCAACCAAAATTTTGGGGATAGATATATCTTTCGCTCCTTGAATCGCCATTCTTATTCCTAGGAGTTCAGCCATAGATGTCTGCTGAAAAAGTTCCTTCCCTGCCTTTGCTTACAGTTAGCAGTGCAGTTCGCGAGTGATCTCAAAAGACCACCCCTATTCCGGCTTTGGGCTGATTGCAGCGTACGTGTTTATTACTTTATTTTCGTGGTGCCATTTGCCAGCGGCAAACCCCTTGTTTTAAATAAGGAAAGTGACTTAAGGCAACCTTGTTACACCAATACCGTGAGAACGAATTTTGATTGCAGGAAGTGACATTTTTACGCCATTTGAAGCACCTTTTAATTGCAGCACAATTATACCTCTGAACAAAAAATCTTAAGGTAAAATTTTAGTTTGTGACTGAAATTTTGAGTAAATTTGCTTCTGACTTTGAGACACATTTTTTAATATAGAAAAAATGTCGTGAGGCAAGAGACGCCTTTGGTTGGTTAAGGAATTTTAACTCCTTTTACTGTTAAAAGGTGAATAGCCACTGGACTACTTGGGTTTTTTATGTTATGGTATCGCTCTAACGTCTACACAAATTAATTAGCACGAGATTGTTGTCCTGAAATGTATTTAAAATATAATTAGTTGTTAATTTTTTACAACCACATCAATAAAAATTGTACTAAAAAAAATAAAACATCATATCGTTTTATTTGTTTGTTGTAAAAAAATATAAATATACTTATAAAAAGTTAACAACATATCAAGACAAAAATCTTACGAGACAAGTTCTCAAGCTCTAAAACTTTTCCGTTATGTCATATATTAAAAAAAGGTGGCTGAGGGTTACGGGCAATTGGCCTTGAACCAATGCCTTTTCTTGGTACCTATTCTTGGTGCTAAGAGATATCTTGGCCAACACTAGTCTGGACACCAAGAAATTCTGGTTTTAATATAAAACTGGTTAACAGGAAAAACTAGATCAAGAAACTTACTAAGTACAATGGTAACACTTTTTTTTTTTGGGTGGGAATCACCTCCACCAGGTTATATTAAATTGAATATTGATAGTAGTGTCCAAGGTAATCCATGTTAAGTTGAATTTGGAGTTCTATTGTGCGATGAGTTTGGTATTTGGAAAAGTGGTTCGTGACTTCGGTGGCTGTTAGTACTAATATAGTGGCCGAACTTACAGGTATTAGACGTGATTTGAAGATTGCATGAGACTTGAGATTTGGGATGGTTGTTTAAAGACAGATTATCTTGAGACTTTACATCTTATTGATACTCAGAATGGCTCTTCCCACCCTTTGGTTGTGCTCATTGACGATATTCGGTGTCTATGCACACGGTCATGGTATGTAACAAAAAAGCATATGTTACATAAGGAAAACTCAGAAGCAGATTATCTAATTAAAGTGAGTGCTATTTCTACTAGTGATTTGTTCTTAGAGTGGCCCCTTGTAGTTTTGCAATCTTTATTGGATAGAGATAGACATAATATTGTTTATCTTCGTCACTAATACTTTTTCTTTCTTCTATTTTGTCTTTTTTAAATGTACCAAAAAAACAATGGTAACACATTTTTATCTAAAGTTTTTTCATATTGCCCATTTCATTTTGCATTTTCTTTAGGAGGGAAATTGTTCCACGAGATGCCACTTGTTGCAAATTCTCGAGGGTCATAGGACTTTCTAGTTTGGATGAATCCCGTCATTCTTATAATAGTATTGCAAGCCAACCGAACATTGTCGCATAATGTAATGTCGTGCCGTCGTGCGTGCATGCACGACAAGAAGTATCTACAGGCTACAATTCTACTTCTCTTTGCTTGTGGGGTTTAAGTGTTGGCATAATAATAGACGTGTTGTTGGATGGCTCAACAAACAAAAGGAAAAAATAGACGTGTTGTTGGTATTCTGCACACAAGAAATGTCCTCAAAAAAGTCTTTTTAAGACTTGGTGGGTGATATCGTGTCTGTCAAATAATGAAGGAATTTATTTGATATTACGGCATGATAATATGGGAGCTATGTGTTGTGTGGTATCAAATATAACCGGACAATGTCCAATACACTTAAAAATTTAAGTTTGGAAATGAAAAACCTCCTACATGTTATAAGTCCGAGACTAAAATAATGAAAAGGGTCAAACTACTATGTCGCCAAGTGTAAATAAGAAGATAAATCACATTCTAATATTATGTCAAATAATATCTTGAAATTTGAAATTCAATTTTTTTGAAACTTAGACATTATAAATTATGTCGAATTTATATATTTTATGTGATTTTTATACACTTAGCGTGTGGGATTAAGGCATTGAGTTAGATCTCTGATTGGAGCTAGTTTATAGGGCCAAAAAAAGGAACAGAATAAATTTAATACATTGTGGCTTGATGTCTTCTGAAACAACCCTTGGCCTAAAAGTTGAAATGGAAAGGGAAATATGTGTATCATATTAAGCTTAATTACTTTCAATGTTTTTACGTTTTCCGTCCATTGGGTGGGCGGATCATTTTCCGTTCAATTTTTTTTTACACATTTTCTTACATTTTCCGTCCCTTTCATATATTGGATTTATGCAATTTTAGAGAACCCACAGGATGTTTTTCTGCAATTAAAAGTTGGAAGCATGTGTTCCGTCCTATTCGATGATTCCAAAATTCCACACTCGTGGGTGTATTAATCAAGATTGTTAAATGCTAATTATCGTCATCTTCTGCACTTAATTTGGTTGGTGAGGCCAATTACTGGCCTACTTTATGGTTGGCTAATGTAATCAAGTGTTCAATTTAAACTCTAAGTCAAACTTCCCTTGTCGTCCACTTCGCAGATAGATGTTGTCATAGATGTGAAAGGCGTTTGGTAGATCACCGTGTGCCATTTTGTTGATCAATTAATTGGATTTTGTCTCTCCGAGAAATCTATCCGGCTAAGTTCGAGGGCTCACCTTAAGCATGATGGCTAATAGCTGAGTTTTTATTCTTTATGATATTAGATGACCTCCATTAAGACAAAAAAAAAAAAAAAGTCAAGAGGACATAGGGAATTTTCATTTTTAGTTCTAAAGAACAATAACTTAAACAATAAGCTTCAATTAAGTTGTACGAAGTCCTTTTTAGGGCTCAGTTCTGGAACTCAATTAAGAATCTAATGACAGCAAAATAAAAAATAAAAATAAAAACTTTTAGTGTCATGCCCATTCATTCTGTCGAAAAAAAAAAAAAATCTAAATGGTTGGCATTGTTTAGGGATGCATGTAATGTATCAATATCAAATCTAGAATTTTACTAACCCTCTGTTGGATGCTTGTGAGAATCTCATTATAAAGAAAATAACGTTTTCCAACAAATTTTCACTTGTTTGGCAACAGGTGCGAAATCTGTGAGAAATTGATAAATGTTCCAGTGAGTTGTCAATGTCGACAATTACTGCAGAAAAAAATTAAATAATTAAAAAATAAAAATAAAATTACCTGAATATCTAATCTCTTCATCTCTACCACAAATTTTTTTTTTCGGTTACCCAAAAAAGCACTAAAAGTAAGAGGGAGTAATTTTATAATTTTAAACATATAATTATCTTTTTCACCACTTTCTCATATAATTCAAGCATATTAATTTAATTTCTAATCATTTTTTTCTCACATTTTCTTATACATCTAAACAACAAATTCATTCACTTTTCTTTCTCACAACTTTCTTTTTTAATAATTTTCTTTGCACAATTTTTTTTCTTATTAAAATCTCACAATCCAACTACAGCATAAGTGCGCACTTACTGCGAATTTTTTTTTCTTTCGTAGGAAAGTTTTCTAGCTGCTAAAATAACAACTGGTTGAAGGCTTGAAGCTACATGAGTACAAGAGCGATTCACGAGAACTTGCAACACTATCCTGATCAGTTTTACCTAGAATTTATATATTGAGAAGTGGTTTAAGGAGATTCAGAAGCTAGCCAAAGTTCAAGTCAAACCCATTATTTCTATTTTATTTTATTTGAATGTGGATGTCAACATTGTATAACCTCATCGACAATAATGCAAATATTCTATTTAAAACATTGGTTTCATTGATGTTCCAGTTCTAATTTACGTGTTTATTTTATGGCCCATCTGGAAGGGCCATCGAAAACTGGAAAATCTATTGTAATTTCTTTTAGATTTTCTTAGTATATGACAAATTAAATATACGGTTGATTGAAACTTCATCTCTAGCCTATTTTGAGTCGTTGATTCCACAATTATAAACGCACATAACACTCTTATAAATATGTAATAAACAATTATACAAGTGCGACAAAACATATTTTGCAAGTTTGCGTCTATTTTGTGTCAAAAAAAAAAAACTTGGGACCGCAAAACATTTTTATTTTCTCAATGATAAAACAAAGACAACGGAGCGGTTGATATATCAATTATCTTGGCTTTGCGGGAAATGTAAAGAATTTTTCATTTTATTTTTTTAGGAGTATTCCAGTAATTAAAATTTAAATTTTTTAATTTTATTTTAATTTTAAAAAAAGATGTAAAATTCATGATATAGTCTCCACTATTATTAATTAATTCGTAGGCCAATAACTTCTTAATAAATAAATAAAAATCTCCTTGAGAAAAAAAAAAAACCTTAGCAGTACGCAAATTTTCCTTACCGAAATGGTTGACAATTGAAGGCACGCTTTTTGACTTTGATTTTTTCCGGATTAGTGCATCTGAGAAGGACAATCCCCAAAGGGCGTGGATTAGTTTACATTTGCTGCGGAGGCCTTAGACTCGATGTATGTACATAATTCCTATTTTATATGTTTGTTTGTTTGATTGATTACTTTTAAAAATGACAAAACTAACATAAAATCTCAAGGATATGGAGGGAGAAAGTGGGTAGGGAGTGGAACCATAACACATATAGGATTCCTTTACTCTCTCTCTCTCTCTCTCTCTCTTTTAATGAAAGAAAAAAGACAGAAGTGTCACAACTCTTGATGAGATTTTTTTTTTGGCTGTTAAAAAAATAATTTTTTTTTTCATTATACAACTAGCAATCCCATCATCAATTAATTTTGCATTTGTTTATAATTATATTACTGGAACTTCTATTACGAACCTTAATTATACTGCCTTGTGTTATCTTTTGTCAAGTGCGCCAATCTTATTGAATAAAAGGACATAAAATTTATTTGTTGGTGTTTCTTTCCGTCGGCAACTTGTGCCTTTTGTCGTTGGCTTCTCTCTGTTTTATTTACCATATGGAGTGTGGGCTATTTTGTTCCTACAAGTTATCGTGTGATTAGTATAACGATTGATTCTTTTTTGCTTTCATGGGCCTATCAAGAGATGGATGACGTTGAGTTGAATAGTCTTTAATTTTGCTGCATATAGGACTGTTAACGAGCCGGGTTTTGATATGTTTAGGCTCAATTCGTGAATATACAGTCTAAATTCGAGCTCGATTTAAGTTTTAATATTTGAGGTCGAACTCGACTTGATAATAGAATGTAGAGCTGGAGGTTAACTCGAGCTTAGGTCGTTTAATTTTCTTTCCTAAATTTTTCTTAAACCGAGCTCGATATAAGCTCGCTACATTTGATTCAAATTTTTTTTAAAAAAAATTATGACATTAACATTCAATACAAGGATAATTAGTAAACGAGCATATTATCTTTCATCTTATCGAGCATTATACTAAATATTTTGTCGAACTTTTAACGATTTGTTCACAAATATAAATGAGTCGAACAACCTCTTATTCAAACTCAACTCGTTTAATAAAACGAGCCTTAAAACAAAACTCGAATAAGTTTTTATTGGCCAAACAGCCAAACTTTTATTAAGAGTGATAGTTCATTAACAACCCTATTTGCATAAGCTTACAATTTGCTTGGAGCATCTTTTTACTTGGGGTTAAAATATTGAATTTCTATATTGTAGAGTTTGAGAAATGTATGGTTTAGAAAACGATCACAATTTTTTTATTTTTGTAAAAAAAATTATTTATATTATTTGAATTTGTGATTAATAAGTCATCATAGAATAACTTTCCAGTTGTAACAAAATTTGTCCTTCATGTGCTAGGTCATCATACCAAATTAATTTAGGTAAGTGATAAATATGAGTTCTTCAAATTTTTCTTAGTTTAGGATTGCATGTATGATGTGAAGCAAATGTTTATACAATTGGTGCTTTCAAACCCATACAGCACCGAGAATCTCTCTCTCTCTCTCTCTCTCTCTCTCTCTTTTTAACATTCAAATGAAAACAGCAAGATTTTCATCCTTAATTATATTATATTTATTTTATACTTCATTTTTTTTTACGTCGAGAGATTTATTCAGAAAAATTTTGAAATTGTTGACATAATATCTTATCATCGTGACTCTTTATTTAAAATATGTAATGCACTTAGAGATATTTAAATATAAATCATTTACACAATCTCAAATTCGTTAGAACCAACATGTTACCTATAGGTAGGTAGTCTTCTTTTTGAAACATAAAATTAAAAATAAACAACCGAAAAAAAAAAAGAGATGCTATTGGTTTTTTTTTTTTTTTTGGGACGATATTGGTTTTTGATATTGCCCGATAAAACAATGACAAACTCATTAAAGAGCTGGGAAGGATAAAACATAAAAGCCCTCAACACACGTTTGTCTTTTAATAAAAGCTAATTAATTCACTATGATTTAATTAACTATTGTTTGTGTAGTTGATATGATAAAAAAAATCGTTATTATATAAAAAATTATAAATTTAAATTTTTATTATATCAAAAGGTGATTTTTTTTTTGGTTAGGTTTATGAAATTTGTTTTCTTACAAAATCTTCTTTAACAAATATATTACTCTTATTATTTTTGTTTTTTTGGTACATGCTGCCTTCACTATCTATTTTTCAAAGAAAATAAAAAAGACTAATTGATCCCAGCTTGTAAAAAGGGCAAACAAAAATAGCAACGAAAATTCAATGGAGAAGAAAGAACACAACAACTCCACTATATTGATACGGAATATAAAATTAAAAAATATAAAGCGCGGGGTCAACTTCTGACGAGTCCATGTTTGTGGCAGATTTTGTCAAGCTTTTTGACCAAAACTTCCACAACCGCCTCCATAATCATTGTTCCTATCCCGTATATATATATATATATATATATATAAAATGTGTACGTGGCGAATTTGCAGTGGTCAAATACATATATATATATATATATATATATATATAGAGAGAGAGAGAGAGAATGTGTGCTTACAGGGAAATGGCAAAATGGTGTTTACACGTCATTTAATTTATATAATTATAAATATATTTTGTATAATAGTAATTAAAATATATAAAATAAAAAAATAATAATATTTTTTATTATTTTTTATTATTATAATTATATAAAATATATTCTTTATTGCATAAAATATAAACTTAATCACAATCTATCAATTAAATCGTATGTTTATAGATTTTTTCATATATATATATATATATATATATTAAATGTGTACGTGGCGAATTTGCAGTGGTCAAATACTCATTGCAGGTTAGGAAACAAAGCAGGGCCCACTAAAATGAAATTTGCTAAAAAAGCCGGAAAAATAATTGGAATACAAAACAATAAATTATTATATACACTTGATGAAATTGTATTATCATTATTTAAATAAATTTATTTAGTATTATCTTTTTAATTTAAATTTTATTATATCGTTTAATTTTGAATGATGATAAAATGATTGTAATATTTAATAATTTTTTTTAAATTTCAATTATTTAATAATTTGTATTATTTTATTATTACTTAAATAAAATTTTCCAATATTTTCTATTTAATTAAAGCCAATTTAGGCCCACATGGACCGGATAATTCAAAATATTACTATGGACACCCATGGGATTTAATTATTTTTATGAGTTTTAACCCTCTACTCAGTTAAAATTCAGACTTCCATATATTATATGAAAAAGTTACAGAAGTACACTATGTTTGGCATTTTTTTTTTTAAAAAAGAAAATATTTTTTATTTATATTTTTTTTATTTATTTTATATCAATCCTAACAATAACTTTTTACTTTTTCTCTCATAAATTACTATTCATTTTCTTTCTCATAACTTTCTAATCATTACTTTTTATCAATTATAATAATATTATTATTGTACTATTTATTTATTTATTTTTTTCATTCACTTTCTAATAAAACAAACAAGGCAGTAATGATTTGAACATATTTTAATTGCAAATAATTTAAACACCGGGTGATTTTTTACAAACAAAATTGGAAATTTATTTATTGTTTTTGAGCGAAATTTATTGGTGGAGTAGAATGCGATTCCCCGATTGGTTATCTAATCAGTAGGATGTTTCCGGGAAATTTCTTCGCATGATACTTGGACGCCAAGCTTATGACCGTGATGTCACTTGCTTTAAAGAAAGAATAACTATTGTTTTTGTTATTAACTGCTGTGCTTTTTTTTTTTTTATTTTTACCGAAACTGATGTGACATATTATGATAACCACACATTTAGATTGACAGGAAAATTTCATAAATATAAATTTGATGGTTATAAATCACTATCAGTTGATGGTATAATAGATAAAATATATTATATAATAAAAAAATTATAAAAAATTATATGATATATTAAAGAAAGTTATATTATTTGTGCAAATATTCATTAAAAAATTTTAATTTTTAATAATTATTTACATGAATTATATGATTCTCTTTCATATATTGTACTGTGTAAAAAGTCATTAAAAATTAAATTTTATTTTATAAATATTCACACGAATTATATAATTTTTTTTAATATGTCATATAATTTTTTTATCACATTATATATTTTATTTATCATTTCAGTTATTCACAATGTCAATTACGAATTATTACTAACAATTTCTTTTTTTTTTTTTCAGTAGACTAAAAATCTTATGGGGCTAACACAATGAATTGCACTTTCTATTTTCGTAATTTTTATATTTTAAAAAAATAAAAAAATAAAATTTTTTAAGTAAATATTTATATTTTTAAACACTGATGTGTCACCTAAAAAATATTCATATATGCTTATACCCAATTTTTTCTCCCAAATTCAAGAAATTTCCGACTCCAAGAACAACTTGCCGACCGATTAAGCAAAAGAGATTCTATTGCACAATTTCCCACTCTTGGGTCTTTCTTTATTCTCTTGCTTTTCTCCTTCTTCGTTTTCAAACTTGTACAATGGAAGACCGTCAAAGAAAGAAACAGCCAACCAATATTATGGTTTAATAATAAGAACTGTAAATTACTTTAAATGATAAATTTTGAATTTGAGTATTATTATATCGTTTAATAGGACTAAATTTATATTTTTTTAGTATAACATTTGTCATAATCGACTTTTTTAGAGACGCATGCAAAACTCCTTAATAAAATTGTTGGGACACCACCCTCACAATACCGATTTAAATAAATTAAAAAAACTACTTTTGTATTTGAGCCCAAAAAAAAAAACAAACCTGAGAGTCAAAACTCCGGCCGGCCTATGTGAACCGGTCAGCATGGGCGGCTTACCGGTCCCTTGCTTCTAAGACTCTCCTCGCAGGTGTTTTCTTTCTTTTTTTTTTGGGGAACAAGACTATCCTTTCAAATTCCAACCATGGATCCAAAAAAAAAAAAAATGTTCAATAAGATTATTATATTAGCAATTTCAGGAAGATTAATTATATTCAACACCTTTACAAGCTTAATTCTAAACCCCCATTATTATAGTTAATGTACAATCTCAAACTCAATCTTTAAGATTTGATTTGTATAATCTTGAATTATCTTTAGAATTTTTGTAATATTTTTCTTGTTAGGTTTCTGCGATGTGAATTTACACCCATTAATTAATTAATAAATGACATGAAGAAATGCTACTAGTACGGAATAATTAATAGTAATTGAGATACAAAATTAGCAAGATTTTCTCCAAAAGTTTGGTTTGGTCTAAAAAGCAGGCCTTGTGCTTCAACGGTATGCCAACATCTTCAACTCTAGCATATTTTGAGATGTCTAGCATGCTATTTGCTTCTGGTCCACGGTTTTTCTTGATGGGGTTGTGGAATTTATTGCAACTATAGATTTTCTACCAGGAAACAAGCAGAACAAGAAGCAGAAGAAATAGAGAGAGATTGATCATGAACGGGGACGAGAATGATTCATGGCGAATTGGGCTACTTGTATTCTTATTGTCGATTGCTGCAGGTACCAGTCTATAATTGGGTATTGCTTTTTGTTGTTGTTTTCTTTTTGTCTTTTCTTTTCTAATAATAAGTTCCTCAGATTACATGATGATCATGCTCTTACCAACTTTGTGCTAATTCTTACATGACATAACGATCACCTCTTATAATACCCATTTGTTGTTCAAGTTCAGTTTTTTTTTTTTTTTTTGGTTTCAATCATGAAACATATGATAAATGCATTTTTCAAATTTAAGTTCAAGTTCAATGCTTTATCTTCCCATGTTTTTCTCTGGCTTTCTTTTGTTGTACTAGGAAGAATCCCAAATTTCTGAGAATTTGGTTGGGAATCTTTGTCTGCTAATTCGAGGATGATTCAGTTGACAGGAATATATGTTTCTGTTAATAAACTGCAGTTAAAGTAGTTGAAGGAGATTCTCTGGACACAGACATAGAGGTCCTACTAGACCTGAAATCGTTTCTGGAGAAGCACAACCAGATAAATAGAGGACACTATTCCCAATGGAACCAGCAGAGCTCAAACCCTTGCAACTGGACTGGAATCCTCTGCACACCTGATGGATCGAGGGTAAACGGCATCAGCCTTAGCGACAACTACATCGCCGGGGAGTTATATGGCAACTTCTCGTCCCTGACAGCGCTCTCTTACATTGATCTTTCTCGAAACTCTTTTTCTGGTGCCATTCCTAGTGATCTAAATGACTGTCATAACCTTGTTTATCTCAATCTCTCGCACAATATCCTCGAAGGCCAGCTCAACTTGACAGGCTTAGGTAACTTGGAAATTCTTGACTTGACCTTGAATAGGATTTATGGGGAAATAGGCCAGTTCAGCATTCCTGCAAACTGCAAGCTAGTTGTGGCAAATTTTTCGGAGAATAATTTCACTGGTGGGCTTGATAATGCCTTTGATAGTTGCTCAAGGTTGCTGTACCTTGATTTGAGTTTGAACCTTTTCAGTGGAGGAATATGGAAAGGCTTTCCAAGGCTTAGGGAACTTTCGGTGTCCGAGAACTACTTTACTGGAGAAATTCTGGGATCAATTTTTGATGAGAATTGTAGCCTGGAAGTTTTAGACTTGTCAGTGAACAATTTCTCTGGTATGGTGCCAAAAGAGATTTCAAACTGCAGAAATTTGACGACTTTGAATCTGTGGGGAAACTTTTTCACTGGGCAAATTCCATCTGAGATAGGCTCAATTTCAAGTTTAGAATCTCTGTCCTTGGGAAACAACAGTTTTTCTCCTGTGATACCAGAGTCCCTTTTGAACTTGAGTAGGTTGACCCTTCTGGATGTGAGCAGAAATGATTTTGGTGGGAATATACCGGTGATTTTTGGGAGATTCACACAGGTAAAGTTTTTGTTACTCCGTGGAAATGCATACACTGGTGGATTACACTCGTCGGGTATTCTCGAATTGCCTGCCCTTAGAGGGTTAGACCTGAGCTACAACAATTTCTCTGGTCCATTACCGGCTGAAATATCCCAAATGCCACAGTTGGAGTTCTTAATCCTGGCTCGTAATCAATTCAATGGAACAATACCTCAAGAATATGGAAAACTGTCAAGCCTCCGAGCCTTAGATATTTCCTTCAACAGCCTAAGTGGAAGCTTACCAGCTACTCTGGGGAACTTGACCTCACTTCTGTGGCTAATGCTTGCAGACAATATGCTCACGGGTCCAATTCCACCTGAACTAGGTAACTGCAATAGCTTATTGTGGTTAAACCTGGCCAACAACCAGCTTTCTGGTAGCATCCCGGATGGATTTACGAGCATAGGCAGCAACCCCACACCTACATTTCAATCAAACCAGCAGGGAAAATTTATAGTTGGCTCTGGGGAGTGTGCAGCAATGAAGAGATGGATTCCTGCAGATTACCCGCCATTCAGTTTTGTACATACCATACTTACGCATAAAAGTTGCAAAAACATATGGGAAAAGTTACTTACAGGGAATGGAATTTTCCCAGTATGTGCTGTGGATTCTGCAGCGCGGATTTTTCAGATTTCAGGTTATGTTCAGCTAAGCGGAAACAAACTCTCTGGTCAAGTCCCTCAAGGTATCGGCAAGATGCGGAATTTCAGCTTGATCCATTTGGGATTCAACGAGTTTTATGGCCAGCTACCTCCTCAGATCGGACAGCTGCAACTTGTGGTTCTAAACCTCACCAGGAACATGTTTTCTGGTGAAATTCCAACTGAAATTGGAAATATCAGATGCATACAAAATCTTGATTTGTCTTACAACAATTTCTCTGGCACATTCCCAGCCAGCTTGAACACCTTGTCTGAGTTGAACAAGTTCAACATCTCATACAATCCATTAATTTCTGGAGCAATCCCGACAACCGGGCAATTGGCAACTTTTGAGAAAGACTCCTACCTCGGTGATCCACTGTTGATCCTTCCAAGTTTTATCAGCAATTCCACAGATCAACCCTCCAAAGGTCCTATTTTTGGTCAGGAGGAGAGGGAGAATAAAAAGTGGGCTGAATTTTTGGTGTTCATAACAGTAGTTCTGACTTTAATAATCTGCGGATGTTTGTCACTTATAGTACGTATTTTGTTGAGAAATCCATCAGACGCACCAGGATATCTCCTGGAAGATACTAAACACCGGCATGACTTACCATCGAACTCAAGCAGCTTGTCTCCATGGTCGTCAGACACTGTGGATATAATCCGTTTGGACAAAACAGCATTCACTCATTCTGACATTTTGAAAGCAACAGGAAATTTCTCAGACAGCAGAATCATTGGGAAGGGAGGATTTGGAACAGTGTACCGTGGAGAATTGCCTGATGGGAGAGAAGTAGCAGTGAAGAAACTACAGAGGGAAGGAACTGAAGGTGAAAAGGAGTTTAAAGCTGAGATGGAAGCATTAAGCGGAAAAGGCCTTGGCTGGCCACACCCAAATCTTGTAACACTTTATGGATGGTGCCTTGACGGGTCAGAGAAAATTCTGGTCTACGAATACATGGAACGTGGAAGCTTGGAAGATCTTGTGTCAGATAAAACAAGACTAACATGGAGGCAACGTATCGATGTAGCCATCGATGTGGCGCGTGCATTAGTATTTCTACACCACGAATGCTACCCTGCCGTTGTTCACCGTGACGTTAAGGCCAGCAACGTCCTGCTACACAAAGACGGGAAGGCCCGAGTCACAGATTTTGGACTTGCTAGATTTGTTGAGGCTGGGGATAGCCATGTGAGCACAGTGGTTGCTGGCACAATTGGTTATGTGGCACCAGAATATGGTCAAACATGCCAAGCCACAACCAAAGGCGATGTTTATAGCTTTGGCGTATTGGCTATGGAGCTGGCAACTGCAAGGCGAGCCGTGGATGGTGGGGAAGAATGTCTGGTGGAATGGGCCAGGCGGGTCATGGGAATTGGCCCAAATGGACTAACCAGAGCAATTAGACCAGTTGTGCATTTGGGGTGGTCCGGATGGGCTGCAGGGGCAGAGGAGATGTGTGAGTTGTTGAGAATTGGCATATGGTGCACTGCAGAGGCCCCCCAGGCCAGACCAAGCATGAAGGAGGTCCTATCTTCCCTCCTTGTGATTCAATGTTGATGTGGATGATTTTTGCAAGAAGGGGAAGTTTGTTCGTAAGCTTTAGGCTGATAAATTAAATACACCCTTATACATGTATACTGCGCAGATTTTTTTTCTTTTTGCTCTTTTTTTTTTTTCCTTAAATCCGATTCTTCTTGTACACATTCATTCTTCAGTGGTAGAGTTGAAGAAGAATTCACTGAAATTTTGTCACTATTTCTCCAATTCCAAGGAGACTTGCTCAAATAAGACACTGCACAATTTTTTTTAACTTGAGAGCGTTCGAGTTGCAGAAATCATTTTTTTTCCCAAAAAAAAGAGTAAATTAACATAAATTTAACCATGCTGCAGATTACAATATTACTGAAATCATCTTAGTTTTGGGAGGGACTTATTGGGTGGTGAATGCTTAGAAGGACTACTTAGTATCATGCAAAAAAAAAGGTAAATTCCTTTCCTTCTGGCTTTGGATGACTGTGTCTAAGCCCTAAGCCAGAGAGTCAAACTTGTAACTTTGTTCTCCATTTTAGGCCAAATGGCTGGTTATGGTTCTTGGGCAAAATAGAGTGAAAATGTGCATTACTGCTTTTCAGCCCTGTTAAGGAGTCACACAATTACCATTGATTCATGCGGTTTAGTGGTAAGATAGTCAATTATACCTTCACGAAGTCATAAATTCATGACTTGCCATGGTCGGTTGATGACACTAATCATATGTTCTGCCTCTCTGCCTCTCGAGGTCACAAACAATCCTACAGTAACTCTTGTTGGCCTTATTGCGGTTTGCTCTTTCGTTAGAGAGCCGCATCTTATTTCGGATTGGGACGGGCGCGATCTTCCCTAACAGGTCTTCGGAACTCAACCTTCACTTACTTATTTTAACGACCCAAAAAAAAAGAGCCGATTTTTATTACAAGACACAATGGACCCTATTTTTTGAAAGAACTCTAAAATGTGATCAGAATAATATGACTATTTATCATTTTCTTGCACATTATTATCAACTCATTTCCCAACTGACCAAAATGCCCCTGCACAACCATCCAATGATCCGATGACATGCCAATTAGCAGTTGTACATTCACAGCGTTCTTTTCATGCCATCTGCGGTTTCCCCCTTTCTCTCTCTCTCAGGTTCAAGGGGTGAGAAAAATAGTGATATCTAGCCAGACCCAGAAGCATTTCCAACTAAGAAAATGGGTTCCATTTTAACAATGTATCATTTGAAGAACTTGTGCTTGAAACTATTCCCCTGAAGTGGGCATCTAAAATTTGCCTCTCTTTATCATTGTTAAGTAACCAGGTAAGTCAAAGCGTTTGGGTCTATTATACTCCACTTCCAGTCTTCCAAGTATTTCTTGCTTGCTTGTGAGTTTTCTTTGCATGTGGACCTCTTTTTTTTCTTCTTTTTTTTTTCTCATTTTCCCTCATTCCCATATAGATTTTTCTTGAAAAACCATGATACTAATCCGCTATATACTTCAAAGATCATGCCTTTTTTCCCTTCTTTTTTTTTGGGGGGGGGGGGGGGGGGGGTTGTTGGTTTTTTTTTTTTTTTGTTTAGTACTATGAAATGTTTGGTGGTTCTTTTGGTTTGCCATAACAAATCTTGTGTTGTAAGTTTCTTATCTTAATTATTGTTAACTACAAGTCCCTAATTCTTCCTAAAAAAAAAAAAAAGTACAAATGCCTAATTGTTAGGTGCTTTTTGGTGTTGTAGGCTTTTTTGGGTTACAATTAGTAGAGAAAATGTCTGATATGGGAAAAGAGAAGGTAATGCCAATAGAGCTTGCCATCCAAAGAGAGCTGGCATATAGGAGGAAGGTTGCCCAGTTACAATCAATGTCATCTGCTGACTTTTGGAAAGAACTTTTGCCATTAGAGGTACACCAATTTCAATAACCCCGCAAAAATTACTGTTTTTTATTACCTGCTGCGAAGATGTCCTGGTGAAGTTTCAATTTTTTTGTCTTTTTTTTTTTTTTTTCTTTTTGCAAGTTTGTCATATTAAATTTGGAGTTTGCTAGAGTCTTCTGTTGTGCATAAAGCTGCTGTGGCATGCAAACTCTTGCAATTCAAGAGGTTTATAGATGAAATGTCTTTGATGTTTGCAAAATTAGACTTCAATGGAAAGGGGAAAAATAAATCTGACTGTTGTAAGTTGTGATGTGTTGGAGTTGCTAAATCCTGAAGGCGAGGCATTTTTATTGTAGCCAAGTCAGCAGCCACTGCTGCTGCTTTGTCGCCCCGGATATATATGAACCAAATACTGTTGAACAAGGAATGCAATTTCTGTAGAAGCAGATCCTTCTCATTGATGCCGTAGCTCTCAGTTGCCTTTGGTAAATTTCAGGCTTTTGGATTTCAATTTCTGTATATATTGCAATGACTTATACTTGATTGTGATTATTAGTTGATTGGTCAAATCTATTAGTTTGCTCTTTCTAAAGGCCTGATTACACTGAACTTGAAATAAAATTAAGCTTGAAATTAATCAATGACAAGACATAACAAATCATGGAAATATGATCAAGTTCGGTAATGTAAGACCGCGGAGATTTGAGTTTTGGTCTCAAAACAGGTGTACTGTGAGGCATCTTTTTGTTCTCCCTTGCCTTTTTTCTCCTTTTGAATAACTTTAGTTTAGAGCAATATCACTCATCTCAGGGGCAGTCCTCAAGTCCAATTGTCAATCCAAGTCCAAGTCCTGGTCTTGCAGGAGTTAAACAGCAGGCAGCAATAACCAATGTTGAATTCTCGCCACCTCCACTGTCGCATCAACCAGAGACCAAGATTGATCACTTTTTTTGCAGACTCTGCCAAGTGCCCTGTGCAGGTAGTTTCAACTATAAGCAGCACGTAAGAGGTCGAAAACACAAACTGAAAGAGCAAGATCTGAAATTTGGCTACAGAGATGTCGGTAACGGGCGTGAGGCAGGAAACCAACGGCGCTGGTGTGAGTTGTGTAAAATCTGGTGCATGGATGACGCATCGCTAAATGCACATATAGGAGGTCAAAGGCACAGGGATGAACTTGCTAAGTTGGAACCAGCTGGGAAAAGTGGCCTAGAGATTGTGAAACTGGAAAGCCGCTGTAAATTATGTAATATTTCATGCACAAATGAAGATTTGCTCAACATGCACTACAGTGGAAAACGGCACAAGGCTGAACTACAAAAGTTGCAAGCTGCTGGCAAAGGACACGGCGAGGTAGGTACGCGACACTGGTGCCAAGTGTGTAACATCTGGTGCATAGATGAGGATTCACTTAGAATGCACCTAAAAGGCAAAAGGCACACTGTTCAACTCCACAAGAGTAATCAAAAGAAGGCCAAACTGGGATAGGCTGCCTCTGCCCAAAGGAACAGAATGGAATGGGAACTGAATGAAGCAGCAGTGCCGTTCATCATCCACGGGTGCCTATCAAAGATTCTGGAATTCGGGTCTCACCCATTTGTGAACTTTCGTTCTAACGTAGCTAGCATATTAGCGGTAGGATATATTACAGAATTCAATCGGCCATGTTTAAGGTACTGTAAAATTTACGTCTTAAAAAGGTTGCAAACTGTTTGGCATATACAGGAACACTTTTAGCTATATGTGCTGCTTGCCAATAGCTCAGTGGCCTGGTAACCTATTCTCTGACATAGGCAATGAGCAATTATCTGTATTTCTCATCTCTTCATTGATTTTATTTTTCCCCGAGAATCCAGTGCTGGAATGGGGTCAAGCTAGGCTTGTTAAAGCATTCCGAGGTTTCAGGGCCTTGGATCCGTAAGATGGAACATGAAGGTGCACCTTTAGTTGGAGACTTGGAGTCAACCTGCCACTAAATTGATGGATTCTGGGACCCATTGGGCCAAAATCACGAGAATGGAGGCTTAGTCACTCTAAGAATAAGGCTATTGCATACTTTCCAATCACAATTTAATATATATATATATAATTTTTTTTTTTTTTTTGAGCTGAAGGAAAGAAGTTCATTTGATAAAACAACATCATGAACAGAGAAGGTCAGTCCGACCCACATATCCCACTACATGAAGGCAGTAAAGTACAAAAAATTCACTTTATCATACAAGCCTAGTCCACAGCTAACAAAGACGTTAGAGCTACAGTTAACCCAACAAGTTAAGACTAAAAATAGGCTTGGGCCCAAAGTCCAAGGAAGAAGCGAGGCTGTTGGATCAAGGGTCAAAGGCCTAAGGCCCAACTACACCACAACCAGACGGCAGATCTCCCACCGTACACAGGCCAGCGTCGCCGACGATTGGGAACAGATGGAGCCGAACGGGTAGGTTGAGGCCGAAACATAGCTCAAGGCTGGAGGCACGCCAGAGGTTGCCATGAAGACAGTAGACCAAATTCCGTCGTCACAATTTGAATGATCACCACCAACACCAGCATTATCATCACCAGGAAAAAAGCTATCTTCCCACTTTCCGCTCCTCAAATGTCCGTAGGTTCCTTATAAATTATTAAAATAAAGAAAAAGCTATGTTCCCATAAAAACACTTTTAGAAGGTTAAACTACAAGGCCTAGTGTTGCTTTCATCGTATGACTAACATCTCCTTTTTAAGGACAAGGCAATCTAAATTGCACTATTACGGGGTGCTACACATTAATTTTTTTTATTTAGTTTTCATTTTTTTTGTTAAAAAAAGGGTAATAAGAAAAAGAAACCAAAATGTCGATAGCTTTTCAAGTGTGATTTTTCTGACAACTGAACCGGGTGAATCAGCTGAAAAATTGATACCGGACCAAACTTGTCCCGTGATCGCCCCAGTGTGGTATATCAAGAGTTGGTGTGGGTGTATGAATTTTGGCCCAATAGTAATAAAATTTTAAGTATAAAAACTTTTTATCTAGACCAGCTAATTTTACTCCTACAATCTCTTAGGAGTGTTTGGATTAATTTCTAGATGGACATGTTTATATTTTATTTTTAAAACATAAGAAAAATAGTGTTTGGTTAATTTTTTTGTACTGATATTTGATTCTACTTATTTCCTTACATTGCATTTTAAAAGCAGTTGATTGAAAAGTAACTCAATAACTCAATATTGCTTTTTGCTATTTTTTAGGCTATTTTTCAATTTTTAATATAATAATAATTTATATATATTAAATTACCTTCAAAAAATATTTACACAACTTCATTAGTTTTTACTTACCACTTGAATACAATTTGTTAGTTGTTACTCAACTTCATCAATATTTATATAAACACAATATTTTCATTTTTAAAAAATTCTTAGATAATATTTTTTTTACTTCAAATTTTTATTAATATTAACACTTAAAAATATAGTTCAAATATTATATTTTTTACTATCTAGTAAATATGAATTATTTTTTAAGTAAAAATTAAATGAGAATATTCTTAATATTATTTATAGAGTATTTATTCTAAAAATAAAATTTATGAAATATAAAAATGATTTTTTTAATATAATACATTAATATAAAATAAATGTCTAAATTAGTCATTTAATTATTCAACAGTAACAGCAAAAAATTAATCAAACACTTCATCAAATTTTTCACTAATCAACAATAAGTTATGACAATCAGTAATTAGTAATTAGTAGTAATAATCAATAACAATAAATAATAATAATAATATTAAATAAGTAAATCAAACAGATCTTTAATTTCTTAATTTAATCTAACTAAAAGATTGTCCCTTCTAGTATAGCTCAAGGTCCGACTATGAGGGACAAAAAAAAAAGTCGAAATTATTTAGTCATAGGACATTACCATATCGAAATCTTTTTAGCTAATGGTGTAAAGGATTGGATCGCTTGAGAAATATGACAAAATTGCAGGTTGTTTTTCTCGGTGGAAGAAAAAAAGAAAAAGTGAGGGTGGAGCAAGTAAGTATGATAATTCACGATTTTAACAGAGAGAATTGCGCTCTTACGAAAAGCATCCTCTCTTACAATTATATATGCTAAACTTACATTTAGTCCTATAAAATACTTAGGCAAGAATTTGAATATCGAACTGTATAACCTGAAAGGATTTTCAAGATGTTAGTGGTCAAAATTGCAAATTATATCTATTTACTATTATTCATATTTTCCGGGGTAAGTGCGTGTTTTTTTTTTAAAACAAAAAAAAAAAAGATACATTGTTAGTATATAAGGTATTGTAGCCATAAATCAAGGTCGAGAGTTGTCCGCTGATATTCTCGTTCAATTTCTCTTATAAGAAAAACTTATTACTTACATATTGTTGAAAATAAATAAGTTTTCCTTATATTCGATTTTAGTATTAACAAGTTTTAAATCAATTAATACATAAAGCATAAATTTTCTAATATAAAAAGTGATACCGCTAAAACTCTTACCCAAACTAATACAAAAGAAAAAGAAAATGTATCGAATTATGAATCAAGTTAACTGCTGTAAATAATAACGGTAGGGGTGCTTAGGATAAGGAAAGGGGAACAAGCACGCCTAATAAGCCGACAATCAGAGACAATATTTTTTGTAGGCGGCGGTGCGTAGACATTTGAAACATGTCAGCTCGCGACATGGCAATTTGCGTGTTCGTGCGGAAAGAACCAATGATGCTTTTTTTTTTTTGTCCGTATTGCATAAAATTCCACCGTCCCTTCCAGTACAACCTGCCCCAGAATCGACAAAATCTCTCAAGTTGGATGAATCCGTGTTGCCTAGGAACAAGGCTGGATTCTACAAAAGAAGCCAAGCATTGTGTAGGTGAGGGAGGCCAAAGAGCATTTGCGGAACGCATTCTAGACAGTAATCTACACACCACACAATGATGATTGTTAATTATACATTTAACGTACATTATATATATATAATAAGATATTATAAAATAAATTAATTTTATACTACATAAAATACATATAAGATCAAATAAATTTATTCTATATTACTTTACTTTATATCATATACTAAATGGAGTTTTAGTCTTTTGATAAGCATAGTTAATGTTAAGACGATGTAGACCACCACCAACGATAATGATTTGCAGTGCAAGTCCGCATCTTAAAAAAGTTAGGTTGATTGTGCGCATGGAATGAAGCTCATTGATTAGTAGGCTAGTTGCTGGTAGAGATATAAATGAATTAATATGTTTATTAAAAGTTCAGTTATTTAATTCGGTAAAAAACATTCAAAGTTTGATATCAAAATTTGTTTAAAAAATGAACTAAGTTTAATAATGATAGACTGAACTAAATGAAATTAGTAAACAGTTTATTTAAAAATCATTAAGGATTCATCTAAAATTTATTAAAAATTTTATTTAACATCTTATTTGAATGTATTTGGCAGGTTTATTTAAGTCATAAAGTACCTTTGTTACGAGAATAATGATAAAATTTTGCATATTTAAGTGTTTAACTTTTCGTAAATCCTGTAAATATAGACACTTTATGCATGGAGATGCTCTGTTTAACCCTTCTTAATTGGTGACTTTATGCCTAGTAAAAGATTTGCAGGAGTGGAAAGGGAGAGTAAGTGATATCAAGTCATGGATGCAAAAGATGGGAGACATCTTTGCTATTCTTCACATGGTTTCTGCCAGTTAGTTGCTTCTCCACTAGCAATATAGTGCTTTCAGTTACGTGACAAATGATAAATTAATTTCTGTGAAAAAGGATAAATAATTGAATGAGTAAGACATGTTGTGGAGATATATGTTATACTATATTGTGCAAATTATATCGTAATTTTTATTATTCTTATTTGATAATTTATTTATCAAATTTTAGAATATTTAGCTTAGTTGAAAGTTTTCATAGAATAGTTTTCAGTTTAAGTTCGGGATTTTGATATTAATGTTTATTTTTTTCTTTAACAGTTATATTTCTTAGGGTTTGTAAATTATTATAAATAGATGTATAAGTCTAAGAAGTAAACTATTCCAGTCAATTTATTTTCTTCTTTGGTAATCCATAAACCCTATAGAAGTTCAATATGAGTGTTGGCCCTTTTTTTTTTATCTTCTTTGTTACGATTCCGTCCTACGTCATTTGGTATGTAAGTCATTTGGCATAATGATTCCATTCTGCGTCACTGTAACATCCATTTCCCCTTTAAATTCAGGAATGCATTAACCAAGAGGGATACATATTATAGCTAATAGAAGAGATATGGGGAGTTCATCTGGTGATGAGTACTCCAGGAACAGTAAGGATGTCTCTCTTCAGGAACTCAGAGATAGGCTTTCAGAGTTTGCTGAAGTGAGAGGGTGGGAACAATACCACAGCCCCAGAAATCTCCTTCTAGCACTTGTAAGTAAGCCTTTAAGTACTGTTGGCACGCACCTTATTTTTCATTAGATATCTCTATTATATTAAAAATTCTTATTATATTTTTTCTTAAGTGACACTCTTATACTTAAAATTTAAAACATTCTAATAATTAAAATTTAAAACTTACATCTTAGAGGTCTTGAATTCTAATTTTGGAAATGAGAATGTAGAGTTTACAAGAATAGTGAAAACTACTTTTATTGTATAACTCATAATCCAACGGACTTTCTATTAGACAAAAAAAAAAAAAAAAAAAAAACCTACTATATTTTAGTTTAATTAATGGAC
Source organism: Carallia pectinifolia (assembly GCA_037832335.1). Lineage (NCBI taxonomy): Eukaryota > Viridiplantae > Streptophyta > Magnoliopsida > Malpighiales > Rhizophoraceae > Carallia > Carallia pectinifolia. Next base: position 20,289,682 of record CM075448.1, on the reverse strand, counting down.
ATAATTATAATGTGTTATTTGATGTGCCAACCTTCAAGGTAGGAGAAGTGGGAGAGCTATCAGAGATATTCCAATGGAAAGGAGAGGTGGCAAAAGGACTGCCAAATTGGACTTCTGATGACAAGGAGCATCTGGAGGAGGAGCTGTCTGATGTTTTGCTTTACCTTGTTCGCCTTGCAGATGTTTGCGGGCTAGATCTTGGCCAGGCAGCCCTCACAAAGATTGTCAAGAATGCCAGGAAATATCCTGTCCCTTAATCAAACCAAATCTTCCACCTAAAACTAGAAGTTTGTCAAAACAATCTATCTGTGTTTCTGCATTAATTTTGGGCCATATAAATGTGTGTCTTAGGCATGTAATGTCTTCCGGATTCTGACTGAATCAAAAGCTGCGTCTGAGTTTTGTGTGTTAACTCTCTAACTTTCTTCAGTTTCATCACCGATTCCTCGCAGCCAAGAAGGTCAAATGAATTGGGATCGAATTAGTAAAACATCCAAATGAAATCTCTACATTGCCTGAACCCGATGATGAAGTTTTTATTTTGGATTGAATCCCTCCTAACGGACAGAACGAAAATGTAATCTATCAATATTTTACGCACTAACATGAAAGAAGTCCAAGCGTCCTCCCACCATATTTGACTGAATGGCAGAGTGCACCGCGGTGAAAACTAGATTGTACTTGTGGATATGTATGTGATTATAACTTATAGTTGTTTTCATCCCTACCATAATTAGCACATAGAATGCCTGTAGAAAAACATTTGGAGCATGGAATGTGTAACAGACTTTAAGGGTGTGTTTGTTTCACGTAAAATATTTTACAGGAAAAAATTTTACAGATTTTTCGGCGTTTGTTTCACAGAAAATATTTTATATAGGCAAAATTTAGGAAAACATTTCAGATTTTCAGGTATAATAACTTCTCTTTTTACAGAGTTGAAGTTATTTTTAAGAAAAACACAAACTGTGCTATAAGTAAATGACAAAGAAAAATCATTATTTTCACTACAAATATTTTTTTCTGTAAATATTTTACAAATGTAAATTATTTTACAGCAAACAAACAGACCCTAAGTCTACTATCTAGCATTGACATCACGATGTGCCGTGGCAACCTCTTTTTGTGAACCTACTTCTCATTAATCATATCCTTATTGGTTAATCTGGAGGGACAAAAGCTTGTCCGACCAAAATAATATGATTTAATTTGCCCGAAATCAAGTTCTACCTAACTCGCATGACTGAAAAATTCGGCCACCCATAACTCGAATAACGGAAAGGTGAAAGATTTTTATAACTATATGTAATTTTTGCCAAATTCTGGGGACTGGCATGCTTGCTTGCTTTCAGAAAATGCCAAGAAATTAACCACTGCTGAAGCGAACAATGGGAGTACTAAATATATATGATGGGCACAGTTGATCATTTGTTCCCAATTGAGAAAATTTCTTGTCATTGATAAGTTTCGATTCTATTTCCCCTTAAAAAAAAAAAAAAAGGGACTTTTTTTAAAATAGATCTCTCTATTCCCCTTAACACAAATTAGATAATATTAATTTGATTATCAGGATTGTGTTCCCAGTAAATGTGTCAAGATTTGATCCAACTCAGATTCATACGGAAAAACTAACCCTAATGCACCATGACTTGAAAATAACTGAATTCAAAATAACTCAAATGCAAAATTTAAACATGCACGACTGGATTCGTTTTGACGCTTTTGGAATTGGCGTGAATCGTTTGATTGTTGTTGGGCCTGAAAACGGCCTCAGACCCATGTGATTGTATGTCTTTATTCTAAATTAAAGACTAAACTTTTAAGCACTGGATTTTTGGGCCGTTGGCGGCACTTGGGCGTGCAGGAGATTTGGATTTGTGAGAATCAGCTCCACCTTTTATTCTTTCTTTTTCTTTTTTGGTCCTCTTTTCTTTTAACCTTTATTTGCTTATAATTTTCCTGTCAAAATGATTAAAAACAAATAGATGCGCCTGAGTTTAACGTGTAAATTGTAAATCAGAAAGAACCATAGCACTAGTGCACCCTCTGAGAATGATTTCGGGAATAATGGTTGGATTAATGAAATCTAAATAGTATAAATTAGCAGCCAATGGTTGGATTGCTTTTAATTAGATCCCAACAATAATAATGGAAAACTTTAATGGTCATTCCTATGATTGCTAACTCTAGGCACCGAAAAGGTTCAGACCTCATTACTTATTAAAAAAAAAAAAAGAGTTGACAAATCATTGTTTATTTTTGTTTCTTGATCGAAATCTCTGTAATCGTTCTAAAAAAAATTGCTGTAAAAAAAAAGTATAATGTAAATGTGTTGATTATTACACATGTAGGTTAAAATTAAAGATCATCTGTTGATATTTTCATTTAATCTCTTTCATAGAGAAGTATCATGATTGAAGGATTATTAAGCCTGAATGAATCTCTCTCGCGTCTAAACGCAATATCACCAAATTTAAAACTTAATATTACGTCTCGGCACAAATTTCTTTTCATTCGGAGATTGGCGAAATCAAGAGGACTCAAACACAAATTAATGTGGGAGAAAGAATACTAGATCACAATTAAACTACTATTTCCACCAATATTTAAATCTAATATATACACATAATATTGGATAATCATATTATATAAGTATTTTTCTTGTCTTAAATGAATTAAGAAAGAAAGTACAAGTTCATTGAGTAGGAAAATTGATTTTGTAGCAGGAAAATAAATTCATCACGGCTAACCGAAAGTGCTTAGCTCTATTAGACATCACCCAAAAAACCAAAAAAAAAAAAAAAAGGTTTTCGGCCGAACACATTCACTTGGATTGGACTAGACTTGCCCCAAAGCAAAACCATTGGAAAACATAAAGTAAAGGTGGTTTGGTCTCTTTTTCCTGAAGCATCATAGCATAAGTAATCCCCACATTTTCTCCTTGTCCCTGCCAGAACTAAAATGATGGCACATTGTTTGCAGTTAAAAGATGCATGCAGGAGTCCAGACAAAATCATTAGACTTTTAAATTGTGAAATCTTGAACCCCCAGTTGAGTAAAATGTGGGCTCCGGAAGGCCTCTTGAAGTAGCTCATGATCGTCCCACGTATCACGAAAGGTCTCCAAGTTGGCATCAGCATTCACTAAGGCTGATAGGCATAGCTGCTTCCTCCATTCTTCCAAGTGCGGGAAGCCAATACGGTCTCCATATCTATCACAATACTGCAAAGGGGAAAACGAAAACCAAGAAAAATTGCAGATGGGATTTGCAGAAATTGCCTCATAAGCAAACAATGTGAAAATGCTCTTTTTGCTCATGTATGGCATTTTCATCCTAGCTCATTGTACTTGACCTGTTGCCCAATTGCCCGGCATATGTCGAGTTCCCTCTTTCTCATTAGTGCAGCATACATTTATAAATTATGTGAGGTTGTTGGGATGGCTCAGTAAATTTGACAATGTGGTGAGTGCTGTTTGTGTGATTTAAACATTTATCAATGGTTTGAATCCCTGAGCGCAAACAATGTAGTATCTGGTTTATTTGCTTGAACTTTCATTTCCTGTCCATAGTCTAACAAGTTCTCGTCAGTTTAGAGTTTAAAAAAGTGCTCATACTTAAAGGGAAAAGGCATGCATATGTATAATACCCAATTTAGAACTTACATATGTGTTTAGGTCCCAGGGGTATTTTAATTCATTGTTATTTGCATTCTACTTGAACAAATCAATCGAAAGGCAGAGACATGAAACCACAAAAAAGAATTACGAAAGAAAGGAGGGCAGAAACCCTTTTTCACCTCAAAATTTGCAATGTCATGCGTGTTGTGCTTTGGAATCCCAGCAGCCTCCTTTGACTGATAAAACTCCTTAATGGACAGCATCATATCATCCCATGATGGCAAACTTCTTTTCCCAGACAACAATTGAGCTATCCACTTTGCTTGTGACTCAAAGAAAGGAAACCCTATGATCTAAGTGACATTGCCAATCAAGGGCCAAAAACCAAAAAAAGAACAAGAAATTTATCAAATTAACATCTTGAAAATTTTATACGTTTCTGAACGCATACCATAGACACTCCACCAAGCCAGCTGCCAACATTAATGCTATTGAAAGGTACGTATTGCCATGAGTAGAAAACAATCATAAGATCCTTTACCTTTCTAGGTATGCCTATAAAAGAGAGAGAGGGAGCAAGAGACGGAGGGAAGGTATGTTCATACAAATGCCCCACTCTATCATCATCCACAACTATTATTCCTTTGGTGTCAAGAAACGGAAATGTGTATGAATACCTACACACACATAATTGATTGATTCAACGATCAGTACATATCATTTTGTTTGTCTCAATGGACAAAAGAAATGTTCACTCTTAAAGAAGAAAGTGCTGTAAAGATTTGCAACCCCACATAAGGAATAGGGACCCACCAAAGGATTTGATATTAAAAAAAGTCATAATCAACCAATCAAGTAAACTTTTGGGGAAAGAAGTTTTGAAGTTGGTAGCCAACAATTAGCATTAATCACATTGTCAATACTTTTTCTTAGTTCATTTGGCCATATATTACTCTAAATTCGCCACGTTCCTCACAAGTCAAAAAGGAAGAACAAATTATATTAGGTTACTCAATTACAACCTAATTGAAAAGTGAAAAATTCAAGGCAGTTACCCTGTGCAGTATATGATAGCATCCGCAACAACCCATGATCCATCTACGAAACGAACCTTGCCATCTTCCTCAAGGGAGTCTATCTGCAGATTTTTTACAGAAGATTAATGTCAACGATAAGAAATGAACACCCAGAACTAAATAAAGCTTTCGCTACAATTTTTCTTTGGCTCATTCTGTCTATGGTTTCATTATCAGCTGGGTTATAGTGAATTGATTAAGAGTCAAAGATAAGATCAGCTTATTAACAAGATTTAGCTAATCAAACTGTAATATGTCTACTTTGAACTCTACTTATATGAGAACTTTCCCGTGTTAAATTACAGCATAGTTTTAGAAGGGTGCAAGCCACATAAACAACATTTTTGTGAAAATAAGAGTAATATTACGTATATCCTACCATTTCTCAGATCCCGTCACGTGAGAGTCCATATATCCAACCCTTCCTCAGACCCTATAATTTGGGAGTTTGTTGAAAAGGAAAGAACACATACCTTTTTGCGTCTAAAACCAATCTAATTGATTCATTCTACCCAAAGATTTATTGAGAACACAAGAAAACATCTCAAATGCTACAGAGACACAAATCAAGATTGACAAAGGATACATTTGGACCAAATGGTTAAAAGGAGGCTATACCATTTTTTCGTTTCTATGCAGCAATTGAACGAACGTTTAGCAAGCATGAGGAAGAAAACAAAAAGGCCCTCTAACCCCAAGACAGACGGAGAACCATTACAGCACCAAATAAGGATGCGCTTGAATGCAACTAACGCTTTCAGTTTTTACAATCATACTTTTACTTTTTGTAACAAAAAAACAATAAAATGTATTCTTTTTTTTATTATAAAAAGTAGATGTGTGGTTATAAAAATTAAAAATATAGTTGTATTATGACGTATTTTCAGGCGACTCCTCCGTTGGTACTGTAATTTTTTTGAAACAGCAAACCCAACAAACCCAAGAAGCAATACCGAAAAAAAAAAAAAAACCCAAGAAAATTAAAAGAAAAGAAGTATTAACAATTAATTACCACACAAGAAGGGAAGGCCATAATAACAAAAATTAACATACATACCTGAGGACGAAGATACAAGTTATCATGTTTGGAGACGAGTTTAGACAATCCAACGGTTGGACTAGTGGGGGACTTGGCGCTGAGGTGGACTTCCTTTGCCACTTCCACCAGCTCTATCGATATATCTTGCCCGCTCAGCGAATTCCCAACAATCACCACCACCTGCTCTCACTCCCCCACCCCATCCCCACCAACCAAATTCACATCAATTTCTTCCGAACAGATTCCGAAGTAGAACTTCGAATAAAGACACGCAAGAATCACACAGTTCCTGCGTCTTCAATATTATTTTATTTTTATAAATTTAATAAATATATTATTAAATTACGTCACATATTAATATACATTAATATATTATATACAGATTATTTCCCTTTTAACTAACTGTCACGAACCGTAATACTATCATGATGCTTTATTTAATACATGGATTCCTTTCTTAAAAATCTTATTTTAATCATATGGGATTTTAATAACACGCGTGATTAAGTCGACGTAAAGCAAAGATGACTAAACAGAAGAGTGGCTTTCAAGAACAGAAGGCGTCATAAAAAAATTTTAAATACTACAAAATAATAAACAAGTAAGAGTACGTAGTGAATTTTATTCTTTGAAAAGATTACTGATATATGAATAGAAGAAAGTTATCTAAAAAATTTTCAGATTATAATTCATTAAATTTATTGTATAATTTATTATATTATAAGTGCAATTGAAAAAAAATATTACTATTATATTCATTACACAATCAACCTATGAAATTGTAAAAACTTTTCAAATAATTGCATTCTCAAAATTCTTGCAAGAATTTAACTTCCGGATAACAACTGTTTTCCTTTTTAAAACTATAAAATTCCTAGATATACTTCCAATACTTGAAAAAAAAAATTAATTTTGTTAATTGAGACAAAGAAAGATTTCTTTACTTCTATTTTTGTGGAAGAACATTTAAATGAAGGCTTTCTTTCTTCCTTTTTTTTTTAAAAAAAATATTTTCTTTTAAATATTGCAACGTACCTCATCACGAAATGGCTCTGGGACTCTGTAAACATGGCTATGAATTTGTTTCCTCTTCCATGTATCCATTCCTTCAATAAAACACAAAAATATTGCAAAAAATTACAACATTATAAGGAATTTAAATTGTCAAAATATTTAGTAACATAGTAACTTCTCACTGTAACTTGAGATGACACTATAGAGTAAAAACCATACCTGAATAGAGTCATTTATAAGATTAAAAATTTCGAGTTTGAGTTCAAGATCAATTAAACGAACAAAACAAAAAATCTTTTACTCACATGCTTTTTTTACCTGCATAATGAGAAAGAAAAAAGAAAGTTTTTTGTTTTTCAGACCTGTAATGGCAGGCAACCTAGGATGAGAGTAGTGACCAGTAGCCACAACCACTGCATCAAACACCTCTTCCACCACCACCTTCTCATTATTTTTCTCAATGCTCTTCACAACCCATTTCAAATCTTTACCAAACCCATCATCACAATCAATCATCCCAACATACTCCACTCTAGTGTTAAACCTTATCATCTCCCTTAATCCAAAGTGATCACTGAAATCCTTAAGGTACAGCCAAAGTTCCCTGTGACCCGGAAACCTCCTAGTATCCCTTCCTTTCTTGATCAAGAATGGGAAATCAGTGAAACCCATTATCTCCCTTGGAGACAACAATCTAAGTGACTCATAAATACTGCTGTGCACTTCTAGAAACTTCTTCTTCCCCAGTGGATCCTCCTTCTCTACGTTGGGTTCGTACAACCATTGCCCTCCAATGTCATGCCTTTGCTCCAACACCGCCACTCTGTGTCCTTCTTTCCTCAACTCCCTCGCTGCCACCAGCCCCGACGGTCCGGCGCCGATTACGCACACGTTTTTGGGTAGGCTCGGCTCGGAGACCATCGTGGTCCAACTGATTTTTCGCAAAACTTTTGGGCAAAGTGTTGGTATATTATGTGGTAGAGTTAATATGTATTGGTGTGTATCTGTAATGTGCGCGGTGGATGTGGGATTTTATAGTTGCGAACTCTCGATATGTGCACACTTAAAATATTACAAAAATTTCAGTCACCAACCCTACTCTAGTAGTAAAACAGTTGAACTTGTGTTTCCGTAAACGAAAATTAAGGTTCAAATTTTGGTACCGGGAGAGAAAAATTAAAAAAAAAACCTCCATAAATATGCACATGGAGGAAAAAACTGGCAACTTGTAGTGGCCCAGTTAGCTATAATACTCAGAAAAAAAAAAGTATATAGATACAAAAAATATGCATGCATGAGTAAGATTATAATTAGAGTGACCTTAAAGGTTGCCTAGTTGAGAAAGTGAACGTGTTTCATATTAGTTTCTAGCATATAGATGATCCACATTTGATAGAATTAGAGAAAGAAGCTTATTATGGCATGCAAAATCAAGCCTTTTTTTTTTATTTAACAACAGCTTATGGTATATTACTTGACCTCCCCGTGGCATATTAAAGCGGAAAACAAAAAAAAGAAATAAATGTTCACTCATGATTTTATATCATATAAATTTAATTTTTTATTTTTTATTTTAAATAGACATCACTTATTACGTCCTATAAAATTAGGAATAAATTATATTTAAAAAAATAACTCAAATTAAAAATTTTCATTTGTGTTCAGAATAATTACAGTATCTGTGCTTTTGCAAAAGTCCAAAATATACGATCAGCACAACTACGTAGCTTAATTACCAATACAGTAGGAACATAATCCTACACACATAGAGAATATTTACTCATCAAGACATTTGGGAGGAACACCCCCATCGACATAAAAACCAGTTAATCACGAAATTCCTTATGCAGATATACTAGTGGTAGATGGGAAGATGTCGAAAAGGTTTAAAAAAGGATTAAAAAAAAAGAAGAAGCTTGAAAATGAAAATGATGTTGAATGAAGGAGATGGTTTCTTGTTGGGAGACACACTGGGTACATACAAAATGATGATTTTCAGCCTTTTCTACTTAAACCTTTTTTCTTTTGTAAGTTAGTTCTAATTTAGACTTGAATTTTAGATTTTCAAAAGCATAGAGATGATTGTAATACCAATAAACTATTGTTCATTATATTTTCTAATTAAGTTAAATCCACGGTGACGTACTAGTCAAACTTTCTCACCGAAAATTTGCATATGGGAATAAGAATACGAGAATGTCATTTTCTCTGTGCACTTTTCTATTAATGTAGATAAAATATAATTACCAAAAAGCATGGGAGATTCATGCAAGAGCTTCAAAGAATTTAAAAGTAATACGGGTTGATTGAATTTTCAAAAAATAAAAATAAATAAATAAATTTTTGAATATCGTTAGATGAGACTATATTGTTACTATAATAATATTTAAACGAAATTACATGTACTCAAATAATTAATAAATTAATAGTTCATTTACATTTAAATGTAAGCTTATTGATTAGTGCAACTTTTAAATTCATCGTTTTTTTTTGGTCGTTTAGTAAATTCATTAAGACTTGATTTAGCCAACTCCACAACTTTCTCTTTTCCAATAAATCGAGGTATTTCAACCGTAAAACCTCCAAGATATTCATCTAAATTTAAATCATTAAAATACAAGATTCATTAAAAATTATTTATTTGTAAAAACTTTTTTTGCAAACTTGAAAATTTTCTATTTTTCATGTCGATTGTTTGTGTTATAGTAAGTTTCTTTGGCAAATAGAAATCAGAGAAAGGAGTGGTATCCACAATTTTATTAAAGATGATTGTGTTTATCAAAGTAGCAGATATATATTTAGTTCTACTAAATAATTTTATAGAAAAATAAAATTATGATTTTTAACAACTTCTTTACAAATAAACCACAATTATAGGAAATTTGCAATGTTATAGCTAGAAATTAGATATAATTAGGAGATTTTTAATTTAATTTATTTAAAACATATTTCAAATTAACTTAATTTTAAATTTGAGTGAAAGCACTTATAGCCGAAATTCGGTTGAAATAGAAAAAATAATCAAATAAGTTAATACATGCAAAATTATGTCCGTACCATACTTTAGAAAAAAAAAAAAAAGAAAAGAAAAAGAGCAAGCGCATAATTATTGCGAACCCACTGGAATTGATGCTGAGCCGGCAGGCATGCGGATCTGCATGCATGGGCCGAACTCGAGACCCTCTTGAGCTTCTCGACCATGACATCGACCTGACAACATGCAGCTGTTGGCCAATTAATTGAACCCTCTTGTGGACCCAACTGAATCTTACCCTACAAGAATTTGAGTTGATATCACGAGGAAAAAGATAGGGAGACGTTGAATGGAGACCAAAGTTTACAGAATTGAAGTACTCGTTCAATTGGAAAGTTGAGAGATTTAAAATTCAATCGATTTGACCAGTAAAATTACGGTTGAATCGATAAAATTGGTATTTAATATTAAATATATCAAAATTAAATTTTTATATAACTTATATAATTATATAAAATGTTATATTATATAAGAATGATAATAAATATTTAAAATAAAATATATTTTAAAAATTATATTAATATTTACATATATTAAGGATATTACAATTAGTATATTTAACAAAATATAATTTATAAAAATTAATTAAAAAATTTTTAAAGAGTAATTTTATATTGAAAAATTTTTAATATTTAAAAATATATTTAACAAAATTAACAAAATAGTGATTAAATATTAATTTTATAATTTTAAAGATTAAATTGAAAATTTTAATCAATTGAGGACTAAATTAAAATTTTTAGTTAAAATTAGAGTCTTAATTATAATTTAAATAAAATTTTGGATCAAATTATAATTTAAAATTTTTTGGTTTAAACTGAATCGGTTCAACCGGTCCGATTTTTTGTCGGTTTTTCCGGTTTTTGACCGATTTTTTCCGGTCCGGTCCAAATTTCATTTTTAAGTTTGAACCCGACCGGACAAGGGACCGGTTTCTGATTTTTCCGGTTGAATCGGCCGGTCCGATCCGGTTCTTTCATCCTTGATGGGGACAGGGGCAGCCACTGTGGAGGATGTATTGAGGATTCTGGTTTCCTTTTGTTTTTTTTTTAATAAATAAAAATATTGTGTACATAAGGGTTGATATATAATAATATTATTAATTTTAATTAAAATAATAAATTCAATATTGATTTTAAAAAGTAATAATTTATCTTTTTTTTAATTTTTTTTAACAAATCTAACATGCTCTAAAAATTCTTGAATAGAATTTATTTGTTTCAATGATATAGAGCTAACGTATATAACTATCATATTATCGAAATAGATATATTCTTATAAATTTGTTATCAAAACTGACAGATTCTGTTCATAAGAAATTATTACGTGTTAGATTTGTTATAAAAAAATTCAAAGAGGGATAAATTATTATTTTTTAAAGTTTGTATTAGATTTATTAATTTATATAAAATTGGTGATATTTTTATATATTAACTCAAATAATTATGCTATAACGTGCAGAAGAAAGAGAAAGAAGTGTGTAAATAATTATAAAAAGGGTTAATATACAAAAAAATTACCAATTTTATATAAAGTAATAAATTTATCATTAACTTTTAAAAGTAACAGTTTATCACTTTTTAAATTTTTTTATGACAAATCTAACACGCTGTGAAATTTTTTTAGCAGAATTTATCTGTTTCGATGATGTGACAATTATACATATCACTAGATACTAACGTATATAATTATTGTATCATCGAAATAGATATATTCTTATAAATTTGTTATCAAAATTAACAGATTATATTTATATAAAATTATTACGTACTAAATTTATTACAAAAAAATTCACAAATAGGTAAACTGTTACTTTTTTAAAATTAATACTAAATTTGTTACTTTACGCAAAATTAATGATATTTTTATATATTAATTTTTATTAAAAAGTGTTTGATGCATATTATATAATATTCTTATTTATTTTCCACGTCATATATTTTTTGTAAAAAAAATAAAAGAAAAGGTATACAGGACTTACACAGTTCTGTTTAAGATCCCGTCTATCAATGTAATGGACTTGTACTAAAATCGCCCGTGTTCTAAGAGTTGAAATACTAACATACATCATTTTGACATTTTCTTACTTTGACCAAGCACATAATAAAGGTACGCCGAAAGCAAATTCTTTTTCTTAAAAAGAAAAAAAAGCCCCCACGTAGATCCAAGAAAAGTAGGAAGAAATAAAGATATTATAAAAGAAGTTGGACTACAATTTCATACGGTTTCTCCAAGCATCATCAATTATAAGAATTTTGATTTAGCCTGAATATTCCATCAAAATACCCTCAAATTTTAACAAAAAAGAATTGAAGCTTGAATTTTTAAATGATCACCCAAATGACAAGGAAATAAAATCAATGTATACAGGGTGTGTATATAATATGATATTATATTGTTGTTTTAAGGACTTTTGACTAGCACAGTGAGAAGGTAATAATAGTCTTGAGACCCAAAAAAAACATTTTGAATCATCAATGAGGTTACGCGATCAAATCGAAGTTATGATTACTTCTTTCTGGGGTTTTAGAAAGTTTACTTATAATTACAAATCTAAACCAATACTCAAATAAGAAGAACTGAGGACTATACCCTAATTACTAAGTTAACATGAAAAGAAAAGACGAAAGAGAGAAATAGAAATTGATGGGTTGTGGGACCAAGAATATGGAAATGGCCCTTCTTCTGTTCTTCAAAGCCAAGGAACATAAACAATAATGAATTAGTGATCATGTTTATTCAAATGCTATTTGCTTTAATGCTATCATTTTTTTGACTTTGGTCTGTCCATAAAAGGGTGTGGAGCGGGCCTCCTGCCTTTGTTTTTTTTTTTTTTTCCAGGTCCGGCTCTGGTTGGTGGGTCATTACAAGAAAAAAATAAAAGGGCATGCATGCATAATTAGAAAGAGAAAACAAAATTGCCTCAATACATCACATTCTTGTAGTTACTTTAATTCGAGGGGCATCACATTCTTATTCTAATTTTTTTCACTAACAGATGTTAAAATGCATCGGTATGGGAGCATTCCACCTATGAGGGAAGCATTAGTGCGAGTAGGGGTCATATTTATTATGCTAATTATATTAGATCCTAGTCTACTTTCCTTTTCCAAAATTCGTTCTCTAGGGAACCTCCAAAAAAGGGACATAACAAGAGGACGGAAAATATTGCCGCACATTCTTGAAGTTAGTTACCTTAATTAGCTAAAATATCATAAATGTTTATTGCTTTGAAGAGAAGGGTTAGGTTGATTATTTTTAAATTTGTTGCACGGCCAGCAATATAGCTTTGGGTGAAATACAAGTATACAGTACAAAGCGCAACATAATATTGTGTTTATTTACCTACAAAATGATAAGTTCATATACTGTAATTATTAACATATATATTAGTTTGTTGAGAGATATGGAAAACTTGCAAGACAACTCCCATTATTGACGGTGATTATATCCTCTCTCCCCCTATCCAACAGTACAACATATATGCTGGAAATTTTTTTATATATATGTGCTTGTATATTATTTTAATTAAATATTTATATAAATGATATGCATAACACTAAGCTTTAATTAATTGAACACATATATAACTATATATATAACAACTTGAGGTGAGAGTTCGGTGCCCTTGGGAGTATGCATTGCTCACAGAATGAACAAGAAGATGCACGTAACGACGACTTAGTAATAATTGAAATAGATGGAAGTAGTAATTTTTAACTAAGAAATCTGAAGTTTGAGCTTTAGATCCTTCTTTCATCATCTCCTATCTTTCAACTGTTGAACAATCAGCTCTAAAAAAAAAAAAAAAAAAAAAAAAAGAGAGAAGGTGCAGATAACAACAGTGACACAACCCCATCAAATCCATCCTATAATTACAAAGATCCAAAAAATGAACCAGACTTGAGGTTTCAACTTTATAACTAGAATCAACTTTAGTAATACATGCACGCAATTAACCCAAAAAAATACTACATGCGCGCAAACAATAATGTAATAATCTTTTAATAATAGAAGCTTACGTACAATATGAGATGCAATTATGTTGTTTTAATAATGTAGTTTATGTAAGCAGTGATTCATTTCGAATTAAAATAATCCTAAGTCTTCAAATGCATCAATTATATAACTACGTACCTATGGAGAAGGCAGAAGATAGAGAGCCTTTGAGACCGAAATTTTCTCTTACAAACTTTACATAACTTTCAATGCGTTGATCCAAGTCTTTTGTGAGTCTTTCTCTAGATGTATATGAATTTGCCTTGTAATCAATTAAACAACAAAAAATTTATCGAAAATAAATTACTCGAAACTACTTGCAAAAAAAAAAGCCTAAATAGATAATTCTTGAAAAAGCAACCGGCTTAGTACATTCCAAATCCATAGGCATGATTCACATCACGGCCTCAAAGGTGCATAAGGTTTGGAAACCAGGAAATCATATATAAACAATATTACTGAATGCATAACAACCTGCTAGTCACACCTTTTATTTATTTATTTATTTTTATCTTAAGGTCGGACATTTTTTTTTTGTCCTATAGTACCGTTACAAAATTATCAAGGGACCACACATTTCTAAGACCCACGGCAAGACTACATAACTCCACCTCGATCTTATTCCAAGATCAACTTTAACTGACGTGGAGGAAGAGAGAACTCATGAAAGTCTAGAGGTAATTTCAAACCCAAATCAGCTAACCATTCAGCAACTTGATTCCCTTCCTGATATACATGAGATAAACGGATTGACCAATCCTACCTAAGTAGAACTCTGCAACTATTAATGAGACTAAAATTTGGGTGAGAAGTAGGGACTCTTTACTAGAGAAGCTGCAAAGTAAGTAAAGAATCAGCCTCAAGTCATAAATGAGACACTTCCAACTGCCAAACCATCTCCAAGCCCTTACGGATGGCCCACAGCTCAGCCACCCAAGCCGAACAAGATCTGATACCCATAGAAAAGCCCCGCAGCCAGAGTCCACGATAATCCCGCATCAAGCCCCCTGCGCCAGCTACGCTGGATAGTATTGAGGAAGCCCCATCAGTATTCAATTTGATCCAATTGTGGAGTGGAGGTTGCCAGCAAAAAAGACGAGCCACCCTGCGCAGGGTATCCAAAGGACTACGTGATGGATCAACTGTGGTTGCGCAAACACATGCCCTATATCAGGCCTTCACCGCACCCACACTATAAGAATTAATTTGTTTAGTGGACAAGACCTAATCATTACGCCATCGTCAAATGAACCAGCAGGCAAGGGCGAAAAGCATCAGCTAGTCTTCTATCTCGAGAGACCCACAATGGTGGGACAAATTCAATGATAACCAATCTTGCGCCGCCCCCTGAAAGAAATTGACATGTTGGTTGGGGCGTACCGATCGCTGCCACAGGAAAGCCGCCTTGTGACAGTCACGTAACAAATGCAATGGCATTTTTGGGCCAGAGGAGTAGAGAGGGCAAGCGCTTGACTCAGCTAAACCTCGTCGCCAGCGATCAAAGTTGCAAAGAATCTTCCCGTGAAGAACCTGCCAAAGAAAGCATTTGACCTTTTCGAGACATTTAAGTTTCCAGATCTAGTCCCATGAAATAACTGGGCGCGCAATCCTAGATGAAGGTCATAGAGAAGAATAAGTTGCCTTAACAGAATAAGCCCCATCAGAAGAAGCCTTCTAAGAGAGAATATCTGGACAGCGCCCTTTCTAAAAAATACAAAGGGAAGCAATCTTGGATAGCTTGGGTGGTGGTAGCCAAGAACGAAGCATGCCCCAATCCCAACTGACATTCGGGATCGAGAAACTAGCCACTGACCGTTGGAGCTCGTCAGGAGGGGGGGCACGAAGGGCATATTGGAGGAGAGCCCCCGACCCTACCCAATTATCCAACTAAAACTGTACTTGTGTGCCATTCCCAATAGTCCAGTGTGCATTCTGAACAATCAAATCATGCACACTTGTCATGCTTCGCCAAGTATGAGAAGCCACTGATTTGCGCTCAAGAGTAAGTTGGCCATCCTTACAATATTTAGCTCAAAGTGTTTTAACCCACAAACTTTGATCATCCGTTAAAGATCTCCAGCTTAATTTGCCAATTAAAGCTTTGTTGGCCAAGTGGGTTTGTCTCAAGCCTAGGCCACCCTCCAATCTGGGCTTGCAAACAACATTCCAATTCACAAGATGAATCTTTCGGCCTTGCTCAGAATCACCTTATAAGAAGCTGCGACTACACTGATCGAGCATGTGACATAGAGTTTTGGGGAGAGCAGAGGTCTGCATCGCATAAGTAGAGATTGCCGAAAGGACCGATTTAACAAGAGTGAGCCTACCGGTGAAGGAAAGGTGGCGTGCTTTCCACCTAGCCAACCTTTTTTGAATCTGGGCTAACAGCTCCTTATAAGTATTCGTAGTCACTCGGCCATGCAGCGATGGCATGCCAAGATAGCGCCCTAAGTCGTTCGTGGAAGCAATACCCGGCTCATTGCTAATGACCCAAGCTAGCGGCGTCGAAACATTTTTAGAAAACATTAGCCGAGACTTCGACGTACTCACGCTTTTAAGGCCACACCTTTTTTTTTTTTTTTCTTTGACCACACCTTTTAAGTAACAAGCTTTGCGGCTGATTGAAACAGAAATGGATTTCAATGTAGACTTGAGCTCCAGATTCAGCCCATCCTCAATGGCCCAGTTATGTTTCTTGGGCTACGACCCATCTGCGGCGGACTTTAGCGATCATGCTTGTGGTCAAGGGCGAATTTAGTTTAATTTATTAGACCACCGATCATTGTTCTTTCACTGTAAAAAAGAGGCTCATCTGACATCAAACCGAAGGACTAAAATTCGAAACTCTATCAAGATATTTAATGAAATTAAACTTACACTTATGTAATTTACTTATTTGATGGGCGTAATATTTTTTGATAAGTTTATCACCAAGTTTTCTCATTTTTCTCAAAAAAAAAAGTTTAATTTATTCGAGACTAGAGAGAGGGTCAAGCCTCGACCCAAAAAAAAAAAAGGCCACGCAAATATGGTTCAAAATTGCAGAGATAAAATTCACGAGTACATCCACATTTCACATGTTTCTGTTAATAGGAAACCAAGTAGCGGATTAACTTACCAACTTCGCATTTTCGCTAGCTCTTGGCCTGCATGTTTCTCTCATCACTGATTCACCGTTAAAGATTCGGCCGGTTCTGGAACACAATGTTGTAGGGGTACAATGGCCCCTTGATTCTTGATTGGTTCCCATATCCGATTTCTTACTCTTTTTTTTTAACTATTAAAAAAATTGCAGTCCGTTATCTTGTTAAGAATTTTTTTCTTTTTTTTTTTTCTTGCATCAAACAAATAAGTTAGACAGAGTAGTTAGAATGTGAGATTGAAATAAAAAATGAGTCATTCAAGAGACATTTAAGTAGTTAAAGTTAAAATTTCTCTTGGTTTTAATAAATTTTCTAATAGACAAAAAAAATTATAATGATTAAATTATAGCAATTTAAAATTTGGTGATCAAAATGAAAAGAATGATAAGGTTACTGAGGAAAAATGTTATTTACTTTTCTATGATGAAAGCGATAATTCTATGGAAGAAGCGAGATTAATTAACTAACACGATTTTTAAATGTTATGGTCTTGATGATTTTCGATATGTTCTACACATTTTTTCCAACTTTTACACTTCTAATATTTATTTATTGCTATTTGTTATTCTTATTTATTTTTTAAAAGTATCTTATATTATATCAATTTATTTTATAAATTTTTATTTTAAATAAACTCCACTTATATATAATGTAAAATTATGAGTGAGTGGCCGTAAGTTTCTAATTTAAGCAGTATTGACAATATGTTAGTAAGTGTGAGGTTGAAGGTTAGAATTTTTAACCTCTCTAACTGTTTCCCTTTCTTCTAATTAATTAGTTTAAATTTAAAAAAATTAAAAAAAAAAAGATTATGAATGAGTGATATTTATTAAAAAAATAAATTAAATTAAAAATCTTTGTATTTCTCAATCAAATTGGAAAAAAAAAAAAAAAAAGGAACGAAATCTTAAATCACGTGAGAGATAGGCTAAAAGAGGATAGGCCACGTGACCGAGAAAGCCAAAAAGGCCATAAATGGGGACAAGAATCAATCAGTCCAATACTGTTGAGGATTTTTATTTTTTAAATAAAAAAAATATCTATATAGTAGTTATTAAATTTATATTTGTATTGTTGAAATTATATTAATTTTTATTTATTTAAATTTCGTTTAATTATTTTTAAATGGTAGACTTATCACTCTAATGTTATTGAGTTTAACAGGTTTTTTTCACGTATAATTATAATATTAATAAATTTTAAACTGATAATTACATTTCTACATAATTCTAAGTAGTTGAAACAGACAAAATTTAGTATTAAGACTCAAATATGAATTATAATAAAAAAGACACCTTAAATAATTGTTACACTGACACCTCAAATATTCAAATAGTGTATTACTGAGAATCTTCAACATAACAAATGTAATTCTGCCAAAGCGGTGTCGCTCATTAATGCCCCCTCGGCAGACACTTGGACATCCAATGCAAAGCCAACTGCATCTGTCTCTCTCTCTCTCTCTCTCTCTCTGTTTTTACTATGAATGCAACCGTTTCTTTCATTTTTAGCTCAAAACCTTCACAAACGTAGACAAACGGAAATTGGGGCGACAGAAAGAGAAGCGTGTCCTTCTTCTCTTTTCGGTATCTTCGTTCTCTGTGTCGTCCTCGTATTGTTTTTTTGTTCTTGTTCTAGATCTCTTGTTCGTTTAATCACTTTCAAATGGTAGACTCATCACTCTAGTGTTATTGAATTTAACTGAATTTTTTCCACGTATAGTTATAATATTAACAAATTTTGAATTGACAATTGCACTTCTACATAATTCTAAACAATTAAAGCAGACAAAGTTTAGTATTGAGATTCGAACATAAATTATAATAAAAAAAAACATATTAAATAACTATTAGGTTGACACCTCAAATACTCAAATATTGTATTAGTGAGAATCTTCAACATAACAAATGTAATTCTGCCAAAGCGGTGTCGCTCGTTAATGCCCCCTCGGCAGACACTTGGACATCCAATGCAAAGCCAACTGCATCTGTCTCTCTCTCTCTCTCTCTCTCTCTCTCTCTCTCTCTCTCTGTTTTTACTATGAATGCAACCGTTTCTTTAATTTTTAGCTCAAAACCTTCACAAACGTAGACAAACGGAAATGGGGGCGACAGAAAGAGAAGCGTGTCCTTCTTCTCTTTTCGGTATCTTCATTCTCTTTGTCGTCCTCGTATTGTTTTTTGTTCTTGTTCTAGATCTCTTGCTGTTATTGCCTTTTTTTTTTTTTAATGATGTGAATAACTGTTTTGTATGATTGCCCGTAGAATATTAACGTTGTTAATTTGTTGCTAACGCATTCTCTTTTGAGCATGATTTTAGTATTTCTTGTTATTACTATGCATGCATACATTTCTCAGCATTTGATGATCAACCCAAAGCCTTTTCTTTTTTTCTTTTTTTTTGTTTTTTTGAATTTTTGGGATGGGGTGTTTTAGTGTTGTGCAATTGAATGTTGGGTTCTTATGTGATTTCTGCTGCAGGGATGTTGAGAAAAATTTTGAATTTTTTTTGTCGTGATAAGTCTTAGGCTGGCTTCTATGACCCGTGTCGACATGTTCTGTTTTCGTGATTGCGAAAGTCCCTTCTTCTTAGCGGAGAATTTAGCAATAGTTGAAGTAGTTGGAGGCACTAGCGTTCAACTGGGTGAACCCTAGTCTCTCCTTCATCCCTGTACCCAAACTGATAGGCTACCAACTCCAAATGGCCGAAAAAAAAAGTCCTTTCTTTGTATTGAAGTCCATGAATGTTGTCATCTTTAGGGGGCGGGGGGCGGGAATTTGGAGATTTCAGAATTTTGCTTATAAGTTTGGTGTTTGGAAATTTTTACTTCCTAACTTCATGTTAATTTTTTCAGACCGAATTCTGTTAATGGCTCTTTTGTGTCTTCACTTATGCCTGCTGATGATAGACAAGAATTAATAACCTTTTCCGCGACTCAAACTTTGTTTTTTGGGTTCATCATGTGGAGTTCCGCGTCGAAAGCTATTAGTGGAAACATTGGGTCCAAGAATGGCACTCTAAATCAAGGTCAAGTTCATTCGGAGTGCTCAGATGATGAACCTTCTGTAAACAACAGCAGCAGCAGCAGCAGCAACAACAAAAACAGAGAGGAGGTATTGGAATGCCCCATATGCTGGGAATCCTTCAACATTGTTGAGAATGTGCCATATGTATTGTGGTGTGGCCACACCCTCTGTAAAAATTGTGTCCTGGGGCTACAGCGGGCTGTTTGCAGACTCCCCACTTTGCCAATCCAGCTGCCCTTCTTCATATCTTGTCCTTGGTGTAATCTGTTTTCTTTCAGGCTTGTTTACAAAGGAAATCTCAAGTTTCCCCGTAAGAACTATTTCCTGCTCTGGATTGTTGAGAGCATGAATGGTGATAGGTCTAAGTCATATTTCTGCTTCCGCGGGGATCATCATCAGGCCGTCTGTTCTTCGCACAGAAGTTCAGCAGTTGGTAGTAAAGTTACACAAATTATCAACAGGCGGCCCTGTACTCAACAACTGTATCGGTCAGGGACTAATCAGGATCAGGACCGCCTTAACACTAGCTATTCGATTGCTGAGAGAATTCGGTTGTCCCTTCGTAAGTCGTTAGTTTTCTTTGTTCACTTGACAGCAAAATTTCCATTAATTGTCATATTTCTTCTGATTGTTTTGTACGCAATACCGGCCAGCGTAGCCATCTTTGCCCTCTACATCCTTATCACCTTTGTGTTTGCCATCCCTTCGTTTCTCATCCTGTACTTTGCTTTCCCTAGCCTGGATTGGTTGGTCAAAGAAATCGTCACTTGAGTTGCCACCACATTACAAACGAATGTCATTACTCTCATTGTGTGGCTTCACTTACAGCAAGAACCTGTTGAATATCAATGACTTCATTCTTTTAGAAGCCTGCAGGCATAATGGCTGGTTTGGGCTGCTGGCTGGTTTCACAGATCCTGGAGCATGAATAGAAGTTCCACAAAATGTATCCATTCTTTGATCCCAGTTGAGAAAAGTAGCCTTTGGCTTATAGAGAAATGTAAATGTTAGGATTGCCTCCGAATTGTTTTTGTGTTGCAATTCATAAGTGTAGAGAGCAATGAGGATGCTCCATTGAAAATATTGTCTTATCATATTGGTAATATATATTTAGCTATAATTCATATAGAGGGAAATCCTTCCAAGAAGGCAAGTCCTTAAACATGTATCTTTGTTTTGCATGGTTAGCATAATGGTTTTGCTTGTCTTTTGTTATTGGGATTTACTCTTCACGTTGTATGCATAAACATATAAAAGCTTTCCAGTGCTTAATCGAAGTCTAATTATTCGCACCAGGGGAAAAAAAAATTTCGCAGTTGGTTGCCGACTGACCAGCTCTGGCTTTCTGGCTATGACTTTGATAGCTTGCATACTTGAAGAAAGAATACTTGAACGTGAAAAGGTTTTAGGTAGATAAATTCTTTTAAAAGAAAGTCAGAATGAGCTTGTGAGTGAGACTCATTAAATAAAAATTATTATTATTTTTTAAAAAACCAATATATATTATAGCAGAAGAGTTCAATATTAAAAAAATGTATATTTTTTAATATGTGAGATTTATACGTCTAAGTTGTATTTTCTCTGCGCTCATAGTTGAAGTAAGAATGTAGTCCTTGGCATGCTCAGTTACTGGTTGATTATAGAAAATATGTGGATTAGGAACTAACTTGATCACAAAATGCACTGATGCTTTTGTTATTCGCTGTTTCTCTTCTTTTAGCGCATCAATGCCACTACCAATTAGTGCTATGTTAGTTGCAATATTATTCAAGTTTTTATGTTGACAATTGGTCATTCCCTGTTGAAATGGGATTGAACGCGAAAACATCATTGTCTTTGCTTGATAATAACATAATGGTTCGAAGTGTTCGTAATTGGGTATAATTTAGGTGTTAATCATTTGTGTCAATGAATAGCATATAATTTCTGCTGTACATTAGGTGGCTCTGTTTAGTATTAACATCCAACAAGCAATACGAACAAATCTTAGTTGTTTTACAAATTAAATGGCTGCTAAAGCAATCGAGAAAATCAGTAGCGAAGAATGACCACATGGGGACTCCATGAAGACTCAAACACGACCAAAGTTTATAATTGAGTTTTTTTTTTTTTTACTGAAAAATGTGCACTATATTTATACTGGTCATTGCTCCCGTAAGTTGAGATTGAGAGTAACTTATTTACGTCCTCATTTAATATACTTCATAAGGGAGAATCCATTGTTTGAGTACTATTAGGTTCGAATGAGTATTTCTTTGTCTGATTTCAATATTAATGAATATATAATTTACTACCAAATTTTTGACATAAATCCTTATTTAATTGGGAGTAGATGATAACAAAAAGATTCAACCCAAACCAATATGATGAAAGACGTATAAAATTACCATAAGACGACTACAGGTGATAAATTTTATAAATAGTTGATCAGTAGGAATTAAATTAAGCTCATTTTCACTTTGAAATTTATGCTAAATATTGGAGTTTAATTGATTTATCCATTCAATTGGACTTTAGTTATATAAAACTGAATCTAACTTTTAATCATAAAATTAGCAACAATCTTTCGATATCCTCAGGTTGGCATAGAAAAAAGAAAATAAATTTAAAAGAAAATAATTAGCAACAATATTTCATTTTAGTTGGAGTTTAAAGATGGCAGTTTTTTTTTCATAGAAAAATAACAAATCGAATAAAACCCAGTAGGCGTGCAAGATTGGTTTGCTATATATTGGTAATGTCTTTTTTTGAAAAAAGAAAAAAATTTCTTATTATAAAATGAAATAATCAATGTAAATAATAATAACACCACAAAAAATGGTAGTTTAATAGTAATCTATTATGTTTTTCCTCGCATTAGTTCATGTTTAATTTTTTTTACTGTCACCTACCTCTGAATAAATGGAGATTTACGTTCAGGCGCATTGTTGAGTTTTAAACTTGTGAATACCGAATCTGAACATAGGAAAAGTTTATTTAAATTAAATAGTATTTGAGTGATAAGTCTTTTATAGAAAGAGAGGTTAAATGAAAAAATTAATGGTCCAATAGAACTTAAATGAAGACTTTAATGATCCAAAAATGGATCTCTATGAGCTTTTTTTTTGTCTAAAAAGAAATAGTTAATATATAAAAATATCATTAATTTTGTTTAAAGTAAGAAATTTAGTACTAATTTTATCTAAAATAACAAATCTAATACGCAATAATATTGTATAAATAAAATTTGTTAGTTTGGATAATAATTTTATAAAAATAAGTGTATTCCGATTATATGATAATTATATAAGTTAGTGTTATATTATCAAAATTAATAAATTATATTTAAAAAATTTTATAATTTACTAAATTTATTATTTTATATAAAGTTAATATTAAATTTATTATTTTTAAAATGATCATTAAATTTATTATTTTAATTAAAATTAATAATTTTTTTTTGAAAAACATTGCTCTTTGCATATAGATTTGGACAAAAGAGCTTTCTTTGGAAAGGCCGTTCGCTGATCTTTACCGGGGGGGTCCCATTTTCTCTCTCTAGAATATTATCTCTCTTTTTCTTGTTTCTATTCCGTTGGTCGGTAATACTGCAACTCCCACAAACGCGCTATTTCGTTCTCTTGGCCTTCAGAAAATAACCTTGTGACAGACCCTCTATCTTGGAGGGGGAGGGTCTTTCTCCTTTTTGTTCTGCTTACTTTCTTCTGTTAATTAATTTGGAAGCCAAAGAAAAGGTATGATCTTTATGATACCCTTTTTTAATCTCTTTCAGTTTCTTCTCTTGCTGCGTGCATCCTACAGTGAGGTTTATCTTAGGTAAACGAATAATGGGTTGTCCTCATTTTGGCCTATGATTGTGAGAGTTGAGTTGGAATGGATTTTACGGACGAAATTTCCAACTGGGTCGGTCTGCTTCGTGATCGTTTATGGTTTTTGAATGGGATTTGGGCGGTCTTTTCCTTTGGCTTATGAATATGGTCACTGTGACAATTAATATAGGGTATCTCTTGTTCCAACGAACGTAGGTATTTGCAGGCCAATTGTGTCCGGCTTGATCATTGCTTCTTCCTTCATGGAAGTGATTGATGAACAAGTTGCGGTTGAGACGTTGAATTTTGATAAAATGTTGAAATCTTGAATAATTCTTGATGAATTTGTTCATTTTAATTTGGCATTGATGTATATACCCTTCTTGGACAAGTCGATGTTACTTTTGCACTTCTTGTTGTTCAGTTAATCAAAAGAAATCACAGGTCAACACTAGCGTAATCGCGGGTCACAAGGTCAATTTAATGCATGCAACTTAGAGTAAGCCATCACTAGGCCGTCGTCGTGAAAACTAGTTGGAAAAATCATTTATATGGTCATATTATGGTTGTTTTTAGGTTTTTGGCATCAATAGCATGCTACCACCTTGCTGGTGAGATGAAAGTCTTGATTAATGTTTTTATATCTATCTGTTTGTCTAGCATGGTTGGTACTATTTTTGGTGGATTAGTTGCACCAGTATAATAGTGTTCTAAAGACTAATGCTCAAGGTTCCATTTGGCTGAAATGATGAACATTTTTACCTTACTATTTAATCATTATACTCTTGCTTACTCACTTTTGGGTTTTTTGTCATTCTAATTACTGTCTCCTCTTCCCCAGTTGGACATGAATGCAACTGCAGCATGTGTAATTTCGTCAATCACTTTGTATCTCATAAGCAATCATCATGCAAATTAGTATTGTGCTAGGAAAGATGACATCAGAATGAATGGGTAAAGCAGAATCACATGAAATTGATTTGTTCATTCTCTAATTTCTTTTTTTCAACTTCTTATTACGAATCTGTTTAGATATATATGACTTCTTATCTTTTATCTTGGTTTCACAATTTTGGCTTCATTTTCTTTGAACCATCTTTGCACATGAGTTTTCAGGTTCTTCAGAAAGCACCAATAAGGCAATGGCCATAAGCCTGTAACAAGCCCTTTGGAGGATTTATCGTGGTATTCTTGGGATCTCCTAGTTTATAATTTTTGTTTGCTATTGAACTAAAGTGTTGGCATTTAAAAGTGAATGCTTGATTTCAAATTTGAATGAAAGCTCTTTTTGAAATGTTGTGGTAAGCTTCTGGCAGTTGGGGGTTACATCGATTTAAATGCTTCTGGGGGGATTTGTTTTGTTGTTCATGAGAATGAGAATGGGGCAACGCCAATTGTGATAAAAGAGAGCAAGTTAACAAAAGGGTGTCTCCCATGTTGCTGATTGTAAACCAGAATATGACTTGTTTTCCCTTTCTCTGCCTATCTTTCTCACTCACAATTTTATGTGCTACAGGTTGTGAAGTTTTGTACTGTGGCAAAATGACCGAGGAGAGAACAAATGTGATTCTAGAAACCAATTCTGCATTGGTGATTCTAGAGAGTCACTCTGTCTTGCATCAGCAAGATACAACTTCTGCCCCTCTTGTCCCAGTGACTGGGTCTACTCTGGTGACTGTAGACAATGCTGCGCGCAAACATGCAAGAAGGTACTCAACTGGGAACATAGCCCTCCCTCATGGCAGAGAAAATGTTCCTTCCCGTTATCTCTCACCGTCATCAAGTTCATGCCATGATTATTGCAAATATGGACTTAAAAATGCTGTGGATGCAAAGACAAGGAGTCATATATTGAAAAGGTCTATAGTACCAAAGGGTGAGGGCCTGGATGTAGAGAATGCTTTAACCTTAGCAGATACAAAGAAATTGGAAGTCAGCTCCACTCCGGATTCCATATCCAAAAGCCAAAAGCCTGATGTTCCTGCTCCCACCAAGAGCAAAGTTTCATCCTCAAACAGAAAACAAGTTGTCCTTTTGAAACAACATTCATTAGATCTCAAGAGAATTGATGCTCCTGGAGTTCATGCTAATGAATCAGTGATGCATATGCAATCAAGGCCATCTTCTCTACCTTTAAAAGAATGTTCAAAGAACGAAAAAGAGGGTGAAATCCCTGAGAACAGAGAAACTGGTGTTTCTATTCTGAAATTGAATGGGGATCTAAGTGACAAAGAGAAAGATGAACTCAAAGGAAGAAAAGAATTGAAGACCAACTCATTGGGTGAGAAAAAGGTTCCAGGGCGAGTGACTACCTCTCTGTCTGCCAGACGTTCCATCAAGAGGGTGTTGACGCGACCGATAATTTCTCTGTCACCAAATCGTTCTGCTAAGAAAATCTTAAGTAAAAGTACTGGGAAGTTCAATAATCTGAAAGAACTCTCTCACATAGAGGACCAAAGAAATATTGGACATACGGAATCTCCGCAGCCCATCAATGAGGATGTGCCAGGACAGATTACACATGTTATTGAATCAAATAAGGTAAAAGCTGTGGATCCTCCTGAAATTGTCAATCATTCCACAGGCTTGTGTCCATCATTGTCCTCAAAATCTGCTGATAAAAACTCAAAACAGCCTCAAATTGTAACTCATGGACGTCAAGTGGCTCCTCCTGCAAAGAAGATCTGCAGACACGTTGCCGCTAGAGTTCATGTCACTCGAACACCTCCATCCTCTGACAGCAAATGCCAGAGACATAACAAAGATATTCCTCGGTCATCCAAATCTTTGACAGCGTTATCATCATTCAAGTCTAAGAAGGGCAGTGCCTCATCTGAATCTTATGTAGCCGAGAGCGGAGATATGAATGCAATAGTGGAATTGAAGAACAAACCCAAAAAGGATGGCATAATTGGCACAAAAGATAAAGGATCCCCTGCCAAAAAGTTAAATTTTAGGCGAGGAAAGGTGATTGAGCTGCAGCCTGCCATCAGTACTCCAAGGCGACTTAAGTTTAGGCGAAGAGTCCCTGCTGACCACCAAATTGTTAGTAGTGATATCGGGAAATGTAAGCTTGAGAGAACAGAAGCCGATGGTGGTGAACTTGTTCCTGCAAAAAGTGAATCGGAGAAAGTAGTTTTGAGACACCAAGACGTGCAGGGAAAGAAAGTTGTGCAGAGTTTGTTTAATAATGTGATTGAGGAGACTGCAAATAAGCTCGTTGAGACCAAGAAGAGTAAGGTGAAGGCTCTGGTTGGGGCTTTTGAAACAGTAATCTCTCTTCAGGATTCCAAACCCGAGTCCGTGGTTAGTGCATTCTGACACAAGGTCAAACTCGTATAGTCAAGTATATAATCGTACCGTATATCAACTCGTATAGTCAAGTATATAGTCGTACTGTATATACTATTCATCCTGGAATTGCTTGCAAGAAGAAACAAAAGGGCAGAGCTACTGTAAACCCCTCTTTAGGGTAAATTGGTCCGCCTTTGAAAAGCCATAGGCATGGTCTCTCTCCGCACTGAAGTATCCTAAGACAATGTCACTCGTAGCCTTCAGATTTCATTTATAAGATGTTACTTGTTATAGTGACGAGCAATCCCTCCAGAGAAGGGTTTTTATACAGTCAAACCGAGCAAAGCTGTAGCGGCTGAATGGTCTGTTGAGCACAGGAAACTCTTTTGATCAGTTTTCATTGCTTTTGCTTGATTTACTGGTTTGCCGAAAAATGAAAGTGTTGTCCATATTCATTTTAAATTTATTTTATTTTTAGTTAATAGATTCGTTGTCTTATCAAAATAACTTAAATCATTTTAACTAACTTATTTTAAATTTTTAAACCTTTTTATCTTTTTATTCCCAACCAATATCTTTTTATTTCCATCCAATGTGGGATTCTTTCCATTTAAAGACCCTCTTTCAAGTTCACTGAAGATTACCGTCTCAAATTATCAAGAGACATAGACACACCATATTAAATATTCACCTAAGATTTTTTTCAAATATTGTTAAACTTGCCCAAATAGTTTTGATACCTATTGTATTTTCGTGGCATAAGTCATTATAAGTAAGAGAGCGTGTGTCCTCATTTATTTAAAATTTATTTCAATTTTAGTTAATGAGTTTGTTATTTTATTAAAATAACTTAAGTTACTTTAATTAACTTATCCCAAACTTTTAAATTTTTTTATCTTTTTATTGCCAACCAATGTGGGATTCTTCCCATTCCAACAAAAAACGTTTGTTTTCTGTTTTTGTTTTTTGTTCTTGTCTGACATTTTTGTATGGTAATTTCATGGTTTCCATCTTGCTGTCCTTCATCACTGATGATGAGATGCATCCGTGCTTCTTTGTTTGTCATGCAGAGGAAGTTAAAAGGGTTGGCGAATGATGAAATTGATTGCATTACCACTTCTTCTACCAGGAGTATGTGAATACGCTATTGCTTACAAATATAAATCGATTTGAAACATTTTTTCATGTGAAGCTTTTTTTTTTTTTTTTTTAAAACGAAAGTAATAATTCATTCATGAAGCCATAGTCAAACAGTTATAGGCATCATCAGTGCTTAAGGTATGGTTACAACTTACAAGCATCAGTATCCAAAATTTTTGCCAAACTACAAGGAAGGCATTCAAGCAAGTTGCTAGAACAACTCTGCCTTTGCTAACCAATCTGCTGCAGCAATAGCCTTTCTGCAGCATTAGTCTGAGTTCTATGCCTCGCCTCTCCGAGAGCCATTCCCTTGTGTCAATGACCAGAAAAATCTAAAGTGCTGGAAGCAGACAACGCCCTTCTGTGATCTGAAGCTTTATTCTTTCTCTATATATAATGTTTTTAGAACAGCCTACATACTTCTTGCAGAAACATGAGACGGACGATTGAATTATCTTAACTACTGTTGATGGAACTATAGTGAATTCCCTTGAGAAATCCCATATCCCACATGGACAGAGGATAGAGTGTTGAAACAACACTTAAATGAGCCTATGATCCATTTAAATTAAGCCTATTAATTTTAGTACAAAGTAGAGCCTGGGACTATGTTTTTTGTTACTTATTATCGCTCATATTCTCCAATGATTACTCGTTATTATTGGACTTGAGCCCCATAATTTGACGATTATCTATAATTTATAAAATGTAGCTCGAGATGAGAACCTTTCAGTCCTACAATACCGCTAAAATTTTAATTAAAGTGACCTTAATCATTTTTGAAGATTGGTTGATTATCTAGCGCATTATTGTTTCTTTATTATAAGTGGCTAAAAATTATTGGTACGCTAAACAATTATTAAAAATCTCTCTAAAATTTTTTCCTTAAGAATTTCATTACCGAGACGTGAAAAGTAAATGCCATTTTAACATGAATTTATTTTATTTAATTATAATTATCAATTGTGAACTAATGATTGTAGAAAATGTATAATTTACACGTTACACACGGAGAATCACAACTCTCTAGATGCGAGGGCCACACCTTCCTTGTTCGGTGACTTTTTAAAATAGAGTAATATTAAATATTTTAAAAATAGTGTTATGAAATATTTTAAAATATATAATTATAAATAAAATTGTTAATTTGTTTATTTTTTGATTTGACAGTATTAAAAAAATTAACTGTTCTTTCCATAATTATACATTTCAAAATATTTCATTACATAATTTTCGATATAAATAACATTATTCTTTAAAATAAGATAGTTCATCCCACCGAAAAAGAGATTCATAAGCTCTCTTATCTTGAAACTCCTTCAAAATATGAGAATTTTTGTGATTTTTTTATTAGGAGAATTTATCTGATCAATATAAAAAAGTCATGACTTTCCCGTGTCAAAAAAAACTCCTATTATTTGTTTGAGTCTTTGAGAAGAGCAAATTTGAATGAAATTCATGTAAGTAGAATGAAATTTAAGAATGTGTTATTTGGAAAGCAGGAGGAAAAAAACAATAAATTAGTGGAACCCACATGCCCCACCCAAAAGCAATTCCTGAGAATTGGGTGGAATTTTGGCCGGCTTCTTTTTTTTATTCTTTATATTGAAAGTACCATTACGCTTTTATTTGTAATTTTTAACTTTTATTTTAAGGGATAAAATCGGTATTATGGTATGTATATAAGTTTTTTTTCTTACTTATTACTCATTTTTTTAAAATAAACTTCCATATCTCTTATTTTTATTCCTCTCATATTCTTCACTTTTTTTTTTTTTTTCTTTTTGGCCGAATAAAGGCTTAGCTCCCCGACGATACTTAAAAATAAATAAAAATTGAAAAAGAAAAATAAAATCTATGCTACTGCGGAGACACACAAGCGAGATTTTAGTGCATGAACGAACACTTCAGAGCACGAGTGGGGCTCACACAGTAACATTAACCCGTGTGTCCCAGCCCACACG
Source organism: Carallia pectinifolia (assembly GCA_037832335.1). Taxonomy (NCBI): domain Eukaryota; kingdom Viridiplantae; phylum Streptophyta; class Magnoliopsida; order Malpighiales; family Rhizophoraceae; genus Carallia; species Carallia pectinifolia. Next base: position 20,259,526 of record CM075448.1, on the reverse strand, counting down.
TGTGAACCCCACGAACGTTGCCTTTTTGAATCCTGCAATCCATCTTCAAAACCCCTCCCACCCTCTCTTTCATCTCAATTCCAAAGGAAAAGAAAAAAAATTCCCAAAATTCCAAGAATGCCGATAACGGAAGAGCAAAGACAGAGAGCGGAAGCCAACCGATTAGCAGCCATTGCAAAGAGAAAGGCTTTCACGGATCAACAACAACAACAACAACAACAAGCGCAACAAATTCAAAATCCATGGAGGCTTTTCAAGTGCCAAAAGCTCACTTCCACTACCCATCTCCCAAAGCCTCCTCCTTTCCTTCCAGTAAACCCGGATTCGGACACCCTTTTGGCCCAAAAGTTCGGGGTCCGCCTCGAAATTTGCTCTCCTGACTCCTTCTCTGTCATCCCGGAGGCCGTGCAAGGGTTTGTGTATCCGGGTCAAGAGGAGTGCTTGAAGATTTTGGGAGATTGCTTATCAAATGTAAGTCGATGAAATGGTCAATTTGACAAGAATTTAGGGGAATGCCTTCATCCTAATTGGTTACAGATGTTAGTAAATTTTTTTGAGTTCGAACTTTCTATTTAGCATCTGATTTGGTTTATGTAGTTCAAGCTTATTGGATTTTGGATTATCTTGGCGGAATTATTTTTTTAGGTAATACCATCTCACTACACCCAAAACTATGGCAGTGGAAAGGCTTGCGTATTTAACATCAGAGATTACGATGCAGTTTTGACGAGTTTAAAGAATTGCCGGGGTATTGAGATCCAAAAGGTTCCTTTTGGCACACTTAATGTCATTCAGAGGCTTTCACATTCCTTTGATACGAAGCGCTGGGAACCCTGCAGGCCTGAACATTTAACCGATGAAGCCGTCAATGCAATGATTGCAAAGCTGCCGAGAAAGCTATTGGATACACTATTGCCTTTCCAAATTGATGGTTTAAGATTTGGTTTGCAAAGGGGCGGTCGGTGTCTTATTGCAGACGAAATGGGTCTTGGAAAAACACTCCAGGTTATTGTTTTCAGGATATCTTCTCAGTGATCTTGGAATAAAGCCCTTCACGTAATAAGGCTTCATGTCCTGACTGCTTGCTTCATTTAGTGCTTGGTGACCTTGAATTGATTATACTTTTTATAAGCTTTACTAAGTGTTAGTGGCTGTTATTTTCGAACAATATCGACTAATTTAGGAAACTCACGTGCATATGTGTAGTCAAGAATGCTTGTGTGATTGCTGCTTATGTGTGACTGGATAGTTGATATATTTTGTGATTATCTTGCAAGAGGGCATGAAGATTTTATAATTTTCTCTCTAATTCTTGTAACAACTAGCTCCTTTTGTTTTCAGGCAATTGCTATTGCAGGCTGTTTCATGAGTGAAGGTCCTATACTTGTTGTTTGCCCAGCTATATTGCGGTTTTCATGGGCAGAAGAGTTAGAGAGATGGCTACCCTCTTGCTTACCATCTGATGTCCACCTAGGTACTGTTTTCTTGCTCTGTTCCTTGCCTTCTTCAGTTTCTCATTTGACTGTTGATATTGTTTTCCTCGTGGGGAAGGGAGGGGTGGTGGACTAGAAGGATTGATGTCAGGAAAGGATACCATTATTTTGTGGAAAATTTAATCTTTACTGTTATAACATTCTACAAACTTTTCCCGAAAAGATATAAGATTGCAGCCCAAATTATTTGAAGCTGGTCATGCCGACAATTCAACTTAGCCATTCATTTCTAGACTGAGACTGGCTTCAGATGCTTTTTCACAATGTTTTTCAGCTTTTTTTTTTTTCCCCATTAATGTGGAAACACTAGCATGTGTTATATAATGGATCTTATCTTTTTTTTTATTTTTTATTTTTTATTTCCCCTGTTTGCTGCTTAAATTTCTTCTCGATCCTATGATCCATATCAGAGTTAGCAAAGCTTTAGTGCACAGATCCTTTGTTTGTTTCTTGAAATTTGGGCTCTAAGTTTCTTGAGTTGTTTATTGCAGCAGGGAACAGGGATCAACTATCACCTGTATCACCTGTGAACTTTGTTTTCTGTATCACCTGGGAACTTTTGGATTCATTTCTCTCACTTACTAATTTCTAAATTCAGTGTTTGGTCATCAAAATAATCCAAAATCTCTAACAAGATTACCAAAAGTCGTCGTTATCTCGTATACAATGCTCCATAGACTCCGAAAAAGCATGCTTGATCAAGAATGGGCTTTGTTGATAGTTGATGAATCTCACCATGTGCGCTCTTCAAAGAATAAAGAAGCAGGAGAGGTATAGAATGTGCCCTGTGAGTTAGCTATGATAATTTTTAGTTAATCGATAGCTTTGATTTTCCTTTTCGTTGTCGTGTTAGGTATTGATAATGATTCGGGAGTAACATTTTATTCTCTAATGATATTTTCATGGCATCATATAGTTCTCATGAACCCCAGAATTGTCTGTGGGTGTGTCTGTGTACTCACTAATTTTGTACCTAGTTATACTGGTGTTTTAAAAGAGTCAATTGGAAAGTTATATTGCTACACTGAAACTGTTGAGAGTTGGCTTTGCTTGGCTAGTCTAAGGGGCAACCGGTAAATTTCTTTTGTTAATTACCATGTAAAGATGCTAAGATGCATATTGTGGGACAAGGGATTTGTCAATTTATGCTTACAATTTCAATTAATTTCTCCTATCTGACATTTGTGTAGTCTTCTAGTGCCTACATTATGTTGCTATTGATTTTGTTCGCAGGTAAAAGCTGTTCTTGATGTGGCAGCTAAAGTCAAACGCATAGTTCTTCTGTCTGGGACACCCTCTTTGTCCAGGTTGTGGCGTGTGATATTCATGCAACTTTGGCATCATTTTCTCACAAATATCATCTTTCTCACTATCTATTGTGATTTGCTCAATGTTCGTTTTTTTTTTCCTTTTTTGTTTGGATTTGCTCTAAATGGCATTCTAACTTGTTACTTCATTAAATTCCTAGGTGATCATAGGCCATATGACATTTTTCACCAGATAAATATGTTATGGCAAGTTTTCTCATCTTTACATCTTACACTGCTCCCATGTTTCTATCAAGTGCTGGATAACATTAGTCATTTTAACAATGCTGCTGCTATTAGGCCTGGTTTGCTAGGACAGAGCAAGTATGATTTTGCGAAAACCTACTGCAATGTTAGAGTTGTCCAAACTTCTGAAGGGAAAGGTTTCCAGGTAACTTTTGGAATGGTTTCAAAAAGGCGTACATTATTTTTAAGAAGGAATAGAATTTGGTGAAGTGGTAGAGACTAGCTTGTAGTTGGTTTTAAGCGATAGTTTAGGATCTTTACTGGCCCACATTGTTGCACAAAGCTGTTTCTAGGAACTCAGCTTTCAAGATAATAAGTGCTGATTTATTCATGGATTTTCATTGCAGGATTTCTCAAAGGGCATTCGCTTGGAGGAGTTAAACGTGCTACTCAAGCAGACTGTCATGGTATGTTCTTTTTTCTGCAAGCTTATGGCCATGCTTACTCCTTGTCAGTATGTTATCCTAGAGTTAGTATGCAAAACCCAACTCCACACCCCACCACCCCCCCCCCCCCCCCCCAACAAACAAGCAAGATAGAAGAAATAAAATATTTTTGATAATATTATTAGCTTTCACTGCCAAGGCATCAACTCTTAATTTTTACCTTTTCGAACTGTCATAGAAGTTGAAAGACCACCAGCTGGAACTTGTCATCTTTGCCCAATTTTTGGGTTCTTTTAGCTTATTAAGGTAGCTAAGGATTCCAGTATAGCAGAATTTGTACTCATTTAAGATAACATGTGAGAAGTTGAGTTAAGCACAAAATATTGAGAAAATTCAATGTATTTTTTAATTGGAATAAGCTACAAAATGTATTGGAGTAGGGATTAAACGTAAGTAAGCTACAAAATCTGTCAAGCTACACTGCACTGGTTTGTTCGCACAGTAGTGCAAAAGGCTTGTTGGCCGAATGAAATACCTTACTTGCTTAATGAATAGAGTGACTTGATCAAAGTTGTGGACTGGGTGGATGAGATGAGCTACATTGGAGCCCACTAGGCTCTCCTTATGCAGGGATATTGAAGAGTGTGTTTCCTTAGTGTGTTTCATTTTCACTTGGTGCTACAGTGTCCTTTGATATTGCCCTTAGATTGTGCTAGGTCCTGCTCATGCTTCGTTCAAGAAACCGTTTCATGTCCGTACTGCATGTCTGTTAATGTAGATAAGACGCTTAAAAGAGCATGTGCTGCAGCAGTTACCACCAAAACGGAGACAAATAATACGACTGTTGTTGAAGAGATCAGATATAGTTTCAGCAAAAGCTGCTACTGGAGTTTCTGATGTCGATGCATCTGAAAGTAATGCCGGTGAAGCAATAGATCCAAAAAAGTTAGATGAACCTGACGGTAATTTTTTCCATGAAACAAGTAGTTCTACATGCCATTTGTTGTAGTTACTGAACAATATAACAGCGGTCGAAGCTTTTGTTTTCTTTTTCCTTGTTATTGTGGTGTAGCCTTTTGGCTGTTGTCATTTTCTTTTTAATGTCGAGATATAGAGGCCTTTTTTGGTCACCTGAATGCGCGAGTTTTCTTTTGGTGGTGGTTTGTCTCCACCTTATTTTTGAAACGTGCTCCAATTTAAAGTTTGTATTTTGCTTCTTTTGGGATGTGTGTTACTAGACCACTAGCATATAATAAGTCAAAGGCATTGGACTGTCAGCCATTAGCAATTGACCTCAATGAAGTTATGATAAATTCTGCCCTTTAAGCTAACTCAATAATCACACAAGGGGAATTACAATCACAACAATATGTTGAAATAGTCATTTTCTTTTTTCCTCACAATCTGTGTTGTTCATTGGAGAGAAAAGATTTGGAGTTCTTAGAGTTCCTATTGGGGGAGAATGATGGAGAATGAAAGTTAGATTTGGTTTAGATAAAGTCAGAAAAGGCTTAAGTTGGATTCGTTGTAATCTGGATTGATTTGTATTGTTTCTTTGGTCTCCAATTTTATCTTTTTAGTTTGCTTTGTGTGTGAACTAGTTTATGTTTTGTCAAAAGTTGTATCTAAGTTTGTTTTCTCTACATTTCAATTCCCTATAAAAAGTAGAACCTTTGTAATGGTTTAAGTAAGAATTGAGTACTGGAATTGAATCAAGATATGTCTCGTTCTCCCTCACTTCTCTTGTGACGCTTTTGTCCTCTTCTCCTCTTTCTTGTTCCTAATTCTGTCCATTCTGTTTCTGTTTCTTCTCTGCCTATTATACTTCTATTTCTCTCAATCTTCTATCCTAATTTCTGCTCATTTCTTTGGTTCTATTTATTGTAAGACATCTTCTGATAGCTGTCCTACGTTAGCTTTGAGTAATCTGACCTTTTTTTTTTACTATTTCCTTCGAATTTTTTAAAGGATGGATGGGTCACATTTTGTTATTTGGCTATGGTCGTCCACAAAACTGACAGTTTTCACGAATTTATTCCTGTGTTGCTTCTGTTCAAACATGAAAACGCTGCTGTTCCAGTTGGAGATTTACTAGGAACATATTGTTCTAAATGTCCTAAATTCATAGTCTCAGAAGCATGAAAGTCCTAGTTTTATGAGCCTCATGCACAGTCATTCTGGAAGTTGATAACAAGATTCTGCATTGTAAACTTAATTACGCAACAAATAATTATTTTTTTTTGAACTTTCATCTTTTTGATGAGTAATTAAATTGTCACTTTTGGTCAGTGAGATGACTGTTGAACTTGAGACCTAATGAGCTCACCCCATATTTGACTTTTGGCATCATTTTGGGGGATAATGATTTTTTTAGTCCTAAACCTTTAAAGTTTTTTACGTTTGAGTCCTAAACCTTTTTAACATTTCATTTGAGTCCTAAACTTTTTGATTTTCTACCAAATTAGTCCCTCTGTTTAACAAAAGTGATCAATCTATTAAAAAATAATTTTAACTTTACAAAAAATTATTTAAAAAAGATTAAATATATGAATTGAATGTCTTTTTTATAAAAAAATATGCATGTTGCCTATTTAATTCGTATATTTGTTGATTAAAAAAATATTTAATATGCATATTTTGTTGATGAAAAAAATATTTAACTCATGTATTTAAGCTTTTTTAAATGATTTTTATTAAATTAAACTCACTTATTAATAGATTGACTACTTTTCGTAATTTAAAGGACTGATATAGTATAAAATTAAAAGATTTAGGACTCAAATGAAATGTTAAAAAGGTTTAGGACTCAAACGTAAAAAAATCTAAAGGTTTAGGACTTTAAAAATATTTATCCCATCATTTTGGTGACATTGCCTCTTATTTTGTAACTAGTGTGAGCCTTCAATTTCTAATCTTGCATGAATTGGACATGTGGAGAACTCAATTGATGCATTTCTTAATGTCTCACCAACTTCATATTGCTTTTTCAGATAATAGGAATATTTACATATCATGGAAACTTTCCCGCCAAGAGCTTGGTATTGCAAAACTCTCTGGGTTTCTTCAATGGCTTTCCATTCATCCACTGATTTCAGAGCCAGATGGTTTAGCAGAAATGGATGTGAACACCAGTTCTCAAAAAATGTTAATTTTTGCTCATCACCTTAAAGTTCTCAATGGTGTGCAGGTGAGATGCTTTTTTCTCTTTTCTTATTCTTCTTCTAGTTTTTTTTTTTAATTCCTGTGGCCACATGTGGCTTAGTGATTGCAATTGCCTGTAGAAATTTCATTAAAAATCTGCCAAAATCTTGGCCAGATTTTGCGCTATTTTCATATAGTATTCTTTATCTTCAGCTCTTCGTTTGCAAAGTATTCTTTTTCCCAAGAGTC